>CM036756.1:77157475-78357475 GCA_020796225.1 Arion vulgaris
TCATTTGTTTAATGTATGTATGATTGATATGAGGACATGCTTCATTTGTTTAATGTATGTATGATTGATATGAGGACATGCTTCATTTGTTTAATGTATGTATGATTGATATGAGGACATGCTTCATTTGTTTAATGTATGTATGATTGATATGAGGACATGCTTCATTTGTTTGATGTATGTATGATTGATATGAGGACATGCTTCATTTGTTTAATGTATGTATGATTGATATGAGGACATGCTTCATTTGTTTAATGTATGTATGATTGATATGAGGACATGCTTCATTTGTTTAATTTATGTATGATTGATATGAGGACATGCTTCATTTGTTTGATGTATGTGATTGATATGAGGACATGCTTCATTTGTTTAATGTATGTATGATTGATATGAGGACATGCTTCATTTGTTTAATGTATGTATGATTGATATGAGGACATGCTTCATTTGTTTAATTATGTTGATTGATAGAGGACATGCTTCATTTGTTTAATGTATGTATGATTGATATGAGGACATGCTTCATTTGTTTAATGTATGTATGATTGATATGAGGACATGCTTCATTTGTTTGATGTATGTATGATTGATATGAGGACATGCTTCATTTGTTTAATGTATGTATGATTGATATGACATGCTTCATTTGTTTAATGTATGTATGATTGATATGAGGACATGCTTCATTTGTTTAATGTATGTATGATTGATATGAGGACATGCTTCATTTGTTTAATGTATGTATGATAAATATGACTGAGAAATGAATTGAAAACGGAACAAATGTCATTATCCTCAATACTTCCGTTTTGTCTTCTTCTCGAATGCTCCATATATCGACCACTTGTTAAACCACTCGTTGTGATTTGTATGTGATCCGAGCTTGCGAGCGATTGCATGTTGTGTCAGTTAATCGCCTACAAGTAGGCCAGCAAATCCAATTTATGATTCTTTTATTTACTACTGTAGCTACTCAGGCCCCTACCTCAGTATAGGCTGTGATGCTATGACAAAGAGAGGCGGCCGATCAGGCAGCACCGTACGGGAACGGTATAATCAGCAAAATCAATATACAATTTGAACCATTCTATAATTAAAAAGCACAGTCACAAAAATAGCTACAAGTGAAATTCGCTGCCTGAGTCACCAACATCAGCATAAGATAGCAAGTTGGCACAGGACCTTGCTTGAATTACATTGAGAAACAAAGAATGAAGTGGTTTGGGCACTTAAATTGAATGTATCCAAACTCCACAGTAGTCTTCTACATCAGGAAAGAAGGCGAGAGAAAGGCCACGAAAAAGATGGTTAGATGTCATAGAAAAATCCTGTCAAAGAGCAAAAATAACTATCACACAAGCCACCTGAACAGCGCATGACAAAAACAAAAAATCACGATTCTTTCCAACAACCCGGAAGCAGTGTGACGACAAAAGAAGAAGAATTACAAATCTTTACGCAACGCTTTTCTATATTGGTCTATGTTATTCCGATACATTGGCTGTCGCTGGTCGTCCTTTTCAGCAGGCGGGCCGATTTTCAGAAATAATATTTTCTGCTGGGCCATGCATTTATTTTTTTAAAAACAATTAAAGTAAACAAGAAAGCTTAGACCACATCGTCGCTTCCCAGTAGGTGAGATCGTGGTCAAACGTTTGCCTGGTTTAATGTATTTTTTTTAAAACGCACAGATAGGTATATTTTGTTTTTTAAGAAAATAAAACATATCTGAGAATCAAACATATTAATTAGACAATTAAAAAATATTTAAAAGTGAGAAATCTGACTTTGTTTTGCAGAACTAAGTGCATCAAAATTGATCTCGATTGATGTTGTCGCTACAACAAGCCAACACTTTTTCCAAATGAACATCAGTAATTCGTGTTCTCACTTGTGATTTGATGTGGTTCATGTGACTAAAAAGCTGTTCACATGCATGTGTTTCCAAATAGCGAAACCATCGACAGAGCATGTTTGTAAAACGCAGGATTTTATCCTTGTCCAAATACGTTAGAACTCTTCCAAACCAACTTGATAGAATTTCTCCTTTAACTATGTATCACAAACATTTCACAATGTTCCATTTGTAATTTTCCTGATAATAAATTCACGTTTACTGCGAATGGCGTTGCAAATGCACAAAAAGCACATGATGTTTTTTAAAATTCTGAAATCGGTTTTCAAATTCGAGGTTTAAGTCAGATATCTTCTTCTTCTTCAGCGATCTCTGGACAAACTGGACAGTCGGCTTCAGGTCTGTCAGGTTTCCAAAAGTTTAGTTTTCAGGTCGACTTCATGTGGCCACATGTTGCTTCTCAGCTCTCACAGAAGAGGACAGTCTTGCAGGATATGCTCTGGTGTCTGTTCCGACTGCTGACACTGGCAGAGAGCTGTCTGACTTATTCCAAGTCTATATAAGTGTTTGTTGAGTCTGCAGTGTCCGGTGGTTGTCAAAATAGAATGACCTGGTCTGTTCTGCTTAGGTCTTTGAGAGAGTCTTTTCTATAATCATATCCATTGTTTGTCTTCCAGTCTACTGTAGATTTTCTCTGTATGAGGGTTTTAACCTCTTGAAAAGACATGGGTTGGTAAATTTGCTCTTGGCACTGCCCTCCTTAGCTAAGACATCGGCAGTGTCATTACCTGCAATTCCACAGTGAGATTCCACTGCAAGTGAATTTCTGCTTTTTCTTAAAGCTGAGCTAGTTCTCTTTTTAGATTTTGTACTGTGCTGTCAGCGGATTTAGCCTCCAGGGCTTGTATAGCTGACAGTGAGTCTGTAAGAAATACCATCTTGCCTGCAGGTGCTTGCAGCTTATTCATGTGCTGTGCTGCATCAGAAGGGCTAAGAGTTCTGCTTTATAGTTGGAACATATTCTTCCAGTTCGGGCCGCTAGAGACACAGTAGTAGTATATGTGTGCCTAATGTACACTCCTGCTCCACAATTCATGATTGCCTCCTTTGCCGATCCATCTGTGTAAATTCTATCCAGCTGTCTTCTGGAAACATGTAATGGAGATGTTCCATTGTAGTTGCTTCTTCACTAGAATAAGCTCGGCATCTTTGCTTAACAATTTAGGGATGGAGGTTGAGAAGTTTAGTGGTACTGAGTCTGGTTCCCAGTGATCAAAAGCAATTCTTCAGGTATGGAATTATGATTTAGTAGTTCCAAGTTTGACTTTCCTATTTCTTTTGCTTTATGGTTTAGACTGCTACGCTTTAGTCTGTTCTTTGTTCTAGACGCCATTTTTTCATAAAGTGGATGATGAGGCATCCTTTTGATCCTTTCAGTCTGCAGAATCACTTTTCTCCTTCTTCTGTCTTCCAATGGCTGAATGTTGGTTGACTTTTCCATTGCTACAATTGGTGTAGATTTGATGGCTCCCAAAATAGTACACAGACACCTGTTTTATGTTTTTTCCAGTATCAATTTGTTTGAATGGGCTGCTGATATCCATGACGATGATGCATATTCCAGGGTCGGTCTAACTGCACCAGTGTATACTGACTCAGGATTCGAATAACAGCTTCCATGCAGTTCCAGCCAGCTTCCACATCACGCTTTGTTTCCTCATAACCTTTCTGTTTGTTTCCATAATGTGGTGTTTCCATGTCAGACGACTGTCAAGTTTACTCCTAAAAAGGTTGGAGTATGGGAACGGGGAATTATATCATAGTTAAATTTCAGTCTGAAGTGTTCTTCCTTTGTTGACATTGAGAAAAGCGTTGCTATAGTTTTGCTTCGGTTTATTTCTAGACCTCATTTACTTGCCCATATTATGACGCTGTTCAGTACCGTTCCCTCATTGGTGCTTAGTTATTTTTTCAAATAGCTGAAGTTATCAGCGGTAAAACTCTTTTCAGCAGCTCTTCAGCAAGTTTCGGTGCTCATTTTAGCTGAACAAACTAATGCAAGAAATTTAGAACAAGCAAGAAGAGTAAGACATCGATTATTAGTTAACGAAGGAAACAATTAGAGATAAACACAGAGCAGCTCAACAAATTGCAAAAATAAGACAAGAAGCAATACATGTTACAGATCCAGGACGTGGGAGGAGAGTCTGCGGAATATAAAGAGCACGGGCTCACATTCGGAGACCCTGGTCTGATCTCCAGATACGACAAGGAGTTTCTTCCTGTCGGGCCATTAAAAAAGCAATCTATCTGAACATGCAGGAGAAAATAACAAAACTAGCAGTCCCAGCAACTAGCCTACTATTCATGGAAAAACAAAGATCATGAGATTAAATGCTGGTCTCCAGAGACCAATCTTATGAAGATCACACTAAAAGAGGTGACACATTTAATATCTGGAATGTCGTCAACATTCAAGGTGGCACAGATGAAGATGTTAGGTTAGAATACAAAAGGCAAGATCAGCATTTGCCATTCTGAAGAACATATGGAGTTCAAGAATGATTAGGAATAAAACTAAGATAATGATATTTAACTCAAATGTCAAGTCTGTCCTTTTGTATGGAGCAGAGACATGGAGAACAACTAAAGGGAACAACAAAAAGTTGCAGACATTCATCAATAGATGCCTACGCAAGATACTACATCTGAGATGGTACGATAGGACCACAAACAGAGAACTGTGGGATAGGACAGGACAATGGCAGGTGGAACAAGAGATAATGAGCAGAAGGTGGAGATGGATAGGACACACACTGAGGAAGCCCCCTGACAGCATCGTGAGACAGGCTCTCCGATGGAACCCCCAGGGCAATAGAAGTAAGGGAAGACCCAGAAACACCTGGAGACGGAGTTAGAGATGAAATGCAAGAGGACGGGGAGAGAGTGGCGAGATCTGGAAAGGATGGCCTTGGATAGGCGGGCTTGGAAGGCCTTGGTTGCGGACCTATGCTTCCCTAGGGGCGAAGGGTGAAGAAGAAGAAGAAGAATCTACCTGAACACTTTCGCGATGGCTGCACTAGCCATGTCTCACCATTAAATTTCTCAATCTGTCGTCGCCCCTGTCCTAAATCGCCCTAAAATGTGGTATTACGGACATTAAGACTCTATTTAAAAAAACATTATTTACGTGTAACTGTAACTTTCCATGTGAAGATTGTATGAAATAAATTAATCAAATAGGTACTCAACCATCTTAAAAGAATTGAACTCTATACGCCGGTTATTTAATCTCACTGCCACTACGCTGCTGTTATAACTTACGTACCAGCAATATTATAATATTTTATCTCGTACCGTTATACGTTACATAGGGTCTGCATGCAGATTCTCCTAACCTGCTCTATACTGACTCCACAATATTATAATAATTTATCTCGTACCGTTACACTTTACATATGGGCCTGCAAGCAGGTTCTCCATACCCTCTATCCTGGACTTCAACATCATAATGTAAGAATGTAAACTTTATATTGTCAGGAGACATGGTGAAGAATGATACCTATATCAGAGGATATGACTGCGTACACCATGGTTGTCAGTACACTTGGGAGACGCTGTAGAGAATGGGCCCGGGCGTCGTCAATGCGGAGATTCTTGCATTCGTGGATGAGCACTCCCATCCAGATGATATCATTATCTACACCGATGGCTCTGTCAGACGCGGAACCAGATCATCGTGGGCTTATTCAGCACAGCGAAATGGTCGCACACTTTATGAGGACTGCGGCGCTTTCGAGACAACGACATCGAGCATGACTATGGAGATCACTGCTGCCTCCAGGGCTTTGTCATGGGTGACTGAGCAACAGGTTACCCATACGATCATCATATCAGATTCGATGAATATGCTTCAACTATTGAATCTGAAGTATGCGTGGAATGGGTGGACAGCATTCGGAAATCACATCTCAAGAAAATGACTTGGCTGTACACACCTGGACATGCTGGAGTGCAGGGTAACGAGCGTGCAGACTTTCTTGCAAACAATGCCCTGACTCAAACGGGCAGAAGTATGGACAGAGCCGATATCATCAATGCGGTACGCCTCAATTATGTGAATGGGCACGTCTCAGACACTGGAACGAGTTCGAGAATTAGGCGTTATGTGTGGACATGCCAGACAGTGTCGTCTTCGTGGTAGAGAGGAAGATATAGTAATCAACTTCTCATGGGTACGGTGAGCAAATGGACTTTGGGATGGCTGCTGCAGCGGAGGACAGAGCATGCCTGGGAATGCCCAATGTGCCGTGACGTCGATCGCATAACATAACGAATATAACATTGCTAGAATGATTATTTAATGAACGGTAAATAAAATAGATGGGCATCTGTAGCGAGCTCGACCATAACCCAAGCGAACCTTTGTTCAAATTTGAGGTGTGGAATTTGGAAGCAAATTTTTCGCCTGGATTTTTACAAACCTAGAAATAGACCTTACCGTTCATAAAGCAAAAGTAAAACTACTGAACGTATAAGTGGTGCCTAGAAAATCAACAATTCGTTTACTGTGGTTGATAGCGACTTCCTGTAAAGGATATGCCACGATTTTCATTTTCAAATCAAATAGTCACCGGGTAAGATAAATGTACATAACAGAGCGACATTAAAATAGTCACCGAGTGAAGATAAAATGTACATAGCAGAACGACATTAAAATAGTCACGAGGAAGAAAATGTCATAGCAGAACGCATTAAAATAGGACAAACACCAACGAGGTAAATAATAGAGCTAATAAGCAGACATAACTTCAAGAAACAGGGATCCTCTTCAACAGTTTTCCGAGAAGAAACTACATTGATATTAAAGTAGGAAAGAAGAAACTACATTGATATTAAAGTAGGAAAGAAGACACTACATTGATATTAAAGAAGGAAAGAAGAAACTACATTGATATTAAAGTAGGAAAGAAGAAACTACATTGATATTAAAGAAGGAAAGAAGAAACTACATTGATATTAAAGAAGGAAAGAAGAAACTACATTGATATTAAAGTAGGAAAGAAGAAACCACATTGATATTAAAGTAGGAAAGAAGAAACCACATTGATATTAAAGTAGGAAAGAAGAAACTACATTGATATTAAAGTAGGAAAGAAGAAACTACATTGATATTAAAGTAGGAAAGAAGAAACTACATTGATATTAAAGTAGGAAAGAAGAAACTACATTGATATTAAAGTAGGAAAGAAGAAACTACATTGATATTAAAGAAGGAAAGAAGAAACTACATTGATATTAAAGAAGGAAAGAAGAAACTACATTGATATTAAAGTAGGAAAGAAGAAACTACATTGATATTAAAGGAGGAAAGAAGAAACCACATTGATATTAAAGTAGGAAAGAAGAAACTACATTGATATTAAAGTAGGAAAGAAGAAACTACATTGATATTAAAGAAGGAAAGAAGAAACTACATTGATATTAAAGAAGGAAAGAAGAAACTACATTGATATTAAAGTAGGAAAGAAGAAACCACATTGATATTAAAGAAGGAAAGAAGAAACCACATTGATATTAAAGTAGGAAAGAAGAAACCACATTGATATTAAAGTAGGAAAGAAGAAACCACATTGATATTAAAGTAGGAAAAAGAAACACACATTGATATTAAAGTAGGAAAGAAGAAAAGAACAGTAAAGTTAATAATCAGTGTAAACACATTTTATTTCTTCAATCTAAACAACAAAAACGAAACAGATTCATATATAGTTTATCAGTTATTAAATATTATGTTTGTGAAATTAACTAGTTTTTTGTTCTACAAACTGTTGTACATATTGTTGTATTCATTATATTCTATTTGTTTTATATTTCTCAAATTGTTATACATATTGTTGTATTCACTATTATATTTCTTCTATATTTATCAAATTGTTATACATATTGTTGTATTCACTATTATATTTCTTCAATATTTATCAAATTGTTATACATATTGTTGTATTCACTATTATATTTCTTCTATATTTATCAAATTGTTGTACATATTGTTGTATTCACTATTATACTTCTTCTATATTTATCAAATTTTTGTATATATTGTTGTATTCTTAAGTAGAAACAACCAAGATATGCAAAGAAAAACAGACAACTTGTCATCTATAGCATCAAAAGTTGGACTGCAGATAAGCTATGAAAAACAAATATAATGAAGACACCTATGGCAAGTAATGCAGATATCACACTGGAATCTAAAATGATAAAAATAACAGAGCAGTTCACCTATGTGGGTAGCAATTTTGATTGCACAGGAAATGTTAAAAAGAAATTATGATACGAATTGGCAAAGCAACATCAGCTTTTAAAAGTCTAAATAAAATATGGAACTGCAAGTTATATAGTATTAAAACTAAATTACGAATTTTCAATTCAAATGTTGTATCAATCCTAACATATGCCAGCGAGAGTTGGAAAATGGCTAAAGATATAGAAAGCAAGCTAGATGCATTTGAAAATAGATGTCTGCGAAAAATAATGAATATAAAATAGAACGAATTCAGGAGAAGTGATGAAATTAGAGACATGTCTGGTCAACCACTAGTGACAACTGTTGTAAGAAAGAGAAGATGGAGATATGTTGGACACACCTTGAAGAGAAATGATCAAAGAATATCATAGCAGGCATTGAAGTGGGATGCAAAGGTTCAAGAAAGAGAGGTCGACCTAAGGAGACCCTGAAGCGAACTTTGCTGAGAGAGGCAGGAAATATCGGTCTCAGTTCCATGGAGGAGATTGAGCGAGTTGCCCAGGATAGAGCGGTATGGAGAAATTACTTGCAGGCCCTATGTAACGTATAACGGTACGAGAGGAATTATTAATTATTAATTGTTGTACTCACTATTATATTTCTTCTTTATTTCTCAAATTGTTGTACATATTGTTGTATTCACTATTTTAGTTTTTCTATATTTATCAAATTGTTGTACATATTGTTGTATTCACTATTATATTTCTTCTATATTTATCAAATTGTTGTACATATTGTTGTATTCACTATTATATTTTGTTTTATATTCCTCAACTCACGCAATATTTCAATTCTCACCACAAACTGTTGGCACTACGCTCGTACGCGCAATCTAACTATCGCCATTAGTCAGATCGCCTTCCACAAAGTGAAACTTCGCATTTAATGCCTTGGTTCTTTATCAACAATAGTGGTCTAGATATGCGTTATCAGAGACATTCTCTATAAACTTAACTTATCTGTTTATTGGTATAACATCACAGAATTGATCTTAGTAACTATATATAAATATATCTATATATTGTGTAACGGTGCTGTTGTTGTTGTTGTTTATTAAAGGTAAGTAAATTTATTGTTCACATTTGTTAGTTAATTATTACTAGTTGTGAAACTCTTCTGTGTTGTCTCTAAATGTTGTCTCGTAGACAATAGAAAGTTTACATTCTTACATTATGATGTTGAAGGCCAGGATAGAGCGGTATGGAGAACCTGCTTGCAGGCCCGATGTAAAGTGTAACGGTACGAGATAAATTATTATAATATTGTTGGAGTCCAGGATAGAGCGGTATGGAGAATCTGCTTGCAGGCCTTATGTAACGTATAACGGTACGAGATAAAATATTATTATATTGCTGGAACGTAAGTTATAACAGCAGCGTAGTGGCAGTGAGATTAAATAACCGGCGTATAGAGTTCAATTCTTCTAAGATGGTTAAGTACCTATTTGATTAATTTATTTCATGCAATCTTCACATGGAAAGTTACAGTTACAGTTATTAAATAATGTTTTTTTAAAATAGAGTCTTAATGTCCGTAATACCACATTTTAGGGCGATTTAAGACAGGGGCGACGACAGATTGAGAAATTTAATGGTGGGGCATGGCTAGTGCAGCCATCGCGAAAGTGTTCAGGTAGATTGCTTTTTTTTTTTTATGTACCCGACAGGAAGAAACTCCCTTGTCGTATCTGGGATCGAACCAGGGTCTCCTGAATGTGAGCCCGTGCTCTTATATATTCCGCCAGACTCTCCTCGCACGTCCTGGATCTGTAACATGTATTGCTTCTTGTCTTATTTTTGCAATTTGTTGAGTTGCTCTTTGTTTATCTCTAATTGTTCATTTCGTTAACTCTTCTTCTTCTTCTTCGCGTTCGTTCTTTACAACCAATTTTAATCACTTTTGTGATATGTTTGATCTGTGTCAAAAACGTGTATACGTTGCACATTGGTTTGGTAGACCCCTAAAAGCATAGACTTCTACACGTTTAGGACATGTGCATCCGATTTCAGTCAAACCTCTTTAGTCGCCTCTTACGACATGGGTGGCAGGTAACAGTGGTTCTATTCTTTACATCCCAAATTTTAGCCCCGGTAACCACTCGGGAGAACTATCGGGGTAACTAAAATCGATGTCTTACTCTTCTTGCTTGTCCTAAATTTCTTGCATTAGTTTGTTCAGCTAAAATGAACACCCGAAACTTGCTGACAGAGCTGCTGAGAAAGAGTTTTACCGCTGACAACTTCAGCTATTTGAAAAAATAACTAAGCACCATCTAATTGTCAGTTAATCCTAGTTGTCATGTAATGTTAGACTTAACGTAATATTGTTATGTATGAGTACGGTCCTGACGTCTGTAGCTCAAACGGTAGTGAGCTTGATCACGAATCCAAGCGTATCTGGTTCATACCCCACGGTGGGCAAGTTTGGAAGCAAATTTGTTTCCGTGGGATTTTTAAAAAAGGTAAAAATAAACCTCACTGTTCAGAAATCAATGGCAAACTACTGAACTTATAAGTGATGCATAGAAAATCAACGACTCATGTTACTGTGGTTGATGGCTACGTCATTTAGGATATGCCACGATTTTCATTTCATGGGTTAGGGTCAGTTGATAGAAGTATCACGTCAAGGTGGCATACCAACTCAAACATAAACATATCGTGATTGAGTACTGGCATCTCTCGTGCTGCGTACCGTCCCAGCTGTAAAAGAAAGCTTTATTTGATAAGTTTTGAAAAATGGATCTAAAAGAGAAAGTTGACTTCATTACACCGGGTTTTTCCCATGGGGCTCGGTCACACTTGGCAGAAATGGTATGCACAATCAACAGTATTACACAAGTTCAAACTCTGTATCTCCAGCAGAGTGCGAGGAATTTTCGAGAAAAATACATTCGTAAACAGAAAGGCGTAATATGGATTCGAACCCTCGATCTTCAGAAAGCAATTCAAACTGTTTTACCAGTTCGTCACTGAGACCCCAACATTTTGGAAGATAACTCATCAGAACCAGTGTTACTTAGACAGTGCTCTGTAGTCGAAAGTTTCTGTAAAATATGACGAAAGAAACTGAACTTTAATGTTCGTCTTATACGCGTATATTATTGTGAGTTTGAATTAAATTTATCCAACAAAATCTGTTCTTCATGAGACTGTTGAGTGACTGGATGTTTCGAGAATATATATAATATTTATGTGAATATGGCTATGGGAAAAATGGTAGTAGTTAAGATATATCATTTTCAGCTGTCTAGCGCTATTGATACTTGTTATTGTATGTCTAAACAAATACTATAATATAGGGTTATGTTCCTTTACTGTTCGCTTTATTTATTGTGTTAGCTTTATGACTTGTAGAGATAGTCTTTTCGGATTACATAACTAGTGAAAAATTAATGATTAAATATGAAAATAAACAACACTCAACGTTTCGGTGGTAGACCTTTATCAAGAACAAATATGTACACAAAAACTTAATTAACTAAACCATAATACAACTAAAGTGCTAAGTGAGATTAAAAATAAAAATAACACAGGTGATAGCAGAAAGGAGGTAGCAGCGAATAGATAAAAAATCTCACTTAGCACTATAGTTGTATTATGGTTTAGTTAATTAAGTTTTTGTGTACATATTTGTTCTTGATAAAGGTCTAGCACCGAAAGGTTGAGTGTTGTTTATTTTCATATTTTATAATTAATTTTTCACTACTTATGTAATACTGTCTATACCTGTCTTTGTTCAATCGCCTATTTGCTCAGTATTACCGCAGTCACCCAAACGATTTTCTCCAGATCTGATCTGATCTGGTCTGACCACCTCAGATTTGTTGATTTTCGTACATCGCATCTTTTCGGATTGTGCTGTTCTAGATTATTACTTTCTTCCAATTTATCTTTACAATTCTTTATGTCAATACTTTGTCTGCCTGCCCAGCGTATTCGTAGCCCGTTGGACGACGGGTGACAAGCTCCCTGTGAGTGCGGATCAATTCCGCGGGCTGTCAGAAAAGTTTCAGGTTCTCCAGATTTACAGTGTTCGTGGCACCGAAACAACAGGTTACGATGTCCATGGCACTGAGCCGAAGAGCTGAAAGTTCAAGTGCTTCTGGGTTAGGAAACCCCCAAAAATGTCAATACTTTGCATTCTTCTACTACTTTTGTCGTCACAAT
This sequence comes from Arion vulgaris, assembly GCA_020796225.1. Classification (NCBI taxonomy): domain Eukaryota; kingdom Metazoa; phylum Mollusca; class Gastropoda; order Stylommatophora; family Arionidae; genus Arion; species Arion vulgaris. The sequence goes on from CM036756.1 coordinate 77,169,816, forward strand.
GTTACCCGAGTTGTTGTCTATTGTCGTGTTTTTCTGTTTTTGTCTTGCGATCTCTGGTGGCTTCGGTGATAGTTATTATAATAATAACAATAACCGTCTATCGCGAGCGATGAGGACAACAGCCTCAGGCGTGTTCTGCTGCACCTCTCTGGTGTTTGTGGAAGTGACTATAGAGTCCAATCTTCAAACACAATCCTTTACTACAGGTTCATTATATGATCAAGGTTAGACATGTGGGTGATGTGTTTTGTCTATTCTCGCAGCTCGTTATCTCTGCGCCTTATATAACTTATATATCTATATAACTTATATTTAACACCAAGAATTGTGAAAACATTAGCATTAGTGGCTTTGTTTTAAGAAAGTAAATATGTCATGTGTAACACATAGAGCAATTAGACTAATGAGAAACATGTCACAAACACTCATAAATATCATCCAGGAAAATAACGACATTTTTACAGCACTTTGTTCTCATTTCTGAGAGTTCTGGAGATCTATAGATTAGGTGAAGTAAGGCTTCTTGCCCGAGGCTGTCGCGACGCATTTGCAGGTCTTCGGGGTTTTTTTTATTTCCAACAGAAAATAATTTTACCTTACCGAGAGGTTGAGCAACTGGAGTTTTTTTTCGTTAGGAAAGCTCATCGTGTTTAACCACTCAGCCACCAATTTTTCCATGAAATAAAACGGAATAAAATGGACAGAGAAGTTAGCCAAGAGCAACTTGGATTTAGAATGGCATATGATAATTATTTTTCAAAGCTATTTATTTTTGGTTTAAAGAAATTTACAGAGAAGTACATCAAGATACAATGAGCATTCTATATTTGATTTATAGATTACAAAAAGACATTTGACAGAACACATCATGAAAAAATCGTTAAATGTCTCGACAAAGTTGGCTTGGACGAAGTAGAAACATCAGAATAATTATTAAATTATACTTGGGACATAAAGTAAAAATAAAAATCTGGATAAGAATATTTCGAAATAAATAAACAGAGGATGACAACGTTGGGATGTTCTATTCCATATCTTGCACACACACACACATATATATATACAAAACAAAAATATTTTGAGAAGAGGGAATGAATATCAGGGCTTAATAAGATCTGGTTTTTATATCTCAAATTTTCCGTCATATGATAAATAATAACTTAATGATGTCTTCCATCTGCTAAGTGTCTCTCCTTGTGTGAAGATCATTCACTGTCACAGGAATATTCGTTAACATCTGTTGCTGTTTCTTTATTGAATATTTTCTGAAGTGTTGCATCAATTTTTCTTCCTGTCATGTTTACTGCTCATCTTCTTTCCATTTCTTGATATATTGGCCCGTCCTAGAAGTGCAGCGAGTGAGCTAGTACATATGTGAGTAACCTCAAAGTGACTCATTATTTCGAAAAGAACTGATCGGAGCGTGTTTATTATGTACAAGAGTGGGTAATTTGGCTATTTGAAAACTTCCATCTTCTAGCCGAGTTCAACTTTAGGCATTTCCCTTTGATCTAAACCAAAGGGCAGAATGATTGGAACTCTGTTAGAACAGGCAATATCTCCGCTGAAATATCTTAATATTCACAAAACAGATGAGACTGCAGTAAAACTATTTGATTGGCAAAACACGTAATCACAAAGTACTGTAGTTTTACAAATTACAAAACAAATGACAAAATACAGCAACGTTTCGACCAACAAGGCCTTTGAAATATCTTGAAACATAATTTTTTCTGCTTTTTTTTTTTTCTTAGAAAAGGTAAATGCTTTGAACTTCATCTTTACCCAGGTCACCAGTAGACCATGGTCACTTTCTACATCTGCTATAGTTATCACTTATAACATCACGTATGAAGTGTTCTACCCACAGCTGATCATTAAGAGATGTGGTTTTACGATGCTAGTTTATTGATTCCATATTAGTTTATAGATTTCAAACTAGTCTGTATTGATTCCCATATTAGTTTATAGATTTCCAAACTAGTTTGTATTGATTCCCATATTAGTTTATAGATTTCCAAACTAGTTTGTATTGATTCCTATATTAGTTTATAGATTTCCAAACTAGTCTGTATTGATTCCTATATTAGTTTATAGATTTCAAACTAGTTTGATTGATTCCCATATTAGTTTATGATTCAAACTAGTTATTGATTCCTATATTAGTTTATAGATTTCCAAACTAGTTTGTATTGATTCCTATATTAGTTTATAGATTTCAAACTATTTTGATTGATTCCATATCAGTTTATAGATTCCCAAACTAGTTTGTGGACTTCTTTATGTGGAAAGAATGTACCTTCGGTCATGGTATTTATAAGTCATGCATTTATTCAGGTCAAAAAAGGTGGGGGTGTGGTCTCTATGCGAAGTGGTTAAACCAGTGTTTTCCAACCTTTTATGCCATGCCCCACCAAAGCCTTTCAAAATTCCTATGCCCTACTATATAAAATATAAACAATTGTTAATTTTCAAAAATTGAATTAATATCAATATAGATGAAGACTGCAGTAAAACTATGTAGAATGGCGAAACACGTAACAACAAAGTACAGTAGTTTTACAACATACAAATACAATGACAATACACAGCAAAGTTTCGACTAAAAAGGCCGTTATCAAGCAAACTATACAACACAAATGACGAATGTCACAGCACACGACATATAGATTTTGACAAAGATATTACAATGGTAAAAATGAATGAAAATAGGTGACTCAAAACGAATAACGAAATAAATACAGAAAAATAGAAGTGGAAAAAGAAGAGAAATAATAAAAAATCGTCACTGAGCATTTTGCCTGTTTTGCCGATATATGCCTTAGCACACCGCTTGCAAGTGATAGCGTAGATTATATTTCGGGACTCGCATATGAAATCATCTTCAATAACAGACGTGGCTAAAGGAAAAGATACAGTACGAGTCTGTATCACATAGGCACACTTATTCCAAAGCCGACGGCCACATTGGACAGTGCCAAAATGACTCTGGATATTGGACTTTAGGCGACTGTGTACCATCATAACTTCTGTCCCGTCTGTTAGCCACCAAAAGATAGTTGGGGGAAGACTGAACGGGTCTCAGGATCTGCCATAAGAATAGACAGATGACGGAATAAAACATTTTTCACCAGTGAACTATGAGGGTGGAAAGTTATGATAAGTTTCACCCTGTCAGACTTGGCAGACCTATACTGGTTGGTAAGGGCCTGCTGGCGAGTATTTTCTGAACTCGATGCATAGCAGATACAAGCACCTTCTCCGGTTATAGACGCTTGCGGAAGAAATCCAGCATCTCGCGAGCTCTATCAAGAAAATCATCGTCCTCGCTACAAAGGCGACGAAGGTGCAAAAGAGTTGGAAGAAAGACAAAGAATCCCGAAAATCCTGGGGATGTGAAGAAGTATAAAGGAGAAAACTATGTGCATCAGTAGGCTTATAATATATTGATGTAGTGATAGTGGATAGGTTTATGATGATTGAAAATTGAATTGTTCATTGAAGATACTTAAATGATAGGTTTTAGGAAGAAATCACTAGGAAATTGTTGAGGAAACACAGTAAGTAAATTTTCAAAACATATAATGGAGAACTGAAATTCAAGAACGAAATAATTTTATTGACATATTTTTCTATATTATTTTAATTATTAGTAAATATTTATTACTGACATTTAGTGAGATCATTGCACTTGATGCATACTGCAAAGAGATTTTATGTTAGGTTCTAATTTAGTTAGCTTCAGTCTCATGTTTCCCGTTGTGTTACATCCAATTTCTTTTGTTTAGCAACAGATCATTTATGGCACTAAATCCACATTCAGCTAAATATGAAGAATGAAACGGTAACAATAATTTTCTTGCACATTTGGTTGAATTTGGAAATTTGATTTCTGTTTCCTTTTATATTAAATAAAGCTTTTATTGACTTATCATTTTGCATTTCTGCAAGTTCTTTTTGATACTAAGACAAGTTAATTGCATATCCTTTACAATCACAGCTTTTTAACGCTGTTTGTGATTTTTCTAGGCATTATTAGTTCAGTAGTTTGCCATTGCATTCTGAACCGGTGGTGCCATCGTCCTTTTGTTAAAATCCACGCAAACCAATTTGCAACCAAACTGTCCGCAGCGTGATTCGAACTCAGAACGTCGAGGTTAATATCCCGAGTCACTAGCCCCTATGCCACAGACGCCACCCTTTTTGATACTGCATATTTGAAATATAAGATAAATCCAATAACATTGACTGCATCATCCAAGTTGGAAAATCAGTCGCCTCTTACAACATGCATTGTAGGTCGCAGTGTTTCTATTCTTTGCTTTAATAACACATACTTTTCCGTTTACAAAGCTTTGTTATAACGAGTGTACCTAGATATAAGTACTTTTTTTCCTGAAGATTTTTAAAACTTCAGTAACGCAATTGTGAAGCAACATTCGTTTATGTCAAGATATCCAAAAGCCGATCTATCAGTTTTGCAGCATTATGAACATTAGTTAAACTCTGAACCCCTGAACAATGAAAATGCCCTCCTGTGGGCGGCCCACTTTGGGAAACAGGGGTTAAAACCAGTTTGTCTTTTATTTTGAAGGCCGTGAGTTTGAATCCAAACTACATCGTTTGACTCCTGCGCACATTTATTCTTGGAATCCTAAATATTATTGCAGGTGCTAAATAGTTTGTGCTTTGTTTAATAATCTCGGCATGACATTTCTGTTGAGAGGGACTGAGTCATATGGGGAAAACCCCGGCGCAATGAAGTTAATTCTTCCTTTTAGATATGTATGAGAATTTAGAAATCGACTGGTCTAAATGCTATAATTGAATTGCGTAATATACGAGTATAAACATGACGAAATGATAACTGTAGAAATAACATAGGGAAATTGTACAATGAAATAAGAACGATGATACACTAACAGAATGGCTATGGGTAGAGCATACCCTACGGAAGACACAGTTGAGTGTCACCAGACAAGCACTTGACTGGAACCCAAAAAAAGGGAAAACAGAACATATTAAATATATCTGGAGACTGAAGTTTAAATTACTGAAGTATGCTGGACTATCCTGGAAAACTATAAAGAAAACAGAGACCAGGAAAAAGTAGTGAACAACTGTTGAGGCTCTATGCTCCACGCAGAACTGATACAAATAAGTCAAGTAAGTCTTATGCTGATAGACAGATAAAGATCTAAATAGATAAAACTGAAATGAAACAATGTAATAAATATAAAAGATGAAACCACGAAATAGATAATTATGTAAAGTAAACAAATAGACTATGGAGCCGCAGTAGCATAGTTGTTAGTGAACTCGTTTCTTAGGTTCGTGGTCCGGGTTTAATTCCATAGTGGGCGTGGATTAATTTTCCAACTGTAACGACTCTCATGTCGCCCCCGCCTCAATTGTGTACCAGAACAAGTACTGGGAAGTAAAGGTGACATATGTGATGTTGACAACATCACCCAACGTGTGCCGTCGGTAAACACATAAGGGTCTAACACCATATTCTCCACTTTACCTCGAGGTATGAAAATGGTTCATTTAATAAAAAAAACACACAAAAAGAATAAATTGAAGTTTCGCTGAAAATGCAGCTTTTTCTAGACAAGGATACAAGAAGCAAATAATTGCACAATCTGAAAGAGGCGTAGACTTAATAATAGGCATCACATTTTTTGGGATGTGCTAGTGTCAGTTTCTGCAATTTTATTGCATTTTCTTGTCTTGTATTCTTTGCTTGATAGAAACAAGTTGGTTGAAATGTCAGTAAAGTCTGTTGTTGTTCATTAGTTGTATCCTTGTCATATTGTTTCACTACAATCTAATTTGTTGTCAATGTTTGCTTTACTAACTTCTGTTGCCTGTCATACTGTCGTTAAACTGTTATTTCTCTAATTGCATTTTATTTGCCTCTTCCATTCTCTCCTTCTTCTTCTACACCACCTTATCTTCTGTATCATTAGCAAGTTTGTAATAGGAGAAACGTTTTTTCCATACACAACTTATTGAAAGTCTACAACAGAAATTATCAATTAGATGTGACACATAACAGAGAGCTCATATGTTGATTACTAGCAGATATAAATACTGTCGATGCATTGTGTACAAATAAGACGAGACACAGATGTGGAAAGTGATCACGACTTGTTTGAAGCTGAAATGGATGCGAGACTTAAAACTATCACAGTTTCAGAGATATTTAAACAGTAAAGATACATCATTATCATCATTGGATGATACATCATTATCATCATTGGATGATACATCATTATCATCATTGGATGATACATCATTATCATCATTGGATGATACATCATTATCATCATCGGATGATACATCATTATCATCATTGGGTGATACATCATTATCATCATTGGGTGATACATCATTATCATCATTGGGTGATACATCATTATCATCATTGGATGATACATCAGTATCATCATTGGATGATACATCATTATCATCATCGGATGATACATCATTATCATCATCGGATGATACATCATTATCATCATTGGATGATACATCATTATCATCATTGGATGATACATCATTATCATCATCGGATGATACATCATTATCATCATTGGGTGATACATCATTATCATCATTGGGTGATACATCATTATCATCATTGGATGATACATCAGTATCATCATTGGATGATACATCATTAACATCATTGGATGATACATCATTATCATCATTGGATGATACATCATTATCCTCATCGGATGATACATCATTATCATCATTGGGTGATACATCATTATCATCATTGGATGATACATCATTATCATCATTGGATGATAATAATACTATCATTGTAATGACAAGTAAAAGCAAAAACTTTGTAACCACAGAATTATTGACTTCTTCTTCTTCTTCTTTTGTCGTCACACTGCTACCGGGTTGTTGCCCAGTGTCGTGGTTTTCTGTTTTTGTCTTGGCTATTCTGGTGGCTTGTGTGATTGTTATCTTTGCTCTTTCACAGGATGCTGCTACGCCATCTAACCATCTTTTCCGTGGTCTTCCTCTTGCCTTCTTTCCCGATGTTCTGTTGTAGAAGACTCTGTATACTGTGGAGTTTGGATGCATTCTTATTAAGTGGCCAAACCACTTCATTCTTTGTTTATCTATGTAATTCAAGCACGGTTTTGTGCCAACTTTCTTTCTTATGCTGATGTTGGTGATTCTGTCTTTTCTTGTGTTGTTGGTAACTTTTCTCAGGCAACGCATTTCACATGTAGTTATTTTTGTGACTGCGCTTTGCTCAATGTCCATGTTTGGCTCTGGTAACACAAAGTAGGAATAAAATGCTGTTGATCATTTGTTTCTTAGCTGCCTGATTATTGACTGATTGATTGATAGGACCATTATCATTGCACTTTGGGGAGTAACCATGTGTGCTTCGATCTCTTTTTTACACAAGAAGATCTCAGCTACAGTGCACGAACTCCGTAGCACCGGTGAGGGTCCTGGTTGTAATTTTGAAGATGATGAAGATATTTATGTTGGAATTTTTTTTAAAACAATATTTTTAATGAATATTGCCCGGGCAGTGGCTGTCCAGCATGCTCTTCTTTTGAACTGCCAATGGTTTTTTAATGCTCAAATTGAACAAGGGACCTACGTTTCATCTCCCATAGGACTAGAAAATCGATCTCACTTACACTGAAATAAGGAATCTCTGGAAAATATCCAGATGGCTCCACGAGGGAGCGAATCTTGTACATTTGGCAAGAGAGTCAAGCACCTAACTGCTACGTCACAACGACTCCTAAGAAAGACGAGGTACAAGCTTTAGAGACACATTGCCCGTCTGCCCAGCGTGTTCGTAGCGCGTTGGACGACTACGGGTGACTAATGCTCTGTGTGTGCGGGTTCAATTCCCGCGGGATGGCAGAAAAAGCCACAGATTCCCCAGATTTACGGTGTGTCGTGGCACCGAACCGAAGGGTTACGATGTCCATGGCACCGGAGCCGAAGAGCTGAAAAGCTCAAGTGCTTCTGGATCGGAAAAAGAGACACATTAAGAACGCAGTGAAATATATTTAATCAAATGCGATGACTGCCGACGTAGGCGACAATGTATCTTCACAACTTTCTCTTAATTCTGCAGTTAATCAGTTCTGACTCTTATGTCTTGTTGAACAACGATGTCAGACCATCCAATATCTTCTCCCTATACCTTCCACGATCTTTCCTTCCTAGTGTTTTACCCGTGGTTACCGAATGTGTTAAACCTCCTCTTCGTTCTATATGCAAGAAGAACTGTAATTACCTGCTTCCTATTCTTTTGATTATGTTTCTTTGCGTGCATGGCTCTTTAAATCTTAATTATTACTTTTCTCGCTGTCCATGGGGATTTTCAACATTTTTTGTGTGCAATCACATTTCTGTGTTTTCTAGCGATGTTCTTGATTGTTTGATTATTGTCCATGATTCGCTGTCATAATAAGTATTGGTTTAATATAGCCCAGAGATATTCTTTTCTGCAGTGCCGATGGAAGTGAATTTACACACAAATGTTTTTAATTTTCATAAAAGTTACTTTCACTTGATTTATTCTATTTCTTATCTGTGTTGCACAATCTTCTGACTGATATTAGCAATGTTCCCATATATTAGAATCTTCTTCTTCCAACGCTCGATATCCACCACTTGTTAACAAATCTGTTTGAGTTGTATGTCATCTGAGCCTAAGAGCGATTGTAAGTTGTGCCAGTTATACGTCTACAAGTAGGCCAGCACAATCGATTTCTGCGATGCTTTTTATTTACTAGGTAGTTTCCTATGCCCTACATCAGTCGCTCTTACGACATGCCTTGTAGGTGGCAGTGATACTATTCTTTGTTTTCCTTGCGGGCCCCAGTACCACACGGGCGGGTATTTGAATGATAATTTGTTTACTTTGTGGGGTTTTTGTCTTTCTGATAATGCATTATAGTTTCCTGTTTCTTAGCAATAACAATTACTCTGTATTCTTTATATTCATTCTCAATCCTTTCTTGTCAGTTTCTCTCAACATGATGTCTTGTATCTGTTGAAGATCTTGTAAAGGTATCTTGTAAACATATTAACAGTTGCAAACTCCTGAGGCACATCAAGAAAGCAGTGAAATATATCAGAGATTGTAAGCTATCCTAAAATAAACACAAATTTCTCACGCATGGAAGACACCATCACAGCAGCAACACACAAAAACTGAAAGGCTTCAGGCAATGGCAAATTAATTGCAAATCTGTTTAACACAGATCTTATTTTGCTAACAGAAATATAACACTCTTTATTGCAAATCTGAAAAGAGGTATTTCAAGGACAGCATATCTACATATGAATATGAGATTGAAATCACTATTGACTTCCATTCTTCTTCTTCTTCTTCCAACGCTCCATATCGACTACTCTGTGTGATTTATATGTGATCTGTGCCCAAGAGCGATTGTACGCTGTATCAGTTATGCACCTACAAGTATGTCAGCACATCGGATTTCTCCGATGCTTTTTATTAACTAGGTAGTTTCCTAAGTCCTGCACAGTCACCTCATACGACATACCTTGTAGGTCGGTCGTATTATTTGCTTCCTTGCTCTACAGTCACAGACGGGCGATTAACGTCATTCAAAAATGCTGTTCCATTAATTAATGGACATTGGATTGCTTCACACGCTAACTTGAGCAACTTAAGTACGGATCAAACATAACGGAACAATAAATAGGGCTATTTCGTTTATAGATTTTTCAGTATACCGAAAAATGTTGACATCATAAACAGTTAAACATACTTAGAGTAAAACACACTGTTCTAAATATAATTGGTATTTAAATATGTATCAATCAAGTGCCGTGCCGGTTGCCGTAGACCATGGGTTCCCAAAGCGGGCGTCCCTGCCCCAGTGGGAGCTGAAGCCTTCCAGGTGGGCGATGTGGGTTCAGAAGCATTTGGGGGAGTTTTTCGTGATTTTGAGATTGAATAGTCATAAAAATTAGAATTCTGCATTTTAATTCATCCTATGCCCATCTTACACGATCCATTTTTTCCTCAATTTTCTATTTCATGTATATAATCATTTGAAAATTCACCATGTATGACAGAAATATATATCAATTTTCTCTGTCGAAGTGAAAATGGAGCATGTATATAAATATGGGGGGGTGGGAGGTGGAGGGGGATGGCGTTGGTAAACTGTTATAATAGGGAGGGGCGTTACAAAGTTTATGTCGTGCAAAGTGGGCGATGGGCAGAAACAATTTGGGAATCTATGGCGTAGACGATCATGTCTCTCTACATCGGTCTGTCTCTGATACAATCCATCAACTCCAACACCAAACCATTGCCGAACCATGATTTCAAGCATATCTGGAATTGTATCCCTTTGTTTCCTCTATCTCTCTCCCTGTCTGTAGGGTTAGACAATATGTGTCGTAAGAAATATATCTCTCTTGCCCCTGTCTGTAGGGTTAGACAATATCTGCCGTAAGAAATATATCTCTCTTGCCCTGTCTGTAGGGTTAGACAATATCTGCCGTAAGAAATATATCTCTCTTGCCCCTGTCTGTAGGGTTAGACAATATCTGCCGTAAGAAATATATCTCTCTTGTCCCTGTCTGTAGGGTTAGACAATATCTGCCGTAAGAAATATATCTCTCTTGCCCTGTCTGTAGGGTTAGACAATATCTGCCGTAAGAAATATCTCTCTCTTGCCCTGTCTGTAGGGTTAGACAATATCTGCCGTAAGAAATATCTCTCTCCTGCCCTGTCTGTAGGGTTAGACAATATCTGCCGTAAGAAATATCTCTCTCTTGCCCTGTCTGTAGGGTTAGACAATATCTGCCGTAAGAAATATCTCTCTCTTGCCCTGTCTGTAGGGTTAGACAATATCTGCCGTAAGAAATATCTCTCTCTTGCCCTGTCTGTAGGGTTAGACAATATCTGCGTAAGAAATATTCTCTCTTGCCCTGTCTGTAGGGTTAGACAATATCTGCCGTAAGAAATATCTCTCTCTTGCCCTGTCTGTAGGGTTAGACAATATCTGCCGTAAGAAATATCTCTCTCTTGCCCTGTCTGTAGGGTTAGACAATATCTGCCGTAAGAAATATATCTCTCTTGCCCTGTCTGTAGGGTTAGACAATATCTGCCGTAAGAAATATCTCTCTCTTGCCCTGTCTGTAGGGTTAGACAATATTTGCCGTAAGAAATATCTCTCTCTTGCCCTGTCTGTAGGGTTAGACAATATCTGCCGTAAGAAATATCTCTCTCTTGCCCTGTCTGTAGGGTTAGACAATATCTGCCGTAAGAAATATCTCTCTCTTGCCCTGTCTGTAGGGTTAGACAATATCTGCCGTAAGAAATAAACGTTTGTGGTTCAAATGATGTGTTTGGTAATATGTTTTTTACCCAGAAGTCTCAAATATTTCTTCACTGTCTATTGATTGATCTCAACGCTCTGCTCTAGCGACTACGTACCGTGGAATCTCCAGGGTTCGAAACAAGCTAGGTTGAAAGTGCTTGGAGTGCATATGGTACGTGACTGAACTCCAGGAAATCCTCTCTCTTTACGTGGAGATCTAACTTACAAGTATCTCTGAAGTCGGAGCAAAGTTCGTGTGAATAGCGAAGGACATTAATGATAAAGAAAGCAAGTTTTAAAGCAGCAAAAATCAGTCAGAGGCATTGTTATGGCGCCATGGCGATGCTTTAATATATAGCGGGGTAGGGGGAAGAGAGATCACACAAATCATTGTTTATCGCCACAAAAAAGTCATCAGAATATATATATAAATATTTATATCTAATATGTTTAAAACATAATCCTCATACATTCTTTGCCACTTCTAAAGTATTATAACGAGCAAGTCTCAAATATAAAATCATAATACCTAAAGTCAGTGCATAATGACAGTAAGTTGAAACCAGCAGCAATAAGTGAATATCTACGGCCAAATCATTAAAATAATTACGTTGGGGAAATCAGAATTATTTGCTGCCATTTCTCATTTGGTTAAACTAAATAAATACTTTGCAGATAGCTCTGAAAAAAAAGAACATCGTTAAATCAGTCTGAGTTGAACAAATAGTCTATTGATATAATTTTATCATGATCTGTTTGCGTGCTGGAACAATAGTCAATCTGACCTTGCGGTTTATTTCGTTAGAAATGATACAAATCCGGTAGCCAAGTCCCTGACTTATAATGATATTTATGGACAAACGATGATTAGTTAAATCAAAACTATATGGATGTTATTTTGAGCGGATGAAGATGCAGTACTACTGTTGAAATAAGTCCAGAAGTGTGTATACGTCACTTATACAGTGACATAAATGTAGACTAATGATTGTTTTTATGTCAGCAAACATCCTACAAAACTTTCCTTATATCTTTTAAACATTCTTTATTTGGACGTTTTCAACCACAAGTTTTTTTTAGTTATATATTTATTTCGAAATATAGTTTCCAGTATTGAAATTTTGTTCAGGAAATCTAGTTTTAAGTATTGGAATTATGTTCAGCAAACCTAATTTCCAGTATTGGAATTTTGTTCAGCAAATGTAGTGTCCAGTATTGGAATTGTTTTCAGCAAATCTAGTTTCCAGTATTGGAATTATGCTCAGAAAATCTAGTTTCCAGTATTGGAACTATATTCAGCAAATCAAGTTTCCAGTATTGGAATTATGTTCAGCAAATCTAGTTTCCAGTATTAAAATTATGTTAAGCAAATCAAGTTTCCAGTATTGGAATTATGTTCAGCAAATCTAGTTTTCAGTATTGGAATTATTTTCAGCAAATTCAGTTTCTAGAATTGGAATTATGTTCAGCAAATCTAGTTTCTAGTATTGGAATTATGTTCAGCAAATCTAGTTTCCAGTATTTAATTTTTTTTCAGGAAATCTAGTTTCCAGTATTGGAATTATGTTCAGCAAACCTAGTTTCCAGTATTGGAAATGTGTTCAGAAATCTAGTTTCCAGTATTGGAATTATGTTCAGCAAATTTAGTTTCCATTATTGAAACTATGTACAGCAAATAAAGTTTCCAGTTTTTGAATTATTTTCAGCAAATCTAGTTTCCAGTATTGGAATTATGCTTAGCAAATCTAGTTTCTAGTATTGGAACTATGTTCAGCAAATGAAGTTTCCAGTATTGGAATTATTTTCAGAAAATCTAGTTTTCAGTTTTGGAATTGTGTTAAGAAAATACAGTTTCCATTATTGAAACTATGTACAGCAAATCAAGTTTCCAGTATTTGAATTATTTTCAGCAAATCTAGTTTCCAGTATTGGAATTATGCTTAGCTAATCTAGTTTCTAGTATTGGAATTATGTTCCGCAAATCTAGTTTCCAGTATTTAAATTTTTTTCAGGAAATCTAGTTTCCAGTATTGGAATTATGTTCAGCAAATCTAGTTTCCAGTATTGGAATTGTGTTCAGAAAATCTAGTTTCCAGTATTGGAATTATGTTCAGCAAATCTAGTTTCCAGTATTGGAATTATGTTCAACAAATCTAGTTTCCAGTATTGGAACTATGTTCAGCAAATCTAGTTTCCAGTATTTGAAATATTTTTAGCAAATCTAGTTTCCAGTATTGAAATTATGCTCAGCAAATCTAGTTTCCAGTATTTGAACTATGTTCAGCAAATCAAGTTTCCAGTATTGGAATTATGTTCAGCAAATCAAGTTTCCAGTATTGGAATTATGTTCAGCAAATCAAGTTTCCAGTATTGGAATTATGTTCAGCAAATCAAGTTTCCAGTATTGACTCTGTTCAGCAAATCAAGTTTCCAGTATTGGAATTCTGTTCAGCAAATCCAGTTTCCAGAATTGGAATTATGTTCAACAAATATTTTTCCCCCGTTTGCACTCTGATATCAAGCGTAGCCAAGACGTCTAACATGACACAAGGTGTGTGCTACGTTGATTGTGATGATAAATGTGTGCTGCGTTGTGTGTGATGCAAGATGAATGCTACGCGAGGCTCGCCATGTGGGGTGTTCTACGTGATGTGTGGTACGTGGCGTGCGCTTCGGGATTGGTGCTACGCACTACGTGATGTACTCTACAATATATGTTCCGTGATGTGTATTGTGTAGTTTTGTTGCGTGCTTTGTGTTTCTTATTGCATAATGTATGCTATTGTTGCATAATGAATAAAGAGTGACGTTCAGTTGCTGTTTGTTATTTGCCGTGAGCTGCGTTTTTTAACGTGATGTTTGTTATATGCCGTGAGCTGCGTTTTTAACGTCCTGTTTGTTATATTCTGTGAGCTGCGTTTTTAACGTCCTGTTTTGCCCGTCTGCCCAGCGTGTTCGTAGCGCGTTGGACTACGGTGACTATCATTGTGTGTGCGGGTTCAATTCCTCGGGATGGCAGAAAAACCACAGATTCCCCAGATTTACGGTGTTCGTGTCACCGAACCGAAGGGTTACGATATCCATGGCACCGAGCCGAAGAGCTGAAAAGCTCAAATGCTTCTGGATCGGAAAAAGTCCTGTTTTCTGTTTATTACATGCGGTTAGACGCGTTTTTAACGTTCTGTTTGGTGTGTGTTATATGCTACGAGCTGCGTTTTTAACTTCTTGTTTGCTGTTTTGTTAAAGGCTGTGAGCTGCGGTTTTGACATTCTGTTTGCTGTTTGCATAACAGTAGGGTGTTACCAGAATCTCTAAAGCTAGCAGCACCTTTGGTAGACTACATAGAAATGTCTGGCACAGATGTGGTATTGGTCAAGCCACAAAACTGAAGGTATATCGAGCTGTCGTGCTCCCAGTACTTCTTCACGCGTGCGAAACTTGGACAGTATATCAAGGACACGCAAGGAAGCTAAACCACTTTCACACAGTCTGCCTCAGAAAAATAATGAACATCAAATGGCAGGCTATGATCCCAGACACAGAGGTCATTAAAAAGGCGCTCTCCCAGCATCTATACAATCTTGATGCAGTCCCAGACTCGTTGGCAGGACATGTGGCTCGAATGGCGGATTGCAGAATACCCAAACGACTCTTTTATGGTGAGCTGCATAGCGGTAAACGCTCACAGGGTGGTCAGAAAAAGCGATTCAAAGACACACTCAAAAACTCGAGGAAATCCTTTGGCATAGATGTTGGCAACTGGGAAAATGTTGCTCAAGACAGATCAGCCTGGCGCATACTTCTTCGACACGGTTCTTCAACCTGCGAGGCAGGTAGAACAGCACGTATGGAACAAAAACGTCAAAATAGAAAGACAGTAAAACTCTCCACAAGTGCAAGTATACCTTGCCTACACTGTACACTAACATTTCTAGCCCGCATCGGGCTCACTAGTCATCTACGCACACACAGACAAACATAAGTCAACTACATTCCCTTGGATGAAAATTGTGTGGTCATCATCACCCGTGATGGACGAGCTTCAGGGTGTACGGTGTAAAGGTATATATATTCATATTGCGTATTCACCCTATCTGTCACCCTGTTATCTTATTCTTCTCTTCTTTTGATCACCCCCTATTACTTCAGGCGTAGAGTCATGACGTCTGGTATTTTTCTGACTGATTTTTGCGTGGGCCTATATTACCCTTTTACAGGCATCCCTCAACCATATGGACAGCCTCGACGACTTCCGAGGTACTTGAAGCTTAGATCCTCCAAGAGTGATCTTTGCAGGAGACCTGATATCCGTGTAACTCTTTCTCGGACAGAATTAATTTTAGTGAGGGCATATCGGGTGCCTTCTCTAAAGGCTTTCCTGCCTTTGGTGAGGTCGTTCCATACACAACGTAAGATAATCACTCCTTAATGATCTTTTTGTGCCACCCTGTTATCTAATTATCCTCAGTTGTTCACTCTGTCATACAATACTCTACTCAATAACTCAAAATACAACACAATGACCGGTTATATACATCATCTGCTTATTTAAAAATCAATATGTTTCTGGTCTTTATTAAAATTCTAATCATTTATATACTGTATATAACATAATAAATATATACAATATAAATACTTGACCCTAAGAAATGGAGATCGTCTTCTTCTTTTGTCGTCACACTGCTACCTGGTTGTTACCCAGTGTCGTGGTTTTTGTTTTATCTTGCTCAGTTCTGGTGGCTTGTGTGTTATTTTTGCTCTTTGACAGAATTCTGCTATACCATCTAACCATCTTTTTGTGGTCTTTCTCTCGCCCTCTTTCCTAATGTTCTATTATATAAGACTCTGTATGCTGTGAAGTTTGGATGCATTCTTATTAAATGACCAAATCACTTCATTCTTTGTTTCTCAATGTAATTCAAGCAAGGTTCTGTGCCAACTTTCTTTCTTATGCTGATGTTGGTGACTGTCTTTTCTAGTGTTGTTGGTAACGTTTCGCAGACAGCGCATGCATACTATAAAATAAAGATCACATTAAATATTGGACAATGATAAATTATATCAACTAAAATATATAAATATCTTCATTGATTAAGTTCTACTAACTCCAATACTGTATTAACCCTTTCACTCATAGTGTCCACTGTAGTGGACAACTACTATTGGTTCGTTTCATAGCTACACGTGCGTGATTTGTGACCTCTGATGCATACAGTCAGTCTACTGCTAAGGACCAGCTGTGGCCTATTGCAGGAGCGGTAAATTAACTTGTACTTCTACTGTGTAGTAAAGGTGGTGGACAAGACGTTATTCATCCCAAAAATTAATACATGAAAGGGATAATACAAGTCTACAGCTAAACTATCTCCAACTATCTGATCTTTGTTTTGCATATTTTTCAATCCAGAACCACTTGAGCTTTCAGCTCTTCGGCTCGGTGCCATGGACATCGGAACCCTTCGGTTCGATTCCACGAATACCGTAAATCTGGAGAACCTGTGGCTTTTCTGCCAGTACGGAACCACACTCACATGGGGATTGTCACCCGTCGTCCAACGCGCTACGAACACGCTGGGCAGGCGGCAACTATCTGATTAACGTGATGTCCTTGGAAAAACTATGTCCACTCACAGTACGTGGAATCTACTAGTCAATTATGGTTTCTTCATTTTTAGAAACCTAGCAGAAATAATTTGTCCTTATTTAATAATCACTTCCAAATGTAAAATCATCTCACTCTTACCTGAACACAATCTCATGGTCTCCCGTAGAATCTGTTATCACCAAAAATACCAACGCTGACAGTTAGATTTGGTGCCACGGAAGACCGACCGACGTTACGTTGAATATACTGAAGTGGGCTACTTGCATGCATTCTTCTTCAAGTCTGGATTCTCTTCAAGTCTTTTAGGACTTGGTCTCTTGTATGAATTATTCATCACGTCTGGAATTCTAAAATATTATAGTTCCTCGTGAACAATCTCTAGTTCTCTTTAGGTGAGTGTCACGTCTATAGTTTAGACTCCTTGTAACATGGTTTTCGTCTTTGCTTTCTCCGACTGAGAATAAATTCTCCTCTCTCTATCTACAAACGAAAGACGCAAGCTGTCGTTCTCCCAGTCCTTCTTCATGCATGCGAAACTTGGACTGTATATCAGAGACACGCAAGGAAGCTAAACCACTTTCACACAGTCTGCCTGAGAAAAATAATGAACATCAAATGGCAGGATATGATCCCAGATACAGAGGTCCTAAAGAGAGCTGCTCTCCCCAGCATCTACACAATCTTGATGCAGTCCCAGACAAGATGGGCAGGACATGTGGCTCGAATGCCAGATTGCAGAATACCAAAACGACTCTTTTATGGTGAGCTGCAAAGTGGTAAACGCTCACAGGGGGCCAGAAAAAGCGATTCAAAGATACACTCAAGAACTCGATGAAATCTTTTGGCATGGATGTCAACAACTGGGAGAATGCTGCTCAAGACAGATCAGCCTGGCGCACACTTCTTCGACACGGTTCCTGCGAGGCAGATAGAACAGCACGGATGGAGCAAAGACGTCAAAACAGAAAGGCAGTAAAACTTCCCACAATGCAAGTATACATTGCCCACACTGTACACTAACATTTCAAGCACGTATCGGGCTCACTAGTCATCTACGCACACACAGACAAACATAGCGGAACTACATTCCCTTGGATGAAAATTTGTGTGGTCATCATCACCCGTGATGGACGAGCATCATCACATGCTGTGAGTGTGGCGTCTTTGGCCTAGGGGATAGTGACTCGGTCTATTAACCCCGACGTTCTGAGTTCGAATCACGTTGTGGACAGTTTGGTTGCACATTGTTCACATGGATTCTTACAAAAGGAGGATGATACCACCCGTTCAGAAAGCAATGGCAAACTACTGAACGTAAATCACAAACAGCGTTAAAAAGCTGGGGTTGATAAGCAAAGTCCTGTAAAGGATATGCAATCAACTTTTTTGCATGCCGTGATCTAAGTTTTTAATCTTCTATTTGCTGTTTGTTACATGTTGTGAGCTGCACTTTTAAAACTTGCTATTTGTTGCGTGTTACATGCTGTGAACTACGTACTAAAACTTTGTTAAACTAATCAGAATCCTGATGCTGCTTTCACTGGATCGCATTCCGGGTGCAGGGTGACATTTCGAGATCCGTGGCATAGTTGCTGAACTTTGAGGTTTAACTGAATTTGGAATTTCATTTACATTTGATATTTATTTGTGAACTTTATGAATCATTTTCAGACAACCTGAAACTATAGCTCGTTTCAACCTAGTTAATTATTAATGAACATGCGATCATATATATTCTCTTGTGTATCTGTGATAGCTTCGATTTTATACTTCAGTGTAACTGAGGAACAAGGCTTGGATATTGTTCTTGTTTTTTGTTCTGAAAGCTTTCTTAATATATCCTATTTCCTTTTTCGTTGTGTAATTTAGTTGATGTATCAATGTACTTTAAACTTTGGTGCCGAGAACGTTGATGTTTTATTATACGCTATGTGGATATACAGGGTGTTCAACTAAAAAACAGCCCCAGTGATAAATATAAATTTGCCAGTTACGCATTGCATCTCGTCTATTTACTATTTACACCGGTTCTGACTAGCTCGTCCTACGTCACATTTGTTCATCGCCCCTTCCCGCACTACAATTACACACCATCACACAACCTTGACCTATACTATATCATAACTGAACCTTCTCCTTTCCATACATATATGCCAGATTAGCTCCATTCACAGGCTGCTTTTAAGTTGAACACCCTGTATATGTCAGAATAAGAATACAGAAGACAAGATGAGCTTTCATCACACTAGGAAATTTGTGAAGTCTAAAGAACTCCAATGAAGTTCTCCACTCTTCTGAGCGGATATAATGGCTCGCTGTATTTCTAAAGATGACACAATCGGCACAATGGGTATACTTTATACACTAATGCAGTATACATTGCAATATAAGTGCGTCTGGCTTTTAAAAAAATTACAGAGAGAAAGGGTTAATGCCAAAATTAGAATATCTGGACTCAATGTTAAAGCAGTTCTGCTGTAAGAACCTCAACCATGCTAAGTCTTCCTAACTCTATCTATCTCCTCCAGCTCCTCGTTATATTATTGACCTCTGCTTCCAAATCTCATCTCCATGTATTTATAGGTTTCTCATTTTTTCGCTGTCCCAGTGGGTTCCATGAAAGGACACTTCTTGTTATATTCCCTCTGGTTTTCTCAAAGTGTGTCCTATCCAGCGTCAGCGTCTTTTTAAAACACACACACATATATATATATATATATATATATATATATATATATTTTTTTCCGATCCAGAAGCACTTGAGCTTTTCAGCTCTTCGGCTCGGTGCCATGGACATCTTAACCCTTCGGTTCGGTGCCCCGAACACCGTAAATCTGGGGAATCTGTGGCTTTTTCTGCCATCCCGCGGAATTGAACGCGCACACACAGAGGGATAGTCACCCGTAGTCCAACGCTCTACGAACACGCTGGGCAGACGGGCATATATATATATATATATATATATACATTATTTTACTTATTCGTTTTCCTTTTACCCTTGAGCATAAAATATTTTCTTCTTGTAATCAGTTTAAGATAAATATTTATATATCTGCTGTCTCTTTGCATTTTTAGGGATGCTCTTCCCCCTGTCCAGCCTACATCCCCTACGAAGGCCGTGCACCTGGTGAACAGTTTTACTTACTACTGTCTTAGAAAATCAAATCGCTTACGTCCAGTGAGATTATATTATTTTTTTCCGTTTGCCTACTTTCAACTCAGACGTAGTCATGGCGTATAATATGGCGCTTCTGAGTAATTTATGGGCGAAGACTTGCTTTCCTTATCACCAGTGTCCCTCTTGAGCCTTACTCCGACTTCAGATGTATTTCTTATTTAGTTCTCAAGTAAAGGATCTAGGTTTTCTATAGTCCAGCCATGTACTATACACCGATATTTTTGGCCCAAGCTGGATCCGAACCCCATAATTTGTATAGTACGTGGCTACTAGCGCAGCCTGTTAACAATTTCGCTATTGACAACTCCGTCAGATTCCTTTCTATTTTGTAATCATGTGCTAGGGGGACTATTCATATTCAAATTAGTAAAGTAACTTACCTAATTTTGTATCAAATGGTATAGTACGTTAAGTCTGCCTTATTATGTGACCCATTGCATACAAGCGTGATGATGTCACCATCACTAGACAGACACTGCTTTCTAGTGTTCCTCTAGTACCAAACTGAGGCTGGGTCGATTTAATGGCAATTACGATTGAAAAGTATACCCGCACCAACAAGATCAAAGACATTTGATCCTGGGACCACGCGTATGCAAAGCAATTGCACTAACCCGCTAGACTAACGCGGTTCTTAAAATAATGCCCATAACAACTACAAATATATTCAATTGTTCCCAACCGAGTACTGTCATCTATAGACATCTAAAGTTACAAACTCTTACATGAGATATCAATATTACTACATACATGCAGGAAATCTTCAACATCTATATGTATCAATATTACTACATTAAAAAAAAAGTAAAGGAACCCTTTCATACCTTGTGGTATATAGGCAATACAGTGTTAGGCTGTATTATTCATTGACCGTCGGCACACGATGGGTGATGTGGTCAGCATCTCGCCGGCCGCCTTTACTTTCCCAGAGCATGTCTGGTACCCAGTTAAGGCTGTGTCGACCTGAGAGTCGTCGGGAAAAATTCCTCGCACACTGCGGGAGTTGAACCCGCACCACCAGCCTTGAGAAGCGAGTTCACTAAGAACTACGCTACCGCTCAGCTCTCTATTACTACATACAAGCATGAAGATTTTCAACATCTGTATGTATCACCCTGTTAGTTATGTATCCATACAGCTGTATTTGAGTCTAGATGTTCTACACAAATAAACAAACTGTAAACAATATGGAACATCTCAAAGTACTTGCACATTGCACAAAGGAATGACAATAGTGTTCTCAAGTATGTAAGAAAAGTAGAAGATAGTTTCAGGTGTAATAGATGATAAATAGTACAGCAAAGAACAGTAAATAAAATAGAGAAGTAAGCTTACATGCATGGGGAAATATATACAGAAATTGTAGAGAAGTAACAGACATCAAGAATCAAAAGAAATGTGTGACTTTGCTTCATTGTTAGGTATTTTTTTTAAAACCCACGCATGGAGCAAAGAATAGTAACACTGTGCCCTACAAGACATGTCGTAAGAGGCGACTGAGGTAGGGACCAGGGAAGATACCCTAGTAAATAAAGAGCGTTGCAGAAATCTAATGTGCTGGCCTACTTGTAGGCTCACCATACAATCGCTCTTAAGCTCAGATCACATACAAATCACAAATGGTGGTTAACAACCCATGTCGTAAGAGGCGACTAAGGAGGTTTGCTGAAATCGGATGCACGTGTCCTAAACGTGTAGAAGTCTATGCGTTTAGGGGCCTACCAAACAAATGTGCAACGTATACACGTTTTTGGCAAAGATCAAACATATCACAAAGAGTGATCAAAATTGGTCGTAGAACGAACGAAAGGAGAAGAATTGAGAAGAATATGTAGAGATGTCAAGTCATGGACAGGTATGACGCAAGATATGAATAAATAGTGAATATTTGTTGATGACTTGTTTTCAATAGAGAGTTGAATGATTTATCATATTTTATTATTTTATTGGTGTGCTGCGCTCGTTTATTGAAAAAATCATTAAAAGGACAGGTAGTGTTCTACACTTGGACAGAGAAGAGAACAAATAGATCTATCCAGAAAGAACTCAAAATCAAAGAAAACTGGCTGATGCTACAAATAAGACAGAGAAAATTGAGATATTTTGGACATATAAAAAAACATGAAGGGCTGAAGAAGACCATCATGGAAGGAGCATACCGCAAAGAGAAGAAGAGGAAGACCAATGAGACGATGAATTCAGGATCTAACTGATGGTTTGAACATGACGGCTGCAGAGGGAGGACATCTGGCCTATGAGAAAGAGAAATTTCGAAGGACTGTTGGGGTGGCAAAGTTCTGCTCAGGAGAAGCTCATATTTGATGATGAGTGTTCTACAAACTTCTTCTCTTCGAATGCTTCACAATGATCACTTGCTAAACCACTCTCTGTATGATTTGTATGTGATCTGAGCCTAAGAGCGATTGTACATTGTGCCAGTTATACGCCTACAAGTAAGCCAGCACATCCGATTTCTGCAACAATTTTTTTACTAGGTAGTTTCTCTAGGTTCGATATCAGTCGCCTCTTACGACATGCTTTGTAGGTCGCAGTGGTGCTATTATTTGCTTCACCTTGCTGGTCCCAGTACCACATGGACGTGTGTTCTACAAACGAAAGAAAATGCGTCTTTGATTACAAAAACTAAAAGCCAGAAGTCGTATGGAGAGAATAAAATAAAAATGTGCAAGTGGTGGCAGAAATAGAGATGGATTACAAGAAATGAAAATTAACAACGCCCAGTAGAAACCCCTATAAATAAAGAAATAAAAAAAATAAGAAATTTATGGACAGAAAGACTCAAGAAATCCTGTATGTAAAGAATATCTTGTGTGGTTTAGCATGTCATAGTGAGTTATAATCAACTCCCGAACTTACAAACAGCATTATCACAAGCATGCATTTGTATATAGACATGATCGCATTACCAGAGCGGCACTACGCGTGTAAGTGATGTTGTTCTGATGGGGGAAATCTATATAACAGGATGCTCATTATCCCTGGTTGAAGGAGATATCTGCACTTGTCAAAGCATTAGTTATTTAGTTCGATGCTAGAGTTCTCAGCAAATACAGGCTGGTGGCTAGGACTGATGTATGTAACAGTTATAAGTTCTTGTCGAAAAAACAAAATGTGTTTAGGCTGAGGACTATGTATAGTAGACTCGTGATAGTGTTCTCTATGCATAGCCTGATTATCAATATAAGGGAAGGCTGCAGTAAAACTATGGAGCAATTACAAAACACGTAAAAACAAAGTATTGTAGTTTTACAAACTACAAAAACAATAACAATACACATTGACTATTCGACCAAAATGTATTTATCAAGCAAAGGATACACGAGAAGTGAAGAAATTCACTTTTTAAATACAGCAAACATAGAATATACAATTAAAAAATAAATCCCAAACAGGCCTAAAATGACAATTTGTCACTAAAAACGAAAATCTAAATAAATATCAAAAATTAAGAATGGAAAAAGAAGATAAACAATAATAATCAAATATACATATAACATATATATTAATCAAATATACATATAACATATATACATTTTAAAATAACTGGTAGCAGAAAGACTAGTATCAGACGGCAGTGAAGGAAACAGCGATATAGTATTGAAGAAAATTAGAAACGTACTGTAAGGAAGAGATATTAATGGAAATATAAACATAAGTACATCTATTATATGAGAGCCGCGGTAGCGTAGTTGTTAGTGAACTCCCTTCTCAAGGCTGGTGGTCCGGGTTCAACCGCAGTGGGCGTGGAATTTTTCCCGACCGCGACGGCTATCAGGTCGACCCACTAACTAATAGCCGTCCATCGCAAGCGAAGCCTCAAGTAAAGCCTCAACTGGGTACCAGACAGTAAGTAAAGGCGGCCGGCGTGATGCTGACTACATCATCCATCATGTGCCGATGGTCAATGAACGATACAGGTCTAACACTGTATTGCCCTATATACCACGAGGTATGAAAGGCTCTTTTACATCTATTATATATTCAAAAGGTAGTAACAAAGATCGACAGACAACAAATGCAGTGAACATTTAATGAGAATGAACTGTGCAACCAACCACCAATAACAGCATACAATACAAAGAGATCAGGTACTAAAGCTAAGGGAAGACCAAGAAAAAGACTACATAAACACGGATATAACACAACAAACGCGGCTCTTCTAGCCCTAGAACGCAAAAGTAAAGCTCCCATCCTTACGCTTAACGGCAAGAGTGGACATCCAACTACATCTTCCACCTGGGAATAGACAATAGACAATAGTAATGGGGAACATAAAAACACAACAAATGTAACTACTAAATTTAACATAAATGACAATACGGCGAATAGTTGCAGGAAAATGGCGAATAGAATTATGGATATAAGGGAAAACTGTATATATGATGTTTGATATATTACGTGTTACGTTAAAGCCTGGTTAGTAACTATTGTTTTTATCTCGTGCAGCTGGTACCTTTCACTCGCAGGAATGGACAACACAACATAAAATGGTGTCATATGTCTTAAACGCCACATATTCTCTTTAAGTTATACCGTTTCTCAACCGTGGTTACCCGAAACAATTATAAATAGTCCGCAGGAAATCGCTGGTGTTTTCTTGAGTGATAGATAGGCTAATCATATGTAAAGAAAGATAACTGATTGATTGATTGAAAGTATCCTTATTGTACTTCGGGGAATAACCACGTACGCTTTGATCTCTTTCTTACACACGAATAACTCAGCAGCAGTGCACGAACTTCGAAGCACTGGAGAGAGTTCCCGGTGTAGGTTTGAAGATGCAGACACTGATGCCTGCAAGAGGAATGAGAGAAAGACCTAGAAGACGATAGGTGAAAGATGTCATTGACGATCCGAGAATGACTGCTGTTGACGCCAGTCAACTTGAACAGAATAGAGAGTCTTTTTCAGGACTGCTGTCATGGGAGCCTGGTTCCGGAAGGGACAAGCTACTTGATAATGATGATGGCGAAACAATGTTTTACAGCAATTACATTTTTTATGAACTTTTTCTTCCAACGGCTTTGCAGATTACACTTATAAAATTCTTCTTCTTCTTTTGCCGTCACACTGCTACCGGGTTGTTGCCCAGTGTTGTGGTTTTCTGTTTATGTCTTGCGCTGTTCTGGTGACTTGGGTGATTGTTTTTTTTTTGCTCCTTGAAGGATTCTGCTATGTCATCTAACCATCGTTTTCATAGTCTTCCTCTCGCCTTCTTCCCTGATGTTCTGTTGTAGAAGACTGTATACTGTGGAGTTTGGATGCATTCTTATTATGTGGTCAAACCACTTCATTCTTTGTTTCTCAAGGTAATTCAAGCAAGGTTCTGTGCCAAATTTCTTTCTTATGCTGATGTTGGTGACTGTCTTTTCTGGTGTTGTTGGTAACTTTTCGCAGGCAGCGCATTTCACATGTAGTTATTTTTTTGTGACTGTTCATTGTCCATGTTTGGCTCTGGTTACACAAAGTAGGTATGAAAATGCTATAAGAAGAATTCTAGCTGTCAAATGGTTCTTTAACGAGCTCAACTTGAACACGCGACCTACGTTTTATCACCCTTTTCCAGTAGAGCTAGGAACTCGATCTCACATACTTTGATTTCACTGATCTCTGGAGAAATATCCTGATCGTATCGACACAGGGAATGAAGTGAATACTTCTGCAGTGAACCCCTTACCTACATTCCATAAAGATTACCAAGAAAGTAAGATAATAATCCTATACAATCAATTCTATGTAATAATTTCCTAAGACAAGGATTCTCATGCCAAGGATTCTGCAAATGATTAAAGATTGATAAACAGTGATATGTTAGTATACAGATATAAATTGCCACTTGTCTGTATCCTCACATATACTCCTTCAGTTAAACGCTCAGATCAACGGCAGATCTACATAAACGTCAATTTTCTATTTCGCCCTAGACATATAAATAAACTCTCTTACAGCTGAGACAGAGATTACCAAATAGATCCAGGACTTTGACTGATGTTACAAAATGTGGCTATAAATAAACAAATGGGAGAAATGTGAACGATTGAAAGATAGGTTTTGTCTTTACATTTTTTCATTACAAATAGAGAGAGAGAGAGAGAGAGAGAGAGAGAGAGAGAGAGAGGAGAGAGAGAGAGCGAGAGAGAGAGAGAGAGCGAGAGAGAGAGAGAGAGCGAGAGAGAGAGGGAGAGAGAGAGAGCCAGAGAGAGAGAGAGGGCGAGAGAAGGAGATAGCGTTTCTTAAAATAAAAACATTTAAAAACAAATTGTTCCCTACCGCAGAAATGCAATTACTTCTGAAGTCGGAGTGAAGATCACCTGAATGGCGAGTGATATGGTAAGCAAATATTCTCGCAAAAATAATTCATAGCTGTCATATTAGAGAATATGACTACGCCTGAATTCATAGTGGGAATATGAAAAAATATATCACCCCCTTTTCCCCACCTTCCCAAAAGAAAAAGTCAAAGTAATATTGAGCCCAGAATTGTTTACTTGTTATTCTTCTTATTTGAACGCTCCATATCGACCAATTGTTAAACCACTCTTTGTGATCTGTATGTGAACTGAGCCTAAAAGCGATGGTACGATGTGCCAATTATGCTCCTACAAGTAGTCCAGTACATCAGATTTCTGCTATGCTTTTTATTTACTAGTGTAGTTTTCCTAGGCCTCTCCCTCAATCGCCGTCTTACGACTAGCCTTGTAGGTCGCAGTGTTACTATTCTTGGCTGCCCCGCAGTCCCGACAACATACGGGTGGTTTGCTTTTCATGAAAAGTTATGTAGAAATGTTGGGAGTCTAGAACTGATTTTTCTGGAATAAGTCAGCTCTGATGTTCTGTTCTATGACCAGTCAGCTCTGATACACTGGGACAGTATAACTCAGTAAATGTGGTATAAAGTGTGGTTTATGTTCATACAATTTTATCAGTACCAATTTGTGTGATAATGAACATACTATCCGGGGAGGCAGGGATGGGGTCTAGTTGGGTTAATAACTCAAATTTACAAAAAGGGGCTTTGTTACAGAAACTGCAATGAAAAGCTGGTAAACACGTAAAAACAAAGTACTACAGTTTTACAAAATACATAAACAGTGACGATAAACAGCAACGTTTCGACCAAAAGGCCTTTATCAAGCAAACAATACAACAAGAATGACGAATTTCGAGGAACACTACAAATGGACGATTACATGTGGAAACATAAACCTATCTGATGAAAATATGGAAATAAAAACGAACAACGAAATGAGTGCAACACAAAACCGAAAGTGGAAAAGGAGAGGAACAATAAACAATATAGTGGATAAATGACACATATATGGAGCAAACACACATATAGATAACAAGGCACGAGATAAGACAGTACTAAGAAGCATAGCAGTCTCCACCCTTTTTCAATGAAAAGCTGACAACTTCAGCATTATATTAAATTAGGGACACTGACTTGAAAAACTAATATACATTATACTGATAGGATGCAGCCTTATGTTCCATTGGAAACGAAATAAACAACATTAAGAAGAGTCTATTGTTCCCTGTGCGGGAATTATTGTTGAATTATTGCGGGAATAAATCTGAAAGCAATGGATGACCGTCTGACTACAGAACTATATTATATTCCAAGATATATCGTATACTATACTGTTTAAGTTGTAATCTATTACAAGATTTATATCGCGTACTATACTCTTTTTTATTTTCAAACAATCCTTAATTTTTTGTAATTTATTCAAAGACATATCGCGAGCTGGTTTGTATCTGATGAAATCAGATTTTAAAAAGTTAATTGCATATCCTTTACAGTACTTTGCGAATCAGCTCCGGCTTTTTAACGCTGTTTGTGATTTTTTCTAGACATTATTACGTTCAGTAGTTTGTCATTGCTTTCTGAATGGGTGGTGTCATCGTCCTTTCGTTAAATAGATTGGAACTCAGAACGTCGGGGTTAATAGAGCTAGTCACTATACCCTAAGCCACAAACGCCACCTGAAATAAGATAAACAGAATAGATTTATTTTAAATATACTCACTCTTTCATTTTATATTTTGATCTAATTCATATACTGCCGGTCTGAGAATGCTATCTAACGTGTACTGAAATACTTTAAGAACATTCTTGTGGGCTAGACATGGTCGAGGTAGACAGAGTGGAAGAAATCGATGTGGGTATATTCCGATGTGGACGTTCTCTTGGCGTAGACGAGTTAATATATGGATATCAAGTCCATAAAAATTTGGTCATCAAATTGTTGTTGCTTTTTGCTTTGTTTTAGTTTTTGTTCTCTTGCTTGTTTTTAAAAAAAATTCTATTCATCGGAACAAATTAACAAAAGTAAAAATTATAGTAAAGGAACTCTTTTTGTACCACTTGGTATATAGGGTAATACGGTGTTAGACCAGTGTTTTTCATTGATCGTCGGCACACGATGGATGATGTGGTCAACATCATGTGACCTCCTTTACTGCCCAGTGCTTTTCCTGGTACACAATTGAGGCTTCGTCGAAATTGGAGCTGTTACGGTCGGGAAAAATGCCACACCCATATGTAGAATTGAACGCGGACCACTAGCTTAAGAAGAAAGTTCACTAACAACTACGCTACTGCGGCTCTATCTTAACAAAATACTGTACCTAAAATATATATTTTTTTTTAAAACAATGAGTCTTGTAATGTTCTTAATTTATGTTGACAATTGGGAAGCTGAGGGGAAAAGTATTATAGATGAAGAATATACAGAAATTGATGTCAATAAATATCAAGTAAAAATAAGGGAACTAGAAAAATATTGCTGCAGTGAGAATAAGAGAAACAGTAAAAATATAGAAATAAAGAGAAATAGGAAAACAAAGCAGAAATAGTAAGAATTGAAGTAATGGTGAGGGGAACAAGTGCAATACACATTGAAGTAATCGTGAGGGGAACAAGTGCAATACACATTGAAGTAATCGTGAGATGAACAGGTACATTACATATTGAAGTAATCGTGAGGGGAACAAGTAGGGGAACACATTGAAGTAATCGTGAGGGGAACAAGCAGAAGAACACGTTGAAGTAAAATCAACAGACGTAAGTAGCAAACAAAACCAAAAAGGAGTAAGAAGAAATGAAACATTGGAAAAACTAAATTATAAATTATACAATCTTGTAAAAGTTAATAGAAACAGCTAGGAATGTGAGCCATTATTATATGTTATGATGACTGGTGTAAGTGATCACAGATCTCCACAAACGTCTGTCATGAGTATTGGTTATCAATTTGATTATTGACACTCTTCCGCGCCATGAAGTTAAATCTTTATACTTTTCTTTTTCTATCGTCCACTCTTTCATTCCCGTTAGTTGTATCTGTTGTCACCATGTGTTCTTAGTCTTTTTGTCTTCTCAAGACGTCAGAAAAGTTATGATTACTTCCTTCCTAAATTGAAATTCTTTGATCTAGACACCACGTGCTCAACATCCCTTGCGCACGATCGTCAAATACGGCGCGGCAACACAACAAGAGAGGAATTCGCATAGATAAGAATCTTCGTACTATTGATAAACAGAGAAGACGAGATACGAGAAAAGACAGAAAAAGCAACACCCAAATGTCTAACCTTGATAATAAATGTTCAAACTGTGGTATGGGATTGTGTTTCTGGACTGAACTAAACAGTTACCTCCGAACTAACTAGAAAGATGCAACAACACATGTCTGAGGCTGTTGTCATCAGTGCTTGCAATAGACAGCTATTATGGAAAGCCAGTCAGATTAAAATGGTGTCTGGTAAACAGTGTAAAGGCTATCAAAGGCTAAAAGGTTCGAACCCACATAGAAAGGCATAACTAAATCGGATGTGCTATGTCCAAAGAAATATATTTCGCAGTTTTATGCAAACTGTACTGTCTTACTATAGTCTGTCCATTAATTCGTGAGCACGTTTGAAATTGATTTTCTCAAAAACTACCTGTTGGATCTCAGTGATTTTTTGCAAGCAGCCTTAGAATATCCATGACGCTAGAGAAATATTTTTTCCAAGAAAATTTGATGTAGTTTGAAATATTTCTTCTTCAGGTTATATTAAAATCAACCTCACCGGATTGTACACAATAGTAACAGATCTACGGTACACAGACGCGTTGTTCTAAAAATACATTATGGTAACATAGAAATATCGTGAGTATACAACAATTTCACGAAATCCCGTGTACCTAACCCAGTCGACTTTGAAAGCGGAAAGCATATGACGTTATAATTGGGATACCGTTGTATAGTTATTGGCGTATCTCGCTATTTGTATGAAGCTATTGTATCATATTTGTTGGCTTATCAAAACTGACATTGATATCACATTCATAATGAGTCTGAAGTGCACATTTATACCAGTGTTACCACTTTTTAGGTAGGTGCAACACAGGGTGGATATGAGCTTGATGAATTGAATGGTCGCATGACTAGTGCAGTCACTGCGAATATGTTCAGGTTATGTTGTTTTTCTTTATGCCACCGATAGAAAAAATCATTAGATTTACCAGGAATTTAACTCGGGGATTGAACTCTGGGATCGAACCCAGTGATTGAACCTGGGGTTTGAACCTGGGGTTTGAACCTGGGGATTGAACTCTGGGATTGAACTTGGGGATTGAACTCTGGGATTGAACCCAGTGATTGAACCTGGGGATTGAACTCTGGGATTGAACTTGGGGATTGAACTCTGGGATCGAACCCAGTGATTGAACCTGGGGTTTGAACCTGGGGTTTGAACCTGGTGATTGAACCTGGGGTTTGAACCTGGGGATTGAACTCTGGGATTGAACTTGGGGATTGAACTCTGGGATTGAACCTGGGGATTGAACTCTGGGATTGAACCCAGTGATTGAACCTGGGGTTTGAACCTGGGGTTTGAACCTGGTGATTGAACCTGGGGTTTGAACCTGGGGATTGAACTCTGGGATTGAACTTGGGGATTGAACTCTGGGATTGAACCTGGGGATTGAACTCTGGGATTGAACCCAGTGATTGAACCTGGGGTTTGAACCTGGTGATTGAACCTGGGGTTTGAACCTGAGGATTGAACCTGGGGATTGAACCTGGGGATTGAACCTGGGGATTGAACCTGGGGATTGAACCTGGGGATTGAACCCAGTGATTGAACCTAGGTCTCAGGAATTGGAGAATGGGCTCTATTCCATTCCTGTATGTTTCAATAACATAACATATAAATGCAATAACGTTCAATGGCTCAAACACAACAAACGTGTTTACAAGTGATTATTATAGATCATAGATTAGAAGAAGAAGTAGTAGAAACAGCTGAAACTACTCAAGTAAAATAGGAAGACTCGAAGATAACATAAGATTATTTCTCAATGACATATGATTATATCAAAATCATTTTAATATTAATCTTCATTCAGAGTTGTGGCGATTAAATTTCTCTAGTCTGCGAGAATGTCACGCGAAAGCAAATTAGAAATAAAGCACTTTCTTTGTGTTCACGAAACTGCAAACTGGAACAAGCGAATCACATCGTTACATGATAAGATCAAACAGAATAGATTATGCTAGAATACTTGACAAATAATCATATAAATCTTGAGCAGTTTACAATTGATGGTTATAGAATTGTCAGATCTAAGATACGCAGAAGATACATTTCTCCTTGCATAAAATGTCAAGAGATTGAAACAATTTCCTCTTCTGAGTTGGCGCTCTATGAATTCATGCTTAGTCAGGGCACCTGGTATGGCGCTTCTGACTGGATTTTGCGTGAAGGTATGCTTTCCTTATTATCACTGTCTCCCTCCCCCACCCCCTCCATACAGACGTGCATTTTTCGACTTCAGAGTTATTTTGGAGCAGCTAATCTTGTTTTCTTTAGCTGCTAAGGACGTAGATATACGTTTTTCCTATTCACTTCTAAAGACGCACTAACACGTCTGTTAATATCTCTCCTCTGTGGGCTAAAGACGTGTTAACACATTATACATTGCTACTATCACTGCAATAGGCGTACATTCACGTTTGTGACCTAGAAACAAAGAGTAGCTATTTTTAGCTCAGCCTTCGGAAAGTATATAGCAGCGAAAGAGTTAAAATCACAGAGAAGATCAGAAAAATTTTTCCTGAGTATAAAAATTACTAAGAAAACTCTCATAATAGGAACAAATTGTTACGGTCAAAACAACCATCAATAGTGGTAATTTAAAAATAATTAAACATTTTGAGTATCAATTTTCCAGAGTTGACAACAACAGAGACTGAACCAAAGAAATCATAAGAAAATAAATCACGTAATGTTAGAGAGTAGTAAGAATGAAAAGAATACATTGCATAACACAATTGAGAAGAAGGAAGAAAACGTTCTGAGTACATGCATTTCTTCTCTGACAACAAAAGAACGTGAACCATAGACCATGAATTGGTTATTGGTTACTAAACTGACGTCATTGCACTCCCGGCAGACCCGTAGATGCTCAGTCTCCCCCAACAGATATCGAAAAGTATGCATACTGATGGTTCAGGTGGCTCGTTGAATAAACACACCTCTCACTCTGCCTATCAGGCATCCAGTTCGACTTGTACAACGGGTAACTCCAAACAACATCAATTTCTTGATCGATTCAACATCGATTTTAGTGTCCTCATCCAACAGACAGTCACGAAGAGACGGAAGAATAGACCATGAAACAAATGTTGAAAACCAACAAACTTTGTCTTTCTAAATAAATTTGTACAGATAAACACTTTGAACTCACTTGAGAAATAAGAGAAAGAATATAAAGGTCATATACGACCTGAACATCAAAGA
This sequence comes from Arion vulgaris, assembly GCA_020796225.1. Lineage (NCBI taxonomy): Eukaryota > Metazoa > Mollusca > Gastropoda > Stylommatophora > Arionidae > Arion > Arion vulgaris. Next base: position 77,202,778 of record CM036756.1, read on the forward strand.
ACATTGGCTAAGAAACAAAGTCATGCCTGGAAAACTGAAATGTTTTGATTACAATAATTTCTCGGTGGCTTGGAGAGGGCAATTATGGAGAACATGGTTCTTGGAATGCCATCGTGACGACAACGATGGAGGTAACAAGACAATGGGAGAAACATTGAAGGTCACAACAGAGGAGAAGTGAAAGAATGTTATAGATCGATAAGACTGTCTGGCGGGTTTCATTTTAACGAAGTTTTGCAAAGCATATGATACATGAAGAGACTTGACATTACACAATACTTATTGGCGTGATGACGTCAAGGATGTGAAACCATATATAGGCCCAGTCAGTACATTAATTATTGTGTAACCAGAGGCGCCCGCAGAAAATTTTCTAGGGGGGGGGCAAAATATTTTTAGTAATGTTTTAATGTAGTTTTAATTTACTGTAGCGTATTTGTATGGTGAACGAACGGACAGGACATTGTAGTAATGAAGGGCATACTGTAGCAACAAAATTTTTATGAACACAATATATGTATATAACAAAAAATATTGCAACATAAATTTAAAATAAAATTTATTCTTTAAACAAGAACTGGAGTCGTCTGTTATCGCTACCAAACATATCTACAATTTTGTCCATAAAGTCTTTTTGTTGCAGTTCACTTTGTCTCTGTGTACGCTTAACATGCACAATCCAGACAGACGTTCATCTGACATTGTAGATCTAAGCCATGTTTTTACACGACGTAATGTACTGAACGATCGCTCCACCGTACATGTTGTTGCTGGTAATGTTAGCAAAACTAGTAAGGCATACCTGACACTCGGATAAAACTTTGTAAAAGGTAACAAGTCGATGCAATCTTGGCTACTTTTGTATTCTCGCGTTTTCCAAAAAAACAAACCAACAAAGGCTTCAGTTTCAAAATTACCAATGTGGTATACCTGATTAATAGTAGACATTATATCCTTAAACTGTTGACGATTCAGTTTGCACAATTTCGAAGGATGTAGCAACGCTAAGTTAAATTGTGCACTGTTGGCTTCACAAAATCGACTCTCCATTTAGTTAATTAGAGAATCTAAGTATCAGAGCCGGATTAGCATAGTAGCAGAAGTAGCAAATGCTACGGGCCCCGCGCTTTGGGGGCGCCCCGCGCCTCTGGAGCTAAGTTGTCACTAGTCATAAACAAGGAACCAAGTTTGGGAGGTGGGTAATAATTTCCCCTTTCATTTTTTTTATTGAGATTAGGCAGAACGAGGTCTTGCATTTCGGGGTAGGGATGAAATTATTGGTTCACCTAATAATGGAAATTATTTAGGTTTGTTGGAATTAATAGCCAAATTTGACATTTTTCTGGCTCAGCATATAAATACTTATGCAAATAAAGGAGAGGGACATACATCATATCAAAAACAATATGTGAGGAATTTATCCATCTAATTGCATCAAGCTTACTGGATCATATTATTTGCGAAATTAAGAAATGCAAGTACTATTCCATATCACTGGACTCTACTCCAGACATTTCGCATGTGGACCAACTCACTCTAATAGTGCGCTATGTGTTACCATCTGGACCAGTGGAAAGGTTTGTGAAGTTCTTGGATATGGAAGGTCATACTGCTGAACAACTCGCCCAAAGTTACTTTGATTTTTTAAAGGAAAATGGCATTGATATCAAAGACTGTCGCGGTCAAAGCTATGACAATGCCAGCAACATGAGTGGGAAATACAACGGCTTACAAGCACGCATTAAGGAGATAAATAAGTACGCAGAATACATTCCTGCTTTGCACATTCACTGAATTTGGTTGCGAAGTGTGCTGCAGAATGTTGTATAGAAGCATCCATTTTTTCGATTTTGTTGAAAGTCTCTATACATTCTTTTCCGCTTCTACCTATCAATGGGGCATTCTTACAAAACACTGGAAGATACAGGTTCAAAACTCCCGACTTTGAAGAGACTGTCGGACACCAGGTGGTCTTCCTGAGCTGATGCGACAAAAGCACTTTTATGTGGTTTTACCATTATCAAACAAGTTTTGGATGACATCTCAAATAACATGGATCAAAAGGTAGAGTGTCGTAATCAAGCGTATGGGCTAGTTTTGGAGATGAGTAAGTTGGAAACGGAATAGTTAGCATTTTATGGAACGGAATTCTAGAACGCTTGCAAGCGTCTAGCGCTTCATTACAGTCACCTGATCAAGACCTTAACACGGGATATGCTCTTTATGAATCGTTACACGGGTACGTTCAAGCAATGCGGCCTACATTTTCAGATATTGAGGCAAAAGCCAAAATCCTGACTCACTGTCAAGAATATCAGCAACAAACTTCACGACGACGCAAGCGAAATACTAAGTACGACGATTTTAGTGGCTCTACTACGCTCGATGAAGTTGTAGAAAATCAAACACCCAAACAAAAATTTGAAAGTCAGGTGTTTATTGTCATAATTGATAATGTACTCTCTGCCTTAGCTAAACGCATGGAAGCGTACCATAGAGTGACTGATGTATTTGGAACATTTCGGCAGTTAAAATCTCTTACAGCAGAAGAGATCTTGAAAAGAACTCCAAATATTGTCAGCTCTTACCAAGAGGATTTGGAAGAACGCCTAGGCGACGAACTTGTGCAGTTCGCTGAACTTAAAACTAATGTAGCTGCTGCTATTAGCAACGAAAAGAATGAGGCCCTTGAACTGCAATTTTATAAACTTATAATGGAAAATTCATTAGAGTCGTGTTTCCCAAATGTAGAAATAGTCTTACGAATTTACTTGTCTTTAATGATTACTAACTGCAGCGGAGAACGTTCTTTTTCAACATTAAAGCGTATAAAAAGTGAGTTAAGAAACATGATGGGACACGATCGTCTAAATAACCTCACCTTAATGAACATTGAATGTAATTTACTTAGAGAAATTGATTTGTCTAGTATTATCTCTAAATTTGCTCACATTAAATCGAGACAAGTTTGTTTGTAAAATTTATGTTTTATTATTTATTATCATACAAAACTTAGGGCCCTGCGCTAAAATTTGCTACGGGCCCCGCGCTGGTCTAATCCGGCTCTGCTAAGTATGGAATGTAAACTGTTTGTCTGAAGTACTCTTCAACACTTATGTTCCCAGTACTTCGATGCTTTTGTCTTCCACAATGTCTTGGGATAATCAGTTCAATATCCACTTTCTGTGCAAGTTGTACTGTTTTCTAAAAAATATCCTGAAATAGTTATCGGAATCACCTCGGTGAAGTTTTACTACACTGAGCAGGTTTTGAACTTCTGTTGGACTTCTGGAAAATCAACTTGAACAACTCTTGTTGAGACCCACGATGCCATGCTGAGCTGGTATGGTTTCTGACACATTCATTAAATTCTTTGTACTTTGTACACGGAGTAGTAATGAAAGTAACATTATTTGACTATTTTCAAGCACCCAGGGGGCAAGTGCCCCTTGCCCCCTGCGGGCGCCCATGTGTTAACCAGGAGCTTCACATTATATATATATATTTATATATATATATATATATATAGAGAGAGAGAGAGAATGGTGTATATCACGAGTAATATAATACATACTACAAATAAAGTAAATACAGAGGCCTTGTGTAATAACAATTCTGGTATATAACATAATTTCGTATATCACTCAATAACATTTATGGTATGGACATAGTTTTTTTTCTGAAACCGACTGTCTTTAGGGGAGCACATTTTATATTCATGATATGGACATAGTCCATGTGATTAAGTTGTTTTAGGACACATTTTTTTTTTATTCTTCTTCTGCATTCTCACTAGATTGGGATTTCAGATTCTCTAATAAAGGCAACCGTCTGTCACAGATTATCAGCCACGTCATACAGTTTGTTTTGGGACGCTAGTGTAAGTGGGCCATCACTTTCTTCTCGTCTGCATACTGGGGGCTGTTCTGTAGGATAAAATTTCCCTATGATTTCTGCTTCCGTTTGTCCTGACCTCTTCCTGCAATAAGTTTTGACACCCTTGTGATAGTTGGTCTGATATTCTACTGCGTGGCTAAATTCCGAGGCAGATTGGCGACCGTAGAATCCGTTATCCCATTCCTCATTGTGAGGGGTCGTTGCACCATGTTATGCGCCTTACGGCCTGATGTATCCGTTTTCTGCAAGCATTTGTTTCGGTTACATTCCTAGCGGACACATGCATCCGATTTCAGCCAAACCTCCTTAGTCGCCTTTACGACATGCGTGGCAGGTAACAGTGGTTCTATTCTTTACACCCCAAATTTATGCCCCGGTAGCCACTCGGCGATTTGTTATTCTAAAAGTGTCTAAAGATAAGCTTGTCTCACCTTACCAGGTTTTCCCTACATAGCTCGGTCCCTTCGTAGAATTGCACGCCAGCTGCCAAGTGATTGCATAATCCCTGAACTTCTTAGCCCTGGCAACAATCTAGAGATCTCCGGGAAGCGTGTATGTTGTGGTGTTTCGTTGAATAATCACATCGTCAAGGCTGACCTACCCTTGTAATCTTTGATGAACATACCATCGAACGCAGAGACAGGTTGCGCTATCTTGGAATAACCTTTGATCGTAGTCTATCTTTCAAACACCATATTGAACAGACGATACAACGGTGCAAGCGTGGTCTTGCGGCCCTCAAAGTTATGGTGGCCGCACACCTTGAGCAGAGACTACTTGCCATTTTGTTCGATCGACTGGTAATGTCAGTGGTAGATTACGGACTCGGAATTTTTACGATATCAAGATCACAATGTGAACGACTCGAACGGGTTCAGAATGAAGGTATGCGTATAGTTCTGGGCTGCACTAGAGATACCCCATTGTGAAGATGAGATATATGCTTGGCCTTCTGTCACTACGCTCCCGTCATGCAATCGCCCAAACCAAGGCATATATGCGGGTTACTTCGGATGAGACATCCACTACACAAGAACACTAATGATGTTAAGGTCACGAGAATCAAACGTGGCATGTCGTGGATGGCCCAGGCTGAGAGAACAATTGGCCAGGTGACTACGGTTGCGACCCTACCAAAAGGGGAAGAATGGATCCAAACAGATGGTAGCATGATGAACTATCTCAACGTTATCATTACTCTTGGAAGAGAATGTAGAGATTAGGGCAACATGAAGGCTGATCTCGCAGTTAAGCAGCTGATAGAAGATAATGCAAGGGATGATGATGTTGTTGTATATACCGATGGGTCGGTTCAAAGTGGTGAAATCCGGAGGGGTTTCTTGGCTAATGCGCATGGTAGGTTGTTGCAGAGCGAAGTGGGGCATACAGGACAACTACTTCTAGTATGAGGATGGAGGTTGAGACCGTTACTGCTGCCCTCCATTGGATTTCTGGGACTTCATTTACTGGGGCAGTTGTTGTATCTGACTCTCAGTCGATGCTTCACAAGATCCAGAAGGGCAGGTTTCGGTATGAGTGGATGTCGTCTATGAAGCTTCTAACCTCCAGCGGCTTACGTGGATATACTGTCCTGGGCATGCGGTGTTTACGGTAATGAGAGGCGGACAGGCTTGCATCAACAGCATCGATTGTTGGGGAGTTGAAGATTGATAAGGGTGATGTTCTTCGGTCTCTTCGCGACTCTCTGTTGGATGAGACACAAAATCGATGTTGAATCGATAAAGCGATTTAAGCAGTTTGGAAGTTACCCGTTGTTCAAGTCGAACTGGATGCCTGAGAGGCAGAGTGAGAGGTGTGTTTAATCAGCGAGCCACAGGAACAATCAGTATGCATACTCTCCGATATCTGTTGGGGGAGACTGAGCACCTATGGGTCTGCCCGGAGTGCAATGACGTCAGTTTAGTAACCAATAACCTAATAACCTGGAAACAATGCTCTTGTGAATAAAACATCCCGGTTCGGACTGGATATCACGACCATCAGAACGCAAGGTAAAACACTTAGCCACAGAGGTCATTAAATCTATTTTTTCTTGTTCAGAACGCAAGGTAAAACACTTAGCCACAGAGGTCATTAAATCTATTTTTTCTTGTTCAGAACGCAAGGTAAAACACTTAGCCACAGAGGTCATTAAAGCTATTTTTCTTGTTAGAACGCAGTTAAAACATTAGCCACAGAGGTCATTAAATCTATTTTTCTTGTTCAGAACGCAAGGTAAAACACTTCGCCACAGAGGTCATTAAATCTATTTTTTCTTGTTCAGAACGCAAGGTAAAACACTTAGCCACAGAGGTCATTAATCTATTTTTCTGTTCAGAACGCAAGGTAAAACACTTAGCCACAGAGGTCATTAAATATATTTTTTCTTGTTCAGAACGCAAGGTAAAACACTTAGCCACAGAGGTCATTAAATCTATTTTTTCTTGTTCAGAACGCAAGGTAAAACACTTAGCCACAGAGGTCATTAAATCTATTTTTTCTTGTTCAGAACGCAAGGTAAAACACTTAGCCACAGAGGTCATTAAAGCTATTTTTTCTTGTTCAGAACGCAAGGTAAAACACTTAGCCACAGAGGTCATTAAAGCTATTTTTTCTTCTTCAGAACGCAAGGTAAAACACTTAACCACAGAGGTCATTAAAGCTATTTTTTCTTGTTCAGAACGCAAGGTAAAACACTTAGCCACAGAGGTCATTAAATCTATTTTTTCTTGTTCAGAACGCAAGGTAAAACACTTAGCCACAGAGGTCATTAAAGCTATTTTTTCTTGTTCAGAACGCAAGGTAAAACACTTAGCCACAGAGGTCATTAAATCTATTTTTTCTTGTTCAGAACTGCAGGTAAAACACTTAGCCACAGAGGTCATTAAAGCTATTTTTTCTTGTTCAGAACGCAAGGTAAAACATTTTAGCACAGAGGTCATTAAAGCTATTTTTTCTTCTTCAGAACGCAAAACACTTAGCCACAGATGTCATTAAAGCTATTTTTCTTGTTCAGAACGCAATGTAAAACACTTAGCCACAGAGGTCATTAAATCTATTTTTTCTTGTTCAGAACGCAAGGTAAAACACTTAGCCACAGAGGTCATTAAATCTATTTTTCTTGTTCAGAATGCAAGGAAAAACACTTAGCTACAGAGGTCATTAAAGCTATTTTTTCTTGTTCAGAACGCAAGGTAAAACACTTAGCCACAGAGGTCATTAAAGCTATTTTTTCTTGTTCAGAACGCAAGGTAAAACACTTAGCCACAGAGGTCATTAAAGCTATTTTTTCTTCTTCAGAACGCAAGGTAAAACACTTAGCCACAGAGGTCATTAAAGCTATTTTTTCTTGTTCAGAACGCAAGGTAAAACACTTAGCCACAGAGGTCATTAAATCTATTTTTTCTTGTTCAGAACGCAAGGTAAAACACTTAGCCACAGAGGTCATTAAATCTATTTTTTCTTGTTCAGAACGCAAGGTAAAACACTTAGCCACAGAGGTCATTAAACCCTATTTTTTCTTGTTCAGAACGCAAGGTAAAACACTTAGCCACAGAGGTCATTAAATCTATTTTTCTGTTCAGAACGCAAGGTAAAACACTTAGCCACAGAGGTCATTAAATATATTTTTTTTGTTCAGAACGAAGGTAAAACACTTAGCCACAGAGGTCATTAAATCTATTTTTTCTTGTTCAGAACGAAGGAAAAACACTTAGCCACAGAGGTCATTAAAGCTATTTTTCTTGTTCAGAACGCAAGGTAAAACACTTAGCCACAGAGGTCATTAAAGCTATTTTTTCTTCTTCAGAACGCAAGGTAAAACACTTAGCCACAGAGGTCATTAAAGCTATTTTTCTTGTTCAGGCAAGGCAAACCACTTAGCCACAGAGGTCATAAAGCTATTTTTCTTGTTCAGAACGAAAGGAAAACACTTAGCCACAGAGGTCATTAAATCTATTTTTCTTGTTCAGAACGCAAGGTAAAACACTTAGCCACAGAGGTCATTAAATCTATTTTTTCTTGTTCAGAACGCAAGGTAAAACACTTAGCCACAGAGGTCATTAAAGCTATTTTTCTTGTTCAGAATCGCAAGGTAAAACACTTAGCCACAGAGGTCATTAAATATATTTTTTCTTGTTCAGAACGCAAGGTAAAACACTTAGCCACAGAGGTCATTAAAGCTATTTTTTCTTCTTCAGAACGCAGAAAACACTTAGCCACAGATGTCATTAAAGCTATTTTTTCTTGTTCAGAACGCAAGGTAAAACACTTAGCCACAGAGGTCATTAAATCTATTTTTTCTTGTTCAGAACGCAAGGTAAAACACTTAGCCACAGAGGTCATTAAATCTATTTTTTCTTGTTCAGAACGCAAGGTAAAACACTTAGCCACAGAGGTCATTAAAGCTATTTTTTCTGTTCAGAAAGCGGTAAAACACTTAGCCACAGAGGTCATTAAAGCTATTTTTTCTTGTTCAGAACGCAAGGTAAAACACTTAGCCACAGAGGTCATTAAAGCTATTTTTTCTTCTTCAGAACGCAAGGTAAAACACTTAGCCACAGAGGTCATTAAAGCTATTTTTTCTTGTTCAGAACGCAAGAAAAACACTTAGCCACAGAGGTCATTAAATCTTTTTTTTCTTGTTCAGAACGAAGGTAAAACACTTAGCCACAGAGGTCATTAAATCTATTTTTTCTTGTTCAGAACGCAAGGTAAAACACTTAGCCACAGAGGTCATTAAATCTATTTTTTCTTGTTCAGAACGCAAGGTAAAACACTTAGCCACAGAGGTCATTAAATCTATTTTTTCTTCTTTAGATCAGCATAATATATTTAGAAGACAACTCTTTAGTTGAATTCTTCAATTTGCTGAATAAATATTTAATCCTAGAACATCTACAAGTTTTGTTTCAAAAATAGTGTAATTATATACAAAATGTATTATATTTTCAAACTTTATCCAAATTTCTTTAAAATTTCATCAACACATACAATTTTACATTTGTCATTGCAGTAAGTGTCACTTGTCAGACTTTAGTTTAGATTGATGATGTAGCTTGAGAAAATCCCAGAAATAAAATTTTTAATCGGACATTTTTAATTAGATGATTTTAAAGAATTAATCTCCAATTAGAAATGCTTCACCTGCGATAATTTTTCACCACTTACAGACGTAGTTATATTGCGATGTTTACTGAATTAGCTAGTATAATGGCTTTGCGTCAGCTTAAAAACTAAAGTGTGCCAGTATATCGATGCGAAAGGGCAAAGCGTTAAAATACATTCTTGCTATTTTTAATCATATTTCATTCTTTCTGCGTCATGCCTGTCGTGAGATTGTTTTGCACACCGAAATTCCTTTTCCTTTGAATTTCCTTAGTGAATTACATAAAAAGAAAAGTGTACAGAAAGAAGAATATTGTGTCTGATTTGGTGAAGAAATATGAAGCCATGATGTCATTACAAAATGTGAATACGTTGTCGTGTTAACGTGAACTATGAATGAAAACTCGACAATGTGGTGCCGAGGCCCGCAAGGGAAGCAAAGAATAGTACCACTATAACCTACAAGGCGTAAGAGGCGATTGATGTAGCACCTAGAGAAGCTACCCTAGTAAATAAAAAGCATCGCAGAAATCGGATTGCTGGCCTACTTGTAGGCGCATAACTTGCACAACGTACAATTGCTCTTAGACTCAGATCACATATAAATCATACCAAGTGGTTAACAAGTGGTCGTTATGGAGCGTTTGAAGAAGACGAAGAATTAAAACTAAGCACTATCTCAGACTGAGAGCCGCTGTAGGCGTATGTTAGTGAACCTCGCTTCGCAAGGCTGGTGGTCTGGTTCAGCTCCCGCAATGCGCGTGGAATTTTTCCCAACCGCGACGGCTTTCAGGTCGACCCAGCCTCAACTGGGTACCAGGCATGCTCTGGGAAAGTAAAGGCGACCGGCGTGATGCTGACACATCACCCATTGTGTACCGACGGTCAATGAAAAAAACAGGCCTAACACTGTATTGACCTATATACACGAGGTATGAAAGGGTTCCTTTACTTTTTTTTTTCCTTTACTATCTCAGACTATCTCAGACTATCTCAGACTATCTCAGACTATCTCAGACTATCTCAGACTATCTCAGACTATCTCAGACTATCTCAGACTATCTCAGACTAGACAAAAATGAAGTTAACAATAACAAATAATACAAGCATAAATATTTACGATGTCATATCCAAATTTTCGATGTCATATCAACCAAGTAGAAATATCCAAATTTGACAATATTGTTATGTTCAATAAAGTTATGTTAAAATAGTTTATAAATTTGAGATAAGGAAAAAAAATTAAATTAATACTTTGTTATAATGATAAAGTGGCAACATATGAATGTGAATCCAGGACAATAACAAAAACATTAAAGAACAAAATTGATGCCTTTGAAAAACAAATTACAGAAACGTTTTTTACAACATCTTAGACATAGACGATACAAAACAAAGACATCCTACAGGACCTGCATATTGAGGAGCATTGACTCATAAATAACATCTTGTCCTGGAAGATGAAATATTTTGCCACGTTAAATATTTTCCAGGTTAAATATTTTTCCAGTGGTATGGAAAGAACGGTAATATAAGACATGGTTCCTGGACTACGAGGCAGGGGAGAATCAAAACAAAGGTGGCAGAAGGATATAAAGAAACCTGAACATGACGCTGAAAGGGGGCGGGAAAAACTTTCTAGAGACGGAGAGTTTTTCAGGAGGCTGTAGAGAAAGCTACGTTCCGCAAGGGACAGTTACTACTTGATAATAATAAAAAAGAAGATTGGTCAGGATTTGAATAGACACGGCCCAGTTTTCAGTGAAATATCCTGATATGAAAATCCCAAATTTACAGTAATCTTTAATGAAATGTTAAAGCGGTTTAGAGTTAGATAGATGGCTACAGTGTCTGAGGTTTAGACAATGTTCATGCACCCATCCAAGCCGGTTCTAAACCAATATTCTTAGTTAATTCAAATGTATGTTAGCGACGTTTTCTAGCTCATCATGGAAATATATTTATATATCAGTTATCAGTTATATCTAAATATTGTAATGGCTAAATAGATAATAATAATAGTAGTGCCCAAAGACAATTACAATAGTATGGAGATACGATGGAATCACCAACATCCTAGTTCCTTCAAAGATCTCTTCCCCCTTTGAGGCTAACGACTGTGGAAACGGCCTTTCCTGAACAATCTTTGATGTTATCGGCTCATAATTTCCTTTGCCTTCCTCTACTCATACCACCCTTGATGTTACGGAAGAATTGTTTTTGAGAGGGAGTCATGTCTATTTACATGTCCGAACCATACGAGCTACCGATTTTTCATCACTGACAGACGTGCTTTTTCACCACTGTCAGACGTGCTTTAACCCCGCTAGACGTGCTTTTTCATCACTGTCAGACGTGCTTTTTAACCCTGCTAGACGTGCTTTCACCCCTACTAGACGTGCTTTTCACCATTACCAGACACTGCCAATCGTAGTCATTTTTAAAACAAATTGCTTATTTAGTTTTCTTTATAAAAGATTCTCATTTTATTCTATAACTTTTGTAAAGTCTGAATTCTTTCCTTTATAACTATTATATACATATGTGTGTGTATGTGTGTGTGTGCGCGCGCGTGTGCGTGTGTGTATAGATAAAGAGATTTAGTGAAGAAGACAAAGATAAATAAAGGGAGAGAAAGAAATAGAAAGGGAAATAATATTTTAAATGTGTCTGCTGCAACTCATAACGAAATCTTCGATTTCTTTCTGCAAAATAGAATGGAATATACAATGTATAACTACAAGAAAGCTAATCCCAGACGAATATGGGTAGTAAAGCTAGTATTAGATAAATGAATCACTCACATTAATTCGTTTTCATAGCAAATTACTTTCTAAGGTTCTACGCTTTTTTGCAAATTATGCACTTATGGTCAACCATTCCTGACTTCATAATCTACAATATAACTTGCAGAAAATCTTTCTCATCGCAATATTTCTGAAAGACTAGATCCCTAGCAAATTTTTAGATTTCTTTAATATCTTGTTGCCACTCTGTCTTGGTTGTCCCGTCGTCTTCTAGAAAACATTCCTTTTATTACTGTTCTCTCCAAACCATTTTGACGTTTAATGTGTACTGGGATCAGTACCAGGACTAGGCACGACTGTTCCCAACCCCAAGGTAGTAGCAATAGACTAGACAGGTAGTTTAGATAGATAGGTTTGTAGATAGGAGATAGGTAGAGAACATAGTGTTTGCACACCACAGCTGCCCACTACAAACAGATAGCAACACTAGAACGAAACTTTGACGTAGTGAAACTAGTTGACGTAGATTAGTTAGTACTGCAGCGACGTAGTGAGAACAAAGGGGACTAACATAAACACTAGATATGGACGGACGTGTTTATCGAATCCTCGTCAAAATAACATCAATAAATATGTATCAAAATCAACTATAAGAACTGAGTTCGTGTTACGTTATAATACACTGTGGTCACTGAGAGCACGGTGGTCATCATGTAGTACTCACACTCTGGTTAACGTCACAAACGAAACATCAGCCCTACTACAAATGTAACCAAAATATTTCAGTTTGCCGAAGATTTATAAGCCAGTGTTCCTCGCTGCTCATATCTTGTAGGATATCTATATCTTCTTTGTTCATGACGCTCTGAAGACAAATTGTTTCTGTATCACATTGTTTACCAAATAAATGTTGACATAGCTAGAAAATATGGTCTGAGTTGGATAGTTAGCATATTGTTTTTATTAGCAGCAAAAATGGCAATTAGAGCCATCGTTGTTGTGTAACTAATTTTGTCCGCAGTTTAGGCTACAGAACCGCTGCCCAGGCAAGTTTAGGCTACAAAACCGCTGCCCGGGCAAGATTAGGTTACAAAACCGCTGCCATGTCAAGCTTATGCTACAAAACCGCTGCCCGGGCAAGCTTAGACTACAAGACCGTTGCCTGGGCAAGCTTAGGCTACAAAACCGCTGCCCTGGCAAGCTAAGACTATAAAACCGCTGCCCGGGCAAGCTTAGGCTACAAAACCACTGTCCATGCAAGCTTAGGCTACAAAACCACTGCCTGGGCAAGCTTAGGCTACAAAACCGCTGCCCTGGCAAGCTAAGGCTACAAAACCGCTGCCCGGGCAAGCTTAGGCTACAAGACCGTTGCCTGGGCAAGCTTAGGCTACAAAACCGCTGCCCTGCCAAGTTAAGGCTACAAAACCGCTGCCCGGGCAAGCTTAGGGTACAAAACCACTGCCTGGGCAAGATTCATTTAAAAACATTAATATAAAATGTATGCAAACTTTACCTCATAATCAAAATTACATCTGTGAGCACAGCCGGTGCTAAGGAGTTCGAGATGTGCCGCTGAAATAATTATGTGCAAGAAACTGATATATGAGCTCATATACAGACAAAACTTTTAATTTAAAGAGCGAATATTTTCCACATAGACACACAGGTCTGTGAGGAATGGATTATGGATTAGTGATAAAACTGTCGGAAAAGTTATAAATGATCTTGCATATAAGTGCTACAAAAGAATACTCAGAAAAGCATGGATAGAGAACAAAAAATAAATTTGTCCATTTAGCAAGAGCATAAAATCGAATAGAAAAGGTTGAAAATAAGATGAAGTTGAGTAGAATGAAATATTTTGGATACAAAAAACAACATAGATTCTCTAGAGAAGATCATTCTGGAAAGCATGATACCAGACAGACGAGGGAGAGGAAGATCAAGAAGAAGATGGGTGCAAGATGTCATAGACGAGTTGGATATGATTGCGGCAGACGCCGAGCACCTCACACATGACAGGGAGACTTTTCGATCTGCTGTCATGCCGGCCAAGTTTCGACACATACAAGCTAAATGATGATAATGATATTTCATTTTCTCTTTTTACATTCATTTTCACCTCTACCTCTTCTTATCTGCATTCTCCTATATTTGTGTTATATCTGTATTTTATCATCTGCATAACCCGTAACATCCTTCAATACTCATCCACACTTCTTTTCTTGAATGTCCGAAATGTCCTAGCTATCATAATGTATCTTGAAATCTCTGATTTAATATAATGTGTCAATCATTACATTTACCCCATGTTATTTTGTTTTTCTATCATTACCACGTGAGCGTCTATAGTGGTAGTGAGCTATATCACAAGCCAAGCGTACATGGTTCAAACTCCGCGACAGGCAGTTTGGAAACAAATTCATGTCCGTGGATTTTTACGAATGAAAAAAATAGACCCAACCGTTCAGAAAACAATGGTAAACTACTGAACGTATAAGTGTTGCATAGAAAATCAACGACTCGTTTACTGTGGTTGATGGGAATATCCTGTATTGGATATGCCACGATTTTCATTTCTTCATTATCACTGAGTGGTGTATAATCCATCAACCAACTATCTCCAAGCATCCCTGGCATGAACAATTCTCTCCAACTGTTCCTGGTCCTTCCCAAATCAACCACTACAATTCGTATCTATGTCATATTGTGCCTACCCACTCTGTTTGTTTACTTGAGGCTTTATAACAGAGATTTCATGGAAATACTAGTTAAGGGATTTCGTAATATGTAACCCATCTATCGCAAACTCCTTCAATGAGAACTTCCTCATCTACCTGAAAGTAATAATGAATAGTTTTTTTGGTTTTTTTCGATCCAGAAGCACTTGAGCTTTCAGCTCTTCGGCTCGGTGCCATGGACATAGTAACCCTTCGGTTCGGTGCCATGAACACCGTAAATCTGGGGAATCTGTGGCTTTTTCTGCCATCCCGCGGAATTGAACCCGCACACACAGAGGGATAGTCACCCGTAGTCCAACGCGCTACAAACACGCTGGGCAGACGGGCATTATGAATAGTTGCTGGGCAGATGGGCAGATTATGAATAGTTGCTGGGCAGATGGGCAGATTATGAATAGTTGCTGGGCAGATGGGCAGATTATGAATAGTTGCTGGGCAGATGGGCAGATTATGAATAGTTGCTGGGCAGATGGGCAGATTATGAATAGTTGCTGGGCAGATGGGCAGATTATGAATAGTTGCTGGGCAGATGGGCAGATTATGAATAGTTGCTGGGCAGATGGGCAGATTATGAATAGTTGCTGGGCAGATGGGCAGATTATGAATAGTTAAGAACACCAGGGAAAACAACGAAGACAATGAAGAATAAAATGAACAAAAAGCTATCGTTACTGCTTGTAATACCGCTTTTAGGGCGGTGTAGGACAGGAGGGACATGAGTCTGTGGAGAATTTAATGGTTAGTGCAGGCGTCGCGAAACTGTTCAGGTTAGGATGTTTTCTTTATGTCCTCGACAGAAAAAATCTCACTGGCCATACCAGGGATTGAACCCGTGGTCTCCTGTCCAATGAGTATGATCAATAAATAGAGTGTACAAGTATATAAAGAAAGTCAAAGCTCAGTAAGAACAGCAGTGGGAATGACAGACTGGTTTTATTATTACTTCAAGCGTCAGACAGGGGTGTGTCCTCTCACCTCTACTTTTTATAACATACATGGATAAGATTACACAGGAGTCAAAATTAGAAACGGAAACAATTAATGCATTTTTATTTGCAGATGACCAATGTTTGATTTACCAACAAGAACAAGAGCTACAACATCATATCGACACCTTATATTATAACTGTAACAAATATGACATGAACATAAACATAGCCAAAACTGAGGTAATGATTATAGGAAGGAAACATAATACACTAAACATCAACATCAATGGTAGTACAATAGAGCAAGTATAGGAATTCAAGTAGCTAGGAAGCATATTTAGAGAGGATGGAAGACTCGACAGAGAGATAGAAACTGGAGTCCAGAAAGCAAATATAATAACCTACCAACTAGCGTCACTACTTAGACATCCAAACATCTCACTGACAGCTAAACAATAGTTGATCAACAGCATCTTCATACCTAGTCTATGTTACCAATGCCAAACATGAAAAATGAATAAGAAACATGCACAGAAAATAGCAACATGCGAAATGAGATGTTTTCGCAAAGTCACCAACAACACAAGAATCGACAGAGTAACGAATACCAGCATCAGAGAAAAGGTTGGAACAAGACCGTGCTTGAATTATATAGCGAAACAGAGAATGAAGTGGTTTGGCCACTTAGTAAGAATGTGAACAGACCAAACTGCCTGTGAAGCTTTCCACAATAGAATATCAGGAAGGAAGACGAGAGGAAGACCAAGGAAAAGGTGGATAGATAACGTAGTTGAATTCTACCAGGGGACTAAGAAAACCATCACACAAGTCACCAGAGAAGCGCAAGACAAATACATAAAACCACAACACTGGGTTAACAACCCGGTAACAGTGTGCTGACAAAAGAAAAAGTACAAGTATTAGGACCTTCCAGAAAAAATAAAAATTACCAAACACATGATTCGAACCACAAGTCCTTATTTCTTACCAAACACAAATTGCCTAGCCCAACAATACTAGCGATTTTAAGAACACAGTCAGCTAGCTCATCTGTCAACTAGTTCCGTTCCTTCCAACAAATAACAGTAGTAACTTTGACGAAAAACTTAAGACCATCAAGAAACCTACGAATGCATCTAATACTAAAAACATGCAGTCTCTTGATATCTTGCTTTTTTATCCTCAACATGTCCAATCCATGGAAGGTTATATTAGAACCTAATTTAATTCTGACACGGGAAGACAGTATGAAATTAAACTGGCCTGTAGCTTACATTTATTTGCATAATCATTTAATTTTCGAAGCAAGGGGACATAACGTAGAGACGTGAAGAAACCAAACATGAATATTTATCGAAGTTGAGAAATTAAATAGCATTCTAAAAGAAAGTAGATAACATGGAAGAAAATAGAAAGATAATATTGCTTAAAATTTATCACCTGTGTGGTGCCGGGGCCTGCAAGGGAAGCAAAGAATAGTACCACTGCAACCTACAAAGCGTGTCATAAGAGGCGACTGATGTAGAACTTAGGGAAGCTACCCTAGTAAATAAAAAAGCATCGCAGAAATAGGATGTACTGGCCTACTTGTAGGCGCATAACTGGCACAACGTAAATCGTTCAGATCACATACAAATCACACAGAGTGGTTAACAAGTGTTGAATATGGAGCGCTCGAAGAAGAAGAAGAAGCTTAACATTGACGAAAATGAAAAGAAAGGAAAAGAAGACAGACACGAGGAGATTTTTAGTGTATATTACTCTAGACAAGATCTAAGAGAGGATGTAATTTCATGGAAAGAAAGCGTTGTTTTCCCATTCTAGTCAACTAATCTCCTCAGTCTGCAACTTCCATTAGAAGAGTGAACTAATAGGAGACAAATTGGCTAGCAAGTCCAGTCGGTGGTTGCGGTGGTAGACATATAATCTCCAGTGGTCACATTCGTGTCTCAGTAATTTTCTACCCAAAGAGTGGAACGTGGTAATCATTCAGGGTAGGTGAATATAGTCGTGGTCTTCTTGATATTATAACAGATTTTAAATCTCCTTTCTTTGACAAAATCTTTACTGAGCTCTGGGTGTATCCGTAGGTGCTCCATATCTTTACGTTATTGAGACGTTATCTTCTGAAGGGACCTTGTGATAACGTACCGACTCAGTAAGCTTTCAGTTAAGTATAAGTTGTTTGTATAAAATTATTTATTATAATACAATATTATTGAACGCTGAAAGTTCATTGTCCTCTTACTAGAGCCAAGATACTAAGCACTACGATGGAAATATATTATCAGTTTTAGCAGTGGCGGCTCGTGGTCATTTTTCTTGGTGGGTTCAGACACCAAATTTCGGAAAATCAGGGTTTTGAAGTATTTACTATTATTTTTCTATTCGGGGATGTTATTCCCCCTTTCGATTATTGGTGGGTCCTGGCCCTACTGGCCCTTAATGATGAGCCGCCCTGAGTTTTAGTAAAGGGGAGGAGACCCGTGTTTAATTCACGGTAAGGTCAAGGGTTTTTCTATTTTGGGTATAAATGAAAAATCATATCCTGAACAGCTTCGTGGTGACTGCAATAGCCATGTGGCCTTTAAATTTCTCAGGTCTCGTCCCACCTGTCCTACACCGCCCTAAACGCGGTACTACAGGTTGTAACAACAGTTATTTAAGTCAATTGGCTGTCAATAACTACTGAATAACGAGTACCGTACTTCAAATATACTGAATTATAAGTACTGTACTCAATATCAATTGAGTAATGAGTATTGTACTTAATTTATTTCTGTACACTAATGAATACAGAGCTCAAAATCTGCTCAACAATATGCGGGCGCTCAAAAACTACACAACATTGAGAGAACACTGAAAATCTAGTCATATGCACAAAATCCACTCATTAATGAGTAGCGTGCTCAAAATTTTACAAAATAATGAGTACATAGCTCAAAATGTACCCAATAATGAGTGTTAATGAGTGTGTACTCAAAATCTACTCACTAATGAGTAGTGTGCTCAGAATCTACTCATGAAGGAGTTTGTACTCAGAATTTACTCAATAATGTGAAGCGTTCTCAAAATCTACTCAATAATGAGTGTGTACTTAAAATCAACTCAATAATGAGTGTGTTCTTCAAATTTACTCAATAATGTGTGCGCACTAAAACTCTACTCAATAATGAGCTTGTTCTCAAAATCTACTCAAAATGAGTGTGCACTCAAAATCTACTCAATAATGAGTGTGCACTCAAAATCTACTCAATAATGAGTGTGCACTCAAAATCTACTCAATAATGAGTGTGCACTCAAAATCTACTCAATAATGAGTGTGCACTCAAAATCTACTCAATAATGAGTGTGCACTCAAAATCTACTCAATAATGAGTGTGCACTCAAAACCTACTCAATAATGAGTGTGCACTCAAAATCTACTCAATAATGAGTGTGCACTCAAAATCTGTAGCTTAAGCGGTAGTGAGCTCGATCACAACCCAAGCGTACCTAGTTCAAACTCCACTGCAGGCAGTTTGGAAGCAAATTTGTTTCCGTGGGATTTTTACGAAAGGTAAAAATAGACCTCACCGTTCAAAAAGCAATGGAAAACTATGAACGTATAAGTGGTGCCTAGAAAATCAATGACTCGTTTACTATGGTTGATGGATACGTCCTGTAAAGGATATTCCACGATTTTCATTTCACTCAAAATCTACTCAATAATGAGTAGCGTGCCCAAAGTCTATTCAATAATGAATCTGTACTCAAAATCTATCCACAAATTATTAGTAAATATCTATTAAATCTTAAGTAAATGGAACATTAAGTCCAGATGTAAGGTTATTTAACAAATTGGGGACTTGCCTAATCAATTATTTTGTACATCGAAGTACGCATGGTTAACATGAGTACGAAATAAGTGTTTGCTTTGGCTATTGCACCCACATTTAAACCTTACCTGTTCAAGTTAAGATATTTATCTGCACTGGGAACAAGGAGATAAATTGTTGGTATATAAATACAGTTATAAATCACCAGTATAGATCACACATACAGAAAGTAAAAAAAGACAACATACAATAATGTCATTGTTTTTTATCTGGTGTATGTGTGGTCCTAGTGTTGAAGTGATCTCTAAACAGTTTTTCCTTGCGTCATGAAGGTCGTGTGTTCTTAGGACGACGTCGTTAGGTTAACGCGTACATTTTTTTCAGAAAGCTGATATATATAGGTCTACTTCAATGTTATCTCTACATCGTTTTCTTGGTCTGGCTCATTATCTTTTCTCTTTTTTCTTTTTTGAATTTTGTTTCAGCAAATTTAAGCTCCATATTCTCTACCATTCTTTCTAAAAAATAGTCTTAAGCCAAAGGATTAACTTCAATGCACCGGGTTTTATTCCTTTTGTTCGGTCTCTCTCGACCGAAAAAAGCACGCCACGAGTATTGCACAAAGCACGAACGCAGCTACAGCAACAATAATAGGGCTCTGGAAAAAAATGCACTCGTAAACAAAACGGCACGGTCCTGATTCGAACCCCCGTCCTTAGAAACGCAAGACAATGGCTTACATACTTAGCCACAGAGAACCCATATCATTCGTTCAATATGCTCAAGACATCGTGTTCTATTAACCTTCTAGCTGGTGATAATTAATGCTGATTTAAACAAATTATATCTAACCTTATTGTTTCTTCTGAGAATATTATATAAATAAAAAATGTCCGGTGACCTACTCAGACCTTAGAGCATGAAATGTCTGTCCTATCACATTTCTAACCCAGTGTATGTTAAAGCTTGTACCATGGATAGGGAAAAGAATAAATGGATCTACCCTGAAAGAACTGAAAATGAAAAACAATTGACTGATGCTCCAAAACAGAAAAAGAAAACAGAATCATTCTGGACACATAAAAAGACATGAAGAGTTGAAGAAGACCTTTATGGAAGGAGACATCTGGTAAAGCGGAGAAGACGAAGACAAAGGAGATATGGAGTCAGAATGTGAATAATAATTTGAGCATGATGGAAGCAGAGGCGGGACATCTAGTCTATGAGAAAGATAAATTTTTGCAGGACTGTTAGGGTCGCAAAGTTCTGCTCACGACAATCTATTTGATGATGATACTATATATACTTGTATATGCCAATGAGAGCCACGATATCCTAGTACCAGTTAGTTCACTCACTACTTGCGCGAGTGGTCCGGATGCAATTCCACAATGGAAATGAATGTTGTTTCGACTATAGGCATTTATCAAGTAAATGGTTTGAAAACAAATGTTACTTTTACTAATTTAATTAATAATTCCTCTCGTACCGTTATACGTTACATAGGGCATGCAAGTAATTTCTCCATACCGCTCTATCCTGGGCAACTCGCTCAATCTCCTCCATGGAACTGAGACCGATATTTCCTGCCTCTCTCAGCAAAGTTCGTTTCAGGGTCTCCTTAGGTCGACCTCTCTTTCTTGAACCCTTTGCATCCCACTTCAATGCCTGCTTTGATATTCGTTGATCATTTCTCCTCAAGGTGTGTCCAACATATCTCCATCTTCTCTTTCTTATAACAGTTGTCACTAATGGATGACCAGACATGTCTCTGATTTCATCACTTCTCCTGAATTCGTTCCATTTTATATTCATTATTTTTCGCAGACATCTACAGGGTGTTCAAGATAATAGCAGCCTGTGAATGGAGTCAATCTGGCATATATGTATGAAAATGAGAAGGTTCAGTTATGACGTAGTATAGGTCAAGGTTATGTGACGGTATGTAATTGTAGTGCGGGAAGGGGCGATGAACAAATGTGACGTAAAACGAGCTAGTCAGAACCGGTTTAAATAGTACATAAACATAACGCAATAGATTATCTGGCAACTTTCGAATTGTCAATGGGGCTGCTTTAATCTTGAACACCCTGTATTTTCAAATGCATTCAACTTGCTTGCTATATCTTTAGTCATTTTCCAACTCTCGCTGGCATATGTTAGGATTGATAAAACCTTCGAATTGAAAATTCGTAATTTATTTTAATACTATATAACTTGCAGTTCCATATTTTATTTAGACTTTTAAAATCTGATGTTGCTTTGCCAATTCGTATCATAATTTCTTTTTAACATTTCCTGTGCAATCAAAATTGCTACCTAAATAGGTGAACTGCTCTGTTATTTTTATCATTTTAGATTCCAGTGTGATATCTGCATTACTTGCTATAGGTGTCTTCATTATATTTGTTTTTTTACTTTCACTAGGGCATCATATATATGTATATATAACTTTTATATTCTTCTTCTTCTGCGTTCTCATTAAATTGGGATTTCGGATTCTCTAATGAAAGCAGCCGTCTGCCTCAGATTATCAGCCACGCCATACAGTTTGTCTTGGAAGCTAGTGTATGTGGGTCACCTCTTTCTTCTCAAGTCTGCATACTGGGGCAGTTCTATAGGATATAATTCCTATGATTTCTGCTTTCCCGTTTGTGCCGACCTCTTCCCGGAGTAAGTTTTGGCCACCCTCGCGATGGTGGTCTGACATTCTTACTGGAAATTGGCAACCGTAGAATCCGTTATCCCATTTCTCGTCATGAGGGGTCGTTGCATCATGTTATGCGCCTTACGGGCTGATGCATTCGTTTTCTGCAAGCATTTGTTTCGGGTTAGCATTCCCTAGCGGACACGTGCATCTGATTTCAATCAGAAGCCAAACCTCCTTAATCGCCTCTTACGACATGTGTGGCAGGTAACAGTGGTTCTATTCTTTACACCCCAAAATTTGGGCCTCGGTAACCACTAGGGCGATATAACTTTTATATAAGAAAATCACTTCGTACTACCTGACTCTTCATTTATTCCTGACAAGAAACAATTCAATCATTCAGAATGTAATTACAAACACCTGCTTGCACCAACGATAGGATTGTACGTCTATTTATTTCTTTTCTCTTGTTCTCTCTGTTTTATTTGACTCTCTAACGAACACATTCATGCACACACACTTTCTCTCAGTGTCTCTCTTCATCTCTGTCTTTCTCTATCTCTGTTTCACTGCTTTTCTTTGTCTCTTGCTGTCTTTCCCTCTCTGCGTTTTTGCTACATCTTTGTGTGGCTATCTCTCTCTCTTCTTTTACCAAAATAGACTACAATGAGCTGAATTTTTGGCTTCAGAAAATAAACATATATTTGTGTGTGTGCTGCAAATTAATAAGCAGAAAAAAATTATTGACATAAATTAAGTTATCACCTGTTTTGTTGTTATGTTACGTTATTCGATCGAAGGCATGTCACAATGGTCATTCTCATGCGTTGCCTGTCCTCCGATGAAGCAGCTATCCTAAAGTCCACTTGCTTATATTACCCATGAGAAGTTGAGTAGTATATCGTTCCTCTCTACCACCAAGACGACACTGCCTGGCATGTCCAAACTTAACTCCTAATTCTCTCACTCGTTCCAGTGTCTGAGACTTGCCCATATCACATAAATGAGAACGTACGGCATTGATGACATCGGCTCTGTCCATACTTCTGCCGCTTGAGTCAGGGAATTGTTTGCAAGAAAGTCCGCACGTTTGTTATCCTGCATTCCAGCATGTCCAGGTGTGTACAGCCAAGTCCACGTCTTAAGATGTGATTTCTGAATGCTGTCCACCCATTCCGAGCTCAGACTCCAAGATTCAATCCTTTGAAGATTATTCGTCGAGTCCGATATGATAATCGTATGGGTGGACTGTTGCTCAGCCACCCCTGCTAGTGCCCTGGAGGCAGCGGTGATCTTTATAGTCATTCTCGATGTTGTCTCGAAAGCGCCAGAGTTGTCATGAAGTATGCTACCTTTTCATTGTCTGTAAGCCTGATGATCTGCCCCCTGGTCTGACAGAGCACGTTGAATATGATTCAGGATGGAGTTCTGATCCAGAATGCACAATCTGCGATTGGCGATACCAGTGGCCATTCAAACAGAGCGTCTACATATACTGACAACCCGGTGTAATCAATCACGTCTAATGTTATCTCCTTACAAACAACTTCACAACAAACGTGACCATAATACTGGAAGATCCCTTATAAAGGATATCGATGCAATCGTGACTCTATTAGTTCTATGTCCCTTTCATGTTGTTGATGTCTAAATTGCAGATCACTTACGCAATAATGCCACTTCAATGAAAATCAAATATACTCAGATTTGAACTAACATTCACTGCAGTACAAACATAGATCACTGAGCTACACCGGTATTTCAGGACGGATTACTATCAAATAATTTTTTCTTTCTTTTCCGATCCAGAAGCACTTGAGCTGAAAGCTCTTGGTTCGGTGCGACGAACACGTAAATCTGGGGAATCTGTGGTTTTCTGCCAGTCCGCGGAATTGAACCCGCACACACAGAGGACTTGTCACCCGTAGTACAACGCGCTACGAACACGCTGGGCCAACTATTTTATTTGTCATACTCCCGTGTGTTGTCGGCGCTTGCAAGGAGCAAAGAATAGTAACACTGCGACCTACAAGGCATGTCGTAAGAGATGACTAAGGTAGGGGCCTAGGAAAGCTACCCTAGTAAATAAAAGGGTTTCAGAAATTGGAATGTGCTGCCTACTTGTTGGCACATAACTGGCATAACGTACAATCACTCTTAGGCTCAGATCACATACAAATCACAAAGAGTAGTTTAACAAGGGGTCGATATGGAGCGTTCGAAGAAAGAGAAGAAGAGTATTGTCATTCAATTATTTTCTTCTACCTTTTTTTCTTATTTTTTCTTGTGTTCCTTCAATGGTATCTATCTATCTTTTATATAATATGGATTAACTTCTTTATTTTTTCTTGTGTTCCTTCAATGGTATCTATCTATCTTATATAATATGGATTACACTTCTATTATCTTTGTCTTGTGTCTTAATGGTATCTATCATCTTTATATAATATATATTACACTTGAATTCAGTCATTTGTCTCAATAAGGAAAGTAAGAACATTACAATACTAAGAGCGGATCAATATGTGTACATGTATCAACAATCAATATGTGTACATGTATCAACAATCAATATGTGTACATGTATCAACAATAAATATGTGTACATGTATCAACAATCAATATGTGTACATGTATCAACAATCAATATGTGTACATGTATCAACAATCAATATGTGTACATGTATCAACAATAAATATGTGTACATGTATCAACAATCAATATGTGTACATGTATCAATAATCAATATGTGTACATGTATCAACAATCAATATGTGTACATGTATCAGCAATCAATATGTGTACATGTATCAACAATCAATATGTGTACATGTATCAACAATTAATATGTGTACATGTATCAACAATCAATATGTGTACATTTATCAACATCAGGTTCAGAAAGAGGAAGAAAAAAGGCCAAAAAAGAATGATTAGAATGTTATTGTCTGAATTAGCAGAAAATGCAACATAAAAAGAACAATACACAACAGTTAAAATGCTGGTAACCCTGGCCATCTGTTGAATATTGATCTTTTCCATTCCAAACACTGACACGGTATGTCAGGATACACAGCAGGATTCATGGGGTAGATTGTTTGATGATTTCTGATAGAGATGTAGCTATCCAATAATGTTTCCGATTGGATACTGTCTCCATGGTGATCACTTCCTACAGGTATAATAATTGTTACATTATCTTGATGTTCTTTGTCCTTGATTTGTGTTTGCTATGCATTGTTCTTTCTTATTTTTCCATCAACTTTCTCTCTATCATATTCTATTCTCCCATACACATGTTCCTACATATATCTTTGTTTATATGTGGTAGATAAAAATGGGTGTTAGACAAGGATGTGTATTATCACCAGATCTGTTCTCACTGTATTGTGAAAACATTTTTAGGTCTATAAAGGATATTCCTGGAATAGCTGTGGAACATCATAAATAACCTGAGATACGCTGATGATACTTTCTTAATAGCAAGAAATGAAATGGAGCTCCAGAAATTAGTTGATAAGTTTGTGACAGAAAGTAACAACAAATGACTCAGTTTGAATATTAAGAAGACAGAAGTTATGATCATATCAGAAAAGCAAATTTTGCCAAAATGTACCACCGCAGTAAATGGGACTGATCTAAGACAAGTGCAGCAATTTACAATACCTCGGAGTCCTGGTAACATCAGATGCAGATGCCGATCGGAAATAAAAAGCAGAATAGGACAAGCGAAAACATCATTCCTGAAAATGAAAAGCATTATCTGCAACAAGTCCTTGTCAATCCCGATCAGAATGCGAGTTGTTCAGTGCTACATAGAAACAATACTGACATACAGAAGCGAGTCATGGACAATGAACACACAGATCGAAAAATCTCTGAGGGCCATAGAAATGTGGTTTTACAGAAGAATGATGAAAATCCCATGGACTGCTATTGTCTCTATTGTCTATTCCCAGGTGGAAGATGTAGTTGACTGTCCACTCTTGCCGTTAAGAGTAGGGATGGGAGCTTTAATTTGCGTTCTAGGGCTAGATGAGTCGCCCTTGTTGTGTTGTATCCGTGTTTATGTAGTGTGGTCTTGATATTGTCTATCCATCTTTTTCTTGGTTTCCCTTAGCTCTAGTACCCGATCTCTTTTTATTGTATGCTGTTATTGGTGGTTGGTTGTATTTCATTCTCATTAAATGTCCAAACCACTGCTTTTTTTTTCGCTAAAATGGCTAATGTTGAGGTATTGAATGAGATCGAGACACTGAGAAGGCTTATCATCAATATAAAAAAGAGGCAGTCATCCTTTTTCGGGCATGTGATGAGGAGGGAGGTTTAGAACACATTGTGACAACCGGTAAAATCGAGGGTAGACGAGACAGAGGAAGACAGAGAGAGAAAATTTTGGATAGCCTGACTTCATGGCACGGTAGAGCGTCAACATCTGAGTTGATAGCAAACACCAACGACAGAGATTTGCGGAGATCCATGATCACCTACGCCAGCCGGCACGGCACCTGATGATGATGATATGTACTCGTTCCCTGTACTTGCAAAACACAATGCACATTGTTTATATATTTAGTGGTAGGTCTGTGGGTGTCTGTGACTTAGCAGTAGTGAGCTGGATCACAACTCAAGAGGACCTGGTTCAAACATCCGCGGCGGACGATTTGGAAGTAAATTTATTCCCGCGGAGTTTTACGAACTTTAAAAATAGACCTCACTGTTTGCAATGGCAAACTACTGAACGTATAAGTGGTGCCTAGAAAATAAACAACTCTTGTTTCTTGTGGTTGATAATAAAGTCCTGTAAATGATATGCCAGGATTTTCTTGAAGTTCTTGCAAAAATAATGACTATAACCAATAACTAAAAAATATACCAGCAACAAACGAACTATACTGAAGAAGAAGAAGAAAATATGTAGTTTCTAAAAACAAAGGACAGTCAGTTACATATGATGACATTAACCAGTGGCGGCTCGTGATCATTTTTGTTGGTGGGCCAGACACATATTTACGAAAAAATCATGGTTTGGAGTTAGGGTATATTTCAATATATAAAAAATAGATACATGTTACACATTGTTTTGGGGGCCTGGCCCACTGGCCCCTAATGACGAGCCGCCACTGACATTAACCAAAGATCAGAAAGACAAAAAATAATAAATAAAAATGTTACTTATGACAAATGTACCGTACTACTGCAACGATTCTAATACTACAAGGTGTTCAAGATAAAAGTAGCCCATCAATGGAGCTAATCTGGCATATGTTTATGAAAATGAGAAGGTTCAGTTATGACGTAGTATAGATCAAGGTTGTGGGACGGTGTGTAATTGTAGTGGGGGAAGGGGCGATGAACAAAAGTGACGTAGGACAAGCTAGTCAGAACCGGTTTAAATAGTAAATAGACACAACCGCAATAAGTAACTGGCTACTTTTGATTTGTCAATGGGGCTAATTTTATTTTGAACACACTGTATTTTTCATTGTTTTTTTTTTCTTCTCTAATCATGTTTTGACGCACAGCGTCAGGATGAGAAGGAACTTCTAGAACGGGGTTTTGTGTACGCTTCGTACATAGTGTCTTTACAGCCTCTGTTATTTCTATGATCCACATTTTTGCTGGATGACCTTTACCTTGTATCCACTGTAGCAGAGTAGCATTGCCCTTTGAGTCTGTTGGTAATCTGCTTATGTGGAAAACAGTTAATGTGTTGTTTCTTGATGAAGTTCAGTATTGTTGTTATACACACAGTTTTGTACTAATGTCTTCATTTCTAAACAGCTCTCTTCTTGATACTCCAAACACTGAGATGAAGCTCAGTACTGATGTTATATACACTTTTGTACTAATGCCTTCATTTCTAAACCTCTCTCTTTTGATACTCCATCATTTTGGGTAGACACTTCATCTCTGTCGTGACTAGTTTTCTTCATCGCTTGAAGTCAACGTCCAGCTTTGACACTGACGTCACTTGATAACCCTCCTATTTATCTGTTTAAATGTTCGTTATTTGATAATGTCATTGAATGTACTTTTAGCTATTCCTAATCTCTTTTATTTCACATCTGCCATTCTCTGTAATTATGTGTCCTGGATATAAGATACAGTTTACTTGCTTCATGTTGTCTCCGTGTTCTTTTATATTTATTTCTAGCTTCTTCACTTCTTTGCTGACAAAAATAGTATCGAAAGCAATCTTTTCTTCTTCTTCTTTTGTCAGCACACTGTTACCGGGTTGTTAACCCAGTGTCGTGGTTTTATGTATTTGTCTTGCGCTTCTCTGCTTTTGTCAGCCACACTGTTACCAGGTTGTTAACCCAGTGATGTTGTGTTATGTATTTGTCTTGTGCTTCTCTGCTTTTGTCAGCACACTGTTACCGGGTTGTTAACCCAGTGATGTTGTTTTAT
The DNA here is from genome assembly GCA_020796225.1 of Arion vulgaris. Lineage (NCBI taxonomy): Eukaryota > Metazoa > Mollusca > Gastropoda > Stylommatophora > Arionidae > Arion > Arion vulgaris. The sequence continues at coordinate 77,231,078 of CM036756.1, forward strand.
GTATATGTCCTGTGCTTCTCTGCTTTTGTCAGCACACTGTTACCAGGTTGTTAACCCAGTGTCGTGATTTTATGTATTTGTCTTGCGGTTCTCTTGTGACTTATGTGATGTTTTCTTAGACCCTGGCAGAATTCAACTACGTTATCTATCCACCATTTCCTCGGTCTTCCTCTCGCCTTCCTTCCTGATATTCTGTTGTGGAAAGCTTCATAGCAGTTTGGTCTGTTCGCATTCTTACTAAGTGGCCAAACCACTTCATTCTCTGTTTCGTTATATAATTCAAGCACGGTCTTGTTCCAACCCTTTCTCTAATGCTGGTATTCGTTACTCTGTCGATTCTTGTGTTGTTGGTGACTTTGCGAAGACATCTCATTTCGCATGTTGCTATCGAAAACAATACATAGAAAAAAATACAAAGGCACAAAGAGAACAAAATATTAATTAAGATATTATGAGTCATAAATATAAGCCTTCAAAATGAAATTGGCATAAAAGAATGTGAATACAGGTTTTGCTCAGAACTTTAAAAAAATCCAATGCAATATTTAAAGCTGCTCTACTATCTTTGGATTTCTTTTTCTTCTTTGCGTTCGTCTTTACAACCAATTTTAATCACTCTTTGTGATATGTTTGATCTTTGCCAGAATGTGTATACGTTGCACATTGGTTTGATAGGCCCCTAAACGCATAGACTTCTACACGTTTAGGACACATGCATCCGATTTCAGCAAACCTCCTTAGCCGCCTCTTACGACATGCGTGGCAGGTAACCGTGGTTCTATTCTTTACACCCCAAATTTGGGCCTCGGTAACTCGCTCGCGCGATCTTTGGATTTAAAATCGTTAAAAAAAGCTCTTGCTGCTGACTGTAATATCGCTTGTTTAGACAGTGTAGGACAGGAGGGGGCATGTGATGTAGAATTTAATGGTCGCATGGTTAGTGCAGTCACTGCGACACTGTTCATGATATGATTTTTCTTTATGTCCCAGACTGAAAAATAATCATTGGTCTTACCGAGGATTGAACTCGGATCTTTCCCGAGTGGTTACCGGGGCCCAAATTTGGGGTGTAAAGAATAGAACCACTGTTACCTGCCACGCTTGTCGTAAGAGGAGACTAAGGAGGTTTGGCTGAAATCGGATGCTCATGTCCTAAACGTGAAGAAGTCTATGCGTTTAGGGGCCTACCAAACCAATGTGCAACGTATACACGTTCTTGGCAAAGATCAAACATATCACAGAGAGTGATTAAATTGGTCGTAAAGAACGACGCAAAAGAAGAAGATCGAAATCCACATGGGAGCCACGTTCTAATCCTTCAGTCAGAAGTTTCCACTAATAACATAAAATCGTTTAATAATATTAAATATACAATTAAAAATACAAGATAATAATCCTAAATACAAGCAAATCTTCACTGCATAAAGAGAAAGAGAAAAAACAAATAGGAATAAGAGAACATATGTTGATATTATCGCGACACGGGAACAATTACAATGACTGATTCGATGCAATTTTCACATCGAAGGTCATCTGCAGATGGATCACCAGCACTTCCTGTTGTTTTGTTCTATCATGATACTAAATCATATCATTAGTGGACTACAGAAAAAAAGGCTAAGCGAAAGATGCAATATATGAAGCGCACTCAAAAACCCATTCTATAAATCTCTTCTTATCTTGATGTTGTGAGAGAATATATGATTAGAGAAAGAAAGAAGACAGAGAAAGAAGGACGTAAAAATGTCCTGATTTTACAAAATCGCTCATTTGCTTATAATAATCGTAGGCTGATGCTACAAATAAGAAAGAGAAAAATGAGATATTTTGGACAAATAAAAAGACATGAAGGGCTGGAGAAGACCATCATGGAAGGAGGCATACCGGCAAAGAGAAGAAGAGGAAAAACCCCGGAGAAGATGGATTGAGGATGTAACTGATGGTTTGAACATGACAGCTGCAGAGGCAGGAAATCTGGCATATGAGAGAGAGAAATTCCGTAGGACTGTTGGGGTGGCAAAGTTCTGTTCTGGACAAGCTATTTAACGACGAATAGTAGTTTAAACGATTCAATTTGACCAATTATTTTTAAAGAATGGGCTAAAAGCGAAGGATGGACTTCATTGCAAGGCGAAGAACTGTTTCCGAAGTTACAGATATGTGCTTTGAGCAATACTCTTGACAGAGTGACATGCCTATTCTACGGAGAGGTACACAATCATATGGTGAAAATTTGTAGTAATTTCGTTTTAATTATTATTAATAAATTTGTCAAGTACCGCAGCTTTCCAGCCTACACTTACCCATACTTAATTGTCCTTTATTCTTTTTACATAAGGTAAACAAATTATCTACGTTCTAGCGTCCATCTCAAATAAAACTAGGAACTCAATCTCACCTACAATATAACAGGGATCGACATAAAATAACACAATAGCCCCACACGGGACGCAAGGAAAGTAGTTTTAAAGCGCTAGACTTGCAAATATTTAATCGCTGCACAACTCTTCTGTCCACATCATTTAGAATAATTCACTGTCTTTCACAATTTCATGAATTAATGCATTTGTGATGTTGATATACACAAGATTTAGGTGGTATGTCACCAAAAGAGAAACAGATAAATTAAAACAGTTTTATAAAAACTAGTAATGTATGATGAATTACTACAGGAAATAAAAATGAAACAACAAAATATTTCGGACACATAAAAAGACATGACAGATTTATCAAATTGTTTTTAGAGGTTAAAGTTAAAGAAGGACAAGCAAGAAGATCGAGATACAAGTGGGAGGTATAAATCAAGTCATGGACAAACTACTGCATGGTAGAGTGAGAAGAGATGTTGGACGCATATTATTGCACACTTTAGACGCGGAGACGGCACATTAAGACCATGATCTTCCACAACAGAAACACAGAGAAAATAACAATCCTGGCCTTGATTATAAAGGCCCAATTAAGTATGGCCTTGAATATGAAAAAAATACACATTCTAAAAATGTACACCGTTTTGTTTTTTACAGAAAACCTAGTACACTCGTATTTTAAAAAGAAAATATCATGTTCCAAAGTTACCAAACAACAAAACATGAAATAAGATAGTTTAACAAAGTACAACAACAAACTAAATCAGACACACAAAAAACGTTTCCAAACAAAGACTACAAACATTAGAAATAATGCAATGGCACTGTTTAGAAACCCCAAACAGACTTCTAATTAGTTGTGTCTGTGGTGTATCCATTTCGAACGAATGATTCCATCGTATTTCGTGTTGTGATATTTTGCTTTATTCTATCAGTAATATTTTTACTCATTGCATCCAGTCGACGCTCACAACATAGAAAACAGTTTTCTCATTATGCCAAAACACGCTGCCAACGTCTAATTTGGGTTCATGCACGTTTTGTTTTACTGTTCAGCTACTATACGTCCGACACTGTTTTTGTTTACAGAATTCAACGGGCAGTTAAATTCCATTTCATTCATATACGGCATGGCAGAATTTATTTTCTAATATTTCGAAATAGTTTTATTCGCAAATATATTTTTCCTGTTGTGAAAAAAGTGAACTTTCGTGTGAAAAGTTTAGTTACAAGATGTTGTTTCGTCCTCCACGTTGTTAAAGTGCCGAACAAGCCATGGATTTGTTCCAACGTTCAATTAAACACACACACAGTGTTTCATGTTTATGATTTCACCGACAATGATGGCATTTTTATTTTGACTTTTTTCAATAACATGAAATACAACAATAATTTACTAAATAAATACTAATCTACAAATATAACTATTTATTATCAGATTGTTCAGAGTTTAATTATGCATACTTTGATGCCAACAGGATAAATCTAGCTTACATAGAACTAAAGTTATAGGCATATTTCCAAGATCACTCCATTTTGAAAAATGTTGCTAGAAATGTATTCTGGCAGAGTGTGATTACCCCCCAAAATTTTCTAGGACACAGAGAATGCAAGAAATAACATTTGTATTCATGTAATTACTGAAACTATTTTAATCTTGGTGTTTTGTTCTTGTGCAAACATAAATGATGAGTATAGCGTTGTATAGTAACACTATATGCATCAGTATAGTATTTAAAAAGATATAGAATGACAGTCAATGTTTAATTTGTTTCTGATGCGGGGATCATCATCATAAAAATTTGGTAAATAGCCATTTGTGCTCCGATTAATAAAAGTGTTACAGAAGCGTCCATTGTATATCATGGACAGAGAAGAAAATAAATAGAACTAAACAACCTGCTGCCTTGCAGATCGGCTGGGGACAGTCAAAGGCTAACGGAGAGCGAACCAAGTAAACGCTGGCTGAAACCGGACACTTCATCATAAGCACTAGAACTCCAAATGGTTTTGAACGATGTGACGTAAAAATACGTTCTTGGCAAAGGCTGTTTATATATCACAATAAGAGTGATCAAAATGGCCAAAAAGAACGATCGAGAGAGAGAGAGTGAGAGTGAAATCTAAACAGAAAGAATTCAAAATGAAAGAAAAATTTGATGATGCTACCAAAAACAATAAGAAAATTAAAGTATTTTTGAACATATAAAAATGACACGAAATGTTGGAGAAGACCATTATGGAAGAAGTGATCCCGGCAAAAAGCAGAAGAGGAAGATCACGGAGAAGATGGATTCATAATGTAATTGACGATTTGAGCATGACAGCTTTAGGGGAGGAACATCTGGCATATAAGAGAGAGAGAGAGAGAGAGAGAAATTCCGAACGGGCTGCCAGGGTAGCAAAGTTCTGTTCATGACAAATTATTTGTTGATGATATTGATTATCAGATCTTTCTTAAACATAGAATTTCATCAGCAATCCATGAACTCCGTATTACTGATGTCCTTTTCATATGATTGTATGGATTTCGATATTTTCTACCAGGGAAACAGCATGTTGAAACTGTTAATAGTTCTTTTTATGCCCGCAATCTACATTGAAGTTTAAGATGATAGTTCAACGTCGATAGGGCTAGGCACTTGATCGCCCCCTACTTGTGACCAAGGCTGGAGAATAATTTTCCTGAATAGTCTCAATGGAGAAACAAATCTATGACCTTCGAAGCGAGAATCAGTCTATTATCTATTGCCTTTCCACAGGTGGATAATGGAATTGATTGTTCACTCTTGCCGTTAAGCGTAGGAGTGGGAGCTTTAATTTACGTTCCAGGGCCAGATGAGTCGCCCTTGTGTTATATCAATGCTTATTTAGTGTTGTCTTGATATTGTCTATCCATCTTTTTCTTGGTCTTCCATTGGCTCTAGTAACTGATCTCTTTTTATTGTATGCTGTTATTGGTGTTTTATTGTATTCCATTCTCATTAAATGTCCAAAACCCTGCATTTGTTGTATTTCAATACAGTGCTAAATGCAATGTCGAAACCCTTAAATTAACTAGTTCGGTAGGTGTGGATGAGACGTGGTCCCTTCGCACGTTTTGAAATCAGATCTGAGTACCTTCTTTATTGTCAAGCTTCATTTGAAATCTTGTATTTGTAATTCTCGATTCCACATTTCTTTATCTCTCTCGACGCCTTTCTATAATAGACACACCATCTCTCTCTCTCTCTCTCTCTCTCTCTCTCTTCATGAGATAAGTTAACTCATAGTAAGCACGCATGAGAACTAAGTTTTGTACACGTTCTACACATTCTCTACCTGGAAAAAGGTAAATGTTTCTACGTTGTTGTTTTTTCAGCTACGGTAAACTGTCACACAATGTGGCGTGACGTCTTCTTGAAGTTAGTAGTGTGTTATTGGTTATTGGTTATTGGTTACTAAACTGACGTCATTGCACTCCGGGCAGACCCATAGGTGCTCAGTCTCCCCAACAGATATCGAAGAGTATGCATACTGATGGTTCCTGTGGCTCGCTGATTAAACACACCTCTCACTCTGCCTCTCAGGCATCCAGTTCGACTTGAACAACGGGTAATGTGTACATGTGTGTGAGTGAGAGGGAAAGAGTGTGTGTATGTGTGTGTGTGAGAGAGGGAAAGTATGTGTGTATGTGAGAGAGGGAGAGTATGTGTGAGGCAGAGTGTATATTTGTGTGTGTGTGTGTGTGTCTGTATATGTGCATGCACGTACGTGATTGTTGCATGTGTACGAGCAGCGATCGATTACATATGCGTGGGTTGGCTTCTTGTTTGAACAATAATGTCGTCTAGGGGGCAGAGATTCATTTCATATCTTCTATCTCTTGCTATGTTTTTGTTATTGACAATCTAATAGCCTACCATTTGTCAACGTCTTAATGCTTACATTCAATTTGTTAGAGTTGTATTCTACTTTGCTGAATATCTTCCACATTTCTCTTTAATTAATATGATTCGAAACAGATTATGATCATATATATTTATATCAGGAGGTTTTTAATTCGACCTGCACACAAAGAAACCTTATCAAAAGAATAAGAATCCAACCTGCTGCCTTGTGGGTTTTGGCTGGGGACAGCAAAAGGCTATCGGAGAGCGAACCGTACACATACGTTTGTTGAAATCGAACACACCACCGAAAGATAAGCACTTGAGCTCCAATAGGTACTGAAGGTTGTGCACGTACATCTCGTTCTGATGTTTGGCTGTTTAAATATCACATTAGAATGATAAAAACAGCATGAGAACGATCGCGAGAAGAGAGAGAGAGAGAAAGAATAAGAATCCGACAATCAAGGTTCTTCGGGCATATAATGCGAAGAGAAGGTTTAGAACATTTGGTAACAACAGGTAAAATTCAGGAAGGAGAGATCGCGGAAGACAGAGGGAGAAGATGCTGGATGGCCTGACATCATGGTTCGACACTAGATCGACGTCAGAACTGATTACGTGCAGCAAGCAGAGAGAGTTGTGGAGAGACATGATCGCCTACGCCGGCAGGCACGACACTTGAGATGAGATATTTATATCATCAAATATCTTGTTGATTTTTATCTAGATATATTCTCTCAGATTTTTTTATTTTATTTTTCTTCTCTTCCGACATTTACTACTTTATAGGAGTTGTGTGTGTGGAGAGGGGAGGAGGGTATAGTGATCTTGTGTGTGCTTTGTAAGCTGAAATTCGTTTTTTAAGGCTATTCCTGATACCGTCGATCCATCTTTTGCGTGGTCTTCCTCTTGCTCTATATTCGGTATATTTTTTAGAGAGCCTCTCTGCGGTAGTCGATACCAGGAGATTATTGTTAGGTGTCCAAACAATTTAATCTGTTGTAATTTTATGAATTGCATGACCGATTTAGCTTCCAGTCGTCTTCTGATTTCTTCATTTCTAATTTTGTCTCTTATTGTCACTCATCCAGCTCTTAAACCTCATCTCCGTCATTATTATTTTCAACTCATTAACTGCTGTTATTAGTCATATTTTTTTTCCAACGATAGTTATTGAAAGATCACGCTTAGTTCCTGCTTCTTCTTCTCTTTCGTCACGCTGCTATCGGATTGTAGTCCAGTGTCATGATCTTCTCTATTTCTCTTCCCCATCGCCGGTGGTTTAGTGAACGGTATCTGCATCTTTTGACATCTCTATTTCATCATTCATCTTTTTCGTGGTCTTCCTTTCGTCTTTGGCCTGATTGCCTGTTGTAGAACTACTTACATACAGTGATGTACGTCTGTATTTTTACTAGGTCTCATATTCACTATTTATGAACATGAAAATCCTGATATATAGTTTTCAGGACGTCCCCATCAAACAAATTAAACGAGTTGTTAATTTTCTAGGCACTACCTATACATTTAGCTGTTTGCAATTTCTTTCTAAACGGTGGGGTCTATTTTCACCGTTCGTAAAAATCCACAGGATCAAACTTGCTTCCAAACTGACCACCGCGATGTTTGAACCAGATACCCTTGGGTTGTGATATTGGGTTGTCACTATCTATAGAAAATTCTAGTCGTGTGTGGTTCTTTTAGATAATCGTTAAGATTAATAAAGTGATTTGATGGGACCGATACTGTAGAGCAAGTATATTAATATGAGATCATCTCATCGATACCTACTAGAAATAGAATGTTAAGTTGACATTATGAAGTTAACATTTTTTTATCTCTATAATTAGGCAATTTAGAATGAAGAAATGACGAACAAAAAATTATCGATACATTTTTTCATTTCCTGAATAATTTTCATATCGCCATATCATAATGATCTCCAACACAGCAGTAGGTCTTGTTGTAGAGGTCACAGACCGCACACAACAAGACACACACACCGACAATTATGCATACATATACTCAGTGGCGGCTCGTCATTAAGGGCCAGAGGGTCGGCACCACCAAAAATAATGCGTAACGTGCATTTATTATTTAATAAATTAAAATATAACCTAACCAAAATGATTGTCCCGAAAATCTGTGTCTGGCCCACCAACAACAACGATCACGAGCCGCCACTGCATATACTCTCTTTACTACTACACACATCCTCTTTCTAAAACAACACACTTTGGCTGAAATCGGATGCACGTGTCCTAAACGTGTAGAAGTCTATGCGTTTAGGGGCCTACCAAACCAATGTGCAACGTATACACGCTCTTGGCAAAGATCAAACTATCACAAAGAGGGATTAAAATTGGTCGTAAAGGACGAACGCAAAGAAGAAGAACACAACACGCATTCTCTCAGTAACACACACACACACTCTCTCAGCAACACACACATTCGCTCAGTAACACACACATTCGCTCAGTAACGCATACATTCGCTCAGTAACACACACATTCTCTCAGTAACACACACATTTTCTCAGTAGCACACACACATTCTTTCAGTAACACACACAATTCTCTCAGTAACACACACATTCTCTCAGTAACACACACATTCTCTGAGTAACACACATTCTCTCAGTAACACACACATTCTCTCAGTAACATACGCACATTCTCTCAGTAACACACACACATTCTCTCAGTAACACACACATTCTCTCAGTAACACACACATTCTCTCAGCAACACACACACATTCTCTCAGTAACACACACACATTCTCTCAGTAACACACACATTCTCTCAGTAACACACACATTCTCTCAGTAACACACACATTCTCTCAGTAACACACATTCTCTCAGTAACACACACATTCTCTCAGTAACACACATTCTCTCATCAACATTGACAAATCAAAAGTTGCCAGGTACGCATTGTATTTTGTCTATTTACTATTGAAACCGGTTCTAACTAGTTCGTCCTTTCGTTGTTCATCGCCCCTTCTCGTACTATAATTACACAACATCACAGACAAGACTAGCTCACTTGGCCTATAATACGTCATAATAAACCTTCTCATTTTCATAAACATATGCCAAATTGGCTTTCTTGACAGGCTACTTTTATCTGGAACAACCCTTTATAACAATTCAAGACGCTACACAGAAAACTGACAGCTATCTTTTTGTCTCTAATACTGTTTAGTCATCGGAGCAGAGCCGGATTAGCCTAGTAGCAGAAGTAGCAAATGCTACGGGCCCGCGCTTCTAGTGGGCCCCGCGCCTATGTGACAGATGAAAATGGAAAAAATAACGAGATGTTATATCAAAAACACGCACGCTGTCTGAATGTTTAAATATCGTGTGTGATGGTGCTGAATCCAACGAAATCGAAGCAGAAAATACAGAAGACGTGTCCCACTGTGTAGTAGATGAAAGCAGTGCTGTAGAAACATCATCATTACCAATACTACCATTAAGATCAGCAACTCTTCACGATTTAGCCATATTTTTCACAAGACAAACTGAAATCGAATGTACAGAAAGTCCTCCCAATTTAGCCATATCATCTTCAAGCCAAAGAGAGGCAGAAAGCACAGAACATGCTTCTAATGTAGCTACATCTTCTACAAGCCAAAAACACAACGAAAGTAAAATGTACTCCAACGATATTGGTGAATGGCCAAACAACTTCAAACAATCCACGATTTTGTCGAAAGTCGTTTTTCACATACACACATACACTAACAAACAAAACTCACGTGAGAGATTGGTTGTGTTATACAGAAACTAAAGGACAACTGTTCTGTTTTGTTTGCAAAGTTATTGATTTAGACTGTACCATAGAGTGACTGAGAGCCGCTGTAGCGTAGTTGTTAGTGAACTCGCTTCGCAAGGCTGGTGGTCTGGGTTCAGCTCCTGCAATGCGCGTGGAATTTTTCCCGACCGCGACGGCTCTCAGGTCGACACAGCCTCAACTTGGTACCAGACATGCTCTGGGAAAGTAAAGGCGGCCGGCGTGATGCTGACCACATCACCCATCGTATGCCGACGGTCAATGAAAATACAGGCCTAACACTGTATTGACCTATATACCACGAGGTATGAAAGGGTTCCTTTACTTTTTACTTATAGAGCGACTGGTGTATTTGGAATACTTCGGAAGTTAAAATCTCTTACAGCAGAAGAGATCTTGAAAAGAACTCCAAATATTGTCAGCTCTTACCAATAGGATTTGGAAGAAAGCCTAGGCGACGAACTTATGCAGTTCGCTGAACTTCTTAAAACTAATGTAGCTGCTGCTATTAGCAACGAAAAGCATGAGGCTCTTGAACTGCAATTTTATAAACTTATAATGGAAAATTTATTTGAGTAGTGTTTCCCACATGTAGAAATAGTTTTACTAATTTACTTGTCTTTAATGATTACCAACTGCAGCGGAGAACGTTCTTTTCAACATTAAAGTGTATAAAAAGTGAGTTAAGAAACATGATGGGACAAGATCGTCTAAATAACCTCACCTTAATGAACATTGAATGTAATTTACTTAGAGATATTGATTTGTCTAGTATTATTTCTAAATTTGCTCACATTAAATCGAAACAAGTTTGTTTGTAAAAGTTGTGTTTTATTTTATTATTATAAAAACCTAGGGCCCCGCTCTAAAATTTGCTACGGCCCCGCGCTAGCCTAATCCGGCACTGCATCGGAGTCAGGATATCTCTAATACTGTTTAGTCATCGGAGTCATAATATCTCTAATACTGTTTAGTCATCGGAGTCATGATAAAAAGAGATCTATAGAACGAGATCTTGTGTGAGACATACCAATGTGTCTTTTCTTGACTATGTTATTTCGTGGCGTCTGTGGCCTAGGGGTTAGTGGCTCGGTCTATTAACCCCACGTTCTGAGTTCGAATCACGCTGCGGACAGTTTGCTTGCAAATCGTTTCCGTTGATTTTAACATAAGGACGATGGCGCCACCCGTTCAGAAAGCAATGGCAAACTACTGAACGTATAAGTGGTGCCTAGAAAATCAACGACTTGTTTACTGTGGTTGATGGCTACGTCCTTTGGGATATGCCACGATTTTCATGTTATTTCTGTGATCCACCTTTTGCGTTGACAACTTTTAGCCTTGTATCCGTTGTAACTGAATAGCTTTACACTTTGAGGCACGCTGTCTGTTGATAGTCTCCTTTTAGCCTTGTATCCGTTGTAACTGAATAGCTTTACACTTTGAGGCGCGCTGTCTGTTGATAATCTCCTTTTGTGTGTCAAAAGTGGGCGTCTGTAGGTTAAGGTGAGCTCGATCACAACTCAAGCGTATCTGGTTCAAACTTCACGGTAGACAGTTTGGAAGCAAACTCGTTTCCTGGGATTTTACAAACGGTAAAATTTGACCTCACGTTCAGAAAGCAATGGCACACTACTGAACGTATAAGTGGTGCCTAGAATATTGATGACTCGTTTACTGGGGTTGATGGCTACGTCCTGTAAAGGATATGCCACGATTGTATTATTATTATTATTATATATAGAGTTAGAGAGAGTGAAAGAGAGAGCGCGCGCGAGAGAGAGACATTAAGGAGCATGAGAGAAAGGACTTAACAAGAAGCACAGGAATGTAGATTATTTCCAGACATCGTCTAACAAAATGAATCATCGTGAAACTTTCTTAATATTAAAACTCAAATATTGACAACAAGAATCTAATAGCCATTAAGTACATACTGACAACAAGCGTCATCTATTAGAGTAAATAAACAGATTGATAATTTTATGCAGATGTAAAATGTAGTTAAACAATGATATGTATTATCTCCTGATCTGTTTTCACTGTACAGTGAACATATTCTAAGATCAATCATGGAGATGGATGGATTAGCAGTAGGTGGACATAATGAGTTTGTGATATTCTAGCGAAACTGTACTTGTAACGAAGACATAAACCAGATCTCTAGAAAGGAATTAAAATGTTTGGGACAAAAAGTGAAAGCAAGAATCCAAGGCTGGAATATGGAAGTTATCTATTTTATTCATTTGTATCGGTATACGTTGCAAAGGGCCTTAAAGTAATTTCTCCATACCGCTCTATACTAGGCAACTCTTTCAATCTCTTCTATGGAATTGAGTACGATGTTTGTGGCCTCTCTAAGTCCCCCGTGTATTGCCGTGGCTTTCCAGGGGAGCAAAGAATAGTAACACTGCGACCTACAAGGCATGTCGAAAGAGGCAATTGATTTAGAAAGCTACCCTAGTAAATAAAAAGCGTCGCAGAAATCGGATGTGCTACTTGTAAGCGCATAACTTGCACAACGTACAATCGGTCTTAACCTCAGATCGCATATAAATCACAAATAGTGATTAACAAGTGATCGATATGGCAAGTTAGAAGAAGAGGAAGAAGAAGCATCTCTAAATAAATATCATTTCATGGCTTCAGTAAGCTGTCATTTCATGGCTTCCGTAAGCTGTTATTTCATGGTTTCAGTAAGCTGTCATTTATTATTGATCATTTCATGGTTTCCGTAAGCTGTCATTTCATGGTTTCCGTAAGCTGTCATTTCATGGTTTCCGTAAGCTGTCATTTCATGGTTTCCGTAAGCTGTCATTTCATGGTTTCCGTAAGCTGTCATTTCATGGTTTCCGTAAGCTGTCATTTCATGGTTTCGAAGCTGTCATTTCATGGTTTCCGTAAGCTGTCATTTCATGGTTTCCGAAAGCTGTCATTTCATGGTTTCCGTAAGCTGTCATTTCATGGTTTCCGTAAGCTGTCATTTCATGGCTTCCGTAAGCTGTCATTTCATGGCTTCAGTAAGCTGTCATTTCATGGCTTCCGTAAGCTGTCATTTCATGGCTTCAGTAAGCTGTCATTTCATTATTAAACTATTTGTCTCTCACTTTCAATGTCTGGTTTGTGATTCTTTGATCATTTCATTATTAAACTATTTGTCTCTCACTTCAATGCCGGGTTTGAGATTATTTGATCATTTCATTATTAAACTATTTGTCCCTCACTTCAATGTCGAGTTTGAGATTATTTGATCATTTCATTATTAAACTATTTGTCTCTCACTTCAATGTCGAGTTTGAGATTATTTGATCATTTCATTATTAAACTATTTGTCTCTCACTTCAATGTCGAGTTTGAGATTCTTTGATCATTTCATTATTAAACTATTTGTCTCTCACTTCAATGTCGAGTTTGAGATTATTTGATCATTTCATTATTAAACTATTTGTCTCTCACTTCAATGTCGGTTTGAGATTCTTTGATCATTTCATTATTAAACTATTTTCTTCACTTCAATGTCGAGTTTGAGATTATTTGATCATTTCATTATTAAACTATTTGTCTCTCACTTCAATGTCTGGTTTGTGATTATTTGATAATTTCATTATTAAACTATTTGTCTCTCACTTCAATGTCGGGTTTGTGATTATTTGATAATTTCTATTTAGAGTATGACCAACATATCATGAAAGTTATACTAATCTCCAAAAACATTTAATACCAAATTACAGAAGCAAAATAAATGGGGCGTGTCTAAGACAAACTTGTCAATTTAATATAACGAAACTCTGATAACATCAGATGGTAGATATTCATCAGAAATAACGGATAGAATATGTCAGATGGAAACAGCATTACTGACAATTAAGGGTATTATATGGAGTCTCAGGAAGAAGGGTTTAAGACGTTTGCTTTTCTTTCTTAAGGTTCTGAGCTCGAATACCAATCTCGTCTTTTAGTTGACAGATGCATTTTATTCCAGCGATCTCTAAGATTGTTGTTGGAAGTTAAGGAGTTCGTGTTTTGTGTGCAACAGTTGTCTTGTCGTCTGTCTGTGCCGAGAGGGACGGAGCCATATGAGGAAATCTGGTGCAATAAGTCAGTTCTGTCTGTGCCGAGGGGACGGAGCCAATGAGGAAATCTGGTGCAATAAGTCAGTTCTGTCTGTGCCGAGGGGGACGGAGTCATAAGGGGAAATCTGGTGCAATGAGTCAGTTCTGTCTGTGCCGAGAGGACGGAGTCATAAGGGAAATCTGGTGCAGTGAAGTCAGTTCTATCTGTGCCGAGAGGGACGGAGTCATATGGGGAAATCTGGTGCAGTGAAGTCAGTTCTGTCTGTGCCGAGGGGGACGGAGTTATATGGGGAAATCTGGTGCAATGAAGTCAGTTCTGTCTGTGCCGAGGGGACGGAGTCATAGGGGAAATCTGGTGCAATAAGTCAGTTATTTGCCTCTATATCTTCTTTTAAAATAAGCTATACTTTTTTTAGACAATCACAAAGAAACACTTTTTTTCTTGCATTAAAACATACGTTTATTTCATTCAGTCTGGAAGAAGAACGAGAGGAAGACCTAGAAGACGATGGGTGTAGGATGTCATTGACGATCTGAGAATGACTGCTGCTGATGCCGGTGAACTTGCACAGAACAGAGAGTTTTTCAGGAATACTGTCATGGGAACCAAGTTCCGAAAGGGACAAGCTACTTGATGATGATAATGATATTTCATTCATAGACGTCAGTAGCTCAAGTTTTGGTCATCCTTTGATACGATTCATATTTCATTCATAGACGTCAGTAGCTCAAGTTTTGGTCATCCTTTGATACGATTCATATTTCATTCATAGATGTCAGTAGCTCAAGTTTTGGTCATCCTTTGATACGATTCATATTTCATTCATAGACGTCAGTAGCTCAAGTTTTGATCATCCTTTGATACGATTCATATTTCATTCATAGACGTCAGCAGCTCAAGTTTTGGTCATCCTTTGATACGATTCATATTTCATTCATAGACGTCAGTAGCTCAAGTTTTGGTCATCCTTTAATACGATTCATATTTCATTCATAGACGTCAGTAGCTCAAGTTTGGTCATCCTTTGATACGATTCATATTTCATTCATAGACGTCAGTAGCTCAAGTTTTGGTCATCCTTTGATACGATTCATATTTCATTCATAGACGTCAGTAGCTCAAGTTTTGGTCATCCTTTGATACGATTCATATTTCATTCATAGACGTCAGTAGCTCAAGTTTGGTCATCCTTTGATACGATTCATATTTCATTCATAGACGTCAGTGCTCAGTTTGGTCATCCTTTGATCGATTATATTTCATTCATAACTTGTCTACTCAAGTTTGGTCATCCTTGATGATTCATAATTTCATTATGACGCAGTACTCAGTTTGTCATCTCGATCGATTCATATTTCATTCAGAGTCGTAGCATTATTTGATACATTCATATTTCATATGACACATACTCAATTTTATACTTAATCTTCCAATTCATTTAATACCAAGTTGTCACGAAGTCAAATAAATGGGAGCTCGTTTTGATCATTTAACTGATCAATTTAATATAACGAACTCTGATCATCTGATGGTATATATTCTTTCATAACGGATAGATAGTCAAGTTTTGGAACACCCTTTGATAATTAGGTATTATATGGAGTCCAGAGAAGGGTTTGCATTTGCTCTTTCTTTCTATTCATGAGCTCAATACCAATTTGTCTTGTTGACAGATTTATTTATTCCAGCGTCTCTAAGATTGTTGCTTGAAGTTAAGAGTTCGTTTTGGTGTGCAACAGTTGTCTTGTCGTCTGTCTGTCCATGCAAGGACGCGAGCTCAATGGTAAATCTTGTATACGTTTCATTTTCTTATAGACGAGAGCTCAAGTTGGAAATCTGGTAATTCATAGTTCATTCTGACGTCGCCGAGCGGGCAAGTTTGGTAATCTTGCGAACGATTCATATTCATTGCAGAGGACGTGAGCTCAAGTTGGTCAGTGAATCGTTCTTGTCTGTGCATGAGAGCAGAGCTCAATTTGGTAAAAGTCGTTTTATGCTTCATATTTCTTCAAATAAGCTAACTTTTTTGAGATAAATTTTTCACAAGACAGTACTATTTTTCTGCATTAACTACGTTTATTTCATTCAGTCTGAAGAGAACGAGAGGGATCCTTGAAACGATGGATTGTCATTCATTGACGTCTGAGCAAGATTTGCATCCGGTGAACTTGATAGATCATATTTTCATATGCGTCATGGAGACCAAGTTCGAAGATCTACTTGATACGATTCATATTTCATTCATAGACGTCAGTAGCTCAAGTTTGGTCATCCTTTGATACGATTCATATTTCATTCATAGACGTCAGTAGCTCAAGTTTTGATCATCCTTTGATACGATTCATATTTCATTCATAGACGTCAGTAGCTCAAGTTTTGGTCATCCTTTGATACGATTCATATTTCATTCATAGACGTCAGTAGCTCAAGTTTTGATCATCCTTTGATACGATTCATATTTCATTCATAGACGTCAGTAGCTCAAGTTTTGATCATCCTTTAATACGATTCATATTTCATTCATAGACGTCAGTAGCTCAAGTTTGATCATCCTTTGATACGATTCATATTTCATTCATAGACGTCAGTAGCTCAAGTTTTGATCATCCTTTGATACGATTCATATTTCTTCTTCGAACGCTCCACATCGACCATTTGTTAACAACTCTGTGCGATTTGTATGTCATCTGAGCCTAAGAGCGATTGTACGTTGTACCAGTTATGCGCATATAAGTAGGCCAGCAGATCCGATTTCTGCCATGTTTTTATTTACTAGGTAGGTTCCTTTAGGTCCTACATCAGTCTCTCTTACGACACGTCTTGTAGGTCACAGTGGTACTATTCTTTATTTCCCTTGCTGGCCCCGGCACTACATGGGCGATGATTGATACATTTTATATATTCACAACTTAGAAAGAATTGTTATCAGCAAATGGAAGAATAATTAATGAAATCTTACATAGTTCATAACTAAGCATGTCAGCATGATCAATAATATGCATTGTACAACACAATGTTTCTCCAGTATTTTGCTATCAGTGCCAAACCTAACTTCTAACTTTAAAAGATCGAAGAATCATGATAGAGATGAAGTGTCTACGCATAATGCTGCGAGTAACAAGAAAAGACCAATTTATAAATGAAGATAAAAAGTTGGTAAACATCAGTACTGAACATCATCAAGAAACAACAAAATTAAATGGTTCGCCACATAAGTAGATTACTAGCTACCTCCTCAAAGAGCAATGCTACTCCGATACAGTAGATACGAAACAAAAGGCCATTCAGGCAAAAAGTGGCACTAAAAAATAACAGAGGCCGTGAAAAACACTATTTATGAAAAGAACACAAAAACCCCGCTCTAGAAATCTCTTCTTATCCTAACGCTGTGAAACAAAACAGGTTTAGAGACAAGACGAAAGGAGACAACTTTTGCCAGATTCCTCAGATTTCTCAAATTCTGCTTCAATATTCTTGTCACGTTACTAGACGTTCAGATCCAAATAAATGTACATAGACATACTTCCAGAAGTGATGCCGACATTCTGTTAGATCCTGCAAGTATCCAAGTAAATATAAACAATCTTTGGTCATAATGGTACCACATTTCTACTCCAGTACAGAGTCCATAGTCAAATAAACATACGTCTTGCTGTCGGTTACAAAATAAAGACAGGTACAAATACTTTGATATCTTACCACCTGCGGTGTATTGTATGTTGTATGTTCACTTTTATGTCAAATCTCGATTTCTCTCTTTCTCTGAGATTTTCCCTTTCTCTTTGTCACAGTTCTACCTTTTATCTGTCTTTCTCAGCTGTTTTTCTCTCTTTCTCTCTCTCTCTCTGTCTCTCTTCTCTCTCATCTCTGTTTTTCTCTCTCCTTTTTCCTCTTTCTCTTTCTCTCATTGTTTCTTTCTTTATCCATCTGTATCGTTCTCACTTGTTCTCTATCTATTTGTCTTTACTTTTTTTTCTCACTCTCAGTTTCTCTTTCATTCTCTTTCTTTCTATCCTTTTCTATATGTCTATCCTTCTCTTTCTGTTTTCGCTCTCTCTCTCTTACGATCTGTCTTCCTATATATGGTTTCTCTTCTCTTTTCTGTCTGTCTTCATCTTCCTCACTATTGCCGTGTTTTTCCCTTTCTCTCTTCTATTATATTTCGTTCTCTATTTCTCGCTTTCATTTGTGTTTATCTCTGTTTCCACACACTCTCTCTGTCTTCATTTCACTCCTCTTCTTCTTCTTTGCGTTCGTTCTTTACGACCAATTTTAATCACTCTTTGTGATATGTTTGATCTTTGCCAAGAACGTGTATACGTTGCACATTGGTTTGATAGGCCCTAAAACGCATAGACTTCTACACGCTTAGGACACATGCATCCGATTTCAGCCAAACCTCCTTAGTCGCCTCTTACGACATGCGTGGCAGGTAACAGTGGTTCTATTCTTTACACCCAAATTTGGGCCCCGGTAACCACTCGGGCGTTTATTTCACTATTTTTCGATACTTTCTCATTCCCTCTATATTTCTCCCTTTCTCTCTCTCCCCCTATCTCTCTCTCTCTCTCTCGTTATTTATCTCTATGTGATCTCCCTCATTCTTTTCCTTTTCTTTTTCCTTGAGCTTTCATCCTCTCTGTCTAGCTTTCTTCCCTACTCTCTCCGCTCTGTCATCCTTTCCTTCGTTGTCTGTCTTGCTCTTTCTACCTTTTATTTTTCCATATCACTCCTTTTACTTCTTTATCTCTATTTTTCTGTCAGTTTGCTTCTCTTTCACATTCTTCGTTCTTTCTGTTACTCTTTTTCTCTTCTCATTCTTCTTTCTCTCTGCCTACCTCTCTCCCTTCCTCTTTTTCTTCTCTACGTCATCATCGCATAAGTTGTTTTATAATATTTCTCTGGCAGTCCCTCTCTCTTTCCATAACGCTTTCTCTTATTTTCTCTGCATCTCTATTTTTCTGTTTCGTTTTCTTCGTTTCTTTCTCTCACTATATTTCTTACCCTTTTATGTCTTTATTTACCCCTCTCTCTCTTTATCTTTCTCTCTCTCTTTATCCTTCTCTCTCTCACCTCTCTATTTTTTTTTTAAATGTCACAATCTCCATATCTTTCTCTCAATCATAAACTTACCTAAGAATCTCAAAACTATGATTAATTTTTCTTCTTTCAGTTAGTGAATCAAATAAAAGGTGTACTCCAACAAGTATTTACGCTCTCACTGAAAGAAGCAGTCATACCGCCAAAAGAAACAGATACAATCAGATGTCAAGGTTTATTATTGAAGACTGACATCTAACCAGGTAGGATCCTACCTGTCCCAACTTTCTTATCTGGATGCTTCTCTATTTATTGCTGGTCTAAATTCGTACAAAGAAAATACTTTGACACATTCCTCAGGAAAAGGTGTTCTTGTTCCATTGTTTATCTTCTGGGATTTTTGTCTTCATGTTATCTCCATTTTCATCGTGTCTGTAGTTCATCTAATAAACTTTATATTTTTACATGTCTCACATGTCTCACATGTCTCGTCTCACATGTCTCAATGTCTCACATGTCTCGTCTCACATGTCTCAATGTCTCACATGTCTCGTCTTACAAGTCTCACATGTCTCAATGTCTCACATGTCTCGTCTCACATGTCTCACATGTCTGAATGTCTCACATATCGTAACTCTTGGGTTTGCTTCCAAACGAATTTGCTTCCAAATTGCCTGTCGTGGATTCGAACCAGGTACGCTTGGTTTGTGATCGAGCTCACTATAGCTTAAGCTACAGACACCCACCAACAATGGGGACATTAAATACCATAGCGCAAGTCTCCCTGTCCTTCAACGTTCTAAAAAGCGCTATTATACACAGTAAAGACAGTAAAACAGCTTTATACTCCTTGTAGTGTCTCATCCTGTACTATTATTATTTTCAATGATTTCGTTTTCTTTATTTTGGCCATGTGATGCTGGAGCCCACAGGGAAGCAAAAATAGTACCACTGCGACCTGCAAGGCATGTCGCAAGAAGTGACTGATGTAGGAACTATGGAAGCTACCCTAGTAAATAAAAAGCATCGCACAAATCGGATATGCTGGCCTACTTGTAGGCGCATAACTGGCACAACGTACAATCGTTCTTAGTCTCGGATCACATACAAATCACAAAGCGTGGTTAACCAGTGGTCGATATGATTCTCCAGAAGAAGAAGAAGAATACTCCTTGTAGTGTCTCACCCTATATTATTATTATATTCAACGATTTCATTTGATTTATTTCGCTTTATACCATGCAGTTTTCTTTGTTTTATTATATAAACCACATACCCGTATATAGTTTCTTTTGTTTACTTTATTCATAAATCAGTGAGCCACGGGAACCGTCAGCATGCATACTCATCGATATCTGTGGGGGGAGACTGAACACATATGGGTATACCCTGAGTGCAATGACGTCAGTTCAGTAACCAATAACCAATTCAAAAATTCGTGCAAACTTCCTATTCGTTCTTACCAAACATCACACATCACATCATCTGTACATCTTATGATGTTTATTATTCATCTGCTGTTGTTAAACCTTGACATTTCCTACGTCTGTTTGAAATTGAGTTCTGTATATATGTTAAATAGGCAACGATAATAGAACAGGTCATATTATAGTAGATGGCAATGATATTCCAAGTTGGATCTATAGTAAGCGTCTGGGCATACATCAGTTCTGATGACTTGTCCTATAATCAGCCACATCTAACACACACACACACACACACTACAGAGTACATCAGTTCTGATGACTTATCATATAATCAACCACATCTTACACACAGGATTTGATTGCACAGGAAATGTTAAAAAGAAATTATGATACGAATTGGCAAAGCAACATCAGTTTTTAAAAGTCTAAATAAAATATGGAACTGCAAGTTATGTGGTATTAAAACTAAATTACGAATTTTCAATTCAAATGTTGTATTAATCCTAACATATGGCAGCGAGAGTTAAAAAATGACTAAAGATATATGAAACACGTTGAATGCATTTGAAAATAGATGTTTGCGAAAAATAATGAATATAAAATGGAACGAATTCAGGAGAAGTGATGAAATCAGAGACATGTCTGGTCAACCGCTAGTGACAACTGTTATAAGAAAGACAAGATGGAGATATGTTGGGCACACCTTGAGGAGAAATGATCAACGAATATCAAAGCAGGCATTGAAGTGGGATGCAAAGGGTTCAAGAAAGAGAGGATGACCTAAGGAGACCCTGAAACGAACTTTGCTGAGAGAGGCAAGAAATATCCGTCTTAGTTCCATGGAGGAGATTGAGCAGAATTGTCCAGGATAGAGCGTATGGAGAAATTACTTGCAGGCCCTATGTAACATATAACGGTATGAGAGAATTATTAATTATTAATTGTTGTATTCACTATTATATTTCTTCTTTATTTCTCAAATTGTTGTACATTTTGTTGTATTCACTATTATAGTTCTTCTATATTTATCAAATTGTTGTACATATTGTTGTATTCACTATTATATTTTGTTTTATATTCCTCAACTCACGCAATATTTCAATTGCTTTTGTTCTTATGTTCGTAACATCTTATCAATAATTCATCTGCATAAATCCGTGTTCTATTGGACACTATCTCCCCCAAGTTATCGATCGGGGCTTGGATTTGGGTTAATAACTTAAATCAATCAAAATCGATTTGTTAACTAAATTTGCACGGAATTATCGACACAAATTAATAACAATTTCAACACTACATTCAATTAAAAACGCTGAATTAAAAAACTTAACTAAATGTAGGGTTTGATGGTGAAAGACTGATTTCATTTTCACCGTATTTTCTCATATTGCGACATCCCTCTCTGCAGAAATAACACAACACTTGCCCAAAGTTTTGCACAAAGTGCGAACTCCGTAGCTCCAGCAACAATACTTGCCATCTCCTGAACAATATTCTAGGGATCTCCTGAACAGTGTGAACTGAATAATGCGGTCCGAATTTGAACTCACAACCTTAAGAACGCATGGCAACGCCCTAACTACTTCGCCAGGGTTTAGCCGATAGCGAAGTAGATAACACGCTGGGTTAGAGTTAATACAAAAATGGTTGATGTTAGTTTTGTTTTTAAACTGTCAACAGAGACCCTCAAATTACTAATATGTTGCATGAATCAGATTTCCACATGAATAGAATTTATGGGAGATCTGGTACATCGGTCTGGACGGTGATCGCGAGAAAGAAAATTACTAATATAAATGTTACTAATAATTTGCAACCCATGTTCCAATAGAAATTGAAAGGAATACGATAGAGTGTGAGAGAGAGTGAGAGAGAGAGAGTAGGAGAGAGAGACATGGACGCTTTATAGACACTCTTAAAGAGTCTCTGAAATGCTTCGATATTGACACTACGTGCTGGGAATCCCTGTGGCAAGATCGCCAAATGTGGCGCTGTAACAACACAAGAGGAACCCGCATAGCTGAGAATCATCGTCCCGTTGAGGCATAGAGAAAACGAGCTGCACGAAAAGACAGAACACAAAACACACACATGTCTAACCTTGATCATGTATGCCCCACCTGTGGTAGGGATTGTGTTCTAGGATTGGACTCTACAGTCATCTCCGCACACACCAACAGAGGTGCAGCAGCACACGTCTGAGACTGTTGTCAGCATCGATTGCGATGGACATTAAGGAAAGAGATCATCATCATCAGTTATCATCGCTCCACAGGGTACATAAGGCAAAGACACACAAAATATTCACTCAATTCGATTTTGTGTCTTCCTTTCTACCTCAACCATAGTCTTATACAAGTCTTTGAACTCTGCTTCACAAGTTCTCCAACAGAGAAAGAGAAATCGTCAATCTTTATTCTAATCTTTCGTCTTCTCGGGACCAATGTACTTCTTTTTATTACAGACAGATTTAGTTTAACTGACAGATCATGTTCATGTATTCACAACCATACAACATAATACTAAGTTACGCTAAGACAAAAATAATATATTACTAAGTTACACTAAGGTATAAATAATATAATACTAAGTTACACTAAGACATAAATAATATAATACTAAGTTACGCTAAGACATAAATAATATAATACTAAGTTACGCTAAGATATAAATAATATAATACAAGTTAGCTAAGACATAAATAATATAATACTAAGTTAGCTAAGAATAATAATATATACTATAGCTAATAATAATATATACTAAGTTACGCTAAGACATAAATAAAAATAATATGCTAAAATTCGTTACGCTAAGACATAAATATAATACTAAGTTACGCTAAGTTATACAATTTAAGACATAAATAATATAATACTAAGTTACGCTAAGACATAAATTAAATACTTAGCGCATAATAATAACTAAGTTACGCTAAGACATAAATAATATAATACTAAGTTACACTAAGACATAAATAATATAATACTAAGTTATGCTAAGACATAAATAATATAATACTAAGTTACGCTAAGACATAAATAATATAATACTAAGTTATGCTAAGACATAAATAATATAATACTAAGTTAGCTAAGACATAAATAATATAATACTAAGTTACTAAGAATAAATAATATAATACTAAGTTACGCTAAGACATAAATAATATAATACTAAGTTACACTAAGACATAAATAATATAATACTAAGTTACACTAAGACATAAATAATATAATACTAAGTTACGCTAAGACATAAATAATATAATACTAAGTTACGCTAAGACATAAATAATATAATACTAAGTTATGCTAAGACATAAATAATATAATACTAAGTTACGCTAAGATATAAATAATATAATACTAAGTTACGCTAAGACATAAATAATATAATACTAAGTTACGCTAAGACATAAATAATATAATACTAAGTTACGCTGACATAAATAATATAATATATTACGCTAAGACATAGATAATATAATACTAAGTTACTAACATAAATAATATAATACTAAGTTAGCTAAGACATAAATAATATAATACTAAGTTACGCTAAGACATAAATAATATAATACTAAGTTACGCTAAGACATAAATAATATAATACTAAGTTACGCTAAGACATAAATAATATAATACTAAGTTACACTAAGACATAAATAATATAATACTAAGTTATGCTAAGACATAAATAATATAATACTAAGTTACGCTAAGACATAAATAATATAATACTAAGTTATGCTAAGACATAAATAATATAATACTAAGTTATGCTAAGATATAAATAATATAATACTAAGTTACTCTAAGACATAAATAATATAATACTAAGTTACGCTAAGACATAAATAATATAATACTAAGTTACTCTAAGACATAAATAATATAATACTAAGTTATGCTAAGACATAAATAATATAATACTAAGTTATGCTAAGACATAAATAATATAATACTAAGTTACGCTAAGACATAAATAATATAATACTAAGTTACGCTAAGACATAAATAATATAATACTAAGTTACGCTAAGACATAAATAATATAATACTAAGTTAAGCTAAGACATAAATAATATAATACTAAGTTATGCTAAGACATAAATAATATAATACTAAGTTAGCTAAGACATAAATAATATAATACTAAGTTACGCTAAGACATAAATAATATAATACTAAGTTATGCTAAGACATAAATAATATAATACTAAGTTACGCTAAGACATAAATAATATAATACTAAGTTATGCTAAGACATAAATAATATAATACTAAGTTATGCTAAGACATAAATAATATAATACTAAGTTAGCTAAGACATAAATAATATAATACTAAGTTATGCTAAGACATAGATAATATAATACTAAGTTATGCTAAGACATAAATAATAATAATACTAAAGTTACACTAAGACATAGATAATATAATACTAAGTTAGCTAAGACATAGATAATATAATACTAAGTTACACTAAGACATAAATAATATAATACTAAGTTATGCTAAGACATAAATAATATAATACTAAGTTATGCTAAGACATAGATAATATAATACTAAGTTATGCTAAGACATAGATAATATAATACTAAGTTATGCTAAGACATAGATAATATAATACTAAGTTATGCTAAGACATAGATAATATAATACTAAGTTACGCTAAGACATAAATAATATAATACTAAGTTATGCTAAGACATAGATAATATAATACTAAGTTACGCTAAGACATAAATAATATAATACTAAGTTACACTAAGACATAAATAATAAAATCTAGTTATGCTAAGACATAAATAATATAATACTCAGTTAGCCTAAGACATAAATAATATATCTAAGTTATTCTAAGACATAAAACATATAATCCTAAGTCCTAGACATAGATAATATAATCTAAGTTATGCTAAGACATAAATAATATAATACTAAGTATGCTAAGACATAAAAATAATACTAAGTATTAAGACATAGATAATATAATACTAAGTTATGCTAAGACATAAATAAAATGCTAAGTTATGCTGAATAAATAATATAATACTAAGTTACGCTAAGACATAAATAATATAATACTAAGTTTGCAAGACATAAATATATATACGAAGTTACCTAAGACATAGATAATATAATACTAAGTTATGCTAAGACATAAATAATATAATACTAAGTTACGCTAAGACATAAATAATATAATACTAAGTTATGCTAAGACATAGATAATATAATACTAAGTTACGCTAAGACATAAATAATATAATACTAAGTTACGCTAAGACATAAATAATATAATACTAAGTTATGCTAAGACATAAATAATATAATACTAAGTTACGCTAAGACATAAATAATATAATACTAAGTTATGCTAAGACATAAATAATATAATACTAAGTTACGCTAAGACATAGATAATATAATACTAAGTTATGCTAAGACATAAATAATATAATACTAAGTTACGCTAAGACATAAATAATATAATACTAAGTTATGCTAAGACATAAATAATATAATACTAAGTTACACTAAGACTCGTACTAAGTTACGCTAAGACTCGTACTAAGTTACGCTAAGATATAGAGAGGGTCTAAAGTTGAAATAATGACTTTACTACTTCGGGTTTTACCCCATATGGTTCAGTCCTTCTCCACAGAAATAGCATGCTAGAAGTATTTAACAAAACACGATCTCCGTAGCTCTGACACAGAAATAGCATGCTAGAAGTATTTAACAAAACACGATCTCCGTAGCTCTGACAGCAATGGTAAGGGTCTCTGTAATAAAGCACACGTGAACAGAAGTGAATAATTAGTTTCAAAAACCCCAAGGGGAAGTACCGAAGCCAATGAATATGGGATATAAATAGACAGTAAACAAGTATTAAGGGTCTCAGGGAAAAAAATAATTTACCAAAGTCGGGATTCGAACCACCAAATTGTATTACTTACGATACCCATTGCCAGGCATGTATACGAGAGTTTTTCAAAGCACAATTAGCTAGCTAGGGAGAGAGCTAATGAGAGAGCTAGGAAGAGAGCTTGGGGAAGAGCTAAGAAGAGCTGAGAGAGAGAGAGCTAATGAGGCTAGGAGAGCTGGAAAAGCTGGAGGGTAGGAGAGAGTTAGGAGGATGGGAGAGATCTGGAGAGAGCTAAGGAGAGAGCTAGGGAGAGGTAAGAGCTAGGAGAGAGCTAAGGAAAGTGCTAAGTAGAGCAAATGAGAGCTAGGGAGAGAGCTAAGGGGAGCTAAGGAGAGAGCTAAGGAGAGAGCTAAGGAGAGATCTATGTAGAGAGCTTGGGAAAGAGCTAGCGAGAGCGAGCTGGTTGTGATCTGATAGACGCATGTCTGCATGGCATGCAATGGGGGCTGTAAGTAATAAAAGTTGGTGGTTCGAATCTTGTGTTTGGTAAATTGTTTGTTTCCAGAGACCGTTAATAATACTAGTTTACTCTCTAGTATTTACGCCAACAGAACAAGTTGTCCAATCTCGAACACTCGACCTTCACAACTCAAGACAACAGCTTAACCACTTGCCACAAAGAACATAGAAATATATCGTTCGAGTGGTTCCATGGACCTAAATTTGTGGTGTAAAAAAAGAACTCACTGATTGACCATACCATGCATGTCCGTAATGCAGAGGCGCCAACAAGAAGGTTTGGCATTGTGAAATCGGATGCCATGTGCTGAAATGTTGTGAGAGTCTATGCGTTTAGGGCCTACTGAACCCACATGCAACGTATACACGTTCTTGGCAAAGATCAAACATATCACAAAGAGTGATTAAATTGGTCGTAAAGAACAAACCAAAGAAGAAAAGATATAGAAAATATAATACTAAGTTGCACAAAGCATAGAGAATGTTATACTTTATTCTTTTGTCAACTATTCGGATGAAGTTTCACTTCCTTCATCATTTATTTAATTCTATTACTTAACGACACTCACAATTAACGCTCTTCACTAACAGTTATTTCTTAGATTGTTATCTTATCTGTATGAATAATAAACATTAATATACATTGCAAATGATATACTAGGTTATATTTTTGTTACAGGGCGTTGGTCCGAAAAATAATATGCTTATTATGTAGATGTTTCTAGCTTGATATAGCTTACAACTGGATGCAACATGTTTTATTAAACGTTATACGCACTTCAACATATGGTGTATGCTAATAGTGTTCACTGAATAGAGATAGAGGGTATCTGTGGTGAAGTGATTAAGACGTTTCGTTTCATTGTTGTGAAGGTTGTGTGTTCGAATGCGGGCCGAGTCACATGTGCAAATATTTCATGAGATTCATAGGATTGTTGATGAAGCGACGGAGTTCGTGCTTTGTTGTGCAACAATTTGCATAGGACGGGCCATTTCTGCCGATAGAGACCGAGCCATGATAGGAAACAATAAAAACACGTACCTTGATGATGATATACATATATATATATATATATATATATATATATATTTATATATATATATAGAGAGAGAGATGGATATATATACGTACAACCTGTTTGTCTTTACAGCCGGTCATTTTGACAAGTGTGTAACTGTGACAATTTCTGAGTTTGAGCTTGTCTCTCATGCCTTCAAGCTTATCACTAAGTTTCTTGACAGAATATCTGCACCTTTGCGTAATCTTGTTGTCCATACAGCTTGATCTTCAGCTTGTTTTTCTCATTTGTTAGGACCGATAAGAGAGTCCATCATTGAGGCTGTGCAAACATCCTTGTATCTGAGCAGTGGTCTGCCTTGAAGCCTCTTTCCTTTCGGACGTTCACAGAATAGCATATGTTGGGGTATGCCGCTATTTCCCATTCTTCTGACATATCCCAGCCATCTTAGATTTTTACTTTTGAAGTGTTCACTCTATTTATGCTTCTTGTCTAGACTAGACTTCTAATATAGGGAATGTGCCTTTCCAATTTTACACGAAGACCCTCTCAACTCTGCTGGCCTAATCCAGAGAAAGACAAAATCTCATACGTTTGGAATCAAGCAGCTTTGGTAAGGGGTGCCAGAAGATTGAATGGGATATGCCTAACAATCAACTGTCTGAGGGTCCATCTCTTCAGATTTGTGGTCAAGGTTTACTCTTCTAGCCTTCCATATAATTATACTTACCCACAAGTCAGTTGGGATTTTCTATAAGGCTTTAATCTCCTAGCAAGATCGCTGATAGGCAAGTTAATAACTAGATGCGCTAGTGATTACGTACCGTGTAATTCCGAGGTTGATCAATAAATGGACAATGAACAATTTCTAAAGTTCAAGGTCATCATGAGTCAAAATTTCTCAGTATGCACATCGTAGGAGGTTGGACAACAGCTTTCCTGATACTTTACGTGG
Organism: Arion vulgaris; assembly: GCA_020796225.1. Classification (NCBI taxonomy): domain Eukaryota; kingdom Metazoa; phylum Mollusca; class Gastropoda; order Stylommatophora; family Arionidae; genus Arion; species Arion vulgaris. Next base: position 77,260,033 of record CM036756.1, read on the forward strand.
ATATCTAAATTACAAGTACCTCTGAGGTTCAAGTAAAGTTTGCCTGGATTATGAGAGACACTGATGATGAAGAAAACAGGCCTTCAGTGGGTTTGGCAACTACAGGTAATACCATCTCGTGTCATACGGTTACAGATGAAACACCTGATCTGACACATCTCTTGAAATAGAAGTCTTTATATTGTTTTGATCGTCTCCTTTCACATCTTCCAGGAACCATGCCCACCATTAGTGCTGTCTCTCTAAAGCAGTGTAACGTTTAGTGCAGCGTTTCTCAAAGTGGGCGGTACCACCCAACAGAGGGCACTGAAGCGTTCCAGGAAGGGGGCGTAGTGGGATCAGAAGCATTTGGGGTATTTCAGGCGATTAGGGGTCGGTGGCTCCTTAAAGAAGAAATTAATAATATCTATTTTAAAATACATTATTTTAGTGATTTTGCGATTGAATAATCATTTAAAATTTGAATTGTGCATTTTAATTTATCTTATGCCCGTCTTACACGATCCATTTTTGTATCAATTTTCTATTGCATGTATATAATCATTTGAAAATTGATCATGGATGACAGAAATATATATCAATTTTCTATGTCAAAGAGAAAATAGAGTATGTATATATGTGGGAGGGGCGTTGGCAAACTGTTATAATGTGGAGGAGGGCGTTACAAAGTTTATGTTGTGAAAAGTGGACGGTGGGGCGTTACAAAGTTTATGTTGTGAAAAGTGGACGGTGGGCGTTACAAGTTTATGTTGTGGAAGGGGCGTGGGCCGAAAAGTTTGGTAATCTATGGTTTAGTGTGAACCAAATATTTCATCTTCCGAATCATGATATTGTTTATGAACTATTGTTTCTCGATATTAAGATCTTGTGTAATAAATAAAGAAACGTCTGACCGAATGGATTAGAGTGTGGCTCCCATGTGGCGGGAGATCTGTGTTCAATCCACGGAATTTTTTTCTGTCTAGAGCATAAAAAAAACATCCTAACCTGAAAAGTTTTGCGACGACTGCACTAGCCATGCGGACATTAAATTCTAAATGCTTATCTCCTTCCTGTCCTATACTGCCCAAAAGCGATATTAAGGTCAGCAACGTCAGTGTAATATTTACATTATTTCTCTTCTTTATTTAAGCGTCCTAAGATTTTTTATTTTCCCACTACGTGTCCAAAAAATGATAATTGTCTTTTTCTAATGTTGATTACACATTTTCTTTGTCCATTGATATCTTTCAGTATAATCACATTAATCATTTTACCAGCCCATGGGATTCACATTTTTCTTCTTTAAAACCACACCTCTATGACATCTAGAGATTTTGCAGAGAAATGAGGCATAAAATCAATATAAATGTTGTATAGATTATGGCAAAGACGGGTTAAAACAAAATCAACACCTTTCAATAGAAAATTCAGTTTCACGTAACTTATCTACGGCTGCTGTTGTATGTCAAGAAAAAGAAATTAATTACACATGGACATTTATGCATTATTTTCATATATTTTTGTCTTCATTTTTGATTAAATGTGTTTTTATTAGAATCAGGTACACATGGACATTTATGCATTATTTTCATATATTTTTGTCTTCATTTTTGATTAAATGTGTTTTTATTAGAATCAGGTAGTTATTAGTGTAATTGATATTTTGGCAGCTATCATTTTTTTAATCATGTCATGAGAAGGGAATGTTAAGAAAATATTAATGTCAACTGGAAACTCAGTGGGGGAGTGAGGCAGAGGATGACAGGGTGAGAAAACTCTATATATTCTAACTATAATATGTGAACACTGGAACTAATAGGGAATTCTAATGAATGGTGTTTATGGAGATACGTGACCGACTGTGTTAGCCGGCTTGCCACATGTTGATGATGATGGTATACTCGTGATGGATAATGGTAGAGGTTAAGTGTTTGCTTTTCGTTTCTAATGTACTCGGTTCGCTTTCTCGTGCAGCCATTGGGATTTTTTCCCAAACATCTAAGATCTCAGTGTAGGTGAGATCAAGTTCATAGTCATATCGGAGACGGACGATAAAACGTATGTTCCGTGTTCAAGTTAATCACGTAAAAGAACCCTTGACATTTCTAAAACCGCTGTCTGGACAAAATTGCATTAGAAAGATTACAAAAATAAAACTCGAACAAAGTATTTTCACCATCTTCTATATTACATTGGAGACCCTCGCCGATACTACGTAGTTCGTGCACTGTCTCTGAGACCTTCATGTGTAAGAAATATACCAGAGCCCGCATGATTACTTTCCGAAGTTCACTGATGATGTTCCTATCAATCAATCAAAAAATCAACGATACAATCACTTTCTTCACAATAGCAAACAATTGGTTCAGCCACTTTCCAGTATAACATGGTGTATTTGTGCGCTTTAGTGAATAGTTATAGAAGGAAAGCAAGCAAAGATGAGAACTTGTAACATCTACATTTGCTAACGCCTAGGATTGTAAGACTTAGAACATTGATATGTGTCTCTGATTAATGATTTTGTAGAGTGTGGGGACAAATTTGATTCTGAGAAATCGGACACATCTGGGTCTCTTAATTTATTGACTTGCTAAATATATCTCAACTGTCAACAGCGTGATATTATTCCGCTTTATTGAATGTATAATTAAGTGTTCGTTTTGTGATTGTTAGAAGACTTTTTAGAAAATGAGAAAACATATAGAGAGATTAAGTGAAGGGGCATACATAAAGAGAATATGTTAGGAACATATATAGAGTCCAAACTATCAAAGCGAGAGTCGGACAATACAAAAGGAACATCGCATATGAAGACTCAAATATATCGAGCCTGTGTAATTAAGTCTTTACTCTATGGCTAAGAAACATGGACAGCCTACTCAAGGCACGAGAAGAGACTTAACATCTTTCCCCTTCGATGTCTCCGCAAGATTATGAACATCAGGCGGTACGTCAAGACAACCAGCTCTGAAGTACTGCTAAGTTGTCTTCCATCATGGGCATGCTCAGCAGTAGAAGACTAAGATGGCTAGGGTATGTGAAAAGAAGAACTAATTGTCGAATACCAAAACACATATTGTTCTGTGAACCTTCGGAGGGAAAGAGGCACCAAGGCTCAGATACAAGTATGTCTACAAAGCCTTACTGAAGAACTTTACTATCGGTCAGAAAAATGAAAAAATATAGCTGATGACAGAGTTGTGTGGAAAGCGACATTGCACAAGGGCGAACTATGTCATTTAGAGTCACACCAACTCTAACATCTACATACGTAATCGATTAATAATATCCTTGTTTGTCATTGGTTATCCGTTCCCACAGCGACCGCGTTTTATATTAACCAACCAATGATTTACTGGTTCTTCGACCTGCAGTATTTGCTATCAGAATAATGTAAATTGTGACAATAGAAATCTTGGTGATTTTCTCAGCTAAGCTGACTCACGACGTTTAGCCCGACGAACATAACTTATAACTACCAAGATGTATGTCCGCCACCAATACGTCGATTTCATTTTTAAAAAGTATGGTAGCCGTACGTCTCACTTTTCACAAAAGTGTTAACGGTCTGAGCCATTATTTAAAGTAACTTGTTTGTAGCCCATCAAATGCACTGTCGTCCTGGCCAATAACAATAGGGGTGATACATGCATAAATATCATTGATCATTGACAAGATCGGAGTATTACTGTTAAAGTGATATGTGCGACATTTGTGACTTGTTTGTTTAAGGTTTAACAAGGACACATATTTCTCAAACGGGATGAAATTCTTTTGAAAAGGTATGTTGATAATTAAGAAACTATCACAACCTGCTTGTATTCTGTATAAAGTTCAGGTAGATTTTGATTTAGAAATTAATTAATTTCTTTAAAATTCATTTCTTTAAATCATCTAATTATTGTAACAATAGTTATAGTAATAATTGTAGAAAAAAATAGTAATATAAACGTGGTAGCAGCAAGAAAAAAAAGTATTAGTCATCTCGAATGTTTAAACTAAAAGTTCTAAAGTTTTCTAATCACAAATGTTTAAATGAAAATGTTTACTGATCATAATTGATTAAATAAAAGTTCCCATTTTGTCAAATCACAGCTGCTGAAATGAAAGTTGTAATATTTCTCAAATCACAATTGTTTAAATTAAAGTTGCAATGTCGCTCTGGTCTCAGCTGCTTAATTGAAAGTTGGAGTTTCCCTTTAGTTACAGTAGCGTAGCTGAGTGTTTCAACATCACTGTACACACAATTCTTAAATGAAAGTTGCATTATTGGGCTGATCATAATTTCCTAAATGAAAACTGCAATATTTTTCAAATCACAATTGTTTAAATGAATGTTGCAATATCTTTACGGGTTACAGTAGCTCAACTGCTTTGATATCTGCCCGCGTGCCCAGCGTGTTCGTAGCGCGTTGGAATGCGAGTGACAAGCCCTCTGTGAGTACGGGTTCAATTCCGCGGGCTAGCAGAAAAGCCACAGGTTTCCCAGATTTACGGTGTTCGTGGAACCGAACCGAAGGGTTACGATGTCCATGGCACCGAGCCGAAGAGCTGAAAGCTCAAGTGCTTCTGGATCGGAAGAAAAATATATATATATTTGATACGGGTTGTTGCTGTTCTATCTTTCACTGTCTCACGTAAGAAGCTGATGGACATACTGAGGGAGAGATCGGAACACTTATGGACTAATTTGTTCGACGTGCTGTGATGGTGATCCGACGACTAAACTAAACTAAACTATCTTTCACTGTGTTGTTCGAAACGATATTAATCCATTTTACTTGTAGTAATTTTCGGAGATATTTATTCTCAAAACTGTCCAGTTTCTTAGCAATTCTGTTTGTTGATTTCCAACTTTCACAACCGTAGGTCAGTACATGAATCACACAGGACCTAAACAATTTAACTTGTGTACATATACTACAGTCTTTAGATTGCCAGATATTTATCTAATAATAACTGCTACTATTAATTGAAGTAGTAAGAAAGTACTGTGACCTCATGAATAATTGTGATATCTTCACTAAAAGTTAGTTATAACTAAAGTTACACTTTCTCATCTAATTACAGGGCCGTGCCGAGCTATGATACAGAGAGGCGACCGCATCAGGCTGACTCGTAAGGGGGGCGGCATAAGCATCGAAATCAAATCACAATTTAAGATTATTTGAAAGAAAAAAAACATTTAAGAGACGGCATTTCGAAGACTTGCATCATACTGAGAAAATATACCGCACGGCCCTGTCTAATTATATCACACGTTCTATAACTAAACTGTCAGTGTTATTATTCTGCAACATTAAATGTGTAGCGATATTTGCTTTTTTAATTTATATTTTGCAATGTAGTCACGCTAGTAAAATCTTGCTAAAATAATTATGTAAGAACTGTGTAGAAAAATAGAAGAAAACATCAACAAAACATAAGCAAGATGTAGACGGAACACCCTCACCGGCTCACCCTGATAGCCGCTACGATTAGTAAACGCTCCACATGTAAAACTCTTGCGCATGTGGATTGCCTTTTTCTTTTTCATTCACTCTATACCAACGACTTGTTCAACCACTCTTTGAGGTTTATATGTAATTTTAGTCTTAAGGCGTGATTTTCGTGTGCCAGTTACGCGACTCCAGGCCTGTAGACTAGCACATCCGGTTTCTGCATGTATTATTTAAGGTTTGTTTACCTACGTAAGAAACAAAATGAACAAAATGATATACGGATGTACATCTTCCTAAGCTAACATGAGTCATATTAGCATTTGACGTTGAGGTCAAAGTTTCCCGATCTATTCCCTTGAGAGTTGGGGTTGGCTTGTTTGTTCTACGCATCATCAGCAGGCTCATAATTTTCACTTTACTCTCTTCCTAAGAAAACTAACCGACTCCAACTCTGCTGGTTAGCAGAACACACATTGTAGACCGTAAGTCGGTAGTAAAATTAGTAATAAATAAAATAATACTTTCATGACGCTAGAACTTGCTAAATGAGGAACTTATGGAGAGAACAAGACTGATTCCAGTGAACCAAGAGGTTAAAAAAGGAAGCTGGCGCTGAATAGGACACACTTTGCGAAAATATGAGGAAGATATAATAAGAATTTTTCTATCCTGGAACGAGCAGGAGCAGCGAAAGAAGGGGAGTCCGAGAAATACATGGAGACGGGATTTGGAGACAGAGATCAACAATATAAAGAAGAGTTGGAGGTAGCTGCAGGAGATAGCTAGAGATAGAAAGACTTGGCATGTGTTGGTTGAGGGCCTATGTCCCAATCCGGGTTAAAAAGGCACAGAGAGAGAGAGAGAACTTGCTAACTCTAAATATAGAATCGAGAAGAATATGTTTACAGGTTTGAGAAATTTCATGTGCACTTTTTCTTTTCTTTTGATCTCGTAAGCAGTTGTGAAAGTCTGTTATTGCTTCTATAGTTTCTTGAGATTCATCATTTCTTCTTGACATCTGCTTGTCAAATGTTGCTTAATGTGAAACTGTTTAACCCTGGGACTTGAACACTCTTCACATCTCAGACTCTTTTGATGTATGTCTAATATGCTTGTAAAGTTAAACTAATCAATATTCACTTAATTCCCATGTAGGTGTACACTTGCATTCTTTTCTCACGAGAAAATAGATTTCAGGTGAGAAAGTGATGCACGTGTATTTATCACATCAAAACAGCTGGCGCCAAATTTAAAGAAGGAGATTTATCTTATTTTTTTTCTGACAGACTGACATTAGACAGCCTAGACATTGTTTTATGTAGAATACAGTAACACGTTAGCAGAGATGTAACAGTTTTACAGTTTTATAATTGAAGAATAGGAAATCATGTATGATGTTTATTACTTAACTGTGTTCGATTTTGATTCTATCTATCTATCTATCTATCTATCTATCTATCTATCTATCTATCTATCTATCTATCTATCTATCTATCTATCTATCTATCTATCTATCTATCTATCTATCTATCTATCTACCTATCTATCTATTTATCTATCTATCTATCTATCTATCTATCTATCTATCTATCTATCTATCTATCTATCTATCTATCTATCTATCTATCTATCTATCTATCTATCTATCTATCTATCTATCTATCTATCTATCTATATATCTATATATCTATCTATATATCTATCTATCTCTTTCACTCAGTACACATTTGAATGTGTGTATGTGTGTACATGTAAATGTGTGTGTTCGTCTATGTTCTTGTACGCATTCTTGTATTTCTGTATGTCTTTTTATACTTATGTTTACACATTTGAATAAACGTGTCAGAGTTGTTTATGATAAGAAAGTGAGCATTTAACAAAGTTTACGAAATAACCAGCAACAGATAGTAATGATTGTTTGATGATTGATTGATTGATTGTTTGATAAGACTATCATCATTGCACGTCAATGAGTAACACTGTGTGCTCCGATCTCTTTCTTACACAGGAAGATCTCAGCGACAGTGCACAAACTCCGTAGAACCGAGGGTCCCCGATGTAATTTTGAAGATAGTGAAGATATTTTTGTAGGAATTTTCTTGTTAATATATTCTTATTGCAGCGGCTTTCCAGCCTGCTCTTCTCGATTTTTAACTGCCAAGGGTTCTTTTACATGCTCAAATTGAACATGGGACCTACGTTTTATCGTCTATCTCCAATAGGACTAGGAACACGATCTCACCTGCACTGAGATCAGGGATCTCTGGAAAAAATATTCCGATGGCTCCACGAGGGAGCGAACCTGATAGCTTTGGCACGGTAGACGAGCACCTAGCCTCTACACCACAGAGACTACGATAGTATTATCTTACGTCAGCTATATTCTTTCTTCTTCATATTCTTCTTGTCATTTCCCAGCGCACTAACCTACCAAGCAGTCAGTGGTCTACACACATTGTTTTATATGGCAGTGCACTAACCTACCAAACAGTCGGTGGTCCACACACATTGTTTTATATGCCAGCGCACTAACCTACCAAGCAGTCTCTGTGGTCTACACACATTGTTTTATATGCCAGCGCACTGACCTACCAAGCAGTCGGTGGTCTACACACATTGTTTTATATGCCAGCGCACTGACCTACCAAGCAGTCGGTGGTCTACACACATTGTTTTATATGCCAGCGCACTAACCTACCAAGCAGTCGGTGGTCTACACACATTGTTTTATATGCCAGCGCACTAACCTACCAAGCAGTCGGTGGTCTACACACATTGTTTTATATGCCAGCGCACTGACCTACCAAGCAGTCGGTGGTCTACACACATTGTTTTATATGCCAGCAACGCCCGCGTGCCCAGCGTGTTCGTAGCGCGTTGGACTACGGGTGACTAGTCCTCTGTAAGTGCGGGTTCAACTCCGCGGACTGGCAGAAAAGCTACAGGTTCTCCATATTTACGGTGTTCGTGGCACCGAGCCGAAGGTTACGATGTCCATGACACTGAGTCGAAGAGCTTTCAGCTCAAGTGCTTCTGGATCGGAAAAACAAAATATGCCAGCAACAAAATAGCTTCATCATGCTTGGTCAGTGACTATCCTTCGCAGGGAGCCTGATGATTTACCTACACTGTGCATCTTCTTCACTGCTCTTTTTCAATTTATCTTTGGTTTCGCCTCCTTCTTCTTTCATCCGTGGCTCAGTGCCTTTCAGTTCTAGTGATTGTCTCTGGATTACTTCCAAGTATGTGCCTTATCCAACTCCAACGTTTGACTTTTATTAATGCACACAGTTTGTTCTGATTGTATATGTTGTGTAGTTCTTGGTTGCTGATTTTGTTCGGTAAAATATTCTAAGAATTTTTCGGAGGGCATGTATTAAATGCTGACAGTCTATATTCTATATGTTTCATTCTCAGTTGTTCCCAAAGATACGCTATAACGTACCACTAATAATTTCCGTTGTTTGTATGTCGGTCACATTACTAACAATATAAACAGCTGTGGTATGCACACGATGTGCAATTCTGTGCACCATTTGACACACATATATTATATGATACTATATGATGATCGCAGTGATTGTCAAGTGCTGTATTTTAAAACTGATTGAAAATAGAGATCACCATTGGCCTCTTTGTTTCAGATGACAATAGGTTTTCGTCACGTAGTATGTTTTGTGATGCTGAATCGCAACGTCTATTGTGGCTGTAATGACCTATTCAATCCTTGTCACAGCTGCTGCAGGTGAAACTGGAGACTGGAGCTGATACATAAGATGGTCTCTCTGCCCTCTGCGCTCTCTTTTGTTTCCATATGTGATGGTGTTTTTCTTCTTTTCTCTTTGAACCATTCCTCACTGCCGCTAGATATGCGTGCCTGTGCCTGGCAAATAGCTCCCAATTTAATTTTCTTTTTCTATGTTGCATATAATTATATCACCCTTACTGTAAAGATAGGTGGATAAGTAGATGAATGGCTGGACAGACAGACCGTGGGAAAGTGGGCAGATGAACCGATGGATGGGTGGAACTTTCTTTCTGCTTTTTCTTTTCTCCAATCCTGTTTGCTTCACAGCGTCAGGTCAAGAAGAGATTTCTAAAACGGGCCCTTGTGTGCGCTTCGTAGATAGTGTCTTTTGTCGCCTCTGTTATTTCTGAGGTTCATCTTTTGCGTGGCCAGCCTTTTGCTTTGTACCCATTGTATCGGAGCAGCATTGCTCTTTGAGGCGCATTGTCTGTTGGTAATCTGTTTATGTGGCCGAACCATTTAATTTGTTGTTTCTTGATGAAGTTCAGCACTGATGTTGCACCTACTTTTTTTCTGATGTCTTCCTTTCTCAACCGGTCTCTTCTAATTCCATTCTGCGTAGACACTTCCTCTCTGTCGTGACTAGTTTTCTTCTATCATTTGTTATCAGCGTCAAGGTTTGGTACCGATATCATAATGGGGAGAAAAAGATTGTATTGAACATTGCTCTTTTTGTGTTCATTGGGACATGTTTGCTTTTAAAAATTGGCCCCAGCTGTCTTATAATTTGATTATCTTTGTTGCATCTGTATTAGATTTCATTAATTATTCGTCCTTTCATTAGTTATTCTTCCTTTCATTAGTTATTCTTCCTTTCATTTGTTATTCTTCCTTTCATTAGTTATTCTTCCTTTCATTTGTTATTCTTCCTTTCATTAGTTATTCTTCCTTTCATTTGTTATTCTTCCTTTCATTTGTTATTCTTCCTTTCATTAGTTATTCTTCCTTTCATTAGTTATTCTTCCTTTCATTTGTTATTCTTCCTTTCATTAGTTATTCTTCCTTTCATTAGTTATTCTTCCTTTCATTAGTTATTCTTCCTTTCATTAGTTATTCTTCCTTTCATTAGTTATTCTTCCTTTCATTTGTTATTCTTCCTTTCATTTGTTATTCTTCCTTTCATTAGTTATTCTTCCTTTCATTTGTTATTCTTCCTTTCATTAGTTATTCTTCCTTTCATTAGTTATTCTTCCTTTCATTAGTTATTCTTCCTTTCATTAGTTATTCTTCCTTCATTAATTATTCGTCCTTTCATTAGTTATTCTTCCTTTCATTAGTTATTCTTCCTTTCATTTGTTATTCTTCCTTTCATTTGTTATTCTTCCTTTCATTAGTTATTCTTCCTTCCATTAGTTATTCTTCCTTTCATTTGTTATTCTTCCTTTCATTTGTTATTCTTCCTTTCATTAATTATTCTTCCTTTCATTTGTTATTCTTCCTTTCATTTGTTATTCTTCCTTTCATTTGTTATTCTTCCTTTCATTTGTTATTCTTCCTTTCATTAGTTATTCTTCCTTTCATTAGTTATTCTTCCTTTCATTTGTTATTCTTCCTTTCATTAGTTATTCTTCCTTTCATTAGTTATTCTTCCTTTCATTAGTTATTCGTCCTTTCATTAGTTATTCTTCCTTTCATTAGTTATTATTCCTTTCATTTGTTATTCTTCCTTTCATTTGTTATTCTTCCTTTCATTAGTTATTCTTCCTTTCATTTGTTATTCTTCCTTTCATTAGTTATTCTTCCTTTCATTAGTTATTCTTCCTTTCATTAGTTATTCTTCCTTTCATTAGTTATTCTTCCTTTCTATTAGTTATTCTTCCTTTCATTAGTTATTCTTCCTTTCATTTGTTATTCTTCCTTTCATTAGTTATTCTTCCTTTCATTTGTTATTCTTCCTTTCATTAGTTATTCTTCCTTTCATTTGTTATTATTCCTTCCATTAGTTATTCTTCCTTTCATTAGTTATTCTTCCTTTCATTAGTTATTCTTCCTTTCATTAGTTATTCTTCCTTTCATTTGTTATTCTTCCTTTCATTAGTTATTCTTCCTTTCATTAGTTATTCTTCCTTTCATTTGTTATTCTTCCTTTCATTAGTTATTCTTCCTTTCATTAGTTATTCTTCCTTTCATTTGTTATTCTTCCTTTCATTAGTTATTCTTCCTTTCATTAGTTATTCTTCCTTTCATTAGTTATTCTTACTTTCATTTGTTATTCTTCCTTTCATTAGTTATTCTTCTTTTCGTTTGTTATTCTTCATATTTCTGAAATCTAGACGATTACTGTCTAAAGAGATTAAACCTGCATACACCTCCATCACAAAATATAGCTCATTGTTACAGTTGTTGATATATTAAGTTATCAATTGCGCAGTAAATGTATTATATGATGGTCATACTGACCTAGACATTTTGAACTTCCCTGTTAAAGTCATGTACATCTCACCAAAGTGTGACATGAGCGCACCTGGTCATACAGCACGCATTATTGCCACTTCTCAAGCTCTGGAAAGTATACCTTTCTCACAACTTATCAGCGAATATATACATATTTATATATAGTGAAACACGTACAAACAAAGTACTATAGTTTTACAAAAACAGAAACAGTGACGATAAACAGCAACGTTTCGACCAACAAGGCCTTTATCAAGCAAACGAACAAACAGGAGTGACAAATTAAAATGAAACACAAATGGACGACCAAATACAAACGAATCTAAGGAAAAGCTGGAATAAAAACGAATAACGAAATAAATGTAACACAAAAAACACACATAAAAACTAGAAATAGAACGGAAAGAAACAATGAAACATCTATAAATATATAACTTGAATACATGCAACATATACCCATATAGAGTACAAAGCATAGGAAGAGAAAGTACTAAGAAGCATAAGAATGTAATACGTTGAGCCCGCGTGGTCGCAAGGTACCATACAAAGAAATCAACCGATTCTCCAGAGCAAATCGACTACGATCATCAAAGGAACATGATCGGATGGCTGTGACCTGGACATCGCAAGCTCCTGAATGGCCAGTATCATTGAAATGGGTAGCTACAGGGTCACAGAGCATTGGCGTATATCGCGCAAGTGTAATTAACTGTTACTGTCAACAGCATATTGTGAATAAAGCTTGCAGTTAGATTTATAATTTGATTGTGCTATTTACAGTTATTATTATTTAGTTATTGATAATTTGTTATTGGCTTCTCAACCGATGTTGTAACACTTCGAGAAGATTCATTATTGTTTCAATATTATTTTAGTATAGTGTTTCTGATGCCAGACGTCAGTATTATTTTGTAATCAAGCTGTGTATTGTTAGTATTATAGTGTCACTCTCATGTTTGTTGTCAGCATTGTCGTGGGACTATGTTGTCTTTTTTTTACTATTATAATATAACTGTGTTGTCTTCTCTTCTTCTTCTTCTTCTTTGCGTTCGTTCTTTACGACCAATTATAATCACTCTTTGTGATATGTTTGATCTTTGCCAAAAACGTGTATACGTTGCACATTGGTTTGTAGGCCTCTAAACGCATAGACCTCTACACGTTTAGGACACATGCATCCGATTTCAGCCAAATCTCCTTAGTCGCCTCTTACGACATGCGTGGCAGGTAACAGTGGTTCTATTCTTTACACCCCAAATTTGGACCCTGTAACCACTTGGGCGACTGTGTTGTCTATTTTTTTATTTATATTTTGTAAAAATTTCATAGGGCCCGTCTCGGAAGTACCACAACGGGAGGACCCAGTACTAGTGAGCGTGAAAACGTTTAAAACTCCGAGCGCTATCACTCTTTCGAATGAGAGCACTCGGAGTTTGTGTTGTTTTATTTTGGCATTTAATGAAGGCTCCCATCCTTTGACCACGATTAAGTGATATACTTTGATCTTAGCCAAAACGCTGGAAGCGACTTGTATAATTCTTGTTTTCTGATTTGTCATGCATTTGATGTGTGCGTGCATTATTCTCGATGTGATTAACATGTGTTGATTTAACTTCTGCTGTTAAGATGCGAGTTAAGATGTAGAGAATTAAAAGCTCTTAAGGTCAGGGCACGATCTTTCAACTTAAGAACATTGTTTTGGTTTTTGTATGGTGTGCTGGGCAGAAGAAATACTAATTAAAATAGGAATTAACTAGTCACAGAGTTTACCTGGAAGCAGGAACAGACTAGAAAGGTATCAATGTTGATGTAATCATGATAGCACAATAGTTTCGTGGTAACAGCGTAACAGAATGAGACAATGGAAGGGGGAAGAGTAATGTAGGAGAAAAGAGAAGGAAAGGAGAAGAAATGAAAAAGGAATCTACTAATAAAGAGGAGAAAATATAGGAAAAATCGTGTTTTTTTCCTGACGTTTTCTGACTTCAGTTATCAGTTTCGTTTAAGTATACCCGAGATGTCGTAAGACCTACGGTATCTTGTCCAACTGGTAGCATTGTTGTCTTGAGGTTCATAAACTTGTCCGTATAAATTTCATTATATCATCATCATCAGGTGCGTGCCGGCTGTTGTAGGCTATCATGGATCTCCACAAATCTCTGTCGTTGGTGTTTGCTATCAACTCAGATGTTGACGCTCTACCGTGCCATGAAGTCAGGATATCCAAAATTTTCTGTCTCTGTCTTCCCCTGTCTCGTCTACCCTCGATTTTACCGGTTGTCACAATGTGTTCTAAACCTCCCCTCCTCATCACGTGCCGGAAAATGATGACTGCCTCTTTCTTGTATCCTTTTAAATATATATATATATTTATATGTGTATGCTTGTTATTTTATGACGATTTATTGCTACATAAACACTCTTTCTTTTATCACACATCTCACATATTCACTCAGTTGTCAGTCATTTAATGCACTTTCCCTCATATATTCAGCTTGTCAGTAAAATATTACGTCCGAGTGGTTACCGGGGCCCAAATTTGAGGTGTAAAGAATAGAACTACTGTTACCTGCCACGCATGTCGTAAGAGGCGACTAAGGAGATTTGGCTGAAATCGGATGCATGTGTCCTAAATGTGTAGAATTCTATGCGTTTATGAGCCTACCAAACGAATGTGCAACGTATACACGTTCTTGGCAAAGATCAAACATCACAAAGAGTGATACAAATTGGTCGTAAAGAACGAACGCAAAGAAGAAGAAGTAAAATATTAGACTTCTTTTTAACTCAAATAATACATAAAGCCACCTGGCATATCATGATAATGATGACAGAACCAAGTTTCCGAAAACCAGATTTACGAACCACAGCAATAAAATGAAACTAAACTGCTAGCAAGACAAATGTTTTCCTATGTGTGTATAATTATTTGTAGTCCACGGCAGGTTGATTTTTCAAGCTTTCACCTCTGTACATTCTCTGATATATAAAATATACAATCTGCAGTAGACTGGAAGACAAACAGTGGATACAATTATGGAAAAAAAACTTCGTCAAAGAACTAAGCGGAACAGACCAGATCATTATATTTCGACTACGTACCGGACACAGCAGACTCAAAAAACATTTATATAAACTAGGAATAAGTCAAACAGCTCTCTGCCAGTGTCAGCAGGCGGAACAGACACCGGAGCATATCCTGCAAGACTGCCCTCTTCAGGGTGAGCTGAGAAGCAACGTGTGACCACACCCAGTCGACATGAAAACTCAGCTTTGGAGAAACCTGACAGACCTGAAGCTGACTGCCCAGTTTGTTGTCCACAATAAATTAATTGCATGACCAGAGATCGCTGGAGAAAAAGAAGAAGATCGCTGAAGACATATAAAATAGGGCTCTGTTGTTTAACGTAAGAAACTGAATGTAGATTATGTTAATAGTAAACATCGTAGAAAATGTTATTCTAAAAAACAGCGTGTAAAAAAACGTGTCTTTAGTGCGCTTACACTGAGAGCTAACGGGCCTGACCGTAAACATTACATGATTTCTTTCTCTTTGTTGTGTTAACCATAAACTAATATATAATACTGTTGTTCACTTGTAATTATTTCGCACTTGGGTGTTTATATATAATATCACATTACTTATGTTTGTTTCATTCGTTTATTTGTTCTAATTTTATGTTTGTCCTCTAAGTCAGTGTGTCATGTACATATGTTCATGTATGTTTATCTTGGTGGGAAAGATAAAAAATATAAGTTAATTTATCTTCATTTACTGTTTTCAGATTCACCATGAACAACACAACAATGGATCTGTTTGATATTTTGCTGAGGTACCCATCCAGAACAGCCTTCTTAGAAGAGTACGCTCCTGCAGGACCGATGATGGAACGCATTATGTCCCCGATTTGGTACTCTATTGGTTTCATAGGCAACTCTATTTCAGCAATTGTATGGCTAGGGGAACGTATGCGACGCAACAACTCCTCAGCTATTTATCTAGGAGCACTATCTATTTCTGACCTGTTCTTTCTATTTCTTCATCTCCTCTTGATCTTGCACATAGCATGGGGGTATGACGTTCACAACGACCATGTCAGCTGTGAGATATTTCACTTTTTATATTACGTTCCCCAGTATCTGTCTACGTTGCTTGTCCTTGCTTTTACAGTAGAGCGTTACGTTGCTGTATGCCACCCCTTCCTTAAGGAAAAACTGTGCACAGTTAAGAGAGCTGGTATTGTTGTGATGTTTCTCACGTTATTCTCCATTGCCCTAGCTTCAGCTCAGATCTATATTTGGACATTTAACGTTTCTGAGAGTACATGTAACGTCCGCCCAGACGCCGCAATCAACGAGAACAGAAGCTTCTGGAGCATTTGGACATGGATAACAGACAACTTTGCTTTTGGACTTGTTCCTCTTATTGTACTTGTATTCAACGTTCTAGTATTGAAGGAAATATTTAAAATATCCAACAACGATATATTGAAACGTCACCAGAACAGAGGCGGAAACAATACCGCATCAACGGTTACACTTCTGACTGTATCCTTCTACTTGATTATAACACAACTTAGCGCCACTATCGTCGTATGCTTACAAAACCTGTTCCCAAATGGTGACAGATTCCTGTCGGAGGATGAAATTCGCAACGATATAACCTGGTCTCGTCTATTTACATATCTGGACGTCAGAAAAATTATTGAGGTCATTTGTGTTTCTCATTATTCTTGTTATTTTTTTATTTACTTTGTCACTGGTAAACATTTTCGAAAGGAAGTGATTTATTTGGTCACACTAAAAGGAAGAGTTCAGTTCTGTAGGAATGTTGCAAACAAGAGACAAAGAAATGATAATTATACAATGGTTTCTACCAACGGAGCACCTATCTCTGAGACATACACAACTGCTTACTCTACTGCTATTTGAATGATTCGTAAATAGTAAATAATGAATTATATCACTGAGCGTTTTCTTCTACGCTCACTAACATATATCAAATCAGATCGTGAAGGTATTTATTGTTTTGTAAAACAGAATTTTGATCCTTCACAAAGTCTTATTGATTCGTTGCATGATTGATTGATACGATCATCATCACTGCACTTCAGTGAGTAACCATGTGTGCTCAGATCTCTTTCTTACACATGAAGATCTCAGCGGTAGTGTGCCAGGTCCGTAGCACTGACGAGGGTTCCCTGTGTAGTTTAGAAGATGGTGGAAACATTTAGTAAGAATTTTATTTTTCAATTTTTTTTCTAATGAATTTTGCCCGGTCTGTGGCTGTTCAGCCTGCTCTTCTCGAGTTTGAACTATCAAGGGTTCATTTACATGCTCAACTTGAACACAAGACCTATGTTTTATCGTCCATAAAGTCTTAACAAACTACTTAAGAAAAAAACTCGCTAATTCTATACAGATTATCCAATAATTAACACATTCAATGCCGAATTACAAATTCCGATGTAGCAGAATTAGTTTTTGTTTACATTTACAGGCGGAAAAGTATGTAAATTTCAGCCAAATAACTATTTTTTTTTACCAAACTCTCGATCGGAACATGATATAGCTCTGTTATAAATATATAAAAAATCGAAATTTGAATTAAAAATGCATTGTTGTAAATTTAGTCCTAATTGTACAAAAAACAATGTTTAGCGCAGTGTGCGGCAGTTGGGCTATTTTAATAGACAATCTTGGCGCATCTTGTGGCAGTTAGTACGGAATAAATTAATAACAAACAATTTGTTTTAGAGACCGAGACAAGGTGTTAGAGGTCGTTAATGTTAAACGCTTTGTTTTGATGTCAACCTGAACATCATTTCGGCAATGCTGCACGATTTCACTAAGTTGATCACAAGTGTAAGAATTTGAAGACGATGTAATTTTCCTGTATTCAGAAAAAGTCTTGTGTAGCTTTCACTTCTCCGGAAAAAGTTTATTCATGACGTGAAAAGGAAGAGTTGTTTTTTTTATCTTCAAACAATAAAACCTGAAAACTTGAATGAATCTTTGTTATCTTAGTATACTTCTTCGATACCAGCCTATCATGTGTACATAATGTCTCATTGATTAGAGAACAATGCTTCATGTCGTTAAGATAATTCACTATTTCTGAATGTTATGTTTGCATTGATAAGTCAACTCTGAAATATTTTTTCTATAATATTTGTGCTTTTTTTCCAATCCAGAAGCACTTGAGCTTTCAGCTCTTCGGCTCGGTGCCATGGACATCGTAACCCTTCGGTTCGGTGCCACGAACACCGTAAATCTGGAGAACCTGTGGCTTTTCTGCCAACCCGAGGAATTTAACTCACACTCACAGAGGGTTAGTCACCCGTAGTCCAACGCGCTACGAACACGCTGGACAAGCGGGCTATATATTTGTGCTTTAAGATACATGATTTCATTAAGAAAAATGTGCAGACATTTAGAAATTACCGGAAAATAAATTTATATGTGGATCTATGTGTAATGCGTAATGCTCAAGCGTTCGCTTTCGACGCGGACTCAGAAGGTTATGGACTCACGCCCACACTCGATGTTCCTCACGTGATGAAAGGAATTTGTCCTCCTACCTCCTGCATTTTATGTCCTAGACATGTAAATTGATTACACTTTATACCACAAGGTCTGAAAAGACTACGGAAAATTGTATTTTTATATGTATGTGTATATATGATATGACTGTGTGTGTGTATGTATGTTTGAGTGTCTATGTACCTGTGTGTGTATGTGTATTGTCATCCACTGCATCTGGTACTATCTCCAGTCATCTCGATTTGTCTTGCCACTGTATATAGATATTCCTGGACTGAAGAGTAAGGTGAACGGTTAAAACAACTCTTCGTCAATTTAATCCAATTATTTGCGCTAGTTACTTGCTTCATTCGAATATCTGATGCAGGCAAAAGTTCAGTAAAAACGGCAAACTCTCTGAGCTTTTTCCTGTGTCAAATGAAGTAAAACAACGTTGAATACTTGCACTGACACTGTTCAGCATCATGTTCATTGCTATGTGTATGAGTGACCTTAGGGATGGAAACAGTGGAATCCACATCAGATATCGTACCGATGAAAACCTAATTATCTTCAGAAGACTTCAAGCTAAAACCAAGGTTGAGCCAGATACTACAAGATAATTTTTTGCCGATGACTGTAATCTTTGTACTAGCTCCTAATCTGATTTCCAGGACAGCATCAGTAAGTTCTCGAATGTCAGTACACACATTTGGCTTACTATCAGTACAGAGAAAACTAAAGTTATTGACTGACATTGAAAACAGTGGACAGATTCAAGTACCCTTGCAGCACAATTTTCGAAGATGTCGCTATTGACCATGAACTAAATACCACCATCTCCAATGACTGAGCCGCTGTAGCGTAGTTGTTAGTGAACTCGCTTCGCATGGCTGGTGGTCTGGGTTCAGCTCCAGCAATGCGCGTGGAATTTTCCCGACTGCGACGGCTCTCAGGTCGACCCAGCCTCAACTGGGTACCAGACATGCTCTGGGAAAGTAAAGGCGGCCGGCGTGATGCTGACCACATCACCCATCGTGTGCCGACGGTCAATGAAAAATACAGACCTAACACTGTATTGACCTATATACCACGAGGTATGAAAGGGTTCCTTTACTTTTACCCAATGACTAATCTACCTTTTTCAGACTATATCCTAACGCGAGGAAGATAATCGGTATAAATCTGCAGACTAAATTAAAAGTGTACAAAGTAACTCTACTTCCGATTCTGATGTACGCTTGTGAAACCTAGGATGTGTACCAACATCATACCAAGAATTAAAATCATTTCCATACCATCTGACTTACGCAGCTTCTAAACATCAAATGGCAAGACAAAATGTATGATACCCTGATCCTTGAAAGGGCTGGTGTGACCAGCATCCACATCACTCTGCAACTCTAAACAGGCGCGACAAGTCAGGAAGTCCGCATTTCAAACCACCTACTATCCCCTATAGTGAACCGATATTGTGAACTCAAGAAAGACTAATACTCACAAGGCGGGCAAACGAAGTGTTTCAAAGACAACCTCAATAACTCATTAAAAACCGATTGGCAGAAATTTCTAAACCTGGAAGAACGCCGCTCACAACCGTTCAGTCTGATGATCGACTTAACGTAGACTAGCAATGTCATGCGAATCAGCCAGAACAGCTCCAGTATAAAAACACAGATAAGACAGAAAGGACATTATATTAAACGCCACAACTGGTACAGCCGAAATTCCAGGCACAATAACATTCAGAACTCAAATTGGCATTTCCATTCACCTACGCACACCCAAATCTCAGTCGAGCACATACGATGGATTAAATGTGAGGTCATCTACGAATAACAATAACATATGTCTAACGTGTAAATTGTAAATAATACACAACAATGTCAAAACATAAACAAAACACTAAATAAAGATTGATTTTTGTTGAAGTCTGATGGGAAAATGCGAGTCAATAAAAATGTCATTAAAATCTAACCGAACAGCGTGTTAGAAGTGTTGAATATAAACTTATTTGTGATAACTTATTTATTAACTTGCTTTTGTTTTTCTACAAAAAGAAATCAAGTACTCAAGTTCTTTGTTTTTATAGTTTTTTATTGAATTATTTCAGTTTCAGTTTGGAATATATTCATTGTACTCCGAACATGTCCATAGGTGCTCCGATCTCCTTCGCAATATCTCCAACAGCGTCCAGCGACTGACCGTACCAGTTCGATTTTGATTGATGAGCCTACTCATATAACTGTTGTTTTGTTCTTTTCTTGCCATTCAAATCTTCAATGCAAGCTCTTGCAATCAAGTAGTTGACGTGTATTGGTTTACATCATAGATTCCCAAACTTGTTCTGCCCACCGATCACTTTCCACAACATAATCTCTGTAACGCCCTCCACATTATAACAGTTTGCCAATGCCCCCTATATATATATATATACATGCTCTATTTTCTCTTTGACATAGAAAATTGATATATATATTTCTGTCACACATGGTTAATTTTCAAATGATTATATGAATGAAATAGAAAAATTATGAAAACATGGATCATGTAAGATGGGCATAAGATGAATTTAAATGCAGAATTCAAATTGTAACTGATTATTCAATCACAAAAATCACGAAAACAATTTATTTTAAAATATTTATTATTAATTTCTTCTGTTAGGAGCCACCGATCTCTAATCGCACGAGCACCTCCAAATTCTTCTGCACCCACTACCTTCCCCTAGAACGCATCAGCGCCCACTGGGGCGGTACCACTTTGTGAAACGCTGGTTTAAATGAAAATCTGCATTGAATGATAACCAAGTGTAAAGAAAAAAATAACTGTTACCTCACGCCCAACTAATAAAACACAAAGATGCGAGATAGCTAACAAAACCATCTCCCTACAGCATTATTTGTTTTGTATATATATTTATCTGTTCTATTTAATTAGAAGATCCGGCTTGAAGTACGACAGTAAAAGATAAATTCATACGAAATGTGGCATGTGGACAATGATATAATAATACAGGACATCAAAACACAAGAAAATACAGTCAATAATAAACCTGGTTAATGAAGTGAATAATAGGAAGTTGTGGGAATCTGTAACTTAAGCGGTTGTGTGCTCGATCATAACCCAAGCGTACCTGGTTCAAACTCCCCTGCAGGTTCGTTTCCGTTGGATTTTTACGAAATGTAAAAATAGACGTCACCGTCAGAAAGAAAGCAATGGCAAGCTACTGAACGTATAAGTGGTGCCTATAAAAATCAACAACTCGTTTACTGTGGTTGATGGCTACTTCCTGTAAAGGATATGCTACTATTTTCATTTCCAATAGGAAGTTGTGTGGATAACACGGTGGTCTGTTTCAGCTAAGTTTACATTACACACAATGGAGGAGAGTGTAAACATAGACGCAGTGATATTATACGAACTTCATGATGGACATGAAGACCAGGTGACAACTTCTTTGAAACAGTAAACTAAATATGTTTTTAGATATATCCCAGATCACGTTACAATCATTCATGAATAAACAATTATTCAAATTGTCAAGTTGAACTTGTCATACTTTTGTCAATCAGAGCATAAATGTCATTTGTACTACTGTCTTTAGTCAATGTTTTTGTTGGTGCCGTGACCGAGATTAAATTGATATAGGAAATAGTGGAAGTAACAGGTTCATTTTCAGATTGGAATATCTTCATTACGCTTCAGACATGTCCTTAGGTTCTCCCATCTTCTTCGCAAGATTCCAACAACGTCCAGCTGCTAAACATACCGATTCGATGTTGATTGATGAGTCTTCTCATATACTTGTTTTTCTTTCCTTTTCTGGTAACGCCAATCTTCAATCCAAGCTCTTGCATTCTAGCAGTTGACGTGGATTGATTTAAATGAAAATCCTCTTTCTGGCCAACTCTATGAGGGTCATGGCGACGAAATGTAGACATGGAAAGAGAAGAGACCTGAAATAAACTTTATTAAGACAGATCTGGTGTGGGGAAATTTGATGATGCCTTATGCTTCAATGGAAGTTGAGAGAAGAAGAAGACAAGAAGTTAGGAGAAAAACACAATTGTCAAAAATGGAATTGAACCACTATCTTTCTTTATCATGGCTAAGCGATGAACGACGAGTGAAATATGAAATTAATAATGTTTTAATGATTACATATTTCAATAGCATTATACAGGGTGTTCAAGATAATTGCAGCCCCATTGACAAATCGAAAGTTGCCAGATAACCTATCGCGTTGTGTAAACTTACTATTTAAATCGGTTCTGACTAGCTCGTCCTACGTCACATTTGTTCATCGCTCCTTCCCGCACTACAATTACATACCGTCACACAACCTTGACCTATACTACGTCATAGCTGAACCTTCTCATTTTCATACATATATGCCAGATTAGCTCCATTCACAGACCGCTTTTATCTTGAACACTCTGTATAAGCCTGTTAGATACCAATTGAAAATCTTATCAATGTCGTTGAAGTGAAATTATATGTAGCAAACCTTTACAATATCACGGACAAAGAAAATAACAAAACAATATATAAAACAAGAATTTAATAATGAAGACGGTTAACCAATTTTTTTTTAAATAGAACAACAACGAAGAAGTAAGTATTTTAGTCATATAAGAATGCCAGGGCCCTCAAGGGAAACAAAGAACAGTAACACTGCGATCTATAAGGTATATAGTAAGAGGCGACTGATGTAGGATCTAAAGGAAGCTAATCATGATATAGCTTGTCCTGAGCAGAACTTTGCCACCCCAACAGTTCTCCTGAACTCTCTCTCTCTCTCACAGGCCAGATGTCCTACCTCTGCAGCCGTCATGCTCAAACCATCAGTTACATCCTGAATCCATCTTCTCCGTGGTCTTCCTCTTCTTCTTTTGCCGGTATGCCTCCCTCCATGATGGTCCTCTCCAGCCCTTCATGTCTCTTTATATGTCCAAAATATCTTAATTTTCCCTTTCTTATTTGTAGCATCAGTCATTTTTTTTTAACTTTGAGTTCTTTCTGGATATATCTATTTGTTCTCTTCCCTGTCCAATATATACGGAGGACTCTTCTATAACACTTATATTCGAAAGCACATATAATTTTTCCACTGCTTTATTAAATGTTCATGTTTCACACATATACGTTGCCACTGGGAATATGCATGCTCTTAGTATTCTGATCCTTGTTACCTTAGTAAATAAAATGCTACCCTTGTAAATAAAAAGCATCCCAGATATCGGATGTTATGGCTTCTTGTAGGCGCATAACTGGTACAACGTACAATCACTCTTAGGCTCTGATCACATACAAATTACACAGAGTGGTTAACAAGTGATCGATATGAAGCATTCGAAGAAGACGAGGAAGTCACATAAGAAGAAGCTGCAAGACGTTATAAACAATTTACTGACAGAGACATCTGTTGCAGGGCTCATTAGATATAATACAGACGATTTTAAGAAACCTGTCTTGGGAACAAATTTCCTTTAAGGTAAAGGCTACTGAGTTCAGGACTGAATGAGTTAATTAATAAATGAAAAGTGTAATAAAACCCAACAAGCACATTGCTTTTCGATAGCCAGGACAGACAGCCATTAATCCTCATTCTGGTACACTAGTCTAACGGCTATCTAACTGGAAATAGACAATGCGAAAGTTATTTTTACCTTGTTATTATCATCATTTATACACACGACACACAGAGAGCACACTTATACACACGGCACACCAAGAACACAACTATACACACGGCAACAGAAACACACTTATACACACGGCACACAAGAACACAACTATACACACGGCACACCAAGAACACAACTATACATACGGCACACAGAGAGCACTATTCTTCTCATGTATTATTTAAGACATAACTGAAGACTAGATTCTAAATGACGTATTTGTTACTATAGAAACTGACTAAAAAAAAAAAATAATGGACATAGTTTATTTATAATTAAAAACAAATTCTGATTTTATAAAGGAATGATGAAATAGCGAAATACGTACAAACAAAGTACTATAGTTTTACAAAATACAGAAACAGTGACGATAAACAGCAACGTTTCGACCAAAAGACCTTTACCAAGCAAACGATACAACAGGAGTGACGAATTTCAAAGAACCGTTTTATTTCGTTATAAGGTACATTGCGGCCTCTTGAACTCAACGCATTACATTCCTATGCTTCTTAGTACTTTCTCATCTTATGCATTGTAATCTATATGTGCATTTGCTTCATATATATGTTATATTTTCACTTAATTGTTTATTGTTTCTCTTCTTTCCACTTCTAGTTTTGTGTTGCACTCATTTCGTTATTCGTTTTTATTCCCAGATTTTCATTAGATACTTTTGAATGTTTCTGTAACCGTCTATTTGTAAATGTTCTTTGAAATTCGTCACTCCTGTTGTATCGTCTGCTTGATAAAGACCTTTTGGTCGAAACGTTGATGTTTCTATATTTTGTAAAACTATAGTACTTTGTTTGTACGTGTTTCGTTATTTCACCAAGTTTTACTGCAGTCTTCCCCCTTTTTCGATAAAGGAATGATGATGAAAAACGAAGAAGGAGAGAGAGAGAAAGAGGGACAAATATTAATGGAAAGTGTGTAAGACAACAATTTGGTGTTTAACGCTTTCTCTCCGTAAGTTTTTGTCAGTCTCTAAACTCATTCAGACTGCAATGCATACTGAAATAAGCCAGTAAACCTGCCTTGTGTCATCTTAACAAATACTAGGAGCCAGTATATATGCTCAGAAGGGCGAATAAGTAAATATCATAGGTTTGCTGAGATCCAAGAAAATAAATTAGTAAAAAGTAAGTAAAGGAATCCTTGTTATACCACTTGGTATATAGGGTAATACGGTGTTAGGTATTTTTCATTGATCGTCGGCACACGATGGGTGATGTGGTCAACATCACACCGGCCGCCATTACTTCCCACTGCTTTTCCTGGTATCCAATTGAAGCTGGGTCGACCTGAGAGCCGTTACGGTGGGAAAAATACACGCCCACTGTGGAATTAAACCCAGACTACAAGCCTGAGAAGTGAGTTCACTAACAACTACGCTACTGCGGCTTTCATCCAGGAAAATAAATGTAGATATATTTTCTCGGACAACTGACGAGACAGCTTATATATAGCATATTTGTGTTCTAATATATTACCGTTTATAACTGCGATAACTATCAGTTTAATATGGATTCTTGTGTCTAATGCATGTATTCATGGCCCGTTTATTGCAAACAGAAAATCCATTTTATGGAAATATAAAAACACATTTGCACTGATAACAAAACTCTTTTTACTTCAGTCAGAAAATTAAATATTAATTACCCTAGGCTGTAAGAATGCAGCCCTCCACCACGCAAAATCACAACCCGGTTATCAGATTATTTGAAATCTTGATTACAAGAAATATTTGAGAGAAATCTAGGCAGGTTTTATATCTATTTTTATATCTCTAATTTTGGTTTTGCGTGTTAATGTATCTATTATACTTTATAAGAACCCGTTTTCATACTCTGGAAATGTACTATGGAATCTGGTGTTTTCCAGTATTTTTCGTTGACTATCGGCACACGATGAGTGATGTGGTCAACATCACGCCGTCGCCTATACTTTCCATTGTTTTCTGAAAACCAATTGAAACCGGTTTGACATGGCATGATCGACAAAATTCTACCTCCATTATGGAATAAAAAATCCGGACCACGCGTCTTCAAAGCAAGTGCAAAAACCACTACTCTAAACTATAAATAAAAATAAAATTTCCTGTTAGCCTTTTCACACCTTACTGTATGAAGTCAAATCACTTAAAATTTATAGACCCTATTGTGCATGAGGTAGGAGGGCCAATTTCTTTCCTCATGTGTGGAACATCGAATGTGCGATTGAACCCACAACCCACTTGGTCCGAGTCGACATGCGAACGTTTATGTATTACGCTAATACGTACCACTATTCTATACTATGAGTATAAATGTCGTTTTTTTTCTCCTCCCTATTATTGTCCTTATTTGTGTGCCATAACTACTTCTATCACAGAACTGAAGTTCACAGACTAATGTGAAGTTCTCTCTTGATCAACTCTGTAACACAGGAAAGAAGCATGGAAACTAGGAAGAAGAAAAAGCAGAAAGAGATAAATGAATTACGTTTTGTAGTTAAATGTAACCCTTATTTACAGAATTTAGTACAGCGTTTCCTAAACTATAGTCCGCAAGGTACTAACAGCGGGTCCTCAATCGCATGAAGGAAAATTATGATCTTTGACATTTCAAACAGAAAAATACATTTTTATAACATGTCTAAAAACAGTGGTAAACTAATTCCGTTGCAAAATCAAAGGACCCAGACCAGACCGGAGTCTAAATGTCTAACAGGACACAATGAAAGATCATTAGAAGTTTCCTGCAGTCTTATAAATTGGAGACAGCTTGACTGTTGGTGTGATATAATAATAACTCAATCGCTAGAAGATTTTTATATATTGAAACTTTTGGGGATCCACGGTAGCAACATGTATTTAACAGGGGTCCACGTTGCCCGCCTGCCTAGCGTGTTCGTAGCGCATTGGACTGCGGGTGACTAGCCCTCTGTGAGTGCGGGTTCAATTCCCTTGGCTGGCAGAAAAGCAACAGGTTCCTCAGATTCACGGTGCTCGTGACACCGAAGCGAAGGGTTATGATGTCCATGGCACCGAGCCGAAGAGCTGAAAGCTCGTCCTTCTGGATCCGAAAAAGGGGGTACGCGTTAATGCACAGTTTGGGAACCGCTGATTTAGTACATACAAGATTGTGTCTTTCTATGATGAAAATCTGTGTTTATGAGTAGTTTATACTTGAGTCACGACACGGTGGTTTGGAGAGAACAGTAATTTGAGGCATGGTTCCTGGGGGTAGAGGCAGAGGAAGACCAAAACGAAGGTGGCAACAAGACATCAAAGAAACATTGAACATAACGTTAAAAGATACGTGATAACTTGTTAGAGACAGATAGTTTTTCGGACAGACTGTGATGAAAACGGCGTTCTACAAAGGACATGTTACTTGATAATGATGTATACTTGAATGAGAATGGAATTGTCAGGAATCTCAAAATAAAATATCCCACAAAGGCTACCAAAGGTAAGAACAAAAACTGAATAAATAATGTTCACACAAGCACATGAATAACACAACCACTAAGACAATATGTTTGTATTCTAGTAATGACAACATGAATAACACAACCACTAAGACAATATGTTTGTATTCTAGTAATGACAACATGAATAACACAACCACTAACACAAAATGTTTGTATTCTAGTAATGACAACATGAATAACACAACCACTAACACAAAATGTTTGTATTCTAGTAATGACAACATGAACAACAAAAGTGAAATTATTTGCAGACAAATTAAATAATACTACTTCTTTTTTCTTCAAACGCTCCCTATCGACCACTTGTTCAACCACTCTTTGTGATTTGCATGTGATCTGAGCCTATGTGCAGTTGACTTTATGCCGTTATGCGCCTACAGTAATGAAGTAGACCAGCACATCCGATTTCTGGGACTCTTTTATTGACTAAAGTAGCTTATCTAGGACCCTAACGTAGCCGTCTCTTACGACATGCCTTGTGGGTCGCAGTGTCAATATTCTTTGCTCCCCTTTCGAGCCTCGGGAACACAAGGCCGAAAAAAATATAAAACAGCGGAACAAAATATGTTAATAAACAAACAAATTGTGATACATCTTTCTTCTTCTTCTTCCGCTCGATATCAAGCACTTGCTGAACAAGTCTTTGTTGTTGTTATGTGAGTTAAACCTTATATCGTGAGATTGTTATGCCAGTTAAGCATATGTAGACCTGAAGTCCAGCCCACCCGGTTTCTGCATGCATTTTTGTATTTGTGCTACCTCAATTCCTAGGACACCCAAAAAACCTAAAATAATTTTATTAACTAAAAAAATGTTTCATTAAAAAAATAACTCACGTTCTTCTTCTTCTTTTCTTCCATACCGACCAATGTTAACCACTCTTTGTGACTTCTATGTGATTTGAGCCTAAGAGCGATTGTATGTTGTGCCAGTTATACACCTACAAGTAGGCCAGCACATCAGATTTATGCGATGCTTTTTATTTACCAGGGTAGCTTCTCTAGGTCCTGCATCAGCCGCCTCTAACGACATGTTTTGTAGGTAGCAGTGGTACTATTCTTTGCTTTCCTTGCGGATCCCGGCAGAACACGGGTAAAATAAGTCCCCTAAGGGAGTTCATCCCCCTAGGCCAGGGGTCGGCAACCTTTTGAGACGGAAGAGCCAAAAGTTATAATTTACAAAATTTCTCAGTTTTTAAAGAGCCACTAAAATTGTTGTTTCAATATTATGGTATTTGATTAGGATTAGGATAAAATTTGATTTTGATTTAAAATAAATGGCTTTAAATACGAAATAATATTTATTCATATAAAAATTTAAATCTGAAATAAATGATTTTAATAGATTGCTACGAGTTTTGAAAATAAAATAATATAATAATTATTTTTTGCGCATGCAACTGAAAGGCCGCAATTTGACATCGAAAGAGACACAACTTGACATCGAAAGAGCCGCATGCGGCTCGCGAGCCGCAGGTTGCCGACCCTGCCCTAGGCAAACAATTGTTCCGTTAGACTTTGATCTCGTTATCAGTTTCCGAGTCTGCATCACTTGGAAGGTGAGATTGAATTATATGTTCTACGGTTCATCAGCAAGCTGCTACTAATTTTCACCTTTCGTCCTCCCTAAGAAAGACTAGCCAACCTCCAACTCTGCTGGATTAATAGTAAATATTTTCGATAAACAATTAAATTTAATGAAACAGAAACATATTTATTCAAAGATAGAAAGGGCCTTCACTTGGAAGAAAAACAATTTACGTCTAAGAAACAAATTAAAACGCACATGAAGAATGAGAAAAGCAAGCACAAAATGAATATAATGGGAAATAAGGTATCACTAAAATGTTCATATCAAATAAAGCAAGTATGACGTTTGCCTGATGTTTTAAATGTTCATAAAAACATAACGTTTGCGATGTTTTAAATGTTCATATTAAATAACAAGTATGACGTTTGCCTGATGTTTTAAATGTAGTGTGTTCGAATCAGGACGAGTTAGGTGTATACTTTTTCATGAGATCCATAGTACTATTACTGAAGCTAAGGAATTCGTGCTTTATTCAACACTCCCGGCTGGTGGACTACCATTTCTGCTGAGAAGGACGGAGCAATATGGGGAAACCCGGTGCAATGAAATCAGTCCTTGCGTTTATACCCTTTAGTTAAATCGCGTGTTCTGATACCTCTTCTAGTCAGATGAGATCTTCATATCAAAGACTAGAATTTCACTTCTTACAAGGCACAGAGCATACAAGGGTCAACATTCTACATGTTCTGTGCCGTGTAAAAAGTGAAATTCTTCACTTCTGTTGTATCTTTTACTTGATAACGGTCTTTTTGGCCAAAACGTTGTTGTGTATCGTTATTGTTTTGGTGTTTTATAAAACTACAGTAATTTGTTTTTACGTGTTTCGCCATAAACATTTTGTTGACACAATTTCAGTTTTTCACTACACTATCTGTCATTGACCCCCTTATTCTCTTCTATATTTCCGTTTTAAAACTTGTTTTGAAAAGTACGAGTTATGTTTTTTAGATATAAGAAACTTGTTATTTATCACAGCTGTTGTGTGGGCTCAATAATGATGCATAATCTATATACCATGTCTCTGCTTAAGAGTTAAGCCAATAGATTCGTAAACATAAGAACTTTACATCTCTTTTCAAGAAGCTTATCGCTTAACATATTACAATAGTAAACAATTTTCAAAGATGATTTGTTGCAGTAAATAATACAGAGAGTACACAGATTATTCACACGTTTTGTGATTGCTAAGTTCAACGCTTCAGAAAAATAATTTTCCCATCGGATTTCACAGTAAAGAAAACAGACTTTGCAAGATATTTTGTCTAAAAACAGAATGGCTGAGCAGATTAATTAAGTCAAATCTTTGTTGGAGCTATGTTCTTAAAAGGGTTTTTAAGCCAAAGGATTGAATTCATTGCATCTAGTTTTACCCTATATGGCTTGGTCTCTTCCCCGCAGAAATAAATAACACGTCACCTGTCGAGAGTATTGCATAAAGCACAAACTCCGTAGCTCCTGCAACAATCCTAGTGATCTCTGGAAATAAAATGCTTTCGTGAACAGAACGGCGCGGTTCGGAATCAAACCTCCGACTCACAAAGCAAGGGCGTAACCACTTAGTCACATAGCGCCCCCACCCTCCCCCACCCCCATGACTGTAGCTATGAATCAGCTCTTATTATCTCCCTTCCCTATAACTAGTTAGATCTAACTCCAAGTTACAGTACAGCTTAGTATATGCAGTAATATAAAAGTGGGTTTTTATGTTTGTGAAATAGTATCAGTGACCAGTATATATAAATGTATAGGTCGCTTCACAGCCTTTTGCTACGATCAAGGTTTAGTGCCTAACGCTTGATCTCGTCCAGAAAGTGGAAGCCTTCAAATAGTCAATTGACCACTCTTATACACATAAAACAAGCTCAGAGCAGCTTTCTCCGAAACGATAGGACACTCGTAACTTTCTCGTTCTCACGTACTGATTCACTCGTTGCGGTACTCTACGGTAGGGCAAAATAAAAATGTAATTTTTTAAATCTATACAAATGTGTTTCCTGTTGAACAATAATCGTCCAAGTTATACGGAAGCTGAGTTATAGCTAACAGCACACATTTATAAAAATAACTTTGTTACATAAACGACAATAACATGCTGTTAAGAAAATGTCATCATTATATTCCTTTAGAAACACTGAAGTACAACACAAATATAAATATTAGGGATAAGTTGTAGTTCTATGTTCCCTTGGGAACAGAAAGGAATAAGAGAGAAAAAAAGTGTAATTATCGTGAGCAACTACGCCACGGTTTGTCCCAGCAGGAGTTTAACAAAGAAATCAGGAGTCTTAGTATTAACTTGATCACAACAAGATAATGTTGCTATAACAGAGAAAAGATAACTATAATATTAACTTAATCACAAGTAGATAATGTTGCTATAACAAGGAACAGAAAGATATAATATTAACTTGATCACAACTAGATGATGTTGCTATAACAGAGAACAGATAACTATAATATTAACTTAATCACAACTAGATGATGTTGCTATAACAGTATAACTGAACGTAATAAATTCAGTGCATGTGTTGTGAAATATATATATAACGTAGAAACGAGACAGTTATAGAATATCATTGTCATCATCAGCCGTTAGACCGTTAGACAGTCAGAAGATTGGTAATAACAGGTCTATTGGTGATACATTCGCCTTCTGCTTCATCTTTTAACTCCCAAAGGAGCACAGGTCTTCAACAAACTTCTTCAAGCTTTTCCTCTCTCTTGCCATCCCTTCCAATTCTTTTCATGTTTTACCTATCCTTTTAATATCATTCTCCAGATTTTTTCTCCAAATATGTCTAGGCCTTTCACTACTCCTCTTTCCCTGCGGGTTCCAAAGCAGTGTCTGTCTTGCAATGCTTCCGGTCGGTCTTGATACATTCGTCTATTGGTGATACATTCATCTATTGATTATAAATTCGTCTATTGGTGATACATTCGTCCGAATATATATATATATCTACTGTACACTCTCCAATTACTGTTATGGTAATTTGGATTAATCATATAAATTTATATTCTTGGAAAAGTAATGTGACAAAGTGCTTTTTACTGGTTATACAACGTAAGTGAATACATTAGTCTGACCGACTGCACAGACTTTCACTTTAATCTGGTTACTTAGTGTCTAAGGTTGCAGTTTGCAGTTTGCGAGACTAGGGCGTTGTCCATTATCGTCCACAGGAATGGAGATTATCACTTCATTGATGAAATCAAGATGACATATCTAAAACGTTTTACTGCGATCTACCCAATTACCCTTGCACGAAATGTTATATGCAACTATTTGTCGTGTTGTGTGGCTTAGCTATTACCTGTAGCTATCTTTAAGTACTAAAATAAATAGTAAAGAACCCGTTTTCATATCAATTGGTATATTAAAAAGGTGTTAATTCTGATGTTCTGAACATATACATATACAAATTCTGATGTTCTGAACATGAACAAAATACAAGTTCCTTTCTTACGTTATGTATGCAGAGAGAAGAAGGAGAAAATGATAGTAAGATTATTACACTCCCATTCACTCAAATAACTATGTCACCCGCGTGGTACCGTGCAAGGGAAGCAAAGAATAGTAACACTGAGACCTACAATGCATGTCGTAAGAGGCGATTGAGGTATGGGTCTATGGAAGTTATCCTAGTAAATAAAAAAGCGGCGTTGCAGAAAGCGGATGTGCTGGCCTACTTGTAGGCGCATAACTGACACAATGTACAGTAGCTCTTAGGCTCAGATCACATACAGATCACACAGAATGGTTAACAAGGGGTCGATATGGAGTGTTCGAAAAAGAAGAAACGACTATGTGGCAAAACGATATTATAACATACTCGTGTTCTAACTGTCATCAAGTTGTTATAAAAATGTAGAATGTCAGGAGAGAATAAAGAGATAGAGAATGAGAGAGAGAGAGTAAGACAGAAACACAGAGAGAGAGAGAGAGAGAGAGTGAGACAGAGACAGAGAGAGAGAGAGAGGGGTGAGACAGAGACACACACGAGAGAGAGAAAAGAGAGAGAGAAGGAAAGAAAGATGGTTACAAAATTTGAAGAACTATGGTTTGATTCCGCAGTGGACGAGGAATATTTTTCAGATGGTAACGGCTCACAGGTCGACCCAGCCTCAGTTGAGTGCCGGACAAAGCACTGCGAAGTAAAGACGGTCGGCGTGATGTTGACCACATCGAACTCTG
This sequence comes from Arion vulgaris, assembly GCA_020796225.1. Lineage (NCBI taxonomy): Eukaryota > Metazoa > Mollusca > Gastropoda > Stylommatophora > Arionidae > Arion > Arion vulgaris. The sequence goes on from CM036756.1 coordinate 77,293,129, forward strand.
TGGCTAACTGGTTAAGCCCTTGCCTTGCGAGTCGAAGGTCGTGCGTTCAAATCAGGACAGCATTATTCTTTTCACTGGTGCATTTTTTTCTGAGACTCCTAGGATTGTTGCTGGAGCTACGGAGTTCGTGCTGTATGCAATACTCTCGACAGGTGGCTTGCCATTTCTGGGGAGAGAGGCCGAGCAATATGGTGTAAACCTAAGTAAATGAAGTCAATTCTTCGGCTTTAAACCCCTTTTTAAAAAAACCCATCGTGTGCAGACGATCAATAAGAAATGCGGACTAAGACCTTATTACACAATATACCTCGAGGTAGGAAAAATGGTTCCTTCTCCAAATAATATTTGCCTTCTATCACAAAATGAACACGATAAAAGATATAGTTTTACAGAAGAATGGTGAGAATACCATGAGTATCTAATGTTCATAAGTTGAAATACGTCACAGCACAGTTTATCGTTAACACAAGAGGGGGGAAAGCTTCATGTTGTCAAGCATATGAGAAAAGGTTTAGAATACACAGTGTTCAGAATACACAGTGTTCAGACTACACAGTTCAGTACACAGTGACACTCAGTACACAGTGACACTCAGTACACAGTGACACTCAGTACACAGTGACACTCAGTACACAGTGACACTTATTTAAAAAATAACTACATGTGAAATGCGTTGCCTGCGAAAAGTTACCAACAACACCAGAAAAGACAGCATCAGAGTCACCAACATCAGCATAAGAAATAAAGTTGGCACAGAACCTTGCTTGAATAACATTGAGAAACAAAGAATGAAGTGGTTTGGTCACTTAATAAGAATACACCCAAACTCCACAGTATACAGTCTTCTACAACAGAACATTAGGAAAGAAGGCAAGCGGAAGACCACGGAAACGATGGTTAGATGGCGTAGCAGAATCTTCTGAAAGAGCAAAAATACCAATCACCCAGGCCACCAGAACAGCGCAAGACAACACAGAAAACCACGACACTGGGCAACAACCCGGTAGCATTGTGACGACAAAAGAAGAAGAAAAAGTGGCACTCAGTAAATTGTATAGGGGACGAAGCATATAAGAAAAACTGAGGTCAGTAAAATTTGATGACGCGGAAAAATGTCAACATTAGAACTGGTAGTCGGTACTTAGGACAGACTTTTATGAAGATCCATGAATATCTACGCTAGCTTTCTTGTAACCTTATAGGGGTGATAAAACGGAGGTGGGATGAGAGAGAGAGAGAGAGAGAGAGAGAGAGAGAGAGAGAAAGAAAGAGAGACAAGAGAGAGAAAAAGAGAGAGGGTAAGAGGAAATTGCTGGAAATGGAAGAAATAGTTTTAATGTTCAAAGCTTCATTCTTTCTTTTCTCGAATCCTGTTTTGCCTCATAGCGTCAGCATTAAGAAGAGATTTCTAGAACGGGCTGTTGTGTGAGCGTCCTAAATAGTGTTTTTCTCTGCCTCGACTCTGTTATTTCTGAGGTCCCATTTTGCGCGGACGGCCTTTTGTTGTGTATCCATTGTATCAAAGTAACATTGCTCTTTGTGAAGCACTGTCTATTGGTAATCTGCTTATGTGGCGAACCATTTAATTTGTTGTTTCTTGATGAAGTTCAGTACTGGTATTGTTCCTACTTTTTTTTCCTGTTGTCTTCATTTCTAAACCGGTCTCTTCTTGATACCCCTAGCAATCTGCATAGACACTTCATCGTGTTGTAACTAATTTTCTTCTATCGTTTACTGTCAATCTCCAGATTTAACACTGATAACATAATATTGGAAGAAGAATTGCGTTATACAATGATTTTGTTAGCGTTCATTGTGACTTGTTTGCATTTAAAAATTAAAACCAATTGTCCTTTGATTTGATTTGCTTTATTGCATCTGTGATATATTTCTTTAGTTATTCTTCCATTTGCTGAAACACTGCTTCTTATGTATGTGAAGTCTTTGACTTGATTTAATTGATGTTTGTCGATGGAGATATTGGTAGTGCTTTCCTCTCCAGCTAATACTATTACTTCGGTTTTGTCAATGTTTATTCTCATATTATATCAACATTTATTTCTTAATAACATTATGTTTCTGTCTTTTCGCAAACACAATATGTTTTTTTTAATTACAGTTTTTACCTTTCAACTCCTAGAGGAGCACAGGTCTTCAACAAACCTCTTCCAGCTCTTCCTCTCTCTTGTCATCCCTTCCAACCCTTTCCATGTTTTAATTATCCTTTTTAATATCAGCCTCCATCTCTCTTCTCCAGGTCTGTCTAGGTCTTCCCCTACTCATCTTTCCTGCGGGATCCAAAACAGTGCCTGTGTTGCAATGTTTCCGCTCGGTCTTCTCAATTAAACTTTTAGTCAGGATTATTTTCAAGTTTTAAAAAAAAATTATTATTACTATTAATATTACTATATTTGTATTGTTATTATTGGTAGGATTTTTAAAACCATATATGTGCTTTTGAATATAAGTGTTACAGAAGAATCCTTTGTATATCATGAACATAGAAGAGAACAAATAGATCTATCCAGAAAGAACTCAAAGTCAAAGAAAACTGGCTGTTGATAAAAATAAGAAAGAGAAAACTGAGATATTTTGGATATATAAAAAGACATGAAGGGCTGAAGAAGACCATCATGGAAGGAGACATACCGCAAAGAAAAGAAGTGGAAGACCACGGAGAAGATGAATTCAGGTTGTAACTGATGGTTTGAACACGATGCTGCAGAGGCAGGCCATCTGCCTATGAGAGAGAGAAATTCCGAAGGATTCTTGGGGTGACAAAGTTTTGCTCAGGACAAGCTATTTGATGATGAGGATTTTCATAACAAATGGTGCCCGGTGCCCGCATGGTGCCCGGTGCCCGCATGGTGCCCGGTGCCCGCATGGTGCCCGGTGCCCGCGTCTCCACAGTCGTTTGTCAGATACGCCGCAATATATATTTTTTAAAAACATTGGACAGCTCTGCCTTAGAGACTCGATTGTTCTTTTTCTGTTAGCCAAATTCAGTTGAGCTACTGCCCCTAGTTTTGTAGCAGTACTATCATTTTGATCAGAATTATCATTCGCACATCAAGTCAACGTTTGTATTTTGGGTAATATTGCAGGTGCACATAATAGAATTATTATCATTTGACTAGTTATTCATGAAACAACTAGCAATTACTATTAACCAATCAGTTCAAAACATTTAGAAACAATGTCCGTGATAATTAATGCAGCACTAAATTCAAATGAAAGGAAATAACTCACGAAAACTTCAAATATGTGTGTAACCGTTAAGAAATCTACAGTGTAATAGTGTCACATAATGTTTCCTGACATGTCATATGCTTATTGTTTAGTTGACATGTAACTCATTCTCACGTGCACAACATTCTCTCGTTAGCAGATTTAACGCACTAATCATTTCCCGTTTGCTTCAACATCGGTTTTACATGATTATTTCCCTTACCGTCGTTTTACTGACAGAGTTAACTGCCTTCTATTAGCCTGTCAGTAGCGCATGTACGTCAGTATAGAAAAAACTGTCAGATATTACTCACGCACATTGTGCCAGTTAGTGCAATCAAAATTTATATTAGCAGTAATTTGTTTTAAATATGACAGTCACAATACATTCTTAACACATGTATAACACATTAGTTAGCTACCGGTCATTGAAACCATTAATTAAATTAGGCATATCGTTAACCATTAGTTAAACAACGTGAATTGATAAATAGCACATGTTGAAATATGTTGATAAATAGGACATGTTGAAATATGTTGATAAATAGCACATGTTGAAATATGTTGATAAATAGGACATGTTGAAATATGTTGATAAATAGGACATGTTGAAATATGTTGATAAATAGGACATGTTGAAATATGTTGATAAATAGGACATGTTGAAATATGTTGATAAATAGCACATGTTGAAATATGTTGATAAATAGGACATGTTGAAATATGTTGATAAATAGCACATGTTGAAATATGTTGATAAATAGGACATGTTGAAATATGTTGATAAAGTCAATATAAATTACAAATACCGTCATTGAAACTGCGGTATAGTACCAGTGACAGTTGTGGGAAGACAGGATCGCCTACACCAGAAGACATGACACTTGACTGACAAATGTATTTAAAATATTTTTATTTTGTTTTTGTCAATGGGAAGTAAAAGCTACCGGCGTGATGTCTACCACAGCACTCATCGTGTAAGGATTGTCGAAGAAAATAAGGGTATATCACCCACGACCTACTATATTTATCAAGTAGTTATGAAGCAAGGTTACAAGAGAATTTAAATGCAAAGTTTCTTTAGATTGGTAAAGACAAGGAATATGTTCTAGTGTATACTGTAATTGTTGAAACCATGGAAGCACCAGCTATAGTACTCAGTATTAAAATAGATCAGGACATGTCTTTTACTGTTCGCCTGAAGGGAGCTTCCATAGAAAAGAGTGTAGGCTATTGATCTCCTTCGTCATAATGTAACAAAAGTTGTCATGTAGACTATTGATCTCCTTCGACATAATATAACAAAAGTTGTCATGTAGAATATTAATGTCCTTCGACATAATGTAACAAAAGTTGTCATGTAGACTTGATCTCCTTCGACATAATGTAACAAATGTTGTCGCGTAGACTACTGATGTCAGTTTATGTGCTAATCAAGCTGTGGTGATGTGCAAACTTGGGATTTACTTATTCATGAATTACTGATAAGAGACTATCATAAGCTGATGTAAGTACATTAGTAAGCATATATAACTTACTCTAAGTATTCTGTATAAAATTAAACTAAAATAGTATGTGAGAGCAACAACTATAGCTACTCATCAGAAAACATCTGTACATCACATGCATCCAACAATAAGTTTCTAACATCTGCAAGATGTATTGTCTAGATCAGCGTTTCCCAATAGTAACAGTCAATAGTTAGTCTGTGAGAATACACCGCCTCAGCCTATGACGTATAATTGCAATATGGCCGCCTGCTCTGCGGCCATTATAAAGAGTCGTGATATCACCGTATTCTCAATATACCATATTTTGACATGTGTCTGCTGAATGCTTAGTTTTTTTGTTGTTGTTTTTTTGGTGCTATGTAAGGGATTATATCCTCCTTACGCATAGGCACGCTCTTTCAACCTAAAGACGAACCTTGTTTTGGTTATATCAGAGTTTGTATTCCAACAAACATGAAAAATAAGAATGAACTCTTTTCGGAGAATCTAATAGCGAAGCATGTAAAACAAAGTACTGTAGTTTTACAAAATACAAATACAATGACAATACACAGCAACGATTCGACCAAAAAGTCCTTTATCAAGCAAAACGATACAACTAACCTGACGAATAACTCAGAACACTACATATAAACATAAGATATAGCCATAAAATTGTATTGCGAATTGTTTCGCGTGGATTTTAACAAAAGGACGATGACACCACCCGTTCAGAAAGCAATGACAAACTACTGAACGTAATAATGCCTAGAAAAATCAAAAACAGCGTTATAAGCTGGGGTTGATTCGCAAAGTCCTGTAAAAGATATGCAATTAACCTTTTTTTTACTGCATTCTCCATCTATATTGAGAATTTAATACCGGAAACACCTTTACTTTTTTGTGTGTGCGTGTCTAGTTTGGCTTTAAATCAATTGTTAATCTGGCACAGGGTTGCCAATTTGGCTTATTTTAAGCCAGAATTGAGAAATCTGGCTTTTTTTAAGTTGGCTGCGGAAAATTTGGTTTGGCTTACTGGCTTAAATTTGGCTGTTTTTCATGTTGTTTGGCTTAAAGAATTTTGTCTGGCTGTTTGCCATAATCTGGCTTATTTTTGGCTTTTTCAACGAATTGTCTGGTTTAAAGTCAAATTTTCTGTTGGCAACACTGTTTTTGACCTCGAAATACAACTTGCTAATTGGACAGGGAGAGAACAGTGAATGTGTGTGGGTACCGGCAGCCAGAATGATATTGTAACCTACATACTTGTTAATTATTGAATGCTATTATGGAGATAGTTACTATTCAGGGGATATGTCCATCCATCGATGGGCTGAAAGAGACACGTTTACGCAGGGCGGCACGAGTTCATTATGGGAGGACGCGGCTGACTTGACAAACAGAGACTATCTGGAATGTTAACAGTTTGCCTAAGGGTGTAGGTTAGTGCCAAGAGCAATTTATAGGTCGGAGACATTTCTCAGATGAGTCAATTTTTAGGGGTAACCATAATAACAATGTGATGCTGGAGAGATATAAATTGTTTCACTGCGAGTCATTGTTAGGATGGTCTAGGAATGGTCATGGAGTGTAGAAAGCAAGTAGATAGATATATAGACATTCAAAGAACCAAATAAACAAGTCTTAGTGAGAGAAGTGCTAGAAGATAGATGTGCTAGATTTATAATTTCCATAGAATTGTGCTTTACTTATCACCCAGATAACCATGTCAACAAAGAAGTGGAAAGCTACGTACGATAGTAATAGAAAGTACTGTTCCAAATGGGAAGAAACATTTGTATGGATTAAACAGGCGATCGATGGGTCTGGTGATGCCTACTGTAAACTTTGTCGTGTTGCAACATTCTACCAAGAATTAGCAACCTCTCTCAGTATGAGAAATCGGAGAAACATAAACGGAGTATACCAGTGCAAGGTCAGGCGCTACTTAATGTGACAAAAACTCATAGACAGTCTATATATATATGGCCCTTTTCATCTTTACAGACGGTCAATAGGCAAGTGTTTTACTGTGACAACTTCTGAGTTTTCGCTTTTCTCTCTTGTTGTTCAGCTCGTACATAAGTCTCTTCTCAAAAGACTCTGCGCCCTTCCGTAATTTGGCTTTCCACACAACTCTGTCATCAGCTAGTCCTCCCATGTGCTGGGATCTATAGAAAAGTTTTTCATTGAGGTTTTGCAGACATCTTTATATCTGAGCAGTGGTCTGCCCTGGTGCCTCTTCCTCCGAAAGTTCACAGAACAACATTTGTTTTGGTATGCGATAAGTTTCCATTCTTCTCACATGTCCCAACCATCTTAGTCGTCTACTGCTGAGCATGCCCATGATGGAAGGCAGATTTGCACGTTGTAGTACTTCAGTATTGGTTATCTTGTCGTACCACCTGATGTTCATAATCTTGCGGAGACATCGAAGGTGAAAGATGTTAAGTCTCCTCTCGTGTCTTGAGTAGGCTGTCCATGTTTCTGAGCCATATAGTAAAGAACTAATTACACAGGCTCGATATATTTGAGTCTTCGTCTGCAATGTCAATTTTTTTGTTGTCCCACGCTCGCTTTGATAGTTTGCCGAATGTAGTAGCGGCACTCCTTATACGAGCGTTGATTTCCTCGTCAAGAGAAAGGCTGGCAGTGACCGTGGACCCAAGATAGCAGAATTTTTGCACTGGTGTTAGATGGTCGCCACTTAAAGTGATGTTTGATGTCTTACCTCCTGACATAATACAACTGTTTTGGAGACACTTATTGTCAGAGAAAAGAGGTCGCATGCCTTTGACAAATTATTAATTAGACTTTGCAGTGTGGTCTCACTGTGGGCGACTAAGGCAGCATCGTCAGCGAAAAGGAGGTCCTTGAGAAGTATTTCCGTCGTTTTTGTCTTGGCTCTTAAGCGAGCCAAGTTAAACAGTGAACCATCAGATCTAGTGCGGATGAAAACATCACCATCAGCGTCCCTAAGGCGTGGTTCAAAAGGACTGCGAAGAAGATACCAAAGAGAGTGGGGCAAGGACACAGCCCTGCTTGACTCCACTCTTAACCTCAAAACTATCAGATGTGCTGCCATCGAACTGTATGCTGGCTTTCATGCCCTCATGGAAGGAAACAATCAATTGGAGCAACTTTGGGGGACAACCAATATACTTCAATATTTTATAAAGACTTGGCCTGCTGACTGTGTCGAATGCCTTAGTCAAATCCACGAACGCAATACATAGAGGCTTGTTCTGCTCTCTGCACTTCTCTTGTAGCTGTCGAAGGGTAAATATCATGTCAGTTGTTGACCGTCTAGCTCTGAATCCACATTGTGACTCTGGAAGAACACGCTCCGCCAGTTTCTGTAGTCGTTTTGAAAGGACTAGTGCAAAAGCTTTGCCTGTTACGCTTAGAAGGGAGATGCCTCTGTAGTTGTTACAATCCCCTTATCCCCTTTGTTTTTATAGAGTGTCACTATTTTTGCATCCCTCATGTCCTGAGGAAGTGTTCCCTCTCTCCAGCACTGAATAAGGAGATTGTAGAGGTGGGGCAGCAGGACATCCTTATTGTATTTGAGGATTTCTGCAGGAATGTTGTCTAGTCCTGATGCCTTGCCATTTGAAAGTTTGTTGATTGCTTCGGAAAGTTCCTGCTCCGTGGGTTCGGTATCCAGCTCGGTTTGGTCATGATGTTTCGGTATGATCTGATCGAGGACTGGGTGTGCTGGTTTCTCCACAGAGTAAAGATTGGAATAGTGTTCCACCCATCTTTCGAGCTGTTTGGTCATATCTGTTATTGGCTCACCTGTTTCTGATCTTAGTGGTGCAATTTTTGTTATGTTTGGTCCCAGAGCTACTCTGATATTTTCGTACATTGCCTTGGTGTTGCCCATATCTGCAGCATTTTGTATCGCAGAACACAGATTTGACCAGTATTCATTTGCACACCTCCTTGACTCTCGTTGCAATACTGATTTTGTGTGTCGAAGATGGTCCTTTGAACTTTGCGAGGGTTTATTTTTGTGATTTATTAGAGCTCTTTTCTTTTCCTCAAGTAGAGGGCTTAGGGTTGTTTCATTTTGTTCTACCCAGTCTTTGTTGGAGAATTTCTTGGTGCCAAATGAGTCAATGGCACAGTCATATATGTTAGATTTTAGAATGTTCCACTTTTCGTCTACTCTACATTCTCCTATTTCATTCTCACACAGAGCAGTAAACGCCTTTCTGAAAGTCTCCTTATTCTCTGTCATCCCCATTTTGGTGACGCTGACTTTGGGTTTGGGTGGTCTTCTTGTTAGTTAGACAGTCTAACGATAAGGTAAAGGCGGTAGAGCTGCAAATTGATGTAGGCATTCTCTGTCATTGTGCGATACGTGCAGTTGACCACCTCAGTGAGATTATGGTAGCACATGGGCATGGAAGTACACTGGAGCACATACAATTACACAGAACGAAATGTGCTTGCCTAATTAAGAACGTCATTTCGCCAGCTATGAAAGCTGAACTTCTTTGCGACCTCCAGAATAAGAAATATGCCATTATTATTGACAAATCAACGGACACTTCAGTACATAAGCACCTGTGTATTTTAGTGCGATTTCTTAGTGACAGAATAAAGAACATTGCAACTGGATTTATAGGTTTAATTCCTGTGCAAGAGGCTACAGGAGAAAACATCTTCAACTTAATTGACGAAGAAATAACAAGAAGTGGTCAAAACCTGGTAAACTGTGTTGGTTTTTCTTCGGATGGTGCGTCAAATATGATTGGCTGCAACAACTCAGTGTGGTCTAGACTAAAAGAAGTCTCTCCAAACTGCGTGCAGTTTAAATGTATCTGCCATTCGCTAGCATTGTGCATTCAATATGCAGTATCCAAATTACCATCAAATATTGGGTTCCTGCTCTCAGAGATACCTAATTGGTTTCGCCATAGTGACTTACGACGAGAAGCTTACAAAGATTTATTTAAAGCTATGAACAGCAGTACAGAGTTTGAGCCAACCTGAACTGCCCCATTTCCTTTTGAAAAGCCATCGTTTACTCGGTGGCTTGTACGGGGGAAGGTTATGTATAACATTCTGATGAACTGGCAAGAGTTGAAAGCTTATTTTGCTTCTGCTGAACTAGACCAATCAAAACTTGACACAAAATTCAAAGCAAGACTATTAAAAGAAATGTTGTCAGATTTCAAAAACCACCTTTTCCTTGAGTTTACAATACCAGTTGTGCAAGAATTTGAAAGACTGAACAGCCTGTTTCAACAGACAAAAGCAGATCCTCATGAACTGTACCAACAGCTATTTCTACACCAGACCAGTCTACAGAACAGGCTGTATGATGGAAGGAGACAGAAAAGAGATCTTCATCAAGTTGATTTTGGTATCAAATTCATAACAGCATGTAATAAGTTCTTGCAGCAGAACAACAGTACTGAGGCTCATCAGGAAATACAATTTGTCAAGGAAAGATGTATGTCTATGCTAGAAGAAGCTCTCAGCCAAATTACAATTAGAGTCCCACAGGCCAGAGATACATTTCAACGTTTAGCAAAATTGAGCCCTACTGTGATCTTAAATCAAATTTCGAGGCCCATGTTTTCCGATTTACCTTTTTACACCACGCTGAGAAAACATTAGCATAATTGAGGAACAATACAGACAAATGCTTTTTGTGGACTGGAAAGAGGAGGCTCCATTTAAAAAGATGGACTCCTACAGATACTGAGCAGTTTTGGGTTGGTGTGCTTCAGCATTAGTCTTTTAAACAGCTCGTAACCTTTGCTCTAACATGCCTGACTACCCCTGTCAGCAATGCTGTGGTTGAGAGAATATTTTCTCTGGTATCCTCTGTAAAAACAAAAGCGAGAAACAGAATGCAGATTAAACTTCTTGATGCTATTGTCAGAATCAGGACAGAACTGATACTTTTAAACAAATGCTGCAAAGACTTTACAGCATCTCCAGAAATGGTAAAAAAACTTCACACTGGACAAAGTTTATGCTGCCGATTCAGCAACTTCCAGTGGGGAGGATAATGACATGGATCTGGAGCTTTTTATGTGATGTGAGTATGTGAATATGAATTTTAAAAATTTTAAAAATGGTTTGGCTTATTTTTGGCTTTTTCCTCGAATTTGGCTTATTTTTGGCTTATTTCTACGAAAAGTTTGGCTTAAAGTCAAAATTTTGGTTGGCAACCCTGATCTGGCAATCCTATCTATTGTCGAGTTTCCGCTTTCGTTTTCGTAGGTCAAATTGTTTAACTTGAAACATGAAATTACTTGGTAGGCGTCGTTTGCCGGTATCAGTGATCTATTTAACAATTGTATTTGGCGTTGCAAGTGGTATGTACATTTGGAAACCATTTTTCACTAAGCAGAGTACAAGGAAAGACTCGATTAATAATCAAGCAGATGTGGCTGTTGCAAATTCCGTTGACCTGACGACTGACAACAAAATCAAGAACTCTGTCTTCTGCACTAGAAGATCCAGCCAGAAAACTACATAATTTCGAATTCAAAGAAAGGCGAGATATGCTCTCTTATAATACTCTTATTTACAAATATTTCAGTAATTCTAAAGTAAAGTAACTTTCAATTAAATGTACTTCATGTCATTCAGTTTTTCTCTAAACTCTCATGTCTTGTTATTGTTATAATATAAGTTATATAATATATTTATTCATAATAATTTAATATGTCAATATCATCACATAATAAATACATAAGAATAGTTGAATGAATAGTATATATATAATATTCTAGTCATCAAAATAATCATCATAGCAAAACTATATAATATTAATAACTCAGTCTGACCCTAAGCTACAGATTTTAGTGTTTTTACCCTGTCAATAATACAGAAATGCTTTCAAATTGCCATATTAAATTTCCCTCAGACAGGGTTACGGTATAATAATAATAATATAAACATAATAAAGTATATTATTGTTACACTGAAGAAACATGTAATTTAGATGACAACAAATCTCATAAAATTACAAAGAGGATTATGTTGGAAAGTAATCATTTTAAAATATGTATTCTTAAAGGGTCTCAAGCCTAAGGATTGACTTCATTGCATCCGGTTTTATCCCATATAGCTCGGCCCCTCTCCACATAAGGGACAGGCTACCTGCCAAGAGTATTGCTCAAAGCACCAACTCTGTAGCTCCGGCAGCAATCCTTGGTCTCGAATAAAAATGCACATGCGAACGGCACGGTCCTGTTTCGAAGCCACAATCTTAGGAATGCAAGGAAAAGGCTTAACCACTGTATAGATACGTTCTTAGATATGTGTTGTAAGGTTATTTTGCTGGGACCCTCAAGGGGAACAAAGAATAGTAACACTGCGACCTAAAGGGCATGTTGTAAGATGTGACTGAGGTAGTGGCCTAGAGAGGCTACCCTAGTAAATAAAAAGCCCTGCAGAAATTGGATGTGCTGGCCTACTTGTAGGCGCATAACTGGCGCAATGTACAATCGCTCTTTGGCTTGGATCACATACAAATCACAAAGAGTGGTTAACAAGTAGTAGATATGGAGCATAAGAGGAAGAAGAAAATGTTATTTCTTCATTCATAACTAGTTTTTTTTAAATTGCAACAATAACTTATTAAGTAGACTAATAATTATTACATTTTGTTAAAATGCATTGTTGGTGACTGCATAAGTTTACCTAATTCACAGACAGGTCCAGAGTACTAGATTCACAAATAATGACACTTTGGAGTACACACACACTTCTGTAGATTAGAAGCAACTGTAACTCTTATTTTTTTTTTTATCAAGATACTATTGAAGAAGCATTTTTTAGTGAGTGGGGTGTTAACTGAAAATGAAGAGTCATCGTATGCAACTATTGTTCAAAATTGTAGACCAAAATATAAGCAGTAAAATGTTAATTTTACCAGTTTTTAACTAATTGCTAAGAATGCTTACCGTACATCACAACAATGATCTCCTGATGCAGTCCACACAGCTCTTCCCTTCTCCATCTAGTGATGCTGCTGCCTCATAGTAAGCAAAATGGAAATATTCATGTTCAATTTTGAAAAATAGGGTGCGGCATGTAGTCAGTCTTTCAATACAAACAAAATCTCTTGTATTCTTCAGCGTATTATTAACACAAACTTGTTGCACTGACTTGAAAACCTCTGATAGCCTTTGACAATGAATAAAGATGCATGTGTTTCATACAACAGAACACACTAAGAACTATGTAAATGCTTATTAGATGTAAATAAATATATTAGTGATTTTTTAAATTATAAATAGACACAAATGGTTGGAGAAGACCATTATGGAAGGAAGCATCACGGCAAAGATGAGAAGAGGAAGACCACTGAGAATATGGATTCAGGATGTGAATGATAATTTGAGCATGATGGATGCAGAGGCAGGAGATCTGACCTATGAGAGAGAAATTCCAAAGGACTGTTAGGGTAGCAAAGTTCTGCTCAGGACAAGACATTTGATGAATATTTGTTTATATTGATAATATCAGATGATAGATGCTGATTAGAAATAACTAGTAGATTAAACTCTTAGTGAACCAGGGCAAAAACCATGTTTTTACAAGCCATTTGTTTCTAGAATTAAAAAAAGCCCTTTAGTGTGGCTCCTGGTAAAAAGGCATCCAACCCAAAGCCTTGTAGTGTGGCGTTTGGTTCACAAGGAGTTAAATCAGACAAAAGCAGCATCCCAGAAATCAAAGACGTTATATGCAACAAGTCAATGTCAAGAGAAGAAAGAGTTTTTCAGTATTAAATAAAGCCAATACTTATATATGGATGCAAGTCATGGGCAATAAATCAACAGATATACAAATTTATGGATACCACAGAGAGGTTGTTTTACAGGAGGATGCCAAGATTCCCATAGACTGCTAAAATGATTCATGTTTATATGTTGAAGGAAGTCAAGACATAAAGAAAACTTATTGTCAATATAAGAAAGAGGCATTCATCATTTTCAGGCATGTGATTGGAAAGAGAAGTTTAGAGCACATTGTGACAACAGTCTTGTTCTAACCTTATTTTTGATGCAGTTATTTATGATTCTGTCATGTCTTGTGTTGTTAGTGACATTTCTGAGATATTGCATTTCATGTGTTGCTATTTTCTGTGCCTTGCTTAATTCATTGTACATGTTTTTAGGAGGTTGTTGTCCTGTATGTTATTGCTGAAATGAACATTTCTTTAACACTAGCTGTGAAATTCCACCCTGATATCTTACTGTGCAGCACAGGAACTAACAGGGAAGGAGGGGTAGGGGATGGCCTAAAAATACATGGAGAATATTGCTGGTGTCTGATAATTAAAAGGATAGGCAAGAATTGGGAGGAAGAGCTGGACGAAGTTTGTTGAAGACTTGTGCTCCATTGAGAGTTGAAAGGTGAAGTCGCTCATGTGGTGCCAGAGCCTGCAAGAGAAGTAAAGAATAGTACCACTGCAACTTACTAGGCATGTCGTAAGAGGGGACTGAGGTAGGGGCCTAGGAAGCTTCCTAGTAAATAAAAAGCGTTGCAGAAAATTGATGGCCTACTTGTAGGCGCATAACTGGTACAATTGTTCTAAGGCACAGATCACACAGTGGTTATCAAGTGGTTGACATGGAGCGTTCGAAGCAGAAGAAGAAAGGTGAAAAAGAACAGACTCCTACTTCAACATATTCAACAATCTCTTCCCAAGTGCTGTCTTATTATATAGTTATCTCTGCTTCCTATTGCATCATCTTCTCCCTTCCAGTGGTAACAATGACATTTTAGTTATTTAATTTCTCATTTATCATCTCTACAGGTGTCCACCCTGAGTAGCATCCATTTATACCCATCAGCAGAAGCCTCCAGAGACAGAAACAGCAGTCTTGAGACAAGTACCAGACACCAGTCTATGAGAAGACAGACTTGGACAAAATGAGGATTCAAAACAAACGGGACATGAAACTTATATTTTAATTGCCAGTGTGTGTCATTTCTGTTTCTCCTGCTCTCTTGTCTCGTTTCCTTGGAAAAAGTTCATTGACAGAATTCTCCATTGCTGTGTCACTGGACAACATTCTGTTGTCAATTAAAAATGGGCGTTGCTTTTACATTTACTTTAAGTTTATATTTCCATTTAATAAATATTTTCTCCACTTTCCCACCAAGTAAATTTTTATTTTAGGAATGTGAGCTTTTGACCATCTACTGTTATGTTATCTTTCTCCTTGTTGTGCTGTACATATAACGTGCAACTGTGCAGGATTTAGTTGTATGTGCATACCCTTGATATTTATGTATTTATTAACAGTTGTAAAATGGTATAATACGAGTTATAGATTACAATAAAACTGAAGCTGAAGGATAAGTTTATCCATCTATATTCCAAAGTGAAACAATTCTAGTTTGTAGTTTGTAATCATCTGACTTCATATTTATTCATGTTGAGAAATGTAAGCTCTTCATTTAGCTTAAGTCAGTGACCACCATTAATTGTGTTATAGTTTAGTCAACTTTGTGAAAGCTTTCACATAGGGCACAAAACACGATTTGTAAAATTAGACATGCCAAGGCATATATCAACATAGACAGAAGTATATAGTACAACCACATGCTAGAATAAGGAGGTTGAAACCATTTGGTTCACCAAAAGAAGAATGGTAAATGCATGACAAAAGGCATGACGAGCGACCTCAGCCTTGCCGGAACATATATTGGTCATGGACGAGAAAATGGTACTTTTCAAGACTTGTGCTAACCAAGCAAAGACAACTAAGTGAAAGTCTGGTATGCTATGTCTGTGTGTTGCACCGGTTCCCACTAGTATCCAATACAGTAACATAAGCAGGATATCGGACACTGACATGAATGAGTTTAGTAAAGAATTCAACACCAGCTTAAAAAATGGTGAGATCAGGGAGGAATGGCTACTTAATATCACTATCAAAACCCCCCAAAAAATCACATATAAACGGTTTTAGAATAATTGCAAGCAGAATACAGTGGGCAAGCTTATTAAAAAGTTAGGGACATACAGACTGGAGCAGGATTTGGAGAGATGCTGCATGTTTTCTTCCACCTTAGGTGAAATAAATAAACTTGGTGCAATGCTTCGATCTTTACATATGACGTCTTTGGTTTCCAGGCTGGTTTAGAGACATGTGCTGTTGTGCTAGATCTCGAGGATGCCTATAACAAAGTTCCAATCACATACTTTATACATATACTCACGCTACTCAATATCAAAACATTGCTCATAAGATTTATTTTACCAATAAATAACCATAGACTCACAGAATTGAATAAAATTGTAAAAAAGCTTGCAGTGTTCTATCAAACATCTATAGTTTCCAGCCCCCTTTTCTGATCTAGATTTAGAGACGTGTGTTGTTGTACTTGATCTCGAGGATGTCTATAACAAAGTTCCAATCACATACTTTATACATATACTCACGCTACTCAATATCGAAACATTGTTCATAAGATGGATTGCAAGGGTGTATTTTTTAAAGAAAAGTGGCACTCATGTATGGTACTCTGTGTCTAGAACAGTTTCACCATTTCTACCACAGGAGTCTCCACTATCTCCAGTACTATTCAACATACTCATCATATGCAAGTTTCAGCAGTGCAGTGATATCCACTGCATCAAAAATATAACAGTACTAATAGCAAGGGTACCAAATTCAGTTTACAAAAAAAAAAGACATTTCAGAAACTGCTTGTGCTCTCAGATATGGACAAAATGGTAACAAGGGAAACTAATGCTGAAATATTTTATAGATGAGTTGCTGTTCTTTCCAAGTCTAAATAAAATGTCATTGAAACAAAGCAACAATATTTGTTGTTATAAGTAAACCGAGAATGCAATGACAACTTTATTTTGTCTAATAAACAGTTGCAACAATACATAGAAGCACTGATAACAACTACATTCACGTAAATAATTGTTACATCTACACATATAAATGCTACATTCACATATTTGAGTATTAATTCCTCTTCAACGATCTCTGATCATTCACTTAATCGATTGTGTGCCACATATTGGGTTGTCAGCTTGAAGTCAGTCAGTTTTGCATGTTAGCTCATGCAGATGATAGTTGAAACACTTTTCTGCCATTTTACCAAGATCAAACTGTAGTGCCACTTAATCGTGGTGAAGTGGTGGGGGGCCGTCATAAAGCCAATAGGCAACTAAATACATTTAAACAAATTCCAAGCAGTTCTCGTCCGAAAGAATGACTGCGCTCGTGAGTTTTTACACGTTCAACTGTAACTGGGTTCGCATTTTGTGGCACTTTCGGGTAAGGCTCAATTTTTTTTTTTTAATATAATTACATCCACAAATCTGACTGGTGCAGTCACATCAACACAAATAGTTATTACATTTGCTTGCAGCGTTGTTTGATTTTTAGTCAAGAAATATGTTCAGAATCAATGTTTTTAATATCTCATGTATTATGCATTATCATAACTGTAAAACACAAAAGATGTGTTTCGTCTGCATAGGAAAACCTCTCAAATGATAAACTCTGATAAAATTTGCAAAAATTTTTCATGCTGGAGATACGCAGTAGCATAGTTGTTAGTGAACTCGTTTCTTATGTATCTGGTCTAGGTTCAATCTCAAAGTGGGCGTGGAATATTTTTCAGACCGTAACGACTCAGGTTGAACCAGTCTAAATTGGGTAGGAGAAAAAGCACAGGGAAGCAACGGCGTGGTTATGACCACATCACCCATCATGTGCCGACAGTCAATTACACAATACACCTCATGGTATGAAAATAGGGGTTCCTTTACTTAATACTTTCCGTATTCATGCTAGAATGTTATCAACACAACTAGTTTGAGCTGCTTAAATTGTTCCATTCTTGAGTTAGGTTTTGATTACGGTAGATATTATTGATATGGGGGAAGATGTAGTGTGCTGTGAAATTCGTAACTTCTGTTGTATTCGTTGCTGGATAAAGGCCTTTTGGTCGAAACGTTGCTGTGTATTGTTTTGTAAAACTGCAGTATTTTGTATTTTACGTGTTACGGTAGATACCACATTAATGTAATTTGATGAATATGATAAAGGGAGATAAAAGACAAATTAATGAAATCGCCTTGATGCAAATTATATGCATATGAAGATAATGAAATTGAAACAGAGCTGTGACTGACAAATGTTAATGTGTTAAATTAGTGAAAGTCTCAACATTAGTGAAAAGACAGTGAACAAATGATTGGGACCTCTGAATAAAACCCACATACTACCAAACAAAGGATTCGAACCACAAACCCATTTTTCTTACAGCACCCATTGCCTAGCCCTGCAGGCAGGCATTTTTAAGAACACATCCATCTAGCTCTATAAAAATGAGCTTCACTAAGTCATGTCTTTCTTAAACAGAGTTCATGTTCAACAAATAATAATCAGGTCAGAATCGATCGAACAATGTCTGCACACAGACATGCAATACGCTGTTTGTGTTTGTATATTTGAGACGAAACAACATACGTACACACACATATATACATATAGCATAAATGTACACACCATTCATAGGTAGTTTCAAGTTTATTGTACGAAGAGAATAAGAAGTTTGAAGAAGAACTGGAGCCAATGAATAAAAAATGATCTGAAACTGCAAGATTTACTTCATTGGACTGGGTTTTTACACCATATGGCTCCATCCCTCTCCACTGAAACGGTACGCAACCTGCCAAGACTATTGCACAAACTCAATAGCTTCAGAAACAATAAATGGGGTCTCTGGGAAAAAATGCACTCAGAATGGCACGGTCTGGGTTCTTCTACTTCTTAGTGTTTGTTCTTTACGACCAATTTTAATCACTCTTTGTGATATGTTTGATCTTTGTCAAGAACGTGTATACATTGCACACTGTTTTGGTAGGCCCCTAAACGCATAGACTTTACACGTTTAGGAAACGTGCATCCAATTTCAGCCTAACCTTCTCAGTCGCTTCTTACTACATGCGTGGCAGGTAACAGTGATTCTATTCTTTACACCCCAAATTTGGTCCCTGGTCTCACTCAGGAGCGTCAGGGTTCGAACAAACGATCTTTTGAACCCAAGGCAATGATTTAGTCACAAAGACCACAGGAGTCAATAAATCAGATCAATAAATAAACAGTGTATAAGTATTAAGGGGAAAACTTACCAAATACATCATTTCTACCACAAACTCTTATTTCTTACGGCACTCATTGTCTAACCCTACAGACGGGCGTTTTTCGTTTAAACACAACCAGCTAGCTCTAAATAAAAAAAAGCCTACGCTAAGCCGCGTTTTTCATAAATAGCGTCGTCTGTTGAGCATATAATAAACAGGTCAGATTCGATCGAATAGTGTTTGTACAAATTTAAACGGAAATTATGAAAATTTAAGTTCATTGATTGATTGATAGGACCATCAACATTGAACTTCGGTGAATAGCCATGTGTGCTCCGATCTCTTTCTTACACAGGAAGATCTCAGCGGAAATTGCACGAACTCCGTAGCACCGTTGAGGATCACCGTGATAAAATTCAAGTCATATTGATGTCTCATTCCTTCATTGTATTGTTCATCAAGAAAATGTATGTACCATCAACGTGTTCATGGTCGCTGACATCATGTCCCTTAGTAGCATGTCCCTTGCGGAACGTCGATTTCATCACAGTCTGTCTGAAAAACACTTGTCTCTAGTAAGTTCTTCAGCGACGCATTCAAAGTTTATGTGATGTCCTGCTGTCACCTTCGTCTTGGTCACGCCCTGCCTAGTTACTTCAGGAACCATCCCTTCAATTACCTTTCTCTACAAACCACTGTGATATTTAATTGGCCAAAATGGATATCTGTTAGCTATTCATTTATAATTTTTGTTCATTTTCTTTCTCTCTTTTCCTCTCTCTCTTCCATCTCCCTCTCTCTCTCTCTCACACACCCTCTCACTTACCCCTCTCTCTCTCGTTCCCGTCCTCTACTTTCCCGCACTAATACGATTTCTACCTCATGTGAGATTGCACATGCAAATTAAACATTTTATAGAAGGTTTTCCAAGCATGTACACCTTGCTGAGTCAGCGATGGCTGGGACACGTGTGCCGTATGAGCGACGATAGAATCTCAAAGAACTTCTATATGGTCTACTCGCAACTGGTGCTAGACAGCATGGGCGCCCATTATTACGCTTCATTAACACCTGCAATCGTGATTTAACTTCATGCGGCATAGACAAAGAACACTGGGAGCGGCTGGCCAAAGACAGGCAAGCATGGCGAGCGGGCAGTGAGGGCAGTTCAAAAAGAAAGAAGAAAAACAACATCACATGTGGAGGCAAAAGAGAGCAGAGAGAACATCCTATGTACCAGCTCCAGTTTTACCTGCAGCAACTGTGGCAAGGAGTGCCACTCCAGAATAGGCCATTACAGCCACAAGAAACGTTGTGATTCAGCTCAGAACATACGTGACGCAAAACCTATTGTCTCCTGAGACAAAGAGGCCAATGAACAGAAGGTTTTCAATATGTGAGAGTTTATAACTCTCTGCGTCCTCAAATTTTTTATATTCGGCCCCTGTCATATAAAAGGTTTCCCATTTCAGTCTTACACACAACACACATACTGATAACCGAACTATACAAAAATATTGCAAACTCGGCATTTACGTAATGAAACCAGCATATAATAGTCTGTATATTGTCAATACGAAAGAGACTTGAAGAAATAATCTGATATAACAACTGTGTGAGAATGATGAAGCCTTGCTATGCTTAGAGTATTCCGGCTCGTAATATCCTTTAGATTCATCAACTTCTGTTAGATCCGCTGTGAAAATAAATATAAACAAAAATCATATTTAATGTATATTTGTATTCCAGTCTGTCATTAAATAGCTTGTCCTGAGCAGAACTTTGCTACCTTGACAGTCCTCAGGAATTTATCTCTCTCATAGGCCAGATGTCCCACCTCTACAACCGTTATACGTTCCAGTCTGTCATCATCATCAAGGTGCGTATCCTTCATAGGACGTTGCTCTCTTTGCAGCACATCTGAAATTCACTCTGTCTCTTGCCAGTTCACAAACACGTAATTACAAAGTACTGTAGTTTTACAAATTACAAAAACAATGACAAAATACAGCAACGTTTCGACCAACAAGGCCTTTATCAAGCAAACGAACAAACAGGAGTGACAAATTAAAATGAAACACAAATGGACGACCAAATACAAACGTATCTAAGGAAAATCTGGAATAAAACGAATAACGAAATAAATGTAACACAAAAACACACATAAAAACTAGAAATAGAAAGGAAAAGAAACAATGAAACATCTAGTAAATATATAACTTGAATACATGCAACATATACCCATATAGATTACAAAGCATGGGAAGAGAAAGTACTACTTAAACTCCACCATACAAAGAAATCAACCGATTCTCCAGAGCAAATCGACTGCGATTTCTTTGTATGGTACCTTGCGACCACGCGGCTCAACGTATTACATTCTTATGCTTCTTAGTACTTTCTCTTCCCATGCTTTGTAATCTATATGGTATATGTTGCATGTATTCATGTTATATTCCATTCTTATGCTTCTTAGTACTTTCTCTTCCCATGCTTTGTAATCTATATGGGTATATGTTGCATGTATTCAAGTTATATATTTACTAGATGTTTCATTGTTTCTTTTCCTTTCTATTTCTAGTTTTTATGTGTGTTTTTGTGTTACATTTATTTCGTTATTCGTTTTTATTCCAGATTTTCCTTAGATACGTTTGTATTTGGTCGTCCATTTGTGTTTCATTTTAATTTGTCACTCCTGTTTGTTCGTTTGCTTGATAAAGGCCTTGTTGGTCGAAACGTTGCTGTATTTTGTCATTGTTTTTGTAATTTGTAAAATTACAGTACTTTGTAATTACGTGTTTTGCCAATCAAATAGTTTTACTGCAGTTCCATATATATATACTGAATTGCTAGTTCACCCACTTTGTCGATGGTCATGTGCATGGTTTCTTTAATATCTTATAGCCATCTTCTTGGTCTGCCTCTGCGTCCTGGTGAAGTAGGTTCTGAACCTTTGTTGATAATGAAGTAGATGCTGGGAAAAGTAGGTTCCGAACCTTGTTATGATAATTGAAGTAGGTTCGGAACCTTTGTTGATATGAAGTATTGCTAAACTTTGATGATTGAAGTATATATGTGCACTTCGAGGTATGGTGGGGTCTCTACTATACCCTCTCCTTTACTTTACTGATATGATTGTTCGTGCGTGCTACATCTATGTAATACCGCTCCATTATATGCTGGCAGTGTTGATCCCACTTTGTAGTATAAAACCCCTACTATCGGCGATGGTACTAGTGATGACGCCAACACAGTGTGGTAACGTCCAATATCTTCCTCATTATATATGTTCCTTATGTACCACCGTACATTGATGAAGGATGATGTTATTCTGGATTCTGTGCCTTCCTCTCCTCACTTATATAGTGTCCGTACATTTCCTTTATTCGTTGTATGTATGACCATTTTGATTACTTCTATTACTCCTTGTACAGATATCATTTACAATATAGTTCGATAACTGTCTTCCCTGAGGTACTTTGTTGATGATCTCCATTCTATGTATTAATGATGGCATTCTTCTAACTGAACTGTTACATAACAATTACAACACTCATCAGACGCCGTATATTATGTGACAATAACTCCATTTTGGCAATCTTATGTCATGTTTATTTATACTTTAACAGATGTTTCTCCGACCACGTCCGTCCATGTCAAGAGTCAATCTCAGAAGCTTGTTTACCTATCTCGTCACTAACTGACTGTTTCTACACAAAAACGTATATTGGTTTCACTACGTAAAATTGTCTCGTTGTTATGTGTTGCACTTCTACTTAGAAGTGCAACACGTAGTCTCAACTATATAATATCTAATACTACACTAACTATCTGGCTAACTGTCTGCTCTTCAGCTGCCACCTGGGGGGCTGGCTATCCACTACACTGGGACACTGCCCTCTAGTATTGTTCTTTCCAGGCCATCGTGACGGTTGATGTGACCAAAGTATGTAATGTTTCTGTATAGTATGTTGTTTATCAGCCAATTCTCTTTAACATTTAGTTCTTTCAGGACATCAGTGTTCTTTCTTTTTTCTGTCCATGGTATTCGTAGGATCTTTCTGTAGCATTTAGTTTCGAAGGACTGGATTTTCGTTCTTAATTTCTGTGTAATAGTCCATGATTCACAACCATAAGTAGCCACTGGGAAAATGCATGCTCTCAATATTTTTAATTTTAGTATTTTGCAGGTGCTTTGCCGCATGTTCTTCACTGTGTTTAACTTCTTGATTGCTATTGCTAATCTTCTTGAGATCTCTTTGGAGCAGTCGCCGTTATTAAATATGTCACTATGTCTTTCGTTATGTTATGTTATTCGATCAACATCATGACACATTAGACATTTCCATGCGTGCTTCGTCCATCGCTGCAGCAGCCATCCAAAAGTCTACTTGCTCACCGTGTCCGTGAAAAACTGATTAGTATATCTTCTCTCTCTACCACGAAGTCGACAATTTCTAGCTCCTAGGCAAACTTAACTCCAAATTCTCCCAATCTGTCCAGTTTCTGAGAAGCGCCCAAATCACACAAAAATAAGCGCACCGAATTGATGACATCGACTCTGTCCATACGTCAACCAGCTTGAGTCCAGGCATTGTTTGTAAGATAGCCAGTACGTTCGTTACCCTGCACTCTAGCATGGTCAGGTGTGTAAAGCAAGGTCATTGTCTTGAGATGTGACCTCCCAATGTTGTAAACCCATTCCGCGCGCAGACTTCCAGATTAAATCCTTTGAAGCATATATATCGAGCCTTCCACTACTTCTTTGCGATCAGTTTCGTATTCTCGTCTAAACCATGAGATGGATTGTCTGTATGAAGCTGCATGTTAGTTGGAGTTCCTCGTGAGTTCCCCACATCTTGCTCTGTAAGCTTCGTTCACGAGGCCGTTTCGTTTCGTTTGTGTGTGTATGATAGACATAATGTGCTCTGGAGTGTGTTTCAGTCTGACATGCACACTTTGCAGTCTCATTGATAATCGTATGGTGTATGCCTTTCTTTAGTTTATTATTGTTAATATCTTGTCACACATCTCTCACCACGTTTAATTTCATTCAGAACTAACGTGTTGCTATGTAACCAGTTTCAGAAGACGCACACCAAAACAATGATGTCAAGCAGTTTAGAGGAAGTATGTTGACATACAGTACCAGGAAATAGATTATTGATACTGACCTCTTTTCAAATTGTGTGCACCTGTGAAATAAGAATTGTAAACTGATTAGTTAAATTGTCGTCTGATATGAACTTTGAATGCATATATTTGTTTGTAAATGAGTATATATATATACTAGTAGTTTACCCGTTCTTCGCACGGGGAATTTAGTTTAAATCTAACCTACTTTTAAAGTTAATTTGTTATCCTTTTCCGCTGATCTTCCGATCCCACATAAACTGTAGCTCATTCCGATAGCCAGTAAAACCTGATACATTTGAATTCCCATTAAAGTTGAAAAATACAATTGGCAAATTAAATTTTTTCAGATTATTAACTCTTCGATGTGTTTTTAAAAAAAAAAGATTTAAATTGTCCGAGCGTGAGATCGAACATGTTGTCTTTAGGATAGCAGACGAGCATCTTATGCATTCGTCTACAGCATTTTCATATTGAAATGCCCATAAATGTGTTATAGTCTGTCCATTAATTCGTGAGCACGTTTGAAATTGATTTTCTCGAAAACTACCTGTTGGATCTCAGTGATTTTTTGCATGCAGCCTTAGAATACCCATGACGCTAAAATAAAGCTAACCAGTAGTCCATAGATGCTACGGATTTTGCACATCGGCGAATTCCTTTGATCTTTATGACAATTGCAAATACGGGGCTCAAATTTTAGATTTTACAGTATCCCTAGAATTTGTCCATGTCAATTCTATTCATAGGTGTATCTCCATATTAACTTGATAGGTCAAGTAATTAAGTGTGTTGCCCTTTATGTGCAATCGTGAACTTGGATACAATATGCAACAGTTAGTCCTCCCTTCGGTCACCATTAGACCCCAGGGTGTCTTAACTTCACCACAAATTGTATGATGGTAGACGCATTTGGATATGGAAATGTATACGTTGCTATTTCTCAGTCTGTAATCAAAATATGATTTGTATCATCCCGAATCTGACGATTCCATGAGGTTGATAATTGTTACTGGCTGAACAAATTGTAATCCATCTCGGTGCCAGTACTCGTCTTCCTCTCGGGGCACATGTTCAACACACTTCTTCCAGAACTGCATGTCTATCATTGAGAAGGACTCACGTGTCAGAACTTCAACATCACACATTTTAAACGTCCTATTCTGTTCGGCAACTTGCCCTTTTACTTTAGACCAGACAAGCTCTATCGGATTGAGGTGAGCATGATATGGAGGTAGTCGCAAAGACGTGTGGCCGTATTCCGCAATGATTTTGTCAATATGAAACACCTTTGTCTTATTTGTCATCCTCACCAGGTGCAACAACTCGGGTTTCAAATATGTATCATCGAAGCTGACATTTTCCTTAGCAGGCCAAGTCCTAATTTGATCTTTGTATTTGATGCAGTTGGTACTTTGTCTTCCGCTGATACTGCGTTGTGATAGGATGCATTATCCATTACCAAGCATGATGGTCTGTTTAGAATTGGAAGTAGATCTTTCTCCATCCAGTGCCTGAAAATATGTCCATTCATTTCTGTGTGGTAGTCCCTACCGTCGGTACTTTTGATTGGAAAATAAGTCCAGCGTCATGGACAAGACCTTCTTCACTACTTCCTGCATGTGTTAGTATAATACGCTGGCCTTTGCTGCTTGGTATTTTTCTTTTCTGTTCACCGTCTACTGATTGCCATTCTTTAGCATTGGTGTGGTGAGCATTGACCCAGGATTCGTCCAAATATACAATAGCATAGCCTTGCCTCCGCCGCTCACGGATCTGCCTCAGGTATTTACTTCGGGCAGCAATTAAATGTGCTTTCACAAATAATATTCCTGCCGCCTATAGTTTTCTGAAGGTGAAGCCGGCGGCTCTTACAATTTTCCTTAGAGTACTTTTAGAAATGTCTATGCTGCAATCTGATTGCAGTTTTAATTTCAGTTTCCTGAGAGTAACAAGTTGATTTGTCGCAAACATTTTCAAGAGCTCCCGTCTTATGACATCTATGTCAAAGTCGTCAATTGTTCTTTTCCTTCCTTGCTTGACATTAGTGCACTTTGTGTCCTGTTTAATCCATCGGGAAAAGGATTCTCTATTCAGACCAAGCGCCAGTTGCGTTCGTTTCTCAGGGTTATGAATATCGCAATATAGATGACCTCTCTTAGATTCCTTACGGAAGTGTTGGTATAGTAAAACTGTAACCTTCTGCATTGTTATAAATGTGCACTTCAGACTCATTATGAATGTGATATCAATGTCAGTTTTGATAAGCCAACAAATATGATACAATAGCTTCATACAAATAGCGAGATACGCCTATAACTATACAACGGTATCCCAATTATAACGTCATATGCTTTCCGCTTTCAAAGTCGACTGGGTTAGGTGCACGGGATTTCGTGAAATTGTTGTATACTCACGATATTTCTATGTTACCATAATGTATTTTAGAACAACGCGTCTGTGTACCGTAGATCTGTTACTATTGTGTACAATCCGGTGAGGTTGATTTTAATATAACCTGAAGAAGAAATATTTCAAACTACATCAAATTTTCTTGGAAAAAAATATTTCTATAGCGTCATGGATATTCTAAGGCTGCTTGCAAAAAATCACTGAGATCCAACAGGTAGTTTTCAGAAAATCAATTTCAAACGTGCTCACGAATTAATGGACAGACTATAGTATTCGTGTGATGTGAGAAAGACATCACCGGACTATAACAACATGATCGCTTTGCGCATCATATGACCGACAACGTCGTGAAATCATGGATATACGTTTTCGGTGATTTCTATGCAGAAAGACCATGTGCGTTAAGTTGGGAATATGGTTCTAGAAACTTTAAAAAAGTATAGTTTTATAATTTTTCCCTTTTCGTATCCATGAAAACCACCTTCTTGTCAAATTTCAAGTCCGTAGGTTGTCCAGATATCTCCAAACTATTGGGACAGACATACAATTCCATTGATCTTTGTCTTATATATATAATAGGTGTGTGTGTGTGTAAGGGAAGGCCAGACAAAATATTGTAAGAAAAGAATAAGGAGTTCCCCAGACGAAACACCGAGCCAATGAAAATAATCAGATATTAGGCGTGAACAAGTACAAGGGGCTTCCAGATAAAACTAATTACCAAATACTAGATTCGAACCACAAACCATTATGTATTCTTAAAAGCGCTCGCCTGTTGAGCTAGGCAATGGGTGCCACGAGAAATAAGTGTTTTTTGTTCGAATCATGGATGTGGTCATTTTTTTTTTTCCCGAAGCAACTAATACTTGTTCATTGTGTAAAGTTAATTGCTTATCCTTTACAGGACTTTGCGAATCAACTCCAGCTTTTTAACGCTGTTTATGATTTTTCTAGGCATTACTACGTTCAGTAGTTTGTCATTGATTTCTGAACGGGTGGTGTCATCATCCTTTTGTAAAAATGCACATGAAACAATTTGCAACCAAATTGTCCGCAGCGTGATTCGAACTCAGAACGTCGGGGTTGATAGACCGAGTCACTAACCCATAAGCCATATACTATTTAGAGATAAAATATATAAATCACGTTTTGGTCTTCTTGAAAGTTCTAGAAGCGAGCTGAAACCACAGAATTCATGTTTCATTGGTAGAACTCCAAAAATGCCAATTGAACATGGTTAAGTCGCGTCGGTTCTAGCCTGGGAATAACTTATGCATCATGTTTAGAAACGGAATCGTCCAGACTTCGAACAGAATTTGAATGTGCTTCACATTCCTTTGTCCTATTTCACGCATAAAGAACGTAATGAAAACTGAAATATTGTATTCACATTAAACGTTTCAGTAGATTGGATAGCACACCAATAGAGCGCATGGTTTCCTGAAGGTTATGCAAGGTACGACGGTGGCAGATGGACGTTAAAGTTGCCTTGAACTTGGCATTGGTAAAGACAGGAGAAAGTGATAGAGACCGAACGAGAGAGTTTTCCAAAAGTAATGGGATGAGAGCGACATTCTGCAAAGACATACAATCTAATAATTACAGTTTTACAATCTCTAACTAAACTTATCATCTTTTGTCATCACACAATTACCGGATTGTTTGCACAGTGCTGTGGTTTTCTGTTTTTGTTTTACGTTGCTCTAGTGGCTTGTGTAATAGTTTTTTGTTGTTGTTGCTTTTTGATAGGATTCTGCTACACCATCTAATGGCGAAACACTTAAAAAAAGTATTGTAGTTTTACAAAATACAAAAACAATACACAGTTATACATTTCTACATAGTTTTACTATGGTCTTCCCCTATATTGATAATACTGTCATCTAACCATCTTTTTCGTGGTTTTTTCCTCTCGCCCTCTTTCCTGATGTTCTGTTGTAGAAGATTATATGTTTAATACGGTTAATAAAACTCAAACTGAATAAGTAGAAAGAAAGCAGCTGATGTCAATTATATTAAAAAACATGGCGTCATATTTGAGCACAACTTACAGACTGACCTTGAATTTCGACCTTCACCCCAGCCATCTGAGAACGCTCAGAAGAACGGCATAGATAAACACCAGAATCCTCTGTTCGAGTATCCTTGATTTCAAGTCTGCTTCTGACAACACCAGAGTTCTGACCACTTACAATCACAGAAGTGTGAACACTGTACCTGCTGTCCTTGCCTTGAAGAATGGATACTCCACCTGAAATTGAATCACGCGATAAAAGTTGTAGGAAAAAAATACTTCAATCAGCGCACGTTCTAGAATAACTTTACATATTTATCATATGAGAAGAAATAATCAGACATTCAAGTTGAACAATTTAAGTTAATGTGTTTACTTTCTCGGCATGTGGCGTGCCATTTCTGTTGAAAGAACCGAGACATATGCGGAAACTCGGTGCAACGAAGTCAATTCTTTTTGGATCTTTTATTTTGTATTTGAAGTTCGGTTGACCTGTATTATTTCTTCTCTAAAGTTTCATTCAATCCAGAATAATGTACCAGTTTCAGCTTTGTAGAATAGAGCAATAAATAGGCTGGTAATCGATCTAACTCTTTGTCAGTTGTAAAGCAAGGGCTATAACCACTTAACTACATTATCAGTGTTTAAACCTAAATCAGATGTCAGAGAATGTTTAAGATTGTTGCCAACCAGAATTGTCTCCCTTATTTATTATGTGTTTTTCTGTGGCCAACAAAATGCCAGATTTTTCTGTACATTCATTCATTTCTTAATTGCAGCTATGAAAATTATAAGTTCTAATAACTTATTCTCAGTAGTAACTTACAATAACCAGACTTGGACATTTTGTAAATAAGCTTTAAAACACAAAAGTGCTTTTAAATATAAATGTTATAAAAGATTTCCCAATATTCTATGGACAAGAAAAGAAGAAGAAAAAGCCAAAAATAAGAATTAAATAATATTCTTGGATTAGAAAAATAAGATTGAGGGAAATGAATGACATTGTACAAATAAAAATACATGAAAGCTTGAGAAAGTCATTTATGGAGGTAGATATTTCTGGAAAGCGGAGAAGAGGAAGATGAAGATGGATACAGCATGTGATATATGTCTTAACACATTCGCTCCTCTGATCCGATGTACCGGCTCACGGTATGTTATAGATGACACAAAGTCAGTATATTGGCTAATTTAGTCGTTAAACTGCCGTTATTGCATGTAATATCGCTTTTTAGGGCGGTGTAGGACAGGTGGGACGAGAACCTGGAGAATTAAATGGTCGCATGGCTAGTGCAGTCACGCGAAGCTGTTCACGTTATGGGTTTTTTTTTAAATGATGCCCACAACATAAAGAAAACCACTGGCATACATTGTAAAATAAATGCATTATAAAAGAAATTACAAAGTGAAAGTGTAAAACATAACAACAGAGGTAGGATATATGATTAAGTTAAGTTAATTGCATATCCTTTACAGGACTTGCGAATCAACCCCAGCTTTTTAACACTGTTTGTGATTTTTCTAGGTATTATTACGTTCAGTAGTTTGCCATTGCTTTCTGAACGGGTGGCGCCATCGTCCTTTTGTAAAATCCACGGGAAACAATTTGCAGCCAAACTGTCCGCAGCGTGATTCGAACTCAGAACGTCGGGGTTAATAGACCGAGTCACTATCTCCTAAGCCACAGACGCCACCCAGAGTAAGCTACTGTTACTATTTCTAATATTAATACTGTTTAGTTCTAATAGAGTCCCTAAGGTAGTCTATCATTGTGTTCGGTGACGCTCAGACAACCATTATAATATAAGTGGCGCCACTCTGTATCGGTTTTATCGTTTCAGTAGATTCATCAACTGCGTGAAGAGAGGCACACAGCGATATTTCATATCAATATACGCGAAAAAGCTTCTCTGGACACTTATACTCAGTGGCGGCTCGTGATCATTTTTCTTGGTGGGACCAGACACATAATTTCGGAAAAATCATGGGTTTTGAAGTAGTTACTATTATTTGTCTATTCGGGGAAGTTATTACCCCTTTCGATTATTGGTGGGGCCGGGTCCTACTGGCCCTTAATGACGAGCCGCCCCTGCTTATACTTCACAAAATCCCATCTTGTGCGCAATATATATCGTTTCTCGATACTGATAGATTACCATAACCATCTTCAATTCAGTCCATAATTAGCCATTCAAATTTATGGTTATAGTTTCTAAAAAAAAAACTCTTGCAACTTTACCTCCGATTGGAAGAGGATGGAGGGGGGGAGTTGCGAGAGGATTTTCTCTATGCTCCAGATGTTAAAGGCTGCTATGTCAAAGATGTCACCGAACTGTGTACATTGTGTGATTTTTATAATCAGCAGTCAAAAACTGATTTAAACGCTCTATACATTTTTGTTTACTGTATAGTGTACACAGACAAATAATTATATACTTCTTCTTCTTTGCGTTCGTTCTTTACGACCAATTTTAATCACTCTTTGTGATATGATTTGATCTTTGCCAAGAACGTGTATACGTTGTACATTGGTTTGGTAGGCCCTAAACACATTATATACTGTATGGTGTACAGAGACACGATAATATTTACTGTATAGTGTAGAGACAAGATCACCCGAGTGGTTACCAGGGCCCAAATTAGGAGTGTAAAGAATAGTATCACTGTTACCTGCCACATATATCGTAAGTGGCGATTAAGGAGGTGGGGCTAGCTACCCCACCCCGTAAAAATCACTAGATAGCTACAGAAACCACAACCAGGAATATTCATAGCTTGCTACCCATGGAAAGACCACGCAAGGAGGGACTCATGGCAAGAAAATGGAAAGAGATCTGGAAAGGATCGTCTTGGATTAATCGGGCTTGAAAGGCCTTGGTTGTGGGACCTATGCCATCCTAGGGGCGAAAGGTGAAGTAGAAGTAGAGACAAGATATTCTCATACGTAAACTATTAGCTCAGGATAAGATATTTCTATAGGTAAACTATTGCTTCAAGGATAATTCATGTCAAAAATCTACAGAACAAGCTACAAATTAAACTTGCAAGTTTTTGTTTTATGTTATTGAATTAGCGGTGGTTTCCTTATACTATCAACACCAATGACAACACGAACAATGTTAGTGGATAATCTGACCTTTAGTCCAGGTGACAGTCTCTACAGCTACATCTACAAGAATGGCGGTACACGTCAGCTCCAACAAGCTTCCAAGCTTTAAAATGTTCTGTCCGCTTATCTCAATGCCTGATAAATAAATAATGCATAGTTTAAAACAGACAGTATCAATTACTATAAAGTCGGACTTTTGTGTTGTGTGTATACATCAGTGGCGTATCCTGGTTCTTGGAGCAAGTTGTATTACAGTCTGAGAACTTTATTCTTCTCCTTCAATGATCCAGCCGCACTTGAGCTCTTGCCCTTCGGTTCAATGCTATGTAGTGGTATCTGCTTGTGTTTGTAAGTTGTTCTTTTGTTTCGTATGTGTTTCATTTGTCTGGTCTTGAAGGAAGGAGGATCTTCCTGACGTCATCTAGTGCTTGGAAACTAAAGAGGTGGTGGTGAACGGTATCACGACGATGTACACACAGCTGGCACTCTGGAGTGTATTGTGGTTGAATCTGTTTAAGTGATTATTAAGTGTTATGTGTTGGGTTCGAAGTCTAAAAATAGTGCTCTGATCTCTTCTTGTAAGGTGGTTGATGTTGTAATTAAGGTCAGGACTGGCCATATGTTGGAAACCTCTCTTACTGTGTCTCCCATGGCCCAGCTGTTCAGCCAAATTTATTTATTTGATCTCGTTAGGACCTACTTTGTGTATGGAGAGTTGTTGCCGTGATTGGTTGTTCTTGTATTGTTCTAGAATAACTTTCACAACGTAAATGTTTATCTTCATTTACTATTATTATTACAATTATACAATACTAAACTACAGAATAGAGGAGAAGAGAATCGGAGACTGATATTAAAAAGATAGCTAAAACATGGTAAGAATTCTCCTTCTTCTTTGTGTTCATTCTTTACAACCAATTTTAATCACTCTTTGTGATATGTTTGATCTTTTCAAGAACGTGTATACGTTACATATTGGTTTGGTAGGCCCCTAAACGCATAGACTTCTACACGTTTAGGACACGTGCATCCGATTTCATCCAAACCTCCTTAGTCGCCTCTTACGAC
The DNA here is from genome assembly GCA_020796225.1 of Arion vulgaris. Taxonomy (NCBI): domain Eukaryota; kingdom Metazoa; phylum Mollusca; class Gastropoda; order Stylommatophora; family Arionidae; genus Arion; species Arion vulgaris. The sequence continues at coordinate 77,325,684 of CM036756.1, forward strand.
ATGCGTGGCAGGTAACAGTTGTTATATTTTTTACACCCCAAATTTGGGCCCCGGTAACCACTCGGGCGATGAAAAGAATTGGAAAGGATGGTAGAAGAGAGGAAGATCTGGAAGAAGTTTGTTGAAGACCTGTGCTCCGTTGGGAGTTGAAATGTGAAGAAGAAGAAGAAGAAGAAACTACAGAATGCCTACTGTAGTGTTCACCATTTAATCATCATCATCATCAGATGCCGTCTCCACATCGAAGGTTGGCTGCAATCGCCTCTGTCTTTCGCCTTGGTGTTGCACACTGCCAGACTGTAACCTGTCCATTTCTTAAATTTTCCCTCCCACTTATCTCTCGGTCTTCCTCTTGCTCTTCCCCCTCAACTTTCCCTCTAGTAAATGTTTTATCATGGTGTCATGTCTTTTTATGTGCCCAAAATACTTTACTTGTCTGAATTTTATTACAGATTATAAAAGTACAATGTAATGAACTGATGGCTCTACGAATGCGTGACGATAGATCATATTGGTTTGATATCATACTGAGAGTCATGCAAGTTTGCATTCTGTCCTCATATTTTTTTATAACTATGACGGTGAGTCTCTGCGGTGTAGAGGCTGGTGTTTGCCTTTCGTTTCAAAGTACTCGGTTCGCTACCTCGTGGAGCCATGAAGATATTTTGCAGAGATCCCCGATCTAATGTAGGTAAAATCAGAGTTCCTAGTCCTATCAGAGACGGACGATAAAACGTAGACCCCAGGTTCATATTGAACACGTAAAAGAATCCTTGGCAGTTCAAAATTCAGAAAAGCAGGCTGGAAAGCCGCTGTCTGGACAAAATTCATTATATGATTTTTAAGAATAAAATTGCTACAAAATATTTTCACTATCTTAAAAGTTACGTTGGGGATCTCGCCGGTGCTACGGAGTTCCTGCACTGCCGCATAGATCTTCCCGTGTAAGAAAGAGATCGGAACACACATGGTTAATCCCGAAGTGCAATGATGATGATCTTATCAATCAACCAATCGATCAATCGATCAATCAACATCTGTTATTTTTATGACGTCCATCAGTCCCTAACACAATCCTTATCAGTGGATCTCAAGCTATTTTAATGGGGACACGCGTTACTAAACTTATTTTACAATAAAACAAGTATGAATAAATTCCCCTGTGTGTTGCTGGGACTCGAACGGGGAGCAAAGAATAGTAACACTGCGACCTGCAAGACATGTTGTAAGAAGCGACTGAGGTAGGGGCCTAGGAAGCACCTAGTAAACCAAAACCGTCGCAGAAATCGGATGTGCTGGCCTACTTGTAGGTGTATAACTGAAAACAATGTATAATCGCTCTTAGGATCAGATCACATACAAATCACAGAGTGGTTTAACAAGTGATCAATATGGATAGTTCGAAGAAGAAAAAATTCATCTTGTACTCTATGTCTCAAAAAATGTTCAAAATAAAATAAAATTTAAGGATACATCTTTTGGTCCGTCGCAAAGAACAGAATGGGATAAACCGATATATTGTATTGTATAATAATACAACATTATAATTCACTATCGAGGTAACAGAAGAAACGATATAATTGGGAGAGCAACATTATAGACAGAGAACAGTTTGTCAGAATGCACAACACAAGCAATAGACATGAAGTGTTGAAGATTTCATTAAAACTGATATTAGATATCATATTAATCAAGACAATTAGAGATTCAATGAGAAAATAGATTAACCCTTTTGTTATCAAATATTCAGTTGACAGTACATGTACTTAGATTTTAGATGTACAGTAGATTCTGATGTCAGTATATAGAAGAACAAACATGGCTTTACAGAAACATTAAAGAGCTAAAAACAGTATGGAACGGAACTGATTAGAAATTAAAGATCATGATACTAATAGCATGCATATTCCCAGTGGCAATGTATAGATGTGAAGCATGGACATTTAATAAGTAGGGAAAAACATATATTGAATGCTTTTGAATATAAGTGCTACAGAAGAGTCCTCCGTATATCATGGACAGAGAAAGAACAAATAGATCTATCCAGAAAGAACTCAAAATCAAAAAAACTGCTGATGTACAAATAAGAAAGAGGAAATTGAGATATTTTGGGACATAAAAAAGACATGAAGGACTGAGAAGACCATCATGGAAGGAGGCACTACAGAGCAAAAGAAGAAGAGGAAGACCACGGAGAAGATGGATTCAGGATGAAACTGATGGTTTGAACATGACGGCTGCAGAGGCAGGACATCTGGCCTATGAGAGAGAAATTCTGAAGAACTGTTTGGGTGACAAAGTTGATTTGATGATGATGATGATTTAGTAATCGACTTTTATTGATTATATTTGACAGTACTTGCATGCTAGAAGAATGGCAGGTTTTTATGTCAGTATTTAGTAATCGACTATTGATTTTTAGTACTTACGTGGTAGCAGAGCAGCAGGTTTTTCTGAAAGTACAGAAAGTAAACAGCTTTATTATTCCACAGCCATCTCTAATATTTGGCCACATAAGTGACCAGGAAACCCTGACCTAGTTTTAGTTGGGACTGGGTTTTTATTATATGTTTAATAGAACACAGCAAGCTTTTTTGCAATTTTACTTAATTCTATGAGTCTATGGTTATTTATTGATGAAAATATTAATAATACTGAAATCCTTAGTGTTAAACTTAACGTCACATAATATAACCTTCATTTAGCATATTGTTTCTTTCTTTCTCGAATACTGTTTGCCTCACAGCGTCAGGTCAGAAGAGATTTGTGTTGAGTTTAAAATGAGTTCGTCTTTATGCAACAATACAACAATACGCATCACGTGACGGTTGCGGTCTTATTTTCTATAATTGTTACCTTAGCCCGCTGGCCGTATGGTTATCGAGGCAGCGATTATTCATACAACTATTAAATATAAAGGTTGTCAATGTTGCTGTTTATAATGTGTTTATACCATTTACTACCATAAATTCTTGCTTGGCAGTGACAATAAGTTAATACTAGACCATTGCTGTTTTAAATCTGTGTAAGGAACATGCTGATGCAGGGTCGTGGGGTATATTTTCTCAGTGTGATGCAAGTCTTCGAAATGCCGCCCTTTAAATGGTTTTCCTTAAAATAACCTTCTATTGTAATTGTGATTTTGCTGCTTATGTCGCCCTCCTTACGGTTACGCCTAATGCGGCCGCATCTCTGTATCATAGCACGGCACGGCCCTGTACTGGGGCTACAGTGTATCCATTCGTTTTTTTTCTTCAAACAGTTGCTGAAAACTTTGGACATGGTAATTTCATTACGATATCCAGAGTTTTATTCAATAATCAATGTTGTTGTCACACATGCTACACTTTGTTCGGCATGCAAGGTTACGAGGTAACAAAAAAATTACATCCGGAATTCTCACCACTTAGCTTAGACTCAGTAATATTTATAACATCTTCACCTGCTGACGATGTTATCATGTATGAGATAATCACTTTCACGAGTTTACAATCATTTACTTTCAACAATTCAACAACAAATTTTGCAACAACTCAGCACAATAAAACATTGCAAATCTGATTCGTACTATGAAATATAAGACGGTTCTAACAAAACATTAAAAAATACTTCTGTTTTATATACACGATTGTTGGAAACTGGTGTCAAATGATGAACAAAAAAATATATTTTTAACTGCTCGAGAAAAATAATAACATTCAAGTAACCAAAAAATTAGAATAATCAAGTGTTATTTATGCGCATCCGTATTGTTTTAGAGGAAATAATGAACAAACAACTGAAAAACAGTCGTCGTGAAAAACAGTCGTCAGGAAAAACAGTCGTCGGGAAAAACAGTATTGTCTGGCATAGGAAACATTTAGCAGAAAGGCGGCAGAAAGGCAACAGTTGAAATATCTTGTGAAAGCTGTATATGTTAAACAGGGCCCACAGAAAATACAGAACAATAAATAAATAATAGCTACTTGTATAACCACAAAAAATGTTGACAAGAAATTACGAAAAAAGCGCACAAATCATGCATTAAAGTGCGAGGAACATGGTTCAATAAAGAATGGACACCTTATGGAAACTGTAAAACGAACTCTACTGAGAGAAGCAAGTAGTTTCTGATTCAATTCTATAGAAGACATTTAATGAGCTAAAGTGGTGCTATGAGGATAAAGTGGTACGGATAACTTGTTTGCAGCCCCTATGTAACCTATAATGATACGACAGGAATCAGTGGCGGCTCGTGGTCATTTTTCTTGGTGGGGCCAGATACAAATTTCGAAAAAATCATGGTGTTTTTAGAATTTACTATTCCGGGAAGTTATTTCTCCTTTCCATTATTGGTGGGGTCATGCCCCACTGGCCCTTAATAACGAGCCGCCCCTGACAGGAATACAAGATACATAAAAATGCAAATATATCTTTCACTGGACATACCTTTGACCACAAGTGTGACCTTATGCCTCAACTTAAATTTTCTTTTGTTAACATGACACTCGTACTCGCCAGCATCATCCAGTTTAACTTGTTCTATAACCAGATTCCACTGTGAGCTGTACGGTACGTGCTCTGCATGCACACGTAAGTCCCGAATCCATGAATTGGTACCAATGGTCAATGGAGAAGAGTTTGGTAACTTTCTCCAGGTCACCTGAAAGTTGACCATAATAAGTTTAGTTGTTTCGAAAAAACATTAAAACAATGATTAAACCAGTGGCGGCTCATGCTCAGTTTTGTTGGTGGGGCCAGATATTTTTTCCGGATAAATCATGGTTTTGGTTGCTATATTTTAATTTATAAAATAATAAATACACGTTATACATTATTTTTGGTCGGGCCCGGCCCCACTGGCCCTTAATGACGAGCCTCCACTAGATTAAACACTTTCTTGTTGGTGGTCAAGTAGTTAATGCAAGGATTGACTATCGCTCTCCTTCTTTTTACTAACAGAAAATAGAGTTGAAGCTATCACTCTTCCTCTTTCTACTAATAGAAAATAGAGTTGAAGCTATCATTCTTCCTCTTTTTACTAATAGAAAATAGAGTTGAAGCTATCACTCTTCCTCTTTTTACTAATAGAAAATAGAGTTGAAACTATCACTCTTCCTCTTTCTACTAATAGAAAATAGAGTTGAAGCTATCACTCTTCCTCTTTTTACTAATAGAAAATAGAGTTGAAACTATCACTCTTCCTCTTTACTAATGAAAATAGAGTTGAAGCTATCACTCTTCCTCTTTTACTAATAGAAAATAGAGTTGAAGCTATCACTCTTCCTCTTTTTACTAATAGAAAATAGAGTTGAAGCTATACCTTCCTCTTTTACAATGAAATAGAGTTGACTATCACTCTCCTCTTTCTACTAATAGAAAATAGAGTTGAAGCTATCACTCTTCCTCTTTCTACTAATGAAATAGAGTGAGCTTACTCTTCTCTTACTAATGAAAATAGAGTTGAAGCTATCACTCTTCCTCTTTTACTAATAGAAAATAGAGTTGAAGCTATACTCTTCTCTTTACTAATAGAAAATAGAGTTGGCTATACTCTTCCTCTTTTACTAATGAAAATAGATCGGGAAAATAACACTATCCGTCTTGCTGCGGTAAAAAGTAGATTTGAAGCTATCACTCTCTTATTTTGCTGATGATAACATCTGGACTTGGAACTATCTCTCTCTCTCTCTCTTTCTCTCTCTCTCTCTCTCTCTCTGTCTTTCTCTCTCGTATTTTAAACAACATTTGGGGCATAGGTCCTCAATCAACTCGTTCTAGTTCATGGTTAGCTGGATTTTGTAGCTAATGTTTTTTATTGGATGACACTGAAGCTATCAGTCTTGTCGATTTCTATTCTGACCTGTCCTTTTGAGTTTCAACCTTCAAGATTTCCCAGAGTCGTCAGGAGATCAATCAAAATGAAGTCCAAAGTACAAACTTCACTGCTTGGCACAGGAAACCAGAGTTTATACTTCTGTTTTTTCTTTGGAGGGCGGTGGGGGAGGTGTGTAATGGAAACACCATAATCTGGTTTTAATCATTTCTACAGTAAAAGTTGTTTTAAAATTGCAGACTATTGGTCAACAGAACCTACGTACTGTTTTTGTGTCGATAACTTAACTTTCAAAATGACTGAAGAAATCAGTTCCATATTATCTGGGATAGAAGGCTGCGGGAAAACTAAACAAAAAAGTGATGCTTCTGAACTAAGTAGATTACAATGTTACATAAGCAATGAAAAAAAAATTAACAATAATTAAATTTTTAAAATCTAACAGACCATTTGGCATCAATCAAGCTAGCATACAGAAAAGCGTGTAAAATAGAATGAATAATGCATATGAAAAAGATAATGAGCATAACCTTGATTAACTCTTTCCACACCATGAATCTTTCTGTATTCTGACAGCAAATTGTTTTATAACAGCAACAGCATTTTTATTGCACAAAGATTATGTGATTACGATACTTACAGCAGGTATCAAATGAAAATATATCATACAATATAATCATTATAATCATTCAAATACAATATAATCATTATATATATATATATGAATATTTTGCGTGGACACGCGTTTAAAATGTACTATCAGAGATCTGAAGAATCATTTCTAAAGTTCACTGTTTAACAACTCATTTTATGTTTTATATATACATGAATGAAAACCGTGACATATCCTTGACATGACCTCGCCATCAACCATATTAAACGAGTCGTTGATTTTCTAGGCAAAATTGTACTTTCAGAAGTTTGCCATTGCTTTCTGTACAATGAAGTCTATTTTTACTGTTCGTAAAAATCCACAAGAACAAAACTGCCTGTCGCGGAGTTTAAACTAGGTACTCTTGGGATGTGATCGAGCGCACTACAGCTAAGCCATAGACGCCCACTTTTTTTCTTGCTAATGTAAAACTCGAATCCGCTTGTTTTCGAGTTATCTCCCATAATACTCATTGTAACCACCCATAGGTACTCAGTATTGTAATTAGTTCTGGGAATGTAAATGTTAATAAGTCACATAGCAAGCTGGTTATATACAGAAACTCTTAAAGCAACAAGATAACAACAATGTATAGAACTGATAAAAGTAATAGGAACACTTCAAAGAAAATAGTTGAAAAATATTGACTGCTAAAATTACAGGGAACATTTGAAAGAAACTAGTTGAATAAATGACTGCTTAAAGTACATGAAACATTTCCAAGAAAATAGTAAAAAAATACTGACAGAAAGCTAACAGCACAGGAAGGATTTCAAAGAAAATATTTGAAAAATACTGACTGCTAAATGTACAGGTAACACTTCAAAGAAACTAGTTTAATAAATGACTGCTTAAAGTACATGAAACATTTCAAAGAAAATATTTGAAAAATATTGACTGCTAAAATTACAGGTAACACTTGAAAGAAACTAGTTTAATAAATGACTGCTTAAATACATGAAACATTTCAAAGAAAATATTTGAAAAATATTGAATGCTAAAATTACAGCGAACACTTGAAAGAAACTAGTTGGATAAATGACTGCTTAAAGTACATGAAACATTTTAAAGAAAATATTTGAAAAATATTGAATGCTAAAATTACAGCGAACACTTCAAAGAAACTAGTTGGATAAATGACTGCTTAAAGTACATGAAACATTTCAAAGAAAATATTTGAAAAATATTGAATGCTAAAATTACAGGGAACACTTCAAAGAAACTAGTTGGATAAATGACTGCTTAAAGTACATGAAACATTTTAAAGAAAATATTTGAAAAATATTGAATGCTAAAATTACAGGGAACACTTCAAAGAAACTAGTTGGATAAATGACTGCTTAAAGTACATGAAACATTTTAAAGAAAATATTTGAAAAATATTGACTGCTAAAATTACAGGGAACACTTAAAAGAAACTAGTTTAATAAATGACTGCTTAAAGTACATGAAACATTTCAAAGAAAATATTTGAAAAATATTGAATGCTAAAATTACAGGGAACACTTCAAAGAAACTAGTTGGATAAATGACTGCTTAAAGTACATGAAACATTTTAAAGAAAATATTTGAAAAATATTGAATGCTAAAATTACAGGGAACACTTGAAAGAAACTAGTTGGATAAATGACTGCTTAAAGTACATGAAACATTTTAAAGAAAATATTTGAAAAATATTGAATGCTAAAATTACAGGGAACACTTCAAAGAAACTAGTTGGATAAATGACTGCTTAAAGTACATGAAACATTTTAAAGAAAATATTTGAAAAATATTGACTGCTAAAATTACAGGTAACACTTGAAAGAAACTAGTTGAATAATACTGAAATAATAACAGTTGCAAAAGATTCAAGTACCAGTCCCATACCCTATGATTACCCACAAAAGAAGACAATAACACAGTAATATAGCATAACAGATGGTGTGGACGAACAAACTGTTTGTCTCTAGCAGAAAACTATATTCCCATCATGAGGAGTTCATGTTGTTCTTGATTGCCCAATTTCCTCAAACAGCTTTTTCAACTTCCATTTATCACGTGACTGCGATTTGGGCTTTGGTTCCTCAGACCTTTAACATGTGCATATCGCAAGAGCCAATCCATCTTTATTATCAAATTATCTCCAGCCATTTTGTCTTAATTGACCTTAGTGTCAGTGGGAAGGAAGCAGAACAGACGATTAGAAATATTTTCTGACCGCAATATTTCTCCCAAGTGTGTCTCCTATTCCTGGTTGTAACTGCATGAAGATTGCAAAATATTATGCTCATTTTCCCTAGCACGGCATTGCACTCATCTCATAGCTACTTTAGATTTGCAGAAATTGCAGGTTTTATCGTCATGTATTTTCGCGCTTGCGTTTAAAGACGCACGCAATCGAGGCCATATAATTAACGTCCAGCAACCGATGAACGTATCATAAGATAAAAGAATGTTAAAGAAACTGACAGAATCTGATGTCAATTTCTTACAAGAACAAGAAACAAATAAAGACCATGTCAAAACTGTGTTATGGATATTTGAAGATATTTCTGAATATGTTAACTTATGTTTTAAAACTACTTTTCTTCTTAATTGATCCAACCGTCTAGTCTGTCTGAAAACATGTCAGAAAGAAGATTCTAGAACTGGAAAATACATTAATCATTCTGTAAGGAAAATGTATAGATTACACCCAACAATATAACAGACGAGCTAGTTTTGATAACAGAGAAATATTCATATCAGGCTTTAATTAATAACTCATCATCATCATCATGCACCATTCCGACTGGAGACGGCAAACATGAATCTTAACATACGTCGTTACTGAAGTATTCAGTATATATATATGGAACTGCAGTAAAACTATTTGATTGGCAAAACACGTAATTACAAAGTACTGTAGTTTTACAAATTACAAAAACAAAAACAATGACAAAATACAGCAATTAAAATAAAACACAAATGGACGACCAAATACAAACGTATCTAAGGAAAATCTTGAATAAAAACGAATAACGAAATAAATGTAACAAAAAAACACACATAAAAACTAGAAATAGAAAGGAAAAGAAACAATGAAACATCTAGTAAATATATAACTTGAATACATGCAACATATACCATATAGATTACAAAGCATGGGAAGAGGCTGTATTTTGTCATTGTTTTGTAATTTGTAAAACTACAGTACTTTGTAATTACGTGTTTTGCGTTACTGAAGTACAGATTTTCTGTTATCGTCTTCTTCTTTGCGTTCGTTCTTTACGACCAATTTTAATCACTCTTTGTGATATGTTTGATCATTGTCAAGAACGTGTATACGTTGCACATTGGTTTGGTAGGTCCCTAAACTCATAGACTTCTACATGTTTAGGACACGTGCATCCGATTTAAATCAAACCGCCTTAGTCGCCTCTTACGACATGCGTGGCAGGTAACAGTGGTTCTATTCTTTACACCCCAAATTTGGGCCCCGATAACCACTCGGGCGACTGATGGTTTGAACATGACGGCTGCAGAAGCAGGACATCTGGACTATGAAAGAGAATTTCCCAAGAACTGTTGAGGTAGCCAAGTTCTGATCAGAACAAGCTATTTGATGACGTGTCGAATGTCACTATGTGTTTTAATATCAAAAATATAGTCGAATGTCACTATGTGTGTTATTCCTGTTTAAATAATTCAGCTGAAACAGGGAACTAAACAATATAAGACATGAAGACCTGAGACAGAAAATAATACTACAAGAAAAAATACAAAGAAGAAGAGTGGATCAATGAAAAACGAAAATCGTGGCATATCCTATACAGTACGTAGTCATCAACCACAGTAAACGAGTCGTTGATTTTCTACGCACCGCTTATACGTTCAGTAGTTTGTCATTGTCTATTAACCCCGACGTTTTGAGTTCGAATCACGTTGTTTGGTTTCAAATTGTTTCGCGTAGATTTTTACTAAAGGACAATGGCACCACCCGTTCCGAAAGCAATGGCAAACTACTGAACGTAATAATGCCTAGAAAAATCACAAACAGCGTTAAAAGCTGGGGTTGATTCGCAAAGTCCTGTAAAGGATATGCAATTAACTTTATTTTGTCATTGCTTTCTGAAAGCTGAGGTCCATTTTTACATTTTTGTAAAATTCCACAGAAACGAATTTGCTTCAAACTTACCACCGTGGGGTTTGAACCAGGTACACTTGGGTTTGTGATCGAGCTCACTACCGCTTGAGCTACAGACTCTCACATAGAGGATCACAGTGGATCAATAGACAACTTTATTTCAGACACATGCAGGGACATTGCGGTTCAGATTTAGAGAGGTATACAAAAGTATATGATAGTAAGTAATATATAAAAGTAAGTAATATGCAGGGGCGGTATATAATCAGACGACTGCCACGTCAGTCTTCGGGTCGTCTAGAATCAAGCAAGTGTCATGCCTGCCGGCGTAGACGATCATTTCTCTCCACAACTCTCGCTCTGCTTCGTGCATGTAATTAGTTTTGACGTCGATCTTTTGTCGAACCATGATGTCAGGCCAACCATCTTCTTCCTATGGCTTCTCCTCTCCTTTCCTGAATTTTACCTGTAGTCACCAAACGTTCTAAACCTTCTCTTCGCATTATATGCACGAAGAACCTTGAATGACTGATTCTTATTCTTGTGATAAGGTTTCTTTGTGTGCATGCCTGATTTAAAACCTCCTCATTTGTTCTCTTCTCTGTTCATGGAATTTTGAGAATTCTTCTGTAAATCCACATCTCGGTTGCTTCCAACGATCTTATTGATTGTTTGTTCATTATCCATGATTCGCTGCTATACATAAGTATTGGTTTAATATAGCACTTTAGTACTGGTTTTCGCAGTGTCATTGGTAGTGAATTCACGCATAATGTGTTTTTTTTTCATTTTCATAAAAGCTGCTTTCGCTTGAACTATTCTAATCCTAACCTCTGTCTTACATCTTCCATCTAGAAGACAAGAAAAAAAAACATACACTGAGAATACGATTGCGTAGTGGTCAGTGCACTTGCTTTGTAGACGTGTTGTCCCAAGATCAAATTCCCCAGCTGGAATGAAACTGTTGGTTCGATTGCAAATGGTCTATCATCGATCTAGCCTCAGTAAGGTTCTAGAGAAACTCTAGCAAGTAAGGGTGGCCGGTGTGATGTTTATCCCATTACTCATTTTCTGCCGCTGGTAAAGTGAAAATACGGACTTAACACTGTATCCAGCAATACACCACACGTTATTAAAGGGTGGTCTTTTATTTGATATGCGTTGTTGAAGAAATCAGGGAGACTGCTAGCCCGTGTGGTGCCGGGGCCCGCAAGGAAGCAAAGAATAGTACTACTGCGACCTACAAGTCATGTCGTAAGAGGCGACTGATGTAGGACCTAGAAAAGCTATCCTGGTAAATAAAAGATCGCAGAAATCCGATGTGCTGGTCTACTTGTAGGTATATAACTGGCACAACGTATAGTCGCTCTTCGGCTCAGATCACACACAAATCACACAGAGTGGTTAATAAGTGGTCGATATGGAACGTTCGAAGAAGAAAAAAGAAGAGAGACTGTAAAACGTTAACTTAATGTAATGAAAAACGTATGTACACTTGCAAGAATAAACCATCCCTTATCTATGTTTTCTTGAACTACTTTATTCTCTTCTGTCCTTCAATAGTTAAATAAACAGATTTTGTCAGAACTTCTGTGCACAAAAACGATGTGTTTTTTTCAAATAAAAAATAAAAGGTATGACTAATTGACAAGTATAGTGTTATTATAATTCAAACAAGTAGTAGCGAAATGGTAAAGACGTTTGCCAGCGTTCTGCATGGTTTGAATTCCCGGGTCGCGTCGTTCATTTAACGTGTGCTTTTTTGGAGATGTCTAGAATTTTTGCTGGAGCTACGGAATTCGTGCTTTGTGTAAAACCCCTGGAAGGTGGCTTACAATATCTGCCGATAGTGATGAACCCATATGTCCAGAAGGAACCCGGTGAAATAAAGTCATTTCTTTGCTTTTAGACCACTTTAAAAAAATAAACACTCGGTTCCCATATGGCTTCACTGGGTTCCCATACCTCTCCACAGAAAAGGCAAGCCACCGGCCGAGATGTATAGCGCAAAGTACGAACTCCGTAGCTCCTGCAACAATGCTATGAATTATGGAAGTAGGAGGAAACTGGCAGTTCGTCTAATCGGGACGGGGACCAGGTTAGTCACAGACGCTAAAGTGTATTTTATGAATTGTCTTATATATTGCTTTTATCGGTAGTAATCATATTACATATAATGCTTCATATCGTGCATCGTATTATCATTATTTGTTAGTATCGTGCATCATTAGTTATATTATTCTCGCCCTTGTTGCCCTCCTAGAGCTTCCCACTCTTTTGTAGTAGGCATAATCCTGTAAAGCTCTGTCATAAAAATTGCAGAAATCTTCTGATGTTGCTTCACTAATCGATGCTTGGCTCTTCCTACAAACACATGGTTTAAAAATTGATTGATATGAATTAAAATGACTATAGTGTATATATGCTTCAGTAAGACGTATTTATTTTGATGATTTATATATTGCAATTAACGACGATATACAGTTCTATTCACTGCGTTAAGGTTGTTTATCTCTGTCTTCATCGTCGTTACTACTGAAGTCACTACACAACTACGTCAGTTTTCATTAGTCAAAAATAGTCTTGTTTTATTGTGCCTCTGCTTAGAGAGTGCAACACATAGTCTCAACTATTAAATATCTAATTATACTACCTATCTATCTGACTAACTGTCCATTCCTCCGCTGCCATCTGGGGAACTATGACACTATGAACTTATAAGGAAAATGCACTCACGAATAAAGCTGCGCAGTTCGAATTTAATCTGGCGACCGTCGAAACAGCAAGACAACAGGTTAGTCACAGAAACCGCCAAATGTGTATTTTATGATACTTGTCTTATATATAATGCGTTCAGTATCGTGTATCGTATATATATTATATATATATATCTCGCCCGTGTGTTGCCGGGGCCCACAATAGGAGCAAAGAATAGTAACACTGCGACCTACAATGTATGTCGTAAGAGGCAACTGAGATAGAGACCTAGTAAAGCTACCCTAGTACATAAAAAAGCGTTGCAGAAATCGGTGTGCTGGCCTACTTGTATGTGCATAACTGGCACAAAATGCAATCGCTCTTAGGCTCAGATCACATACAAATCACAAAGAGTGGTTTAAAAATTGATTGATATGGAACGTTCGAAGAATAAGATATCTATATCGTGTAATATAATGTGTTCAGTATATAGTGCATCGCCTATATCTGTATTTTTTATGTCATGCATCTTTTATATATTGCAATTTAACGACGATATTAGCATTCATATATCAACTTGACAAAAGTGTTGTAACATTAATCTCCCCTGTCTTACATAGCGTTCATGTTTGGCCAATATCCAATGGATTTACACATTTTCTTTACATCATTCGTCATTTTCATGTCAAAAAGATGAGTATACGTACATATCGATCTCTTATTGGTAAGCCGTCTTCATCAGACCTTTAACATTTCTTTGCTTCATTTTCTTCTTGGAATTACATTTTACAAATACTTATATGTTTGGTTATTTTGAGAGAGCTACTATTAATGGGGGTGTTGACTAGGGTCCAACTGATTGGTATCAGTCGCATTTCTTTCAGATCTAATTATATATATATATTAAAAGTTAATTGCTTATCCTTTACAGGACTTTGCGAATCAACCCCAGCTTTTTAACGCTGTTTGTGATTTTTCTAGACATTATTACATTCAGTTGTTTGTCATTGCTTTCTGAACGGGTGGTGTCATCGTCCTTTTGTAAAATCCACGCGAAACAATTTGCAACCAAACTGTCTGCAGCGTCATTCGAACTCAGAACGTCGAGGTTAATAGACCGAGTCACTATCCCCTAGGCCATACCATAATAAGCCATATATATATAAAAATGGCTTATTTCGTCTTTACAGACGGTCAATTGGCAAGCGTATTACTATGGTAACTTCTGAGTTTGCGTTTGTCTCTCTTGTCTTCAAGTTCATACCAAAGTATCGTTTTAAAAGATTCTGCAAATTTGCGTAATGTTGTTTTCCAAATTACTAGGTCATTATCTAGTTGCTCACATTTGTTGGGGCCGACAGAAAAGGTCTTAACTGAAGCCTTGCATACATCCTTATATCTGAGCAGTGGTCTGCTTTGGAGCCTCGTTCCTTCTGAAAGTTTACAGAAAAATACCTGTTGTTGTAAGCGACCATTTTCCATTCTTTTCGCAAAATCTTAGCCATTTTAGTTTACTACTAGTTAGTTAGTTAGTTTGTTCCTTTAGTGCCAAAGGCGGCACATAGGGCAGAGGTTTTAGATCTGCATGTGATGCGGTTCGTTGCTAGCAGTTGGAGATCTTGTATGGATTTACATCCCAATAGTTTACTTTCTTGTTTGATTGTTCTTCGAAGAGTGGTCTTGTGTCTTCCACGTTTTCTATTACTACTGGAATATATATATATATATATATATTACGTCCAATTGCTTGTCCTGGGCATAACTTTGTACCCTAACAGTTCTTAGGAATGTATCTCTCTCAAGGCCAGATGTCACGCCTCTGCAGACGTCATGTTCAAATGATCAGTAACAACATGAGTCCATCTTCTCCTTGGTCTTCCCTTCTCTTCTTTGTCAGGATGCCTCCTTCTATAATGAGCTTCTCCAACTCTTCGTGTCTCTGTATATGTCTAAAATACTTCTTATTCTTATTTGTAACATCAGTCAGTTTTCTTTGAGCTCTTTCGGGATAGATCTATTTCTTCTCTTCTTTGTCTATGATATACGGGTGACTCTTCTGTATCATATTCAAAAGCACATCAATATTTTCCCAATGCCTTGTTAAAATGTCAATGCTTCACTCAATACACTGATTTTACTTTTTAAAGTTTGTGTTGAATATATGTATATATGTATGTGTGTGTGTGCCTGTGTGTGTGCGTGTGCATCTGTGTATGTGTGCACGTGTGTGCGTGTGTATGCTGCAGGATATTATATCTTCTCTTCTTTATTTCATTGATTTGAGCACTGTCACTACACTTCGGGTGAATAACTATGAGTGCTCCAATCTATTTATTGATCACATTCACTGACTCCGGTGCCTCCCCTGGGGTTCTTAAAACTCCTAATTCCATTCTATTCTTGACTCCTATATAGCTAGTATAAACAACAAAGCATAGTTAAGCTACATCCAAGACACAAAGTACGTCTAAGTCACAAAACAAGTTTAAGTCACAGAACAAGTCTAAGTCACAAAACAAGTTTAAGTCACAGAACAAGTCTAAATCACAAAACAAGTTTAAGTTACAGAACAAGTCTAAATCACAAAACAAGTCTGTCACAGAGAGACAAGTTTTAATATCTGTGAATTACTCATCTCAAATTCGCGTGAACAACTTTATTGCCACAAGATTAGAGAACGGATACAATCATATTCATTTCTGGGTAATCTTCAGTATTGTACGAGTGAGACTGTATTTAGACTATCGTACAAGGAAAATAATCAACAATTTTCCTTCCTATACCAACACAAACTTTGCAATTCTTACAGACACTAACTACTCCTGTAAATGAGGTCAATATTAATTCAAGAATATTTTGTCTGAAGTTATTAAGAAAGCGTAGATAATTTGACAAGCAACGTTATTACCGTACTGTCTCCAAGATTTAGCACTGAGCAGTAGAGAATAGCCATATCTCCTTCGGTGTGTGTTACCGAGTCAGGGTTGTCCATTATTGTTGGAACAAAGGATGGATTACTCTTGTTCACTTCTGGAGGAATACAAACACAAAATCATTTCAGATTGTATTCTACATTTTTTATCTGAACGAAATTTACACAGGAAATAAATGTTAGGTTAAATAAAGATGTGTAGAATTTATTTCATTGCAGCGGGTTACTGTCCACAGAAATCAATTTATTTCATTGCAGCGGTTACTGTCGAAATCAATTTATTTCATTGCAGGGGTTACTGTCACAGAAATCAATTTATTTCATTGCAGGTTATTCAAAATTTATTATTGCAGGTTAGTCAGAAATCAATTTATTCATGGCGGTTACTGTCACAGAAATCAATTTATTTCATTGCAGCGGGTTACTGTCCACAGAAATCAATTTATTTCATTGCAGCGGTTACGTCCAGAAATCATTATTTCATTGCGTTACGTCACAGAAATCACGAGCTTCATAGCCCCGCAGCAATCCTAAAGGATCTCAAGATGAAAATGCAGTTGTGAATTGAACGACGGGATCCGAATTCGAACACACAACTTTTAGAACGATAGGCAAACTTATATTCCACTTTCACCATTAATACCTCAAAACGTTGGTTAAAGGATAGTGGAAGTATATATGGTTATAAGTTCTTATCTTATCTTGACCACATTTGCCGTGAAGCGTCGTGGGGAGATCTCGTTTTCTATCTTGTGCCAGGTGTGTTGCGCTTGACGTTCTCATTCCATGCTTTCACAGGGACTCTGAGATGTTATATATCCATCGTGTTCTTGGTCTGCCTCGTACTCTGCACCCCTTATTTTATCTCTTAATTTAAGAAACAACAAGAAATGATTTATGAAAATAACAACATTAGGATAATTTAGTTAGTAATAGTAAACACTATATCAGAGCTGTCAATCATTTTTTATATGTTGTGATTCATGTGACTAATGACTGTAGAGACGCGGTTGCCATGTGACAATTGCAATTACAAAGAATAATAATAAAGTAATAGTAATAATAATATTAATTTAAAAAAAGAATAACAGACGAAAACCTAATAATAAAACATTACATTTTTCTAAAAATATTTTGCTTACGAAAATTAAAACCTACTGTTCAGAAATAATTTTTTTTTTTTTTAATTATATTTAGCGTTAAAGCAAAACAAATACACTTATGAAGATCAAATTATATTTAGCGTTAAAGCAAAACAAATACACTTATGAAGATCAAATTATATTTAGTGTTAAAGCAAAACAAATACACTTATGAAGATCAAATTATATTTAGTTAAAAACAAATACATTTATGAAGATCAAATTATATTTAGTGTTAAAAAAACAAATACACTTATGAAGATCAGATTATATTTAGCGTTAAAGCAAACAATACACTTATGAAGATCAGATTATATTTAGCGTTAAACAAACAATACACTTATGAAGATCAAATTATATTTAGCGTTAAACAAACAAATACACTTATGAAGATCAAATTATATTTAGGTAAGCAAAATAATTATGAAGATCAGATATATTTAGTGTTAAAGCAAATAATATGAAGTCAAATTATATTAGGTTAACAAAATACACTTATGAAGATCAGATTATATTTAGCGTTAAAACAAATACACTTATGAAGATCAGATTATATTTAGCGTTAAAGCAAAACAAATACACTTATGAAGATCAGATTATATTTAGCGTTAAAACAAATACACTTATGAAGATCAGATTATATTTAGCGTTAAAGCAAAACAAATACACTTATGAAGATCAAATTATATTTAGCGTTAAAGCAAAACAAATACACTTATGAAGATCAAATTATATTTAGCGTTAAAACAAATACACTTATGAAGATCAAATTATATTTAGTGTTAAAGCAAAACAAATACACTTATGAAGATCAGATTATATTTAGTGTTAAAGCAAAACAAATACACTTATGAAGATCAAATTATATTTGTGTTAAGCAAACAAATACACTTATGAAGATCAAATTATATTTAGTGTTAAAGCAAAACAAATACACTTATGAAGATTATATTTAGCGTTAAAGCAAAAATACACTTATAAAAGATTATATTTAGGTTAAAGCAAATACACTTATGAAGAATATTAGATGCGCAAGCCATAAATCCGCGTCATTCGAACCTATGATCCTCGGAACTAAAGGCAAATGCTAAAGCACTTAGCCACAGAGACCTACTTTGTAAGAGTACAATAATATTCAAATTAACATACTGAAAGTTATGCTACAACAGAAAAGAATCACAATAAACAGATGTTAACAAATCTGTTACAACTGCAGCACGTACTACTCCAAACTTTCTGTGACAGGTTGATTCTAGAAGTAGCCTGATTGACAGACAAATTATATAACCAAGACTTGTGGAAGATCTTCTAGCAAAGATAGCATTAACTGGAATAAGGACATAAAATGAAAGACGGCGGTTTTAAACTGTAAAGACAAGACAAATAATCAAGGACATGAAACTTGATATGAGCTTTTAGATAATATAAAATCTATCTTCTTCTTCGGACGCTCCATATCGACAACTTGTTAACCACTCTTTTTGATTTGTATGTGATCCAAGCCTAAGAGCAATAGTAGGTTGAGTCAGTTACAAGTAGACCAGCACATTTGATTTCTGCTACGCTTTTTATTTACTAGAGTAGTTTTATTAGGCCCCTACCTAAGTCGCCTCTTACGACATGCCTTGTATATCGCAGTGTTACTATTATTTGTTCTTCTTGGGGGGCCCCGGCAACACAGGGGTACAAAATATATCAAGATGCTACACACGAAATGTAAGCAAAATTAGATCAGTTCTGGACACGAAGATAAAGAACGTAAGCTCACGGAAAGTCGTATTAATGAAGTTACTAGAAGCAAGTAAAATAATTATTGAATTAGAACCAATATCTCCCAGAAGTGTAAGATAAGTTGGTTAAGACAATCAAGGGTTAGAAACCTTCATGTGACCTAGTAAAGACAAAAGAAACTTGAAAATTAGTTAGAGTCAACATATCTCCCATTAGAGAATCGGAGCAGTTAAGATAATCGAAGCTAAAGAAAGTTTACGTGTTGGAACACTTAACTCATTAACTACTAAATGTCACATCTGCGTTCGTTTCTCTGTCCAGTTTGGCCATGTATCGCAGTCTGCGCCCGTTTTTCTGTCCAGTTTGGTCATGTGCCGCAGACTGCGACAAGATTTATTTCATAACCAAATTAGCACACAATTTACCTTAACGCATTTTGATTTTTACCGGTTCTTAGTTTCTTCTTTCGCATTGTCTGTTTTTCATAAATGCTCATTCACTTTTTTTTTAAAACAGAATTACATGTCATTCATCAAGTTTCTCCAAGAAATAAGAAAATTACAGCTTAATTTATACATACATGTATGGAATGGAGAAAAGAACCAAAATTAATTCAGCCACAGCGTGTTTTTCAATGTAATAGTCAATGTTTGTCAATGTAATGTCAATGTATTTCAATGTAATTGTCAATGTTTGTCAATGTGAGTATAGTCAATGTTTCAATATTGTCAATGTAATAGTCAATGTTTGTCAATGTAATAGTCAATGTTTTTCAATGTAATAGTCAATGTTTGTCAATGTATATCAAGTTTGTCAATGTAATAGCAATGTTTGTCAATGTAATAGTCAATGTTTGTCAATGTAAAGTCAGTTTCAATGTATACAATGTTTGTCAATGTAATAGTCAATGTTTGTCAATGTAATAGTCAATGTTTGTCAATGTAATAGTCAATGTTTGTCAATGTAATAGTCAATGTTTGTCAATGTAATAGTCAATGTTTGTCAATGTAATAGTCAATGTTTGTCAATGTAATAGTCAATGTTTGTCAATGTAATAGTCAATGTTTGTCAATGTAATAGCATTTTAATGACAATGTTTGTCAATGTAATAGTCAATGTTTGTCAATGTAATAGTCAATGTTTGTCAATGTAATAGTCAATGTTTGTCAATGTATTAATGTATACAATGTTTGTCAATGTAATAGTCAATGTTTGTCAATGTAATAGTCAATGTTTGTCAATGTAATAGTCAATGTTTGTCAATGTAATAGTCAATGTTTGTCAATGTAATAGTCAATGTTTGTCAATGTAATAGTCAATGTTTGTCAATGTAATAGTCAATGTTTGTCAATGTAATAGTCAATTTTTCAATAGTCAATGTTTGTCAATGTAATAGTCAATGTTTGTCAATGTAATAGTCAATGTTTGTCAATGTAATAGTCAATGTTTGTCAATGTAATAGTCAATGTTTGTCAATGTAATAGTCAATGTTTGTCAATGTAATAGTCAATGTTTGTCAATGTAATAGTCAATGTTTGTCAATGTAATAGTCAATGTTTGTCAATGTAATAGTCAATGTTTGTCAATGTAATAGTCAATGTTTGTCAATGTAATAGTCAATGTTTGTCAATGTAATAGTCAATGTTTGTCAATGTAATAGTCAATGTTTGTCAATGTAATAGTCAATGTTTGTCAAATGTAATCAGTAATGTTTGTCAATGTAATAGTCAATGTTTGTCAATGTAATAGTCAATGTTTGTCAATGTAATAGTCAATGTTTGTCAATGTAATAGTCAATGTTTGTCAATGTAATTGTCAATGTTTATCAATGTAATAGTCAATGTTTGTCAATGTAATTGTCAATGTTTATCAATGTAATAGTCAATGTTTGTCAATGTAATAGTCAATGTTTGTCAATGTAATAGTCAATGTTTGTCAATGTAATAGTCAATGTTTGTCAATGTAATAGTCAACTTAATAGTCAATGTTTGTCAATGCAATAGTCAATGTTTGTCAATGTAATAGTCAATGTTTGTCAATGTAATAGTCAATGTTTGTCAATGCAATAGTCAATGTTTTTCAATGTAATAGTCAATGTGTTCCAAGGTGAGTTACTGTAGCTTAAGCGGTAGTCAGCTCGATCACAACCCAAACGTACCTGGTTTAAACTCCGCTGCGGGCATGTGTGGAAGCAAATGGTCCCCTTGGATTTTTACAAACGATTAAAATAGACCTCACCGTTCAGAAAGCAATGACAAACTACTGAACGTATAAGTCGTGCCTAGAAAATCGTCGACTCGTTTACTGGAGTTGATGGCTACGTCCTGTAAAGGATTTGCCACGACTTTCATTTCAGTCAATGTGTTAAATATCAGTTTCTGGTAAAATTTACAATCTGCTCTCCAAGCTGAGACAGCTGAGTCTATCAGTTGAACTCTGACCTCTTCGTTAATGAAAACCAAGTGCCATACAATATTGTGTCATAATGAATATTTCAGAAAATATTAACAAGTACATTCATAAAGTGGATAGTCGAACGGCTAGAACGCCGATCTCTCGATCACGAGGATACTGGTTCAAACATGGTTTAGTTTGAGGTTTGCACTTTCGTTCATACAATCAATGTTTATTGATACCAGAAAAGAGAAAAAGCTGAGAAGAACCAAGAAAAAGATGCGATACACCAATTATAAACGGATGCATTAATTGCATGCAATAATATAGAAAGATTTATTTTAAAACTGTCAATGGAGTGAAGCTCCGAAATGGACAAACTACTGAATTAAATTAACGAATATTCAGAGTGTGAATTTTTTCAGGGCTAATATTAAAAGTCATTAAGAAATAATATTGTCAAAAATTGTTGCATATAAATAAACAGTCTTTAGTTTTCACTTAAGATAGTTATTTGTAATTTGTAGTCGTAGTTAATCTTGTATCAGTAATTAGTGTACTTGTATCAGTAACGTTAGAATCTTGTATCAGTAACGGTTAGTGTAATCAACATTTGTTTCTAGATTTCAAAACATAACTAAACAGCAAAGAAACAGCACAAATGTCGGTAAGTTTGTTTCTAATTAGTAGACGCTAGCAATGAAGAAACAGCATAAATGTCGGCAGAAAATCTGGCCAGCAATCGCGGAATGCGGAAGGGCATTCAGAATCAGGACTGTTTGATTCTGAACACGACTTTGCTAGCGCATTTCCGCGATGTTTGATCGGGTATTTTCCGGTTTCGTTTGCCGAGCTACTGAGTTAGTGCTTGAGCAACGCTGTGAGCTATAAATGTTACATGGAATGCTTTTTGCTGTGTCAACCGTGCGTTTGTTGTATGTATTCAGAAAATGGCGGACAGCGGTTATGACGAACAAGCTCAATCTGCCGTATGCAGTTATATTGCGAGTGCAGAAAGCTGGATTTTGTCGTGATTGATGTTCCCTTCGACAAGAATTGCAATTCAAGTGATGAACAGTTTGTGTTGCTACATTAGCGACGGCCATATGCATTTTATGCGGTGCAGGTTGCTTTTTGTGGCGGTACGCGGCTGTTTCATTCTGGAATTAGTTCACACAGAAACATTTCACAGTTGTTAGCATTTCGTGTGATTTTCATTGGCACAGGAACGGAGCAATTATGGGGTGACCCGTTGCAGTGAAGTTGGAACCGTACTTATGAACTATGAACTAAGTTTGTTTGTAATTAGTAGAAGCTAGTAATGAAGAAACAGCACAACTGTCGGTCAGTTTGTTTGTAATTAGTAGAAGCTAGCAATGAAGAAACAGCATAACTGTCGGTAAGTGTGTTTGTAATTAAAGGGTTTTTAAGCCAAAGGATTGACTTCATTGCACCGGGTTTTACCCCATCTGGCTCGGTCCTTCTCCGCAGAAATGGCACGCCACCTGCCGAGGTATTGCACAAAGCACGAACTCTGTAGCTCCGGCAACAATCCTAGGGTCTCTGGAAAAAACTGCACTCGTGAATAGAAGGCCGCGGACCGGATTCGAACCTACGACCTTCGACTCGCACGGCAAAGGGTTTAACCATTTGTAATTAGTAGAAGCTAGCAGTGAAGAAACAGCTAAATGTCGTTAAGTTTGCTTGTAACCAGTAAAAGCTGACAATGAAGAAATAGCTAAATGTCGTTAAGTTTGCTTGTAACTAGTAAAATCTCACAATGAAGAAACAGCTAAATGTCGTTAAGTTTGCTTGTAACTAGTAAAATCTGACAATGAAGAAACAGCTAAATGTCGTTAAGTTTACTTGTAACTAGTAAAAGCTGACAATGAAGAGATAGCTAAATGTCGTTAAGTTTGCTTGTAACTAGTAAAAGCTGACAATGAAGAAATAGCTAAATGTCGTTAAGTTTGCTTGTAACTAGTAAAAGCTGACAATGAAGAAACATCTAAATGTCGTTAAGTTTGCTTGTAACTAGTAAAAACCTAGCAATTTTCATGGGAAATATATGTTTCGAATGTGTTGCTACTACGTTTAATTATGATAATGACAATATTGAGAAACGACGCTCTTGATATTTTTAATATCTTACTAAGACTTCTTTTATTTTTCTCACCATGTATCTCTTTCTTCACACAAACATAGATACACACACACACACACGTACGCTCTCTCACACAAACACATGTGCGTAAATACACTAACACATTAACGGCAATAGCAAACAAACAAAAATAAATAAGAAAATCAAGACGTTACAAAGTAACTGTTTCACATTCTGGTAGACAGGTAGAGAGATCCAAATATGTGTAACTATTTCTTTTTTCTCTGATATTGTTTTGTCTCACAGCGTCAGGATAAGAGATTACTAGAACTTGCTTTAGTGTACGTTTCTTCGTAAACATTGTTTTTCGCAGCGTCTGTTATCTCTGATGTCCACCTCACTGTTTAAGTGTAACTACACTGTTCTGAGTTCAATGTCAGATACCGGTTTCGGTATCCATCCTGCTGGAGCGCATTTCGTTCTTTTCGATCCTAAGTGGCCAGAGCCGCCTGTGAGATTCGACTTGCAAATCGAACAGTTTCGAACAGTTATCCGCCTGGCGCCATCAGGCTAGAAAATAACTAGACCAGTAATTGAATTAGTTTCAATGTCGTGATTTACCACATGGAGAAATTTGCAGACAAATTGCGTCTGTCTGTCTCTCTGACCGTAACAATGTTGGCACAATGCCCGTTCAAATGTTCATAGTCAACTACTAAAATAAAGCTTAAACAAGTTGTAAAAATATGCATTAACTCTTTCTGTACCATGAACGTTAACGAGTTCTGAACACAGTTGTTTATAAAACCACCATATTTTGCATAAAGGTTGTGTGATTACGACGCTTGCAGTAGATATCACATTTATATGTATCATCCGCGGTGCTACGGAGTTCGTGCACTGCAACTGAGATTTTCTTGTGTAAGAAATAGATCGGAGCACACAGGGTTACTCACCGAAGTGCAATGATGATGGTCATATTAATCAATCAATCAATTAGAAGATCTTAAAATAGTATAGCAAGGAAGGCATTGTTCTGGGAATCACAGAAAAAGAGAAATATAGAAATACCAACAACTTGAGCGTCTGTAGCTCAAGCGGTAGTGAGCTCGATCACAGACCCAAGCGTACCTGGTTCAAACCCACGGTGGGCAAATTTGAAGCAAATTGTTTCCGTTGGATTTTACAAAAGGTAAAAGAGACCTCACCGTTCGAAAGCAATGGCAAACTACTGAACGTATAAGTGGTGCCTGAAAATCAACGACTCGTTTACTGTGGTTGATGGCTACGTCCTGTACAGGATATGCTACGTTTTTCATTTTCAACAAACTTATTAAGAATAGAGCTGGAAACTGACATTTCAGTAACTGGGAAGTCATGGGAAGCTATGGCACAGTACACAAGCGAATGTTTTATGAGGACATGTGCTCTAGATGGAACTGAAAGGTTTATTATCATATTTGAAGTAACTGTTAAAACAACAACATAACCAATCAATGTTTCTTCTTCTTCTTCTTTTTCGTCACACTGTTATCTGGTTGTTGCCCAGTGTCGTGGTTTTATGTTTTTGTTTTGCACTGTTCTGGGGGCTTGGGTGATTGTTATTTTTGCTTTTTGACAGGATTTTGCTATTCCATCTAACCATCTTTTTCGTGGTCTTCCTCTCGTCTTCTTTCCTGGTATTCTGTCGTAGAAGACTGTAAACTGTGGAGTTCGGTGCATTCTTTTAAGTGACCAAACCACATCATTCTTTATTTCTCAATGTAATTAAAGCAAAGTTCTGTGCCAACTTTCTTTATTATGTTCATGTTGGTGACTCTGTCTTTTCACGTGTTGTTGATAACCAATGTTTGATAACTTGAAACGTTTCTAATTATATTTAGAAGACGTTGTTAAAGGAGAACGTAATTATCCCAGACTGTGTTAACATGAAAGAAACTATCAAATACAAGTTCTAATCAAATTAATGTAAGAGTTAAAAGCCGCCTCGTGTTATCATTGAAGTTGGGTGACTGAGAATATCCAGAAGAAAGATGATTTAAAATAATGTACGGTGATAATAATAATAATAATAATTCCTCTCGTACCGTTATACGTTACACAGGGCCTGCAAGAAATTTCTCCATACCGCTCTATCCTGGGCAACTCGCTCAATCTCCTCCATGGAACTGAGACCGATATTTCCTGCCTCTCTCAGCAAAGTTCGTTTCAGGGTCTCTTTAGGTCGACCTCTCTTTCTTGAACCCTTTGCATCCCACTTCAATGCCTGCTTTGATATTCTTTGATCATTTCTCCTCAAGGTGTGCCCAACATATCTCCATCTTCTCTTTCTTATAACAGTTGTCACTAGTGGTTGACCAGACATGTCTCTGATTTCATCACTTCTTCTGAATTCGTTCCATTTTATATTCATTATTTTTCGCAATCTATTTTCAAATGTATTCAACTTGCTTTCTATATCTTTAGTCATTTTCCAATGTACGGGAATGGGGGAAGTAAAATAGTGAATGCGCAAGCATATAGAAGAACGCTCAGATAAAATTATAGTCTATATTTAAATAATTGGGAGAGCTGCAGTTGTATAGTTGTTAGTGAACATGATTCATAGGCGCCAGGTCCGAGTTCAGTTTCCACAGCGAGCATGGCATATTTTTCCGACTCTCAGGTCGACCAGGCCTCAATTTGGTACCAGGAAATGCACGGAAAGTAAAGATGGCTGGCGTGATGTTGACACCATCTTCCCTTGTGTATCGACGGTCAATGAAAATACTGGCTAACCAGAACCAACTTTAAACGTATCTAGAGTTGGCAGTGATCTATAACACAGTATTCCTAAATATACTTCAAGGTACCAAAAAGGGTCCCTTTATTTTTTATATAATCGAGATCAGTGGCGGTTCGTGATCATTTTTGTTGGTGGGGACAGACATATTTTATATAATCGGGATTTAAGAAGAAGGTTCGCCTATATGGAGAAGAGACATCTGTGGCGTAGAGGTCAGGTGATCATCTCTCGTGCTAAAGGGTACCAGGTTTGCTCCCTTGTGAGATTATCAAGATATTTTTCCAAAGATCACTGATCTAAGTGTAGGTGAGATATAGTTCCTAGTCCTATCGGAGATGGAAGATAAAACGTATGTCCCACGTTCAAGTTGAGCACGTAAAAACATACTTGGCCCGTTCAAAATTGAGAAGAGCAGACTGGAAAGCCGCTGCCTGGGTAAATTGTTGAGCATGTAAAAACATACTTGACAGTTCAAAATTGAGAAGAGCAGACTGGAAAGCCGCTGCCTGGGTAAATTGTTGAGCATGTAAAAACATACTTGGCACAGTTCAAAATTGAGAAGAGCAGACTGGAAAGCCGCTGCCTGGGTAAATTGTTGAGCATGTAAAAACATACTTGGCACAGTTCAAAATTGAGAAGAGCAGACTGGAAAGCCGCTGCCTGGGTAAATTGTTGAGCATGTAAAAACATACTTGGCACAGTTCAAAATTGAGAAGAGCAGACTGGAAAGCCGCTGCCTGGGTAAATTGTTGAGCATGTAAAAACATACTTGGCACAGTTCAAAATTGAGAAGAGCAGACTGGAAAGCCGCTGCCTGGGTAAATTGTTGAGCATGTAAAAACATACTTGGCACAGTTCAAAATTGAGAAGAGTAGACTGGAAAGCCGCTGCCTGGGTAAATTGTTGAGCATGTAAAAACAT
The DNA here is from genome assembly GCA_020796225.1 of Arion vulgaris. Lineage (NCBI taxonomy): Eukaryota > Metazoa > Mollusca > Gastropoda > Stylommatophora > Arionidae > Arion > Arion vulgaris. Next base: position 77,352,965 of record CM036756.1, read on the forward strand.
ACTTGGCACAGTTCAAAATTGAGAAGAGCAGACTGGAAGCGCGCCTGGGTAATTGTTGAGCATGTAAAACATATTGCGCCAGGTCAGAATTCGAGTTAGAGCAGATGGAATTCCGCTCTCGGTGAAATGTTGACACATAAAAACATACTTGGTACAGAAATTGAAGAAGTAAAGCTGGCTGGGTAAATTGTTGAGCATAACATACTTCTGGACAGTTCAAATGAAAAATACTGGAAAGCCAACTTTAAACGTATCTGGGGGCATGTCTAAAACATATTCCTTAAATATTAAAGAGACTAAAAGCGCTGCCTGTTAATTTTTAGCATAATCTGGACAGTGGCAAATTCGTAGACATATTGATGGCTGCTGGGTACAAGACATATATATATATCGGCATTAAATAGAAGAGCGATGGAAAGCCTGCTGGGTAATGGAGCAGTAAACATACTTGGCAGTCAAAGGAAGAGCAGACTGAGCCTCCTTAATGTGAGCATGTAAAATATTGGCACAGTTCATGAACAGACTGTAGGTGCGGTATTTTTAGCCTCTCAGTCGGAGAGAAGAGCAGACTGAAAGTGCTGCCGTAATGTTGAGCATGTAAAAACATACTTGGCAAGTTCAAAATTGAGAAGAGCAGACTGGAAAGCCGCTGCCTGGGTAAATTGTTGAGCAGTAAAACATACTTGGACAGTTCAAAATTGAGAAGAGCAGACTGGAAAGCCGCTGCCTGGGTAAATTGTTGAGCACGTAAAACATACTTGCACAGTTCAAAATTGAGAAGAGCAGACTGGAAAGCCGCTGCCTGGGTAAATTGTTGAGCATGTAAAAACATACTTGGCACAGTTCAAAATTGAGAAGAGCAGACTGGAAAGCCGCTGCCTGGGTAAATTGTTGAGCATGTAAAAACATACTTGACAGTTCAAAATTGAGAAGAGCAGACTGGAAAGCCGCTGCCTGGGTAAATTGTTGAGCATGTAAAAACATACTTGACAGTTCAAAATTGAGAAGAGCAGACTGGAAAGCCGCTGCCTGGGTAAATTGTTGAGCATGTAAAAACATACTTGGCAGTTCAAAATTGAGAAGAGCAGACTGAAACCGCTGCCTGGGTAAATTGTTGAGCATGTAAAAACATACTCTTCACAATTCAAAGAGAGACTGGCAAGCCCTGCCTGGGCTACATTGTTGAGCATGTAAAAACTAGATCGCCGTTCAAAAGTTGAGAAAGTATACTCACCTGAGGTAATGGTTGGCTATCAAAAAACATACTTGGCAGTTCAAAATTGAGAAGAGCAGACTGGAAAGCCGCTGCCTGGGTAAATTGTTGAGCATGTAAAACATACTGGCAGTTCAAAATTGAGAAGAGCAGACTGGAAAGCCGCTGCCTGGGTAAATTGTTGAGCATGTAAAAACATACTTGGCAGTTCAAAATTGAGAAGAGCAGACTGGAAAGCCGCTGCCTGGGTAAAATTCATTAGAAGAAACAAAATTTTAATCCTACAAAAATATCTTCACCATATTCAAAATTACACTGGCGACCCTCGCCGGTGCTACGGATTTAGTGCACTGCAGCTGAGATCTTCCTGTGTAATAAAGAGATTGGAGCACATACTCACCGAAGTGTAATGGTGATGGTCCTATCAATCAATATAATCGAGATAAAGACAGCGAATACAAGCAGTGTATAACAAGCATTTTAAAAAGAGGTTTCAAATTGACCATAAAGTGGCTGCAGAATAATTTAGAAATATACTGTTCAGAATGTGTCGATCAGTTGCTAGTATATCTCCTCATTTGCAGCTTCAGTAAGTCTTTTCTTTAGGGAGGATGGGAAATAGTTGAATAATGTGTCCCTTCATTTGTTGGGGGTAGTGAATAAGCGTCAGCCTATCGACTCGAACACAAGGGGTTGCGGGTTCAATCCCAAACTCAACGTTTGACATGGGAGGAAAGGAATTGGCCCTCTTACCTCCTTTACATTATTACCTAGAAATGTGAAGTAACAATCGTTTAATACCATGTGGTTAGAAAAAGCTTCGGGATATTTATTATTTAGAGTTCTGTTACGATATTTTTCTGAACAGTTGTAACAGCATCTTTGTTCTAGATGGATTCCACTATATGTATATATATTGTATGTACTTGCCTCCGTGTGCTTCATATGGTATAAGAAAATTGTTGCTACCAACGTATTTTTTTGTTTTTATTTCTTTCGTCCGCTTTCAACTCAGACGAAGTTTCATCTCTGAAACTGATTTTTGCGTGAAAATCCGTTTTTCCAATTTCTTACAATGGCAGCAGCGTGCACATTGTAAATTACTTTACACTGGCAGCCGTGTGCTCAATGTATTCGTAATTAGTATTCCCTCGCCATACAGGCAGATTTTCTCTGACTTCAGAGGTACTCACGTTATCGTCTTGAGTATGACCAGGGGACTAATGCCGGACAGTAAGTTCGAACCCGAGCTATGAGGCGTCTCACAGCTAGCAGGCCGAGCTACTATCAACTAGGCAGTTCCCCTCGTGCGAACGTAAATATACGTCTTGAAGAAATATATTTCTATTAATGAGAAAATGAAGAACATCGATAACAGTAAACTTTACATTTGGAGACTAAATTTGAACTAGTCTAGTTTGTTCAATATATCAATACATACGATATCATATTCAGACTGAAATATTGCAAAATACGGTAAAATCTCGTAATCTTTCAACTGGTTTTGTTTTCTGTGGGGAGGGGCGGGGATTCTTTTATTTTCTTCCATCAGCAATCACACTATTTTAAAGAACTGCAGAAACCGATTTCAGTCGCCATTCGCAGGTTTTCTGTGTTTATCCAGAGCTCACTACACTCCCCATCCCCAGATTTCGTACAGATGTGTACATATAAGATACCGGTAATCGCTATCCGTATTAATAAGAAGAAAATCAATGCTCTTCGTATCCCGGAAATTGCACCTCTTTGTCCGAGCGATGCGACGGTCTGTTCATCACCTAATGAACGACTATCAAGCAGAAAAAAATGTCTTTGAGTCACATCAGCAGACACATAGAATTGCACAACTTAGAGTCCATCCTGATCGTATGCGACACGTTTGTGACACACTCATCATATGTGTTAGAAAGTGTATGATATCAGCATTGGGGAGAAATGTTATACTAAGCGAAGTTTAATTCGTAATGAATCATGACGAATAAGATGTGTAAGTCATGCAAACTTTGGTAATATACAGAATGTGTACCCTGCACCTTAAGGCACATTACCCATATCAGCTGCCCAGGTTAGGAACAAATGGAGAAGACACTTCATCCTTGCTTTCAGCTCAGACACAACATGGACGGCAACAGTTATCTAGGAACATGAAGAATAAATTTCTTCGATTTGGCACATGGAACGTAAGGATTATATGTCCCTGTTATTGACCGTCTGTAAAGATGAAAAAGGCCATATTTAAATATATCCTGCGTCATATTCCGAATTAGACAGCGCGCCGATGTGCATATCCGCAATGCCATATCATCGACTTTGCTAACTAACTAACTAACTAGCTAATTAATACCTTTCTTCGTGTCGATCTTTTGAAACATTGTCTATATATTTATTCAGTGATGTCTTTCGTATAAATTTCTTTATTTTTGTAGCTCACACAGAGGCTCGTTTTCTTTCCAGTATTATTTCACTAAGTCAGTGTGTTTGCCTTAGTATTATTCAGGGCGGTCTTGAATTATGTGCTCTGCAATCTGGGGTGTCTGTCAACATGGTTAACTTGTCACTCTAGAACTTTGCATACATTTTGCTGCGAAGTCGAGTATGTCATGTTCTGAATAGTAAATCATAACATGTTCTAATCTGCTCATATTTTGTTAGTTGTCCTGTGTTAGTATTTGTGGCTTTCTGGTTGATTTAGTCATCCATTTATTTTGGGGATAGGTAAAAGGTACACCAGGTTGCTCTTCTGCAGCATCTCCTTTGACCCAGTCGATCTGTTGTCTTATTTCCTGGTGTTTCACAGTGAGACAGTCTCCACTGCAAGACAATCTTCCACTGGTTGCATACTTCAGATAGTAATTCTTGTAGACCTGGCAATATTCTGGTATGGACTGTCAAAAATACCTTCTGTTGTTTATCACCCTTGGTGTTTATCAGTTTCTCAGTTGCTACCTTGACTGAATAATTTCTGCATCAACGTTATGACAGAATTTCTCCGTTTATATTGGAGGAGGACACTAAAATAGATCTGGAATCGATCTAGCTATTTAAGCAGTTTGGAGTTACCCGTTGTACAAGTAGAGCTGGATGCCTGAAGGGGAGATTGAGGAGTGTGTTTAATCAGCAAGCCACGGGAACCATCTGTATGCATACTCTTCGATATCTATTGGGGTGACTGAGCACCTATGGGTCTGCCTAGAGTGCAATAACGTCAGTTTAATAACCAATAACCCCGTTTATACCTTGGTCGTATCTGTACTCTCTCTCTTTGCCTTTTTACCCCGGGTTGGGGCATAGGCCCTCATCCAACTCATGCCAAGTCTTCCTATCTCTAGCTATCTCCTGCAGCTCCTCCAGCTCTTCTTTATATTGTTGATCTCCGCCTCCAAATCTCGTCTCCATGTATGTATCTGTACTATAGTTTGGGTAATCTATGTATACACTAACTAGGACAAAGTTCTTCAACCTATGCTCATTTCAAGTACACTTTCACTAAATATTGAGATACCCTAAAGCAGAGCAATAACTACTTAACAAACACATTCTTACCTTCCTCTCACTCAGTGGCGGCTCGTGGTTGTTTTTGTTGGTGGGGCCAGATACAAATGTTCGGGAAAATCATGGCTTTGGGTTAGGTTATAATTTAATTTATTAAATAATAAATACACGTTGCACATTTTTTGGTGGGGTCCGGCCCCACTGGCACTTAATGACGAACCGCCACTGCTCTCACTCATTATCTACATGCTTAATAGAAATGTAGCAAATATTGAAACAATGTCGATATAAAACTTTATGCAACCTGTGATCTAGGAACGAAATAATATATCCTTAGATCTGTATCAACTACTTAAAAACTGTTGATATATAGATACATGAAATAATATATCCTTAGATCTGTATCAACTACTTAAAAACTGTTGATATATAGATACATGAAATAATATATTCTTAGATCTGTATCAACTACTTAAAAACTGTTGATATATAGATACATGAAAGAATAAATTCATTAGATCTTGTATAACTAACAAAAACTATATTAGATCATAAATAATTCTATTCTTAGATTCCTGCTATCAACTCATTTAAACCATGTTACATCTAATACTCTGAATGTATTCTCCTTCTCTGTATCCTCTTCAAAATGTCTTATTGATATATAGATATGAAATGAATTATGAGTCTTCTTAGATCTATTTGTTCTCTTACTCTTAAAAACTTTGTCATTTTATTTATAAAAAAATATATCTTGTTTAAACCTTATTAAAACTGTTACATATAGATTCACTGGAAATTAATATATTCTGATCCCTTTTTATCAATACTTAAAAACTGTTGATATATAGATACATGAAATAATATATTCTTAGATCTGTATCAACTACTTAAAAACTGTTGATATATAGATACATGAAATAATATATTCTTAGATCTGTATCAACTACTTAAAAACTGTTGATATATAGATACATGAAATAATATATTCTTAGATCTGTATCAACTACTTAAAAACTGTTGATATATAGATACATGAAATAATATATCGTTAGATCTGTATCAACTACTTAAAAACTGTTGATATATAGATACATGAAATAATATATTCTTAGATCTGTATCAACTACTTAAAAACTGTTGATATATAGATACATGAAATAATATATCCTTAGATCTGTATCAACTACTTAAAAACTGTTGATATATAGATACATGAAATAATATATTCTTAGATCTGTATCAACTACTTAAAAACTGTTGATATATAGATACATGAAATAATATATTCTTAGATCTGTATCAACTACTTAAAAACTGTTGATATATAGATACATGAAATAATATATCCTTAGATCTGTATCAACTACTTAAAAACTGTTGATATATAGATACATGAAATAATATATTCTTAGATCTGTATCAACTACTTAAAAACTGTTGATATATAGATACATGAAATAATATATTCTTAGATCTGTATCAACTACTTAAAAACTGTTGATATATAGATACATGAAATAATATATCGTTAGATCTGTATCAACTACTTAAAAACTGTTGATATATAGATACATGAAATAATATATTCTTAGATCTGTATCAACTACTTAAAAACTGTTGATATATAGATACATGAAATAATATATCGTTAGATCTGTATCAACTACTTAAAAACTGTTGATATATAGATACATGAAATAATATATTCTTAGATCTGTATCAACTACTTAAAAACTGTTGATATATAGATACATGAAATAATATATCGTTAGATCTGTATCAACTACTTAAAAACTGTTGATATATAGATACATGAAACGAATAAAAACACTCATTAGCGCTGTTTGTTTAGTAACAAGGAAAAACTATATTCATCATCAAATAGATTGTCCTATTCTTCTCTCTCATAGGCCAGATGTCCTGCCTCTGCAGCAGTCATGTTCAAACCATCAGTTACATCCTGAATCCATCTTCTCCGTGGTCTTCCTCTTCTTCTCTTTGCCGGTATGCCTCCTTCCATGATGGTTTTCTCCAGCCCTTCATGTCTTTTTATATGTCCATAATATCTCAAGTTTCTCTTTCATATTTGTAACATCAGCCAATTTTTTTTTATTTTGAGTTCTTTCTGGACAGATCTATTTGTTTCTCTCTGTCCATGATATACGAAGGACTCTTCTGTAACACTTATATTTTTTTTAAAAACATATATGTTTTTCCAATGCCTTATTAAATGTCCATGCTTCACACCCATGCATTGTCACTGGGAATATGCATGCTCTTAAAGGATGTAATTTCTGATCCTTGTTTTTTAAAAGTAAAATTAAAAGATGAATATTTTAAACACGGATTGCACAATATTTTAAATAATATCTTTCTCTTCGAACGCTTCATATCGACCACTTGTTAACCACTCTCTGTGATTTATATGTGATCTGAGCCTAATAGCGATTGTACGTTGTGCCAGTTATGCGCTTACAAGTAGGACAGTACATCCGATTTTTGCGATGCTTTTTATTTACTAGGGTAGCTTTCCTAGGTCCTACATCAGTCGCCTCTTACGACATGCCTTGTAGGTCGCAGTGGTACTATTCTTTGCTTCTCTTGCTGGCCCTGGCACCACACCGGTGGTAAATAATATAGAGATGTTGATCATTCCCTATTGCTTATTAAGTTGTCTTAGTCTCTTTATTGACTTTTACTTTAAGTATTGTTGTTAACTCTTAGTACACGCATAAACAACTAAAGCAGTAGGAAATGGATTGATTGGACCCTTATCATTGCACTTCGGTGAGTAACCATGTGTGCTCTGATCTCTTTCTTATATAAGAATATCCCAGCTGTAGTGCACGAACGCTGTAGCGCCGACGAGGGTCCCCGATGTCATTTTGAAGATGGTAAAGATTTTTTTGTACGAATTTTATTTTTAATCCTTTCCAATGAATATTGCATGGGCAGCGGCTTTCCAGCCTGCTCTCCTCGATTTTGAACTGCCAATGGTTCTTTTATGTGCTCAAATTGAACACGGGACTAACGTTTTATCGACAGTTTCCAATAGGACTAGGAACTCGATTTTACCTACACTGAGATCAGAGATCTCTGAAAATATATCCAGATGGCTACACACAAGAGCAAGCCTAGTACCTTTGACACAAGAGACGAGCACCTAACTTCTACGGTACAGAGACCCCGAGTAGGAAATGGAACTGCTAGGTAAACGAAAGATCAGAATATTAAGATCATATATATTTTCTGTGGCAACGTATGCGTGTGAAGCATGGACATTTAACAGGGCAGGGGGAAATCGTTATGGGCTATTGGATATAAATATTAGAGAAGAGTCCTCCGTATATCTTGGACAGAGAAGAGAATAAATATAACTATCCAGAAAACACTCAACAACAAAGAAAAGAAAACTGGCTGATGCTACAAATAAGAATGAGAAAATTGAAATATATTGGACATATAAAAAGAGAAGAAGAATTGGAGAAAACCATTATGGAATGAGCCATCCCAGCAAAGAGGAGAAGAGGAAGACCACGGAGAAGATGGATGCAGTATGTAATTTATGGTGTGCGCATGATATCTGCCCTTTAAGAGAGAGAAATTCCGAAGAACTGTGAAGAAATTTTCGAAGAGACATTTGCATTTTGTTTTTGAATGTGTTTGAAAGTTATCTGGAAGCGCAGATGCAGTAAAAGTAAATCTTGTATAATTTGTTTGTGATGTACAAAGTAGTGCTAGTTGCTGTGGTATAGAAACAGACCTGTTCACATAATTATGTCAATTACATAGAATGTCTACATCAGTGTATCTCAACCTTTCCTTAGTCTTACCCCGCCTCAACACTTCAACGCATTCTTCATTAAGTATAAATTATATATTACTCTTTGTATATTACAAAACATGAATAGAATAAAATGTTGAGAAATAAACTATACGTTAACGTGTATCTTGAGCTTGGTTTCTGCAACAAATAACGTGTTTTTTTTTAGATACTAATTTAGTTAATTGCAGCTTCAAACTTCCGCGGTTTGTAATATTCCGGAGTTTCTTTTTCTTCTCCAGTAGGTTAAGCTTTACCAAGCTTCTCCAAGTATTTATGTTGCCTTCTATATTCATTTTCTGGGGTCTCTGTGGCGAGAAGGTTAGACGTTCACCTCTTGTCCCAAAGGTTCACTCTCTCGTAAAACTATCCAGATATTTTTTCAGAGGCTCCTGATCGCAGTAATAAAAATGTGTACAAAATAGTTTTACCATCTTCTAAATTATACTGGGGACCCTCGTGGGTGCTACGGAGTTCGTGTGCTTCCACTGAGATCTTTCTGTGTAAGAAATAGATCGGGACGCATATGGTTACTCACCGAAGTGTAATGATGATGGTTATATTAATCAAACAATGTTGCCAGCTGTTTCTGTTATCTTAGAAATTTCGGATTGCGACATCTATCATTTATCTCCTACAGTTATGATTCTTTCGCAATATTATTGATATTATCATGTTCTAATCATCATCATCAAATAGCTTGTCCTGAGCAGAACTTTGCCACCCCAACAGTCCTCCGGAATCAATCTCTCTCTCATAGGCCAGATGTCCCGCCTCTGCAACCGTCATCTTCAACCCATCAGTTACATCCTGAATCCATCTTCTCCGTGGTCTTCCTCTTCTTCTCTTTGCTGGTATGCCTCCTTCCATGATGGTCTTCTCCAGCTCTTCATGTCTTTTTATATGTCCAAAATATCTCAATTTCTCTTTCTTATTTGTAGCATCAGTCAGTTTTCTTTGATTTTGAGTTCTTTCTGGATAGATCTATTTGTTCTCTTTTCTGTCCAAGATATACGAAGGACTCTTCTGTAACACTTATTTTCAAAAGCACATATATGTTTTCCACTGCTTAATTAAATGTCCATGCTTCACATCCATACGTTACCACTGGGAATATGCATGCTCTTAGTATTCTGATCTTTGTTTTCTTATCAGTTCCGTTCCATACTGTCTTTAGTTATTTAATGTTTTGTCAAGCCATGTTTCTAATAGCCCACACAATTTTTCAACCTTCTTACCTGTAATGTTTTGTCAAGCCATGTTTCTAATAGCCTACACAATTTTCAACTTCTTACCTGTAATGTTTTGTAAAGCCATGTTTCTAATAGCCCACACAATTATTCAACCTTCTTACCTGTAATGTTTTGTCAAGTCATGTTTCTAATAGCCCACACAATTATTCAACCTTCTTACCTGTAATGTTTTGTCAAGTCATGTTTCTAATAGCCCACACAATTTTTCAACCTTCTTACCTGTAATGTTTTGTCAAGCCATGTTTTAATAGCCCAACAATTTTCAACTTCTTACCTGTAATGTTTTGTAAGCCATGTTTCTAATAGCCCACACAATTGTTCAACCTTCTTACCTGTAATGTTTTGTCAAGCCATGTTTCTAATAGCCCACACAATTATTCAACCTTCTTACCTGTAATGTTTTGTCAAGCCATGTTTCTAATAGCCCATACAAATTTCCAACCTTCTTACCTGTAATGTTTTGTAAAGCCATGTTTCTAATAGCCCACACAATTATTCAACCTTCTTACCTGTAATGTTTTGTAAAGCCATGTTTCTAATAGCCCACACAATTTTTCAACCTTCTTACCTGTAATGTTTTGTCAAGCCATGTTTCTAATAGCCCACACAATTTTTCAACCTTCTTACCTGTAATGTTTTGTAAAGCCATGTTTCTAATAGCCCACACAATTTTTCAACCTTCTTACCTGTAATGTTTTGTCAAGCCATGTTTCTAATAGCCTACACATTGTTAACCTATACTCTGTAATGTTTTGGAATGCCTGTTTCTAATGACATTGTTCAACCTTCACCTGAATGTCTTTAAGCCATGTTTTATTACCTCAAATTCAACCTATGAATGTTTTGCAAGCCTGCAAAGCTACACAATTATTCAGACTCTCCTGAATGTTTGAAGATGTTCTAATAGCACTACAATTTTCAACCTTTTCCCTGTAATGTTTTGTAAAGCCATGTTTCTAATAGCCCACACAATTGTTCAACCTTCTTACCTGTAATGTTTTGTAAAGCCATGTTTCTAATAGCCCACACAATTTTTCAACCTTCTTACCTGTAATGTTTTGTCAAGCCATGTTTCTAATAGCCCACACAATTTTTCAACCTTCTTACCTGTAATGTTTTGTCAAGCCATGTTTCTAATAGCCCACACAATTGTTCAATCTTCTTACCTGTAATGTTTTGTAAAGCCATGTTTCTAATAGCCCACACAATTTTTCAACCTTCTTAACTGTGGGCATACACGCAGTATGAGAACCACTGGTGTAGACTAAGACATCTGAATTATTGAGAATGTGCGTGCTTTTCGACATTAGGTTCGATTCGAATCTCTTTAAGGTTGAGTGTACCTCAAATCAACATGAGATAGTGAATAAAAGACTACAAACGTGCCAAGACATCCAAATTTGATGAGATGCTAAAATTAGTACTACAATGTTTGACTGGTTTTTCTTGTAAGCAAGAGTTTAGTTTTAAGATGGAAGTCTGAAACATGGTTGCGTTGCTGACATTTTATTGAGTCAGTAAAATGTCACTCATCGTATTGCTATGATACACGTCTATTCTCTGCAGTTCAGTGACGGATGTCGCGTAACAGTACAATGTCACGAAAAAGCAGTGTCATGAAAAAGTACAATGTCACGAAAAATCACGGTATCACGAAAAAGTGCAATTTCCCCCTTAAGAAACTACAAAGTTAGGAAAAGTACAATTTCCCTTAGAAACTACAAAGTTAGGAAAAGTACAATTTCCCCTTAAGAAACTACAAAGTTAGGAAAAAGTACAATTTCCCCCTTAAGAAACTACAAAGTTAGGAAAAAGTACAATTTCCCCCTTAAGAAACTACAAAGTTAGGAAAAGTACAATTTCCCTTAAGAAACTACAAAGTTAGGAAAAAGTACAATTTCCCCCTTAAGATACTACAAAGTTAGGAAAAAGTACAATTTCCCACTAAAAAAAACTAGTTACGAAAAAGTACAATTTCCCTCTTTAGAAACTACAAAGTTACGAAAAAGTACAATTTCCCCAAAAAAACTACAAAGTTACGAAATAGTATAATTCCCCTAAAAAACTACAAAGTTATGAAAAAGTAAAATATCACTAAAAATGGAATATGATTTCACGGAAAAAAATATCTTGATTAAAAGAAAGAGAAGTCGAACTTAATAACTAAATCTGATTAATATGTAAGTCTAGATTATAACATTAATATGTAAGTCTAGATTATAACATTAATATGTAAGTCTAGATTATAACATTAATATGTAAGTCTAGATTATAACATTAATATGTAAGTCTAGATTATAACATTAATATGTAAGTCTAGATTATAACATTAATATGTAAGTCTAGATTATAACATTAATATGTAAGTCTAGATTATAACATTAATATGTAAGTCTAGATTATAACATTAATATGTAAGTCTAGATTATAACATTAATATGTAAGTCTAGATTATAACATTAATATGTAAGTCTAGATTATAACATTAATATGTAAGTCTAGATTATAACATTAATATGTAAGTCTAGATTATAACATTAATATGTAAGTCTAGATTAAAAGCATTAATATGTAAGTCTAGATTATAACATTAATATGTAAGTCTAGATTATAACATTAATATGTAAGTCTAGATTATAACATTAATATGTAAGTCTAGATTATAACATTAATATGTAAGTCTAGATTATAACATTAATATGTAAGTCTAGATTATAACATTAATATGTAAGTCTAGATTATAACATTAATATGTAAGTCTAGATTATAACATTAATATGTAAGTCTAGATTATAACATTAATATGTAAGTCTAGATTATAACATTAATATGTAAGTCTAGATTATAACATTAATATGTAAGTCTAGATTATAACATTAATATGTAAGTCTAGATTATAACATTAATATGTAAGTCTAGATTATAACATTAATATGTAAGTCTAGATTATAACATTAATATGTAAGTCTAGATTATAACATTAATATGTAAGTCTAGATTATAACATTAATATGTAAGTCTAGATTATAACATTAATATGTAAGTCTAGATTATAACATTAATATGTAAGTCTAGATTATAGAATGAATAATTATACATATGAATGAACTCGCCCCTTGCAAATACTCTTTGTAGAATTGTATCAATATGAACAAAATGGGGGCATATCCTTTACAGGACGTAACCATCAACTACAGTAAACTAGTCGTTGATTTTCTAGACACCACTTATGCGTTCAGTAGTTTTACATTGCTTTCTAAACGGTGAGGTCTATTTTTACCTTTCGTAAAAATCCAACGGAAACGAATTTGCTTCCAAATTTGCCCACGTCGAGTTTGAACCAAGTGCTCTTGGGTTTGTGATCGAGCTCACTACCGCTTGAGCTACAGACGCTCGCGTATTAAGTTAGGAAATAGAAAACAGAACAGTATAAGTCTAAGGTAAAAACAAATTCTTACTTGAAACCAGTGACGGCTCGTCATTAAGGGCCAGTGGGGCCGAACCCCACCAAAAATAATGTGTAATGTGTACTTATTATTTAATAAAATAAAATTTACCCTGACCCAAAATCATGATTTTTCTGAAAATGTGTGTCTGGCCCTACCAACAAAAATGACGACGCGCCGCCACTGCTTGAAACTCTAAATGTCCTCTTTCTACCCCCAACCACCCGACTAGGGAACTTGCCGCTGTTTAAGCGCCTCTACAACAGCATATGGCTATATAGCGTTTATTACAGAAATAAAAACAGTTGCCATCAAATATAACACTATTTTTGTAGGAGATTGGTTTCAGAATCGTCTCAACACTTTCTGTCTTCCACTTATCACTTAGTTTCGTATAACATATACATTTTAGAATGATATACTTCTTCTTTCTTCTTCTTCGCACATTCCAAATCGACTACCTGTTAAACATTATATAGGATTTGTATGGGATCTGAGTCTAAGAGCGATTGTACGTTGTGCCAGTAATGCTCCTACAAGAGGCCAGCACATCCTTTTTCTTCTATACTTTTCATTTACTAGGCTAGCTTCCTTAGGTTCTACATCAGTCGCCTCTTACGACATGCCTTGTAGGTCGCAGTGGTACTATTCTTTGCTTCCTTGCAGGCCCCAGAAACCCCACGAGCAGAATGATATACTATTATAGTCGTTCGTATACAAAAAGATATCAAAATCTGTTGAGAGATAAAAATAAAACCAGAGTAGTTTGTCAAATGTGAACATTTCCCCCATATTGTAAGCGTGCTAGCAATTCTAAACTTTTTTTTTAAAGTGAAAGAACCATTTTCAATTCCGCGTTATTTGGTAATAGGATGTTGGGCCCGTATTTTCATTGACCGTCGGCACACGATGGATGATGTGGTCAAAATCACTCCGGTCGCCATTACTTCCCAGTGCTTTTCCTAGTACCCAACTGAGACTGGATATACCTGTCGGTAGGAAAAATATTCCATGCCCACTGTAGAATTGAACCCGCACCACTGACCTCAGAAGCGAGTTCACGAACAACTATGCTACTGCGACTCTAATTTCTAAACTTCTCTCTCTCTCTCTCTCTCTCTTTGCCTTTTTACCCCGGATTGGGGCATAGGCCCTCAATTAACTCATGCCAAGTCTTTCTATCTATAGCTATCTCCTGCAGCTCCCTCCAGCTCTTCTTTATATTGTTGATCTCCGCCTCCAAATCTCGTCTCCATGTATTTCTCGGCCTCCCTTCTTTCGCTGTCCCTGCGGGTTCCAGGCAAGGACCCTTCTTGTTATATTCCGCTCCGGTTTTTGCTAAGTGTCTCCTATCCAGCGCCAGCGTCTTTTTTTAACCTGTTCGTTCACTGTAATCTGTCTTGTTCTCTCCATAAGTTCCTCATTTGTGACCCTATCATACCATCTTTTTCCCTCTATTCTGCGCAGACACCAGTTGATGAATGTTTGCAATTGATGCGCTATTGTTTTAGTTGTTCTCCATGTTTCTTACCCATACAGTAGAACTGCTTTAACATTAGAGTTAAATATCCGAATTTTTGTTCTAGATTTGATTTCTTTAGACTTCCATATGTTTTCCAGTGCAATGAAAGCTCCTCTTGCCTTCTGTATTCTTATTTTAACATCTCTATCTGTTCCACCTTCTTTGTCTACGTTGCTGCCCAAATATGTGTATGATAAATTCTAAACTTAAAGTGTTAATAATTTATCATAGGACAAATGGTGTAGAAATGATTGAAATGTGTAAATGCAAACGTGTCACTATGAACACTAAAAGATCATTGTTCAACACAATATTTCTCCCCACATTATGCTATCAGTGACCTGCGCAGTGACATCAAACGATAGAAGAAAACTAATCACGACAGAGATGAAATATCTATGCAGAATGCTGGGAGTTTCAGGAAGAGACCCGTTAAGAAATGAAGACATCAGGAAAAAAAGTGAGTACAACATCAGTACATCAAGAAACAACAAATGAAATGGTTCGGCCACATAAGCAGATTACCAACAGACAGTGCGCCACAAAAATCAATGTTACTCCGATTCATTGGATACAAAGCAAAAGGTCGTGCCCGCAAAAGTGTTTCACAGAGATAACAGAGGCACGAAGATATGTTTATGAAGCGACAAAACCCTTCGAAATCTGCATTTTACTTATTATTTTCATTGCTAGAATGTTAATTATTATTTTACATTGATATTAAATCATGATAATTTTGTATTACATTATATTTTGATATTTACATCTGATGTTACATTATATTCTTGATATTAATTTATTACATTGATATTTTTGATATTTTACTTGATATTCATTGATATTTAACATTATTGATTACTGAATTAAATTTTATTTTGATATTTTTGATATATTCGATATTTTATTTATATTTTACTTGCAGATATTACTTGATGTATCACATTGATTATTTTAAATATTTTTGATATTTACATTTCTTATTTATATTGTATTTTATTTGACATTTTACATTATGTATGAATTACATTGATGTATCATTGATTATTTAAATTCTGATATTTTACTTTGAAATTGTACATCTGTATTACATTTCTGATTTTACATTCTTTTTACATTTATTTTACGATATTACTTTGATTTTCATTCTGATATTTAAATTTCTGATATTTTCATTTCGATATTTTAATTTCTGATATTTAACATTTCTGATATTTTACATTTCTGATTATTTTACATTTCTGATATTTTACATTTCTGGTATTTTACATTTCTGATATTTTAAATTGATGATATTTTACATTTCTGGTATTTTACATTTCTGATATTTTACATTTCTGTATTTTAATTTGATGATATTTACATTTCTGGTATTTTACATTTCTGATATTTACATTTCTGATATTTTAATTTCTGTATTTTACATTTCTGATATTAAAAATCTCTGGTATATTTAACATGTTTCTATTTTCTACTGTTGGTATTTAATGTCTTATTACGTCCTATATTTCTGACATCTTACGGTTTTGAATATCTTATTTTACTGGTGTTTTAAATTTCTGGTATGTTACAGTTTTATTGTTAATTTTGTTTTGTTAACATTACTCCTCCATCACCATTTCCTCTGCTTATTATTGAACTTAATGCGCAGTAAGTAATGACAGTCACTCCCCACACTCCAGCCCCTGGAGTTGTGAGTCCAGTATATTGAATATTGATTGTAAGCATATATAATTATTTCCTTACTTTTGATATTTCCCTTCGATTTATTAATTTGTGAGAATGGATTGCTTTCCCTCTCGTTACATCTTTCCACCCATCTGCATATATGTATACATGGGTATACGAACGTGTAAACTTAATATGTATAGAAGTAGTGTCCTGGGAGTGTTAATATACAGCAGCGAGTGCATATAGCAACATCATACTGGAGACATTCCATAATAAATGTTAAGGAAGAATCCTGCATATTTTCTCGCCAATTACGCTAACAAATAGTTTCAAAACGAACAAACTGTGCATCATCGGAGACTCTCATTAAAATACGAGAATGGAATTGGATTAGGGATGAATGTCGTAAGCCAGAAGGGACATTGACTAGGACATCTCTCAAATAGACAGCAGATATGAAAAGAAGGCCTGAGCATCCAAATGAAACATGGAGAAGAACAGTGGAAAGAGGATTGAAATATTGTGGCCTGATATAGAAAACAATTACTATAGTCCGTTCAACAACTCATGCCCACAGTCCAATGCGAATTGTAGCAAAACCATCAATTCTACAGTAGCGAAACTTTACACCCAACCTTGGAATTATATCGACGCAAATGTCTGATGGAAGAAATTGCTATAAGGAAACCTGGATTTTGTAATATAACGGTTTCCTTTGATGTTGGTGCATATTTGGCGGCAAAAATATTTTGTAGCGTCGGGAACATGTGTTGTTCACATGCAAGTTTTCAAGTTATTTAATCAAATGGTTATAAAGATACAAATTTGTATCTGTGGGCATGACAAGTTGAACGGACGATAGAAAAGCACCAGAACAGCAACAATGGGAGTCCCTTGTATAAGCATCATGTATCTAACGGGTCGCGAAGAGGATATAGATATCAATATGGTTATATATACTTACGTCTGTGTGTTTAATTGTATTTGTATCTGTGATATCATCATCATCATCATCAAGTAGCTTGTCCCTTCCGGAACTTGGCTCCCATGACAGCATTCCTGAAAAACTCTCTGTTCTGTGCAAGTTGGCCGGCGTGAGCAGCAGTCATTCTCAGATCGTCAATGACATCCAGCACCCATCGTCTTCTAGGTTTTCCTCTCGTTCTTCTTCCAGGCGCCATTCCTTCCAAAATTAATTTCTACAGGCACTCATGTCGTTTGATGTGTCCGAAATATTTAATTTGCCTTGTTTTTATGCTTTGTAATAGCCAACTCTCTTTAATATCAAGCTGTTGCAAAACAGAACATCTGTGATATACACATAAATATATAGTGTTACATTACACATTTATCGTATATTGAATACTATTTGCGGAGGCATGTCCTGCAAGACTGTCCTCCTTGCTGAGCTGAGGAGCAACATGTGGCCACACCCTAAACATTTAAGCTTTGGAGAATCCTGACAGATCTGAAACTAACTGCCCAGTTTGTGGTTCACAGTAAACTAAACTCATGACAAGAGATCACTGAAGAAGATGAAGAAGAAGAAGATTATTTTTTAAACTGTCTTAGATATCAAATCGACCATGTGTTGCCGAGGCCCAAAGGGGAAGCAAAGAATAGTAACACTACAACCTACAGGGCATGTCGTAAGGGGCGACTGAAGTTGGATCATAGGGAAGCTACACTTGTAAGTAAAAAACCTCGCAGAAATCGGATGTGCTGGCCAGGGCCGTGCGGTATATTTTCTCAGTATGTTGCAAGTCGTCGAAATGCCGCCACTTAAATGTTTTTACTTTAAAATAGCTTATGCAATTTCGCTGCATATGCCGCCCCCTTACTGTACCGCCTGATGTGGCCACCTCTCTGTATCATAGCACGGCACGGTGCTGCCTACTTGTAGGCGTATAACTGGCATAACGCATATTTGCTCTTAGGTCCTGATCACATACAAACAACAAAGAGTGGTTAACAAGTGGTTGATATGGTGCGTTGGAAGAAGAAGATATCGAAAAGCCTTATTTAAAATCACATTTCTCTAGCCTGCAGTGATATCTATTCGCATTTATTATTCCTCGTTAACTTTCATTGATTCCTAATCTAAAAATAATGAACACAACTGTACAACTGATATTGACAAAGATATGATGAATAACATCGTTTCTTGATGAAATAATATTTATTAAGAATTGAGTATGTGCTTTATAGTTAGTTAGTTTGTTCCTTTCGTGCCAAAGGCGGCACATAGGGCAGAGTTTTAGATCTCCATGTGATGCAGTTCGTTGCTATATAGCAGTTGAAGATCTTGTATGGTTTTACATCCCAATAGTTTACTTTCTTGTTAGATGGTTCTTCGAAGAGTGGTCTTTGGTCTTCCACGTTTTCTTTTCCCAACTGGTGACCACATAAGGACGTGTCGATTTAGTCTCTTTTCGTCTGATCTAAGAACATGACCTAAATATTTCCACCTTCGTTTCCTTATAATGTGCTTTATAGCGGAGTTGCATATTCCATGTCATGGGATCATAGTTTTAATTCGGTAGATATGTTAACAATTGTTTCAGTTATTCTAATGTAGTTTTCCCGACTCTTTTTTAACCTTCCAGCATCAAAATGATGTTGCTGCCTTTATATAATATTTATTGTCTTTCTATAGAAGATAGCGGAAAGAATAATACGGGATCGGAGAAAGAGAAAAACATGAACTATGATATGCTGACGACTGACGACATTGTGTTGCTGTTAACATCACAAAAAAGTAACTATAAATTATTAATGGCAATGCAAGAGAGAAGCAGAAAACAAAACGTGTATCTCAATGTAACAAATATAAAAATAATGACAACTGAAAAACAAGCATGATAAGGGATATTTGTATCAGGGAGTGAAAATAGACACTGTGAACAGTTTTGAATATCTCGTTTTACTGTTAACAAAAGATGAAAATGGGATGAAGGAAATTACAATATGAACAAATAAAGCCTTACATAAACATAAACAATAATGACAGTATAGAATGGTTATCTGTATAACCTCTGAGCGTCCATGATCCAGAGTAGAACAAAGACAGCTAAGTAATTCAGTGAAGAACCGCTGACTAGATGAAACAAAGACAGCTAAGTAATTCTGTGAAGAACTGCTGACTAGATGAAACAAAGACGGCTAAGTAATTCTGTGAAGAACTGCTGACTAGATGAAACAAAGACAGCTAAGTAATTCTGTGAAGAACTGCTGACTAGATGAAACAAAGACAGCTAAGTAATTCTGTGAAGAACCGCTGACTAGATGAAACAAAGACAGCTAAGTAATTCTGTGAAGAACCGCTGACTAGATGGAACAAAGACGGCTAAGTAATTCTGTGAAGAACCGCTGACTAGATGAAACAAAGACAGCTAAGTAATTCTGTGAAGAACTGCTGACTAGATGAAACAAAGACGGCTAAGTAATTCTGTGAAGAACCGCTGACTAGATGAAACAAAGACAGCTAAGTAATTCTGTGAAGAACCGCTGACTAGATGAAACAAAGACAGCTAAGTAATTCTGTGAAGAACCGCTGACTAGATGAAACAAAGACAGCTAAGTAATTCTGTGAAGAACCGCTGACTAGATGGAACAAAGACGGCTAAGTAATTCTGTGAAGAACCGCTGACTAGATGGAACAAAGACGGCTAAGTAATTCTGTGAAGAACCGCTGACTAGATGGAACAAAGATCAGAAGAAACCATATTGTAGTGCTCAACTACAGCCAACTCTAGATAATTTATAGTTGGCTCTGGCTCAACAGTGTCTTCTCAACTCCAGGTAGAAGAGAAGCGACTATGTAAGTAAGTTATTTTAATCCTTTAAATAATAAATTAACCATTATGAAAGAGACGGATAAAAATAGACATGACTGTCAAATCTTAATATTAAATTACCACAGACGTAGACAATTGGGTGCAACATAATCAGGAAGGGTTTAGTATCAGAGTTGTCAAGATAAATAATACTATACATTAAATTATATTAAAGATGAAAGCAATTCCATATAATATAATGCTACAAGAAATCCTTAAAGGTTGAAGACCTCACATTGTTTGTTTGTTTATTAGGGGATTAAAGCCTCTTTAAGCCGAGGCACGCCCTTTCAACCTAAGGCGAACCTTTATTGGTTATATCAGAGCGTTAGGCCAACAAACATGAAAAATAAGAATTAACTCCTTTCGGAGAATCAGGATAAACCAATCCAGTATTATCTTAACCTCACATTGATAAAATAGCAAGTCATATGACCACTTACAATTTGTTCGTATTGAACGTGCGAAACCATGAAACGATCCCGGACTCCTACAACTACGATGTCTAGAGCCTAATCATTTTTGGATCTCCACAAATCTATGTAGTGTTTGCTATCAACTCAGATGTTGACGCTCTACCATGTCATGAAGTCAGGCTATCCAAAATTGTCTTCCTCTGTCTCGTCTACCCTCGATTTTACCAGTTGTCACAATGAAATGACAGTACATAAGCTTTCATATTGCGCCCCCAAAAAGTTCGAAATAATAATAAACAGACCTTCCAGATAATGTGTTTTGCTTTCAGAAATCGGGAAAAAATCCAAATGTCACGGCTTTCTAGTTTGTGATTGATAAAGTCGAGAAATCCCGGGGGGTAATCAAACATTGGTCTGTCTTCAGTTTTGATCGTGCTTAATTGAAATAAATTAGACAGTATCCCTCGGTGACATAGTTATATTTGTATTAGAAAACACGAGGAAAGCTACGAATAAGTGACTTATTGTACAAATCTATATTCTATCAGTGATTACAACAAAACATATAGCATAAACAATGAAATCTGTTAAACAAGTCACAGAAGAAAGAAAAAGAGAATGTTTACTCGACGTTTTATTGCGAAGCCCCACTAAGCAGTAATGAGAGCAGAAGTAGAGAAGTGGTTAGAGCATTTGCTTTGTAGGAGGATAAAATTCCACTGTGGAGGTAAGGTTTTTTTCAATCCCATGGCTCGCAAGTTGACCTAGTCTTTATTGGACACCAGAGAAACACTGGAAAGTAAATGCGACTGGCGTGATATTTTACACAGAAAAATACGGGCCTAGCCAGAGCCAACTATAAACGTATGGGCCTTCGGAATCTGGTAAGAATTATGGGAAATCAGCCCACAACTACACCACGTGACCTCGCATTCCAGTATTGGTGTATATAGACGAACTCATTTTAAAATCAACACAAAATGCTAAATCCAAGTTATATTATCCAACAATGTTAAGTTTAGCACTAACAAATATCAATATTATGAATATTTTTCACCAATAAATAACCAGACTCGCATAATTGAGTAAAATTGAAAAAAAAAACTTGCAGTGTTCTATCAAACATATATAGATTCCAGCCCCCGCTCTGATCTAGGTCAGGGATTTCCCGGTCAGTTGTCTGGCCTAGTTATCTAGAGTTGGCTGTGGTCTAACACTGTATTCCTCAATATACCTTTTGGTGTGAAAACTGGTTATTTAATAAGAAGTAGGCTATTGATTCATTTACTATTATGCAATATGAAATTATCATCATCATCAGGTGCCGTCTCCACATTGAAGGTTGTCTGCAATGAATCTCCAGCATCCTCTGTCTTTCGCCTTGGTGTTGCACTCTGCCGGACTGTAACATGTACATTTCTTAAAGTTTCCCTCCAACTTATCTCTCGGTCTTCCTCTTGCTCTTTGCCCCTCAATTATACAATGAAATTATACCTGCTAGAAATATCCTTAAACAGACGACAGATATTAACAATACAAAAAATGTTTAGTATTTAATAAATGTAAGTTGCAATAACACATTTTTCTTCTTATTACTCTCCGATCTTCATGGAGCATAGGGCACTAACATTTGTTCACCACTTTTCCCGGTCTCTGGCTTTCTGTATGGTTTCCCAGGATAGTCCAGTGTCCATCAGGTCTTCAAGAAGACACTGTCTCTAGGTTTCTCGGTTTCATGAGCATCTGTGGGTGAACAATTAAATCTTCTACTGATTTGCTAGATCTGCCGTAGATTGTTGAATACTAAGAAATTCGGTTATCTACAGTCAACTTGAACATGCCAGCTGCAGAGGCAGGACATCTGGCCTATGAGAGAGAAATTCCGGAGGACTGTTGGGGTGGCAAAGTTCTGCTCAGGACAAGCTATTTGATGATGATGATGACAGTCAACTTTAATCTCAAATGGGAGAATCTTCTTCTTCTTCTTTTGTCGACACACTGTTAGCGGGTTGTTGCCCAGTGTGTGGTTTTCTGTTTTTGTCTTGCGCTTCTCTAGTGGCTAAGGTGACAGTTATTTTTGCTTTTTGACAAGATTCTGCGGTACCATCTATCTATCTTTTTTGTGGTCTTCAAATATTCAGTGTGTACACACCGTTCAGAAAACAATGCCAAACTACTGAACGTGTAAGTGGTGCCTAGAAAATCGAGGTCTCGTTTACTGTTGTTAACGGCTAAGTCCTGTAAAGGTTATGACGCGATTTTTATTTCATTCACACGATAAGCGGTTGAACTACATGAGACCACGAACCTTTACTTGGGAAACTAACTTACAAGTACCTCTGAAGTCGGAGTAAGACTCGCCTAAATGACAAGGGACACTGGTGATAAGTAAAGCAAGCGTTTACATATAAAAATCAGTCAGAAGCGCCCCATTATGCGCCATGACTACGCCTGAATTCATATCGATCGATTAGGAACATCTTCTTCGAATGCTTCATATCGACCACTTGTTAACCACTCATTGTGATTTGTATGTGATCTGAGCCTAAGAGCGATTGTATGGTGTGCCAGTTATGCGTCTACAAGTAGACCAGCACGTCCGATTTCTGTGATGCTTTTTATTTACTAGGGTAGCTTCCTAGGTCATTACCTGTTGCCTCTGACAACATGCTTTGTAGGTCGCAGTGTTACTATTCTTTGCTTCCCCGTGAGCCCCAGCAACACACCGGTGGAATGGGAACAAAATTGTCTTCATGACATTTGCTACAACGGATCACTAATGCTTGACTTCTCATGTTATGGCGAAACACGTAAAAACAAAGTATTGTAGTTTATCGATAATGACTTCTCATGTTACAATGGTACATTCTGTCAGATTGAATTTTGTTACAATTATACACAGGGGCGGCTCGTCATTTAAGACCAGTGGGCCTGCCCCACCAATAATCGGAAGAGATAATAACTTTCCGGAATAGACAAATAATAGTAAATACTCTAAAAATCATGATTTTTCAGAAAATCTGTGTCTGCACTCCCCACAAGAAAACTGGCAACGAGCCGCCACTGATTAATACATTATGCCAGATTGGATTTCGTCCAGCTCTTGATTCTTTTTTCTGACGTCTTATCTCTCTTTATTCTGTTCGATTGCTTCAATCTTCCTTTTAACTATGAACGTCAATCTCCCACTTTGCCACCATTTAATCACAATAAAAATATGAACAAAAGATAACGTTATACAAAGATAAAAGATAAGCAGAAAAAGAATACAGTATTGCGATTGTAAGAATCTAGACAGTTATGAATGGCATCACAGCGGTCAATAATTGCAAGAGCAACTCGAGAAATGTGGAATGATGGGGAGGAAGGTAGAGCGAAAGACAGAGAGAGACAGAGAGAGGGGAGATAGAGAGATAAACAGACAGATCAAAAGACTGAAGAAATAAGAATTGCATTCATTTCATTATTCTCATCGGAAGTGGTGTTATACATGAGAAAGATGAAAGAAAGTGCTTGTCTACTTTGGAAAGGTATTTCAAGCATAAATTTGAAGATAATGGTGACGGGCAGATAGACTTGTTCTTGTATTACTATCATGAACAATTTCCTAACATATTCATTTGTCATTCTTCTTCTTTGCGTTCGTTCTTTACGACCAATTTTAATCACTCGTTGTGATATGTTTGATCTTTGCCAAGAACGTGTATACGTTGCACATGGGTTTGATAGGCCCCTAAACGCATAGACTTCTACACGCTTAGAACACACGCATCCGATTTCAGCCAAATTTGTCATTCTAACAATGATACAGTTGCCATTTGTTTCTATCTTTAACTTATAGAACAGAAGTCACCAATTCTGTTGTGACCTGTTCTATGTATGGCCCTTTTCATCTTTACAGACGGTCAATAGGCAAGTGTTTTACTGTGACAACTTCTGAGTTTTCGCTTTTCTTCTCTTGTTGTTCAGCTCGTACATAAGTCTCTTCTCAAAAGACTGCGCCCTTCCGTAATTTGGCTTTCACACAACTCTGTCATCAGCTAGTCCTCCCATGTGCTGGGATCTATAGAAAAGTTTTTCATTGAAGTTTTGCAGACATCTTTATATCTGAGCAGTGGTCTGCCCTGGTGCCTCTTCCTCCGAAAGTTCACAGAACAACATTTGTTTTGGTATGCGATAAGTTTCCATTCTTCTCACATGTCCCAACCATCTTAGTCGTCTACTGCTGAGCATGCCCATGATGGAAGGCAGATTTGCACGTTGTAGTACTTCAGAGTTGGTTCTCTTGTCGTACCACCTGATGTTCATAATCTTGCGGAGACATCGAAGGTGAAAGATGTTAAGTCTCCTCTCGTGTCTTGAGTAGGCTGTCCATGTTTCTGAGCCATATAGTAAAGAACTAATTACACAGGCTCGATATATTTGAGTCTTCGTCTGCAATGTCAATTTTTGTTGTCCCACGCTCGCTTTGATAGTATGCCGAATGTAGTAGCCGCACTCCTATACGAGCGTTGATTTCTTCGTCAAGAGAAAGGCTGGCAGTGACCGTGGACCCAAGATAGCAGAATTTTTGCACTGGTGTTAGATGGTTGCCATTTAAAGTGATATTTGATGTGTTACCTCCTTGACATAATACAACTGTTTTGGAGACATTGTCAGAGAAAAGAGGTCGCATGCCTTTGACAAATTATTAATTAGACATTGCAGTGTAGTCTCACTGTGGGCGACTAAGGCAGCATCGTCAGCGAAAAGGAGGTCCTTGAGAAGTATTTCCGTCGTTTTTGTCTTGGATCTTAAGCGAGCCAAGTTAAACAGTGAACCATCAGATCTAGTGCGGATGAAAACATCACCATCAGCGTCCCCTAAGGCGTGGTTCAAAGGACTGCGAAGAAGATGTCAAAGAGAGTGGGGGCAAGAACACAGCCCTGCTTGACTCTACTCTTAACCTCAAAACTATCAGATGTGCTGCCATCGAACTGTATGCTGGCTTTCATGCCCTCATGGAAGGAAACAATCAATTGGAGCAACTTTGGGGGACAACCAATATACTTCAATATTTTATAAAGACTTGGCCTGCTTTACTGTGTCAAATGCCTTAGTCAGATCCACAAAGCAATACATAGAGGCTTGCTCTGCTCTCTGCACTTCTCTTGTAGCTGTCGAAGGTTAAATATCATGTCAGTTGTTTACCGTCTAGCTCTGAATCCACATTGTGACTCTGGAAGAACACGCTCCGCCAGTTTCTGTAGTCGTTTTGAAAGGACTAGTGCAAAAACTTTGCCTGTTACGCTTAGAAGGGAGATGCCTCTGTAGTTGTTACAATCCCCTTATCCCCTTTGTTTTTATAGAAAACTATACATCAAAACTATTACTGTATTCTTAATATTTATGTGGTAACCTACATTGTTTTTATTGCAGCCTTTACGTTGCATTCACTTTTTTAAGTATCTCATTTTGATATATATGTCTTCTTCTTCTTCTGTGTTCGCCTGCTATGAATTCAGACGTATTCAGGGCTGGTATGGCGCTTCTGACTGATATCTACATGACAGTCTGCTTTTATTATTATCAGTGTCCCACGCCTTCTCCGACTTAGAGGTAAATATATGTTTTAATTTACATACTTTGTTGGGAACCAATGCTTAATTACTTTTGAAATCTTCCTTCTTTGAACGCTCCATATCGCCCATTGTTAACCACACTGTGATTTGTATGTGATCTGAGTCTAAGAGCGATTGTACCTTGTGCCAGTTATGCGCCTACAAGTAGGCCAGCACATCCGATTTCTTCGATGCTTTTTATTTACTAGGGGAGCTTCCTACCTCAGTCGTCTCTTACTACACGCCTTGCAGGTCACAGCGTTACTATTCTTTGCTTCCCTACCTCAGTCGTCTCTTACGACATGCCTTGCAGGTCACAGAGTTACTATTCTTTGCTTCCCTTGCGGGTCCCGGCACCCTGTGGGAGACTTTTGAAATAAATCTACCCGTTTAATTTCTTGGTTTCGGTTTTGGTATGGTTTTTTTTGCATTTCCTCAAGATTATTATCATCAGGTAGTAGGAAAATATAACCAGCTCTGAAGTACTACAACGTGCAAACTAGTAGGAAAATATAACCAGCTCTGAAGTACTACAAAGTGCAAACTAGTAGGAAAATATAACCAGCTCTAAAGTACTACAAAGTGCAAACTAGTAGGAAAATATAACCAGCTCTAAAGTACTACAACGTGCAAACTAGTAGGAAAATATAACCAGCTCTGAAGTACTACAACGTGCAAACTAGTAGGAAAATATAACCAGCTCTGAAGTACTACAACGTGCAAACTAGTAGGAAAATATAACCAGCTCTGAAGTACTACAAAGTGCAAACTAGTAGGAAAATATAACCAGCTCTAAAGTACTACAACGTGCAAACTAGTAGGAAAATATAACCAGCTCTGAAGTACTACAACGTGCAAACTAGTAGAAAAATATAACCAGCTCTGAAGTACTACAAAGTGCAAACTAGTAGGAAAATATAACCAGCTCTGAAGTACTACAACGTGCAAACTAGTAGGAAAATATAACCAGCTCTGAAGTACTACAACGTGCAAACTAGTAGGAAAATATAACCAGCTCTGAAGTACTACAACGTGCAAACTAGTAGGAAAATATAACCAGCTCTGAAGTACTACAAAGTGCAAACTAGTAGGAAAATATAACCAGCTCTGAAGTACTACAACGTGCAAACTAGTAGGAAAATATAACCAGCTCTGAAGTACTACAACGTGCAAACTAGTAGGAAAATATAACCAGCTCTGAAGTACTACAAAGTGCAAACTAGTAGGAAAATATAACCAGCTCTAAAGTACTACAAAGTGCAAACTAGTAGGAAAATATAACCAGCTCTGAATACTACAAGCAAACTAGAGAAAATAAACCAGCTCTAAAGTCTACAACGTGCAAACTAGTAGGAAAATATAACCAGCTCTAAAGTACTACAACGTGCAAACTAGTGAAATATAACAGTCTGAAGTACTACAAAGTGCAAACTAGTAGGAAAATATAACCAGCTCTAAGTACTACAACTGCAAACTAGTAGGAAAATATAACCAGCTCTGAAGTACTACAACGTGCAAACTAGTAGGAAAATATAACCAGCTCTGAAGTACTACAACGTGCAAACTAGTAGGAAAATATAACCAGCTCTGAAGTACTACAAAGTGCAAACTAGTAGGAAAATATAACCAGCTCTGAAGTACTACAACGTGCAAACTAGTAGGAAAATATAACCAGCTCTGAAGTACTACAACGTGCAAACTAGTAGGAAAATATAACCAGCTCTGAAGTACTACAAAGTGCAAACTAGTAGGAAAATATAACCAGCTCTAAAGTACTACAAAATGCAAACTAGTAGGAAAATATAACCAGCTCTAAGTACTACAACAGTGCAAACTAGTAGGAAAATATAACCAGCTCTAAAGTACTACAACGTGCAAACTAGTAGGAAAATATAACCAGCTCTAAGTACACAACGTGCAAACTAGTAGGAAAATATAACCAGCTCTAAGTACTCAATGCAAACTGGGAGGAAATATAACCAGCTCTAAGTACTACAATGCAAACTGTAGAAAATATAACAGCTTGAAGTACTACAACAGTGCAAACTAGAGGAAAATATAACCAGCTCTGAAGTACTACAACGTGCAAACTAGTAGGAAAATATAACCAGCTCTAAAGTACTACAACGTGCAAACTAGTAGGAAAATATAACCAGCTCTGAAGTACTACAAAGTGCAAACTAGTAGGAAAATATAACCAGCTCTGAAGTACTACAACGTGCAAACTAGTAGGAAAATATAACCAGCTCTAAAGTACTACAACGTGCAAACTAGTAGGAAAATATAACCAGCTCTGAAGTACTACAACGTGCAAACTAGTAGGAAAATATAACCAGCTCTGAAGTACTACAACGTGCAAACTAGTAGGAAAATATAACCAGCTCTGAAGTACTACAACGTGCAAACTAGTAGGAAAATATAACCAGCTCTGAAGTACTACAACGTGCAAACTAGTAGGAAAATATAACCAGCTCTGAAGTACTACAAAGTGCAAACTAGTAGGAAAATATAACCAGCTCTGAAGTACTACAAAGTGCAAACTAGTAGGAAAATATAACCAGCTCTGAAGTACTACAACGTGCAAACTAGTAGGAAAATATAACCAGCTCTAAAGTACTACAACGTGCAAACTAGTAGGAAAATATAACCAGCTCTAAAGTACTACAACGTGCAAACTAGTAGGAAAATATAACCAGCTCTAAAGTACTACAAAATGCAAACTAGTAGGAAAATATAACCAGCTCTAAAGTACTACAAAATGCAAACTAGTAGGAAAATATAACCAGCTCTAAAGTACTACAAAGTGCAAACTTACCATTCATTATGGGAATGCGCAAAAGAAGAAAACTAAAATGGCTAGGGGATGAGAGAAGAATGAAAAATAGCAGCATAGCTCAACAGATGTCATTCTGTGAACTTTCGGAAGGGAGGAGGCTTCAATGCGGACCACTGCTCAGATAAAATGATATTCACAAGGCCTCAATGAAGAATTTTCTATCGGTTCCAACAAATGGGAAAAATTAGATGATAACAGAGTTATCTGCAAAACAACATTACGCAGAAGGTGCAGAATCTTTTGAAAAGCGACTTAGGAATTAACTTGAAGGCATGAGAGTCAAACACAAACTCGGAAATCGTCACAGTAACATACCTGCCAATAGACCGTCGTCTGTAAAGACGAAATATGCCATATATATATAAGTACATTTGGAAGAAATGCGACTGATATCAACATATAGTTGATATTAAACTTACATCGTCTTTTCTATATTTCGACAATAAATGTAATGCAGATTACAATTTTCAATATATTCGCTAAACAGATTAGATATAATATTAGTACGTGTATATTACTGTAACTGATAACGAGATCGATTAAATTCTTATAAAATACAATTATATAAAAGTGTATGCGCTACTAAGACTTATTAAGATCTTTATATTGCAGTGATATCAAACGTTTTTATTTATTCGGGCGTATCTGACCTATGGCCGTGGATGTACGGAGGCCATGTGGCTATTTCAATAACAATAATACTAACAATAATAATCACGTAATATTAATAGTAACATTAATAAATATCATAATAGATAAAACTTAATCCTGACTACTAATTTTTACACATATTGTGCTTGCAAAAACAAAATGAATCATAACGTTATTTTGAAATACATTTATTTTTCTTGAAATTATGATTAACGTTGAAGCCGGTGGAATTACATAGGACTCTAGGGATGTATCACACGGGGCTGCGCTAGGAGCTTTGTTATATCGAATATCTCTTATACAAATCTGTAGTATTTTCATTGTTTGACTTTAGATAATGTTAGAGAAGTTATATATATATATATATATATATATATATTGATATTATACAAGGATGTGACTATTAAGTTTGCTGCACCAATAACTTATATTATAGTAACTTGATGATCATACATACTCAAAAATTATTCTCATACTTACTTTCAAAAATAAACAGCATCACAAGAAAAACAAACGTCCTGTGGGTGTGGTACTGCTGGTTTGAGACATTCATTGTGGCATGAATATAAATATCGAGTCACTATATCATCACCGGGCCTGGTACATTGCTTTCAAATCCGTTAACATGCGCACAAAACGGACAGCAAATGTATTGATCTATCTAAACAACAAAAATGTGTCGATACATTCGTTGTGCCATTTACGCAACTTACAAACATGTGATTTGTCCCAAGAGAACACATATAGAAAACACAAGCGTGTGTACATTTCTTCTAATTAAAATCTCTGGTGGCTGGCTATAAGATCTTCCTGTGTCTCTGAGCACTAAAGCTCACTCCGAAGTTAAAAACAGAGAAAGCATTAGCTCTGGATTTTGTTATCGCACACTCGTGTGGCAGAGATCTCGCTCTGAAAACAGAGTGGGACAAGTCACTCGATTAGCACCCGTATTTGATGACTTGTCCGACAACACCAAGTCTCAATATTCAAGCACGATTTATACAAACCGCTTCCCTAGTTTTTCAATTAGTGATATTTAATTATTTCCAGTAAGATGAGAAGAAGGAACGTTTATCAGACGTGATTCTGAGTGGGTAGCGTAGTAGTAGTAGCAGTCATTATTCTTGTAGTGTGGTAGCGTTTATGATTCCGAGTGGTTATCGTAGAAGTAGCGTTTATTATTCTTGTAGCGTGGTAGCGTCCACAATTTCGAGTAGGTTTTGTTGTAGTCCTAGTAGACAGTGTATATCATTCTTGTAGCGTGTCTTCATGGCACAGTAGATCGTCAACTTCTGAGTTGATAGCAAACACCAGCGACAGAGATTTGTGGTGATCCATGATCGCCTACGCCAGCCGGCACCTGATGATGATGAGCGTAGCAGCGTTCACGATTTCGAGTAGATTTGTTGTAGTGTTTATGATTCCTAGTAAGTAGCGTAGTAGCGTTTATGATTCCTAGTAGATAGCGTAGTAGCGTTTATGATTCCGAGTAAGTAGCGTAGTAACGTTTATGATTCCTAGTAGGTAGCGTAGTAGCGTTTATGATTCCGAGTAAGTAGCGTAGTAACGTTTATGATTCCTAGTAGGTAGCGTAGTAGCGTTTATGATTCCTAGTAGGTAGCGTTTTCATTTAAATATTGCCAATCCATACCCCAGACTGAAGCCCGCAACGCCCTAAGAGTTGAGAAGCAGTTTGAAAAGCTGCTACGTTGTGAAGAACGGGTTTTCTCTATTTTCCTATGCAGCAATGTGAATGCCCTGATATACAATTAACACGACACTAGGCTGAAATAATGTCCGGTGTGTATCATTCAGCTGTGTCTAGTAATACAATGTAGAGGATCTCATCAGTCATAATCGACTACCTATTTAGTCTGTGAATGAATACCTTGTGCGCAACCGTTAGGTGTCTATCACGGGCTTTCTTGTGATGTTTTGTGTTGTCTGTTAGCGACTTTTGCTGTGATTTTTTAAAGCCATCTTTAGTGTGCTTTCTTGGACTATCTTTTCTTATTGTTCAGTGATCCAGCAGCGCTTGAGCTCTTGCCCTTCGACCCAATGCTACATAGTGGTATCTGCATGTGTTTGTAGTTGTATAGCAAAAGAATAGTTTTTCTTTTGTTCCGTATAATGTGTTCCATTTGTCTGGCCTTGAAGGAAGGAGAATCTTCCTGACGTCATCGAGTGCTTGACACCTGAAGAGGTGGTGGTGAACAGTTTCAAGATGATGTGCGTACAGCTGGAACTCTGGAGTGTGTTACGGTTGAATTCTATTCAATTGATTATTAAGTGTTATGTGTTGGGTTCGAAGTCTAAATATGGTGCTCTGATCTCTTCTTGCAAGGTGGTTGATGTTGTCATTAAGGTTAGTAATAATTCCTCTCGTACCGTTATACGTTACATAGGGCCTGCAAATAATTTATCCATACCGTTCTATCCTGAACAGCTCGCTCAATCTCCTCCATGGTACTGAGACCGATATTTCTTTCCTCTCTCAGCAAAGTTCGTTTCAGGGTCTCCTTAGGTCGTCCTCTCTTTCTTGAACCCTTTGTATCCCACTTCAATACCTGCTTTGATATTCGTTGATCCTTTCTCAAGGTGTGCCCAACATATTTCCATCTTCTCTTTTTTATAAAGTTATCACTAGTGGTTGACCAGATATTTCTCTGATTTCATCACTTCTGAATTCGTTCCATTTTATATTCATTATTTTTCGTAGACATCTATTTCCAAATGCATTCAACTTGCTTTCTATATCTTTAGTCATTTTCCAACCATTAAGATTAGGGCTTGCCATATGTCTGTAAACCTCTCTTCCCGTGTCTCCCATGGCCCATCTGTTCAGCCAAATTTCTTTTTCATTTGGATTTGCTTTGCTGTATCGCCTGAATGGTAACCGGGGCCCAAATTTGGGGTGTAAAGAATAGAACCACTGTTACCTGTCACGCGTGTCGTAAGAGGCGACTAAGGAGGTTTGGCTGAAATCGGATGCATATGTCCTAAATGTGTAGAAGTCTATGCTTTTAGGGGCCTACCAAACCAATGTGCAACGTATACACTTTCTTGGCAAAGATCAGACATATCACAAAGAGTGATCGAAATTGGTCGTAAAGAACGAACGCAAAGAAGGAGGAGCTTTGCTGTATGGAGAGTTGTTGCCGTGATTAGTTGTTCTTGTGTTGACCCTATCTTGGCTAGCCTATCTGCTGTATCATATCCGGGTATATTTGAACGTACAAGAATCTACTGCATAGTTATTTTGATGTCATGGGATGTAATTGGGTTGTGACCGAGCTCAGTACCGCTTTAGCTACAGACACCCATGTTCTTATTAATACCTATATTTTACAGTTGGAAATATGTGATTTACTGTTTAAACATTTATATGTGATCCGAATCTGGTCTTTTCCACGTCCGCGTCGTAAACTATCAACAAAAACGTGTTTATCCATTCTAGAGTCCATGATAGATGACAAGCGATCTTATCTCAACCACATTTGCCGTGAAGCGTCGTGGGAAGATTTAGTTTTCTATCTTGTGCCAGGTGCGTTGCGCTTGACGTTGTCAGTCCATGCTTTCGCAGGGACTCTGAGATGTTATCTATCCATCGTGTTCTTGGCCTGCCTCGTGCTCTGCGGGTCGATTATTGTAGGCACGTGATGGTAGTAAATGTGGTTCCATTCTCATTAGATGGCCGAACCACTTGATTCTTTGCTTCTCGATGCACTGTATAGTACCAACGATGCAAGTCATTCATTCAGTTTCTGAATATCATTAATCCTCTCCGCTCCTCGTGGAGCAGAGGGCCTCAACAGTTGTTCGCCACTCTTCTCGGTCTCTGGCTGTTCTTTTTATGGTTTCCCAGGTCAATTGAGCGCTCTTCAGCTCCTCAATAAGACCTCGTCTCCAAGTCTGCTTAGGGCGTCCTCTTTTTCGTTTTCCTGCGGGTTCCACTCGAGCACCTGTCTAGTGACACTCGACTGTCTTCCGCAAGGTATGACCTATCCATCGCCATCTTCTCCTCTTGACCTGTGTCATCATAGGTTCCTGCCCTGTTCTTATCCACAGATCCGTGTTTGTAACTCTATCATACCATCTCAATCTGAGAATCCGCCGCAAACATCCGTTGACAAAGGTCTGGATCTTATTTGTATTTGCCCTAGTGACTCGCCAAGTTTCCGAGCCATACAGCAACACCGACTTCACATTTGAGCTGAAAATCCTGAGCTTTGTTTTCGTGGAGATGGCAGCGGACTTCCACACCATGTGCAGGATCGCAAAGGCCTGTCGGGCCTTCCTAATCCTAGCATTAATGTCCTCATCTGTACCTCCTGATCTGCTGATCTTACTTCCAAGGTAGACAAATTCATCCACATCTTCTATGTCCCTTCCTTCAATCAGTATTGGATCTTGCTGTATGTTGTTGCTACGCATTACTTTAGTCTTCTCTTGACTGATTTTAAGACCGACTCGTTGTGCCGTTTGTATCAGAACATCCACTTTTTCCTGCATGTCTTGTAGTCTATGCGAAAGCAAGGCGAGATCGTCCGCAAAGTCCAGGTCTTCTAGCTTTGACATAAGTGTCCACTGTATGCCTTTTCCAGACCTGGCGTAGGCTGTGCGTGTGACCCAATCAAGTAGCACCAAGAAGAGGAGGGGGACAGCAGGCATCCCTGTCTAACACCAGTAGTGACCTGGAACTCCTCTGACAGTCTTCCATCATGAATAACCTGGCAGGCAAACCCTCATACAGCTGCCTGATGATGTCGACAGTCTTCTCCGGGACCCCATAGTTTCTTAGGATCCCCACATTGATTTCCTATCTATGCTGTCAAATGCCTTCTCAAAATCAACAAAGCACACGTAGAGCGGAGCCTGCCACTCCATTGTTTGTTCCACTATGATTCTTAAGGTGGCTATCTGGTCATTGCATGCAAGATCTATCTTTCCGGAATCCCGCCTGTTCGTCCCTAAGCCTCTGGTCTATAGCGTCTTTCATCCTGTCCAGAATAACCCTAGTGAGGACTTTGCTGGGAATGGAGAGCAGCATGATCCCTCTCCACTTGTCACAATTTGACAAATTGCCATTCTTTGGCAGTTTCACGAGGAGGCCTTTCTTCCAATCTGCTGGTATCTCCTCCCTGTTCCACACCAAGTTGAACAATATGTGGAGTTGGTTTACCATCTCTTCTCCTCCCTCCCTCAGAGCTTCCGCTGGGATATTATCAACTCCTGCCGCCTTGCCCTTTTCAAGGCATTCCGGATTTCCTGTTTTGTGATCTCCCCTACGTTTATGTCCAGCGGGTCTCCTTGCCCTAAATCTAGTGGGTTTAGTGGGGCAGGTCTATTTAACACTTCCTGGAAATGTAGACTGAATATCATGGAGACTCGAATAGATTATTAATTGCGCAAATCTCCAAGACAATCTACCAAACAATATGGAAAGGAAGCATTAAATATCCTTTACTTCAATGATTCCATAGCGGATCTTGTGCACTGGTCTAATGCCATGAATGGCATATGAATGTATATGAATATATGTGCAAGTTGTTGCTTTCTTCAATTTCTGTGGCTTTGATGAAAGCTGTTCTAACAATATACAAAGTATGGCGGCGATATTTACATTAGACTTATTCTTGAAACAGTTTGTGTTGTTAATATCAATATTCAGACATATATATTGTGAGCTTTGAGACTAAAAGTGAAGTTTGTATATTGTCATTGACAATAAGTCTGCATACTTCTTTCCCAATGTTACTACTCATTTTTTCAGCTAAATTGAGCTAATTGCGTGATTTATTTGACTGTGAATGGTTCAATTTGTGTAGATCTCTTATTTATTGATGTAGATTTTTTTTGTTAGCTTTCCTATATTGTTGCAGGCATTGAAGTGGGGCAAGCAAAGGTTTCAAGACAGATAGGACGCCATTGGGAAACCATGTAACAAACTTTGCTGAGAGAGGCAAGAAATATCAGACTCAATTCCATGGAAGAGATTGAGTGAGTTGCCCAGGGCAGAGCGGTATGGATAAATTACTTGCAGGCCCTACTTAACGAATAACGGTACGAGAGGAATATATATATATATATAGATATCTCCTTGTAAGATACGTTTATATATATCCAAGGATTAGCTTGCATAACTACTTTGATGTCATGCGATGTGATTAACTGGTTGGCATCTATGACTAGTTGCTTATGTTCATAATTTCTGTTTTCTTCTATAAGTTTGTATTTTTTTAGCACTTCTAACAAGGAGTAAGTGAACGTCTATAGCTCAAGTGGTAGTGAGCTTGATCACGAACCAAACGTACCTAGTTCAAACCCCACGGTGGGCAAATTTAGAAGCAAATTCGTTTCCGTGGGATTTTTACAAAAGGTAAAAATAGACCTCACCGTTCAGAAAGCAATGGCAAACTACTGAACGTATAAGTGGTGCCTATAAAATCAACGACTCGTTTACCGTGGTTGATGGCTACGTCCTTTAGGATATGCCACGATTTTCATTTCAACAAGGAGTAACGTGGCAGACATCTTGATATCATGTTTGCTGCTAAAAGACATTCACTCTCTGTGTCCTTCAGATCATTTACACACACACACAAAATAATACAAGAGAAGTAAAATTCCAAACATTTATTTCTAACAGTTTCTACAGTCCATCTTAAAAGTACATGCACATAAATGTCTGTGTGTCAAGTCAGAAGCCTGGTTAGAAATACATTGCACTTTATTTTGATATACCACATCTACAGCACTGTGGTATTTGTCCCCATATATATCATAATTTTGAATGTAACTACAGCATTACGTTTTCCTAAAGTGTATTTCTAAATGGGAATAAAATAAAGTGCAAGTCTAACTACTGACAGGAATGCACTCTTGACCATATCCTGTACTTATATACCAAAAGCAGTATAATAGCAGGTTCTACTTAGATGTGGCAGAGTGCCCTGGAAGATGAGTGTATCTTATGTAAGTGTCACTACAGTCACCAGTATCAGTTGGATTACATGGGTTTAAAAATTGTCCATTATACATAGTAGGCGGTGAAGTGCCTGAAACCATTAGCCGTTGAACTTTGTGGCCATGCTTCACAAGAATGGTGGGGCTACTAAAGGACCTTCTTGTGAGAGCATAGTGCTTCTTGTAATTGGCAACTGCATTCTTGGCAGCAGACTGTACAGGAATTACAGTGGTCATACTTGTCTGGTCAGTGGTACAGCTGACCTCTGTTACAGGTGAATGCATGCGGCTTGCCAATGATTGCTCCACAGGAATCACATTGCCCTGAAAAAGATGACATAAATAAAAGCACACAAAATGCTAGTAAATTAAATCTGTTAAAAAGACAAACGGTAATATGTATGTTGCTTTGAGTGGGAAATCACAATTATTCATATGTTCACAGCACATCACTGTTGTACTACACGTCTCCATAATGGTGTTCAGCATTAAATCCCTGTCCACCACTTCCCACTGTAGTTGTGCCCGCAAATCTGTCTGTCCATTCATTTCTGTTGACTGTCAGCAGTTCCAAACTCTAACACAAACTCCAGCCATTGTCAACTTATAAAACTTGCCACGGCCTTTCTGGGCATGCTCATTGAGTCACTGAGAATGCAGACATGAGTGTGCTCTGCATCTATAGCCAGACCATTACCTTGGTCATAGCTATAACTTTCATTCCACAAACTTCTTGTGGTCCCAGTAAAAGCACAGCTTCATTTCCTAACAACTCTCCCACTATATATGTAAAAGCTCATTTGCTACTCAAATACCAAACAACCTAAAGATATGTGTCAATACCAATGTCACCCTCTGATTATATAGCCAATAATATTTTCTTTGAACTTTCTCTGTTAAGTGTAATAATGATGAAGGACATGCATGAGTTTACCAGAACCGTTTTTCATTCTTTATCAAGATCTGTATGCTCCAGTGTGCAAACACAATTAAAATGACATTCTCTGCCTGACCAAACTATGAATTTGAAAAATAGTTTAAAATTCTTTGGGAATAAAGAAAAGCATTAAGAGTAAAATGACAACTGGAAAGCAATGTTAAATAACCGACATATATTCTGTTCTTCAATAGTGTCATATAACACAACATTTATCAAGCAGTCATGATATATATAAGATATATATAATAGTTCATATGCATGAAAGTTAAATATGAAATCTATCACACATCCTATGTAGAAAGGGACAATGGAGAAATTGTTTTTAAGATGAAAAGAGAAGATTATTATTATAAATGTGACAATCGTGCAAAAGAATATCATTATCAACAGAATGTTAGCTTGAAGAGGCTAATTATAATGCAAGATGAAAAACAGTCACTTATACAGATGTTGTGTACGCATACAGTTAGTTAAAAATAATAGCAAAAAAAGCTGTTTAAAAAAATGATTCCA
This sequence comes from Arion vulgaris, assembly GCA_020796225.1. Taxonomy (NCBI): domain Eukaryota; kingdom Metazoa; phylum Mollusca; class Gastropoda; order Stylommatophora; family Arionidae; genus Arion; species Arion vulgaris. The sequence goes on from CM036756.1 coordinate 77,391,143, forward strand.
AAAATTAATACAATATGCCATGTCCGTTATATATAGCGGCGGGAGGTGGGGGTTGAGAGAGGGAGAAAAGGATTTTAAAAAGCAAAACCCAACACCACAAATTCAAAAATGTTAATTGACAAATTGCTATCATTCTCTCAAAACAAAGAAAAGTCGAGTTATTCTAGTACATCATGTGCATTACCTCCACTGTTGTTCCATCAACGAAGGTAGCATCAGCAAACTCAGCACCATGATACGCCTGTGGTGTCTGATAAACAACATCTGCAGCTGTTGGCATTGTTGCCCAAATGTACCCTGGGTTTGTAGGGACTTGTTGTATGGAGCTTTGCATGGACAGCTTTTGATGTCATGGAAGTGAGGAAATAAAAGAGGATTAGTGTATTTAAGTCTTCACTAATTAAAATGACAGAAGGCATATCAATGTACAGTATACTGAAAATTCTGTATCTGTAACCAAAAAAAAGTATTTTTAACAAGACTGACAGAAAATGGTAATAGTAACACTTACCCTATATATATATTATTACTGAGTGTGAATATTTGAAAAGTATAATATAATTTTCACCTGCTGATATGGATACTGAGGAGTCATATAGACTTGACTCTGTGGAATCATGACAGCTGTAGTTGCAAATGACTGCTGAATAGAAAGGAAAAAAAATCAAAACAAAACAAAACAAAACTGTGGATCTGTAGCATAAACATATTATATAAACAAAATCTTAGCAAAACTATATGAACTAAATGTATGATTTTATTACAATTTGCACTATGATTTTGAGGCATTTTTATTTGGAAATATTCATTATTCTGTTCAACCTGAGAAAAACAATTACTACCGCCACTAATAAACCTAGAAGTCAAGATGGTGGAAGATACTTCTATATGGAGGACATATTAATTGTTTTAATATTAGCAGCTTTAATTTGAAACACAGTGCTACAAACAAGAATTGTACCACAAATGTACTCTAACCTTTATATAGTGTACAAAACAGTGAATACAGCACTAAATTTAACTAACTTGTACAGCAGCTTTCCATTTGGTTTGGTCATCTGATTTTTGCAAGTTCAATTTTTCTTTTTAATCCATGCTAATGTTTCCTGCATAATTAATCAGAGACATGTCTGGTCAACCACTAGTGACAACTGTTATAAGAAAGAGAAGATGGAGATATGTTGGGCACACCTTGAGGAGAAATGATCAACGAATATCAAAGCAGGCATTGAAGTGGGATGCAAAGGGTTCAAGAAAGAGAGGTCGACCTAAGGAGACCCTGAAACGAACTTTGCTGAGAGAAGCAGGAAATGTCGGTCTCAGGTCCATGGAGGAGACTGAGCGAGTTGCCCAGGATAGAGCAGTATGGATAAATTACTTGCAGGCCCTATGTAACGTATAACGGTACGAGAGGAATTATTATTATTATAGTTAACAATGCATTATATTTGCTAATACTGTAAATATTTTGTGAAACAACATCCATTTGTCTTGATGTATAATAAGTCATACTTTAATTCATATTTAGCGACATTTTAGTTTTGCTAAACTACGGGTGCAATTTTTCAGGAACTACAAAAATAATTCAGTCCAGAAACCAAAAGAGACTCGGCAGCGAATCTGTTTAAAAAAGCTGGAATGGTATTTTTTAATTTCTTGTTATACACAATTACAAATATAACAAAATAAATGTTTAAATAGCACAAATCCAACTGTTTCTGTACTACTGAGTTATAACAGAGTAGTCAACATAAAACTTCCAAAATTGTGCATATGTGAAAATCATCTACTACGGTACCAACGTAAAAGGAGTGTGACTTATAAAATTAAAAATTAGAGTACAATTTACAAGCCAACCCACTTAATGTCTCAAACTGACATCAAAATAATGGAAAAAAAAAAAGAAAACATCACATCTGTAAGACATCAGAATATTATGACACTGAAATCAAGAGGGATGAAATAAAACTTTAAGATGTACTTAATTCCATAAGCTTTAACCTTATGATAATATAAAGAATTTTAAAACACGTAATCACAAAGTACTGTAGTTTTACAAATTACAAAACAATGACAAAATACAACGTTTGACCAACAAGCTTTATCAAGCAACGGACAACAGGAGTGATAAATTTTTAAAACAAATGGACGACCAAAAACAACGTTTCTAATGAAAATCTGGTTTTTATTTCCAGATTTTCATTAGAAACGTTTGTTTTGGTCGCCATTTTTTTTAAATTTGTCACTCCTGTTGTCCGTTGCTTGATAAAGGCCTTGTTGGTCAACGTTGCTGTATTTTGTCATTGTTTTCTGTTTTGTGAATATAAAGAATTTTACAATTATAAGACATTTTAGGAAGGTCGCCATATTGGTATGGTCTGAACATGTTTTAAACATATTTAATAGACCCCTCATTCAATGTTCCTTCTTCTTCTTCAAACACTCCATATTGACCACTTGTTAACCACTCTGTGTGGTTTGTATGTGATCCAAGCCTAAGAGCGATTGTACAGTGTGCTATTTATGTGCCTACAAGTAGACCAGCATATTCGATTTCTGCAATGCTTTTTATTTACTAGGTAGCTTCCTAGGTTCTACATAAGTCGCCTTTTACAACATGCTTTCCAGGTCGCAGTGGTACTATTCTTTATTTCCCTAGTGGGCCCCGGCACCACAGGGCGATTTAATGTTCCAAACACCAGGATATTCAAACGGTTTTTGTATAAATGCAGTTGCAAATATTCTAATGTTTTCTTTTATTCAAGAAAGGAAATACTACCTGTGGTTGCGACAGCGGATAGCTCCCATCAGGTGCTTGAAAAACAGCCATGCCATTCTGGTATGTATATGGTACGCCATTAGTGAAGAGCATTGATCCTTGTGGAATGCTTGCATCTGAAAATTAAATTCATTTAAAAATAATTTGTTTTTAGATATTTACCAAATTGAGAAAGAAAGCTCTAAACCACACTAATTTGTGTTCACTTTTCATTTTACCTTGAATGTACAAAATAAGCTGTAATGTAGTTTTTTTTTTTTTTAAATATCTTGATGAATATGCCATTGTGTAGATAAATTATTGCATATTTGATCGAGCTAAAATATTGGTACAATCAGATGGTATAGTAAAAATTGTTACAATGTAAAATAATTTACGGACAAAAATCTAAGTTGTACATCTATTTGTAGGCTGTTCAGTAGATATTGGAGGTGTACCAGTGCTGTTTGGGAATCTAACACTGGTTGCCATGGTAAATAATTTGTAAATTTTGATTAACAAGCTTGCAAAATATAAGTGTGATCAAAATAGAGAAATGTTTATTTTTTTGTATCCAGCAATCAGCTGAGCATGTGTCAGTTGACTTAATGCCATGGCAATGAATTTATAGGTCTGCTTGAGAATCACGCTACCGTAGTGGTATAGCAGTGGGTTAGGGATAAGCAGTGGGTTAGACATTCTTCTAGCATCTGCTTTGAAAATATGCTGTTATTGTTCTAATAAATACCAAGAAGATAAATACTTTAGATAAGCCCACAAAGGGAGTAAATTCTTTGCCTCTAGTCAATTAAAGCTTGACAAGGTAGGGCCTCCCATGAGGCCATTACCTTGTAGTGGTGGGAGACTTGCGTGCTCCAATGATACAGTGAGCTATGACGGAGGGAACTTATGTTCCCGGAAGGGTTACCCAAGCCGGAAAGGTCACTGAGGAGGGACAGAGAAGCATGGTCTCCTGGTCCTCCAGGTTGGGGGTTGGGCTTGGGACTAACGATCCCATCCTTTAAAAAAATTAAAGTTACGGAAACAACAACAAAACAACAAGGTAGGGACAGAGAAGTTGTAAATTTATAACTGATTTTAGAATGAAACAAATCATGACACTCATGATAATAAATAAATTAAATGCTAATATTCTCTGACCATCTCTTGGTAATTAATAAAATTTAATCTAAATCCACTAGTTCCCAACCATTTCATATATCTGACTTGATTATAGTTGTTAATACCTTACAACTGAATTCAGAGCCTTCAAACTTACCATATGGACGTGGCAAACCCTGCAAAGAAATAAAAGCAGTCAATGAATAAACTTAAAAACTATTTTTCGTTTTTATCATTCAGGTTTTTAAATTTCTCATCAAGTCACTAATTTAGCTAAATAATGTTTATTTTACTAAAAAATTGATTTATAAAAAAGATTTTACTCAATTTAGTTAAAGACAAAAAAGGTTTTTTAATGTAACAATCAGTTATTCAACAAAGTGATATCTTATTGTAAAACTGCTGTTCACAAGGCATAAAATGTACAAGAAGAATAACATCGTTGACATTTCTTGTCCTCTTAGATGCTTGTTATTATCTATTATCATCATTCAGACTTATTTATTTTGATATGTGAGCAAAAGCAGCACCTTTATTTTTCTATAACAAAATGTTACCTGTTTCCTCACTGCTGGACCAATATTCAGTTTCCTATCCTTGAAGATCAAGTTGTCAGACTGTGGATAATAGCAGTACTAGCAAGCATTCAAATTGTAAAAAAATGTCTGTTCAGTAATCTCCCTCCCTGAAAGTGAATATTAACCCCTTGTTTACCAATTACATGAGGGTGACGTAGTAGGAATGCGTTTGGTGTCTCCCAATTACGAGACCTTAATGTAGTAAACTCATCGACAAAATGTGTAGTAAACGGGGAACTACTGCTACAATAGACTATTTATAGCATTGAGGACATCTTCCTTTATATAAAACATTGTCATTGGTCAATTTTTCGTGCCATATGAAGGTTATTTATATCTTTGAAAGAGTGATCTTTGTCAAAAATTTTCAAGCAAAATGGCGTGTAGGAAATCTATCAGGACGATTACACTGACAGAAAAAGATTTTGCGTTGTTGTCATATGGTGCTGACGACATATTTAACAATGAAGATAGGCGGAGATGATGATATATTCTCATCAAGTAAATCTGTTCACTCAGATTCTGAAAATTCTGGTGTACAGGTGAGAGACACTGATGACGAAAATAGTTATACTCATGAATGTGATTTATGTCCAAGTAAGCGTTTTAGAACCGACCCTGTCGCAAGTACTAGTACTGAGCCAGTAGCAAGTACTACTAGTACATAGAGCAGTACAAACACACATTTTTATTATCAAAACATACACATTTTATTTCAAAATACAAAATTTCAAACAAATATTCCAAAAATAACAGAGTTATTAAATTTTCAAATAAGTTGGTAGAAATGCAGAAAAACGCTTGGGATGTGCTGGTTCAACCTATAACCTCAGGTAAACACGGGTTAAAATGATCTACTTGATCATAAGAATACTTTCATTACCTGAAAATCCAGAAACTGATGATGAAATTGAGAGGAAAACACACAAAAACTGAAGGAGTGACTTACCTAGTCTATAACTGTGGCAAATAAATATGTACATACAGTACATCATGGGTATGCATTGGGATCTGATTGGTAACATTTCTTATAAACACACAATGCAGGTATCAAACATCTCACTAATACAGGGTGACCAGATTTTAGAAATAAAGCTGGGACACCAATTAGAAATACAAAACTGCCCAAAACATTAGCCATATGGAAACAAAATTTTGTTATTCAATTTATTCATAAATCATGATGTGAAAAAGTAGAGTAATGGCAGCTGTTAAGATTACTATAAATTACAGACTATGAGATCATTAGATTATATTTACATATTCCCATTATTTCAATCCACATTTTATTGCGCATATTTCTCAGAACCATGAATTTCTGACAACAGTTATGTCTGATTTTGTATCCAGGTATAAAAATTCACAAAAGAAAGATCAAAATGTGTTTTCATGATCAAACCTGCTATAACTAAACTATGTGAAGTCAGATTTTTTTTCCACTGTTCCACTAAATTTACATACAGCTGAATGTATGCTCCACACCTACTCTAGAAATGCATAGCATTTAACTTTACCAAGATTAAAAGATTGCCCAGAGAAACACATCTTTCTGCACACTTCTTTACAATAAACATCTATTTGTCAGCTGTATTTGGTTTTTTGTTACAATTCCAGGTATTTGCATACATACAGCTTGTCGAATTGATTAAATTTATCAAATTGTCATGATTGAAATGTTCTGGAAATGCTTTGTAAGTTTTTTCTCTCACTTCACATAATCTTCTTAAAAGTAATCCAATCCAAAGAACGTTCTTTGTCCACCTCTTAAACTCAACAGAATTAATAAAAAAGACATCTGTGAAACTTCTTGCATTAGCCCGCTATGAATTCAGGTGTAGTCTGGTGATGCCATCTGACAGAATTTTGCATGAAGGCCTGTTTTCCTTATTATCAGTGTCCCCGCCATGGTTTCTCTGACTTCAGAGGTAGGTGGAACACTGTTTAAGGTAATGACACTATATTGTGTAAAATGTATAAGATCTATGGTTTTCCAACTTGGTTATTATAGTTTCTAAATTGAGAAAAAAAACTTCCCCAATGGTTTTCAAGTCATTTTAAAACATGATATTTTTTTAATGCATCAGACAAAAAAAAACCAAAATACCTTTTACGGAATTGATGTTTTATTATGATATTTTTTCTGGGTAACCATCATATGACTAGTAACAAAATAGAAATGTGACAGTTACAAAACTAGGATGAAGTGTTTATGTAGAGAAATGAAACCAGAAGCAAACATCTCAAACTTTAGGAAATACTATGACAAAGAAATCATGCAGATGAAAAAAAGCAAGCTATTCATTATTTTTATTTAAATTATTTACTGAAATTGTAGAAATATTTACCTGTTTGTATAATTACTTATATGAGAATTTTCTAATTTTGTGGCACGCCAGTAAGAAAAATAAACATGCCTCAAGAAAGAAATTTAGTAAAGAAAATCAATGAAATTCAAAGTAAACTTGTAGCCATTAATAATTGTTGAACAAAAATGTATTCATTCTGCAATTTTCTTATATACATCCATAATAGAGACAGTTCCAACACAAAAATGTTCATGCAGTTATGTTGTAGCAAAAGTTGACCCAAATCCACAAGGAAAATCCTTAAAATTTGAAACTGATAGGCTGTGAGGATTTTAAAAATTAGATCAGATTTCCTTCTTGTCTTTCAGCACTTGGAGATAACAAATTTAATTGGAAATTGAATTTGGAGTGTTTCTATATTGTCATAAAATGTACTTTAAAACTAATTTTGAAATGGATATTTGCTTTCTAATCAAGATCAGAAAATGGTGCACAAAATTGTTTTTTGCAAGTCAGAAATGATTTTTGTTGTAACCGAAGAAGGAAATTCTGGATCACTTTCTTAAGTAAATTTTCCACAACATGGGAAATGAACCAAGTTATGAACTTTCACCTGTCCATCAAGTAGCATCAGTTTTTGCCATGAATGCCGTGACATGTGTCAATAGATCAGAAATCAAATTTCACTTTGCAATCAGGAACTGCATGATCACAAGGTTGAGAAAAATGAAGGAAATAATTAATATTATTATTATTTCTAATTTATATATAGTTTAAGGCACTACATGAGAGTAAATATTGGGTTGGATCGGATGGGAACCATGGGCTGCAGTTTGGAGATCCATGAAAAATATGCTAAATAAATTCCTGAGCATTGAAGTGACAATAGACACTCAGAAATGAAGACCTTTAACACAACTTATCAACAGCTGGTCATATTAAGTAAGATGGATAAACATACAATGTACTCAATAAAATAAAAAAGCTGACCTATTACAACATATCAAGGGGATCAACTGAAGACACATCAATGGTAGTGTGAGAGATTTTTTAATGTATGAAGTTATTGCCCTTGTAACAAAGGCAGAAGACTAAGAAACTATTCCTTATATATGGAACCACAATGTGGATTCAGAGCTGAACCATCCCCAACTGATATGATATTCACCTTTAGACCACTTCAAGAGAAATGCAGAGAGCAGGTAAGGCCACTTGCTATTCATTGCATTTGTTGATCTTTCAAAGGCATTTGGCATGGTCAAAAGATCAGAACTCTAAAAATATTGAAGCATATTGACTGTCCCTCAAAATTACTCTGAATGATTGTTTTTATTTGCATGAGGACATGAATCAGCATGCACATCAATGGCAGTACACCTGACAGCTTCGTGGTTAAGAGTGGAGTCAAACAGATCTGTGTTCTTGCTCCACCTCCTTCCCTTTGGTATCTTCTTTGCAGTCCTTAAAACCATTGCCACAGGGATGATGTTTTCCCTTGTACTAGATCTGATGATTCACTCTTCAACCTGGCGCGTTTAAGGCGTAGACAAAAACAAAGAAATTCACACAGAACTCATTTTCACTAATGATGCTGTCTTGCCGCACACAGCAAAGCTACCCTGCAATACCTGAACAACAATATGGTGAGGGAATGTGACCTATTTTCTCTTGACTATAAGTGTCACCAAGACAGTGAGTTTTTGTCAGGTAGGTACCTATCAACAAACATCACTTTAAATGGCAACTGTCCAACACCAGTTCATAAATGTTGTCATCTTTGATATATAATCACTCCCAGCCCCAGAAGAAATCAATGTACAAGTAGTGCCTGTTGTAGTGTACATATATATACATACATATACATACATATATATACATACATACATATATATATATATACATACATACATATATATACATACATACATATATATATATATATATATATATATATACATACATATATATATATATATGTATGTATATATGGACCTTTTCATCTTTACAGACGGTCAATTGGCAAGTGTTTTACTGTGACAACTTCTGAGTTTTCGCTTTTCTCTCTTGTCGTTCAGCTCGCACATAAGTCTCTTCTCAAAAGACTGCGCCCTTTCGTAATTTGGCTTTCCACACAACTCTGTCATCAGCTAGTCCCTCCCATGTGCTGGGACCTAGAGAAAAGTTTTTCATTGAGGCTTTGCAGACATCTTTATATCTGAGCAGTGGTCTGCCCTGGTGCCTCTTCCTCCGAAAGTTCACAGAACAACATTTGTTTTGGTATGCGGCAAGTTTCCATTCTTCTCACATGTCCCAACCATCTTAGTTGTCTACTGCTGATCATGCCCAAGATGAAAGGCAGTTTTGCACGTTGCAGTACTTCAGAGTTGGTTATCTTGTCGTACCACCTGATGTTCATAATCTTGTGGAGACATCGAAGGTGAAAGATGTTAAGTCTCCTCTCATGTCTTGAGTAGGCTGTCCATGTTTCTGAGCCATATAGTAAAGAACTAATTACACAGGCTTGATATATTTGAGTCTTCTTCTGCAATGTCAATTTTTTTTTGTCCCACACTCGCTTTGATAGTATGCCGAATGTAGTAGCCGCACTCCCTATACGAGCGTTGATTTCTTCATCAAGAGAAATACTGGCAGTGACCGTGGACCCAAGATAGCAGAATTTTTGAACTGGTGTTAGATGGTTGCCATTTAAAGTGATATTTGATGTGTTACCTCCTTGACATAATACAACTGTTTTGGAGACACTTATTGTCAGAGAAAAGAGGTCGCATGCCTTTGACAAATTATTAATTAGACATTGCAGTGTAGTCTCACTGTGGGCGACTAAGGCAGCATCGTCAGCAAAAGGAGGTCGTTGAGAAGAATTTCCGTCGTTTTTGTCTTGGCTCTTAAGCGAGCCAAGTTAAACAGTGAACCATCAGATCTAGTGCGGATGAAAACATCACCATCAGCGTCCCTAAGGCGTGGTTCAAAAGACTGCGAAGAAGATGCCAAAGAGAGTGGGGGCAAGAACACAGCCCTGCTTGACTCCACTCTTAACCTCAAAACTATCAGATGTGCTGCCATCGAACTGTATGCTGGTTTTCATGCCCTCATGGAAGGAGACAATCAATTGGAGCAACTTTGGGGGACAGCCAATATGCTTCAATATTTTATAAAGACTTGGCCTGCTGACTGTGTCAAATACCTTAGTCAGATCCACGAAAGCAATACATAGAGGCTTGCTCTGCTCTCTGCACTTCTCTTGTAGCTGTCGAAGGGTAAATATCATGTCAGTTGTTGACCGCCCAGCTCTGAATCCACATTGTGACTCTAGAAGAACACGCTCCGCCAGTTTCTGTAGTCGTTTTGAAAGGACTAGTGCAAAAGCTTTGCCTGTTACGCTTAGAAGGGAGATGTCTCTGTAGTTGTTACAATCCCCATTATCCCCTTTGTTTTTATAGAGTGTCACTATCTTTGCATCCCTCATGTCCTGAGGAAATGTTCCCTCTCCAGCACTGAATAAGGAGATTGTAGAGGTGGGGCAGGAGGACATCCCTATATATATCATATATATATATATATATTTATATATGTTCAATATATATATAATATATGAAATTGAGTTATTTTTTCTATTTATGTATATAAGAAATAAAATATATATGTAAGATTTAATGTTTATTATATATATATATATATATAAAACTATATATATATATTATATTTTAAAAACAAAGATGTTCATTGGATGATCGAAATAAATAAGTACAAATTTGTTTCCTATTTGGGCAGTAATATAAGCAATGATAGAGGAATATGCCAATGCTAAGATTAGCAAGGTCAGGTTTTCTTTCACTCTGTCCACCTAGGATATAACTCAACACCCTTCTTTGGGGAAATAAGTTTATAATTTTCAACATGAATCTAAAATGTCCTGCTACATGACTGAGATGTGGTATGCGACCAAGAGTAACACATTCAAACTTCAGATATTCACAAACAGATGCCTCTGCATAATATTCCACAACTGATAGATAAAGATGATAACAAATACAGAGTTGTGGAAGAGAATAGGACTGAAATCATAAAAAAAGAGGTTAGAGAGACGCTGGTGATGAACAAAACATATACTCTGGAAACATCTGCAGAACATATCGAGACATGTACTCGACTTGAACCTACAAGGGTCACTGAGGAGAGTGGAGGTCAAAGAATACCTTGCAAAGAAGATTAGAAGAATAAGTCAAAGAGACTGGGTCCTAATGGGTAGGACTAAAGAAAATAGTCCAGAATATAGTTTGGTGGTGACAGTTGCTGCCCCTATATTCCACTGGGAACTAGAAGGTTTAATAGTAGTAGTTTATTTAATATAATTGAGTTCTGTGTTAAGTTATTTGTGAAAGATGAAAGATCATCACACTTGTTATCAGACCAAAGTCCTCAGATTTGTCCAGACTTAGTCCTGCTTTGTTATGGATGATGGTTAGTTGATAAGGAGCAAATTCATGACAGATTTAAGTGTTACTTATCCATATCCATACAGTTGTGTCTGTGCCATTATTTATTCTGCTTTCTGAGCTATAACTGACACAATCTCTCCTGTAGATTAAAGGTAAAGGACAGAGCAGAACAAAAAAAGAGAGCATGTCTTCTTCTTCTTTGCGTTCGTTCTTTACGACCAATTTTAATCACTCTTTGTGATATGATTTGATCTTTGCCAAGAACGTGTATACGTTGCACATTGGTTTGGTAGGCCCCTAAACACATAGACTTCTACACGTTTAGGACATGTGCATCCGATTTCAGCCAAGAAGAGAGCATGTGTGTATGTCTCTCTCTCTCCTCAAGAAGAGTGGATACAGAAACTCCCCAATTATTTCTTCAAACAGTATCACAAAATAAATAATTATTTAGACCATTATCTTGTTTATTTCAGTTAATTAGTCATGGGACATTTATTCTAATGTTTGTGAATGTGGTTATGTTTTATTTTGAATCTCACAATTCAATAAATTTTCACGCCCGAGTGGTTACCGGGACCCAAATTTGGGGTGTAAAGAATAGAACCACTGTTACCTGCCATGCATGTCGTAAGAGGCGACTAAGGAGGTTACGCTGAAATCGGATACACGTGTCCTAAGCGTGTAGAAGTCTATCCGTTTAGGGGCCTGCCAAACCAATGTGCAACGTATACAGTTCTTGGCAAAGATCAAACATATCACAAAGAGTGATTAAAATTGGTTGTAAAAACGAACGCAAAGAAGAAGAAGGAGAATAAATTTTCATTGGAATCTCTTCAATAATACTAATATTGCTAGTTTGTAAACAGTGAACAAACCCTGTGTCTAATCACAATTTTCTTGATTTATAGGAAATCATAAATGGATTAGCTACACAGAGAAAGCAGCTGAACTTCCATTATCCAAATTATGATTGTTGGAGACAATCAGTAACTGCAGTTTTCAAACAATACGGCTTTTTTTGGCTGCATGTCTATATTTATACTCTGCAAAGTTAATACTGCATAACATTTGCATTTATGAGTTATATTTCTATCATATTTAGATATATTTTAGTAAAACTTATGTAGTGTGCATTTTTGGAGGCTAAAAATAATTTCTTTCATGAGGCCAAAAAAAAAAATATGTGGCAATTAGATAAATTACCTCTTTTTGATTATCATATCAGCATCATCTTGACTTTCAAATGTAACGAAACCATATCTGCAATGACACAGAATACAACATGTTGAAAACAAATTACTAACAAAGGAAGAATGCATATACACAAATGTGTTTACATAAGATGATCATGTCATCTCCACATCACTGGTTGAATGTGTTGGCTCTACAATGTCTCTTGCTACAGTGATACACTAGGCCAGACTGTTATTTGTCCACCTCTTGATGTTTGTTCCATTCCAAGTTGTATGGTTGCTGCCCCCTTCTCTAATCTGTAACTTTATCTTGTATAGTAGTTTTTAACAGTGATGTTTCATTACATACTTAGTCCCCATACGTCTATAATGGATATAGAGATTGTAGTAATAATAATAGCAGTCCATAGCAAGTGATGATAAAAACAGCCTCAGATATGTATTGGTGCACCTCACTGGTGTATGCAGAGGTAACTGTTAGAGACCCATCCTGGAATGCAATACCCTACCACAGGTTGGATGTACATGATCAAGGCTGGACATGTCAGTGTTGTGTGTTTTGTCTTTTCGCATGAAATGAAATTAAACACAGACAAGTGTGTGGGTGCTCCATGTTGTTTGGATCAGACTGTGGTAATTTTTTTTTAGAAGCAGCTCACACAGGAAATTCACTTCCTTTCATTTTGTGTTGTTTATATTATTTGTTTAGTTGCCATGAAGTTGTAAAAATACATAACTAACTGTTTACCTAATGTATGGGAGGGAGGGGGTCGTCACCTTTAGCGAAGTTGATAACATGCTCTGCTAGTGACTATGTCAAGTAGATATTTCAGGGTTCAAGGTCAGTCTGGGGCAAATGTTTGTGATGTGCACATTATACCTAGTTTAACTACAAGAAACCCTGATCTTTTACTTGGGTATCTAAATTATAAGTACCTCTAAGTCGGATTAAGACTTTTATGAATGACAAAGGTCACAGTTGATAAAGAAAGTAAGCCTTCATACAAATGTCAAAGGCGTCCAATTAAGCGCAATGACTCCACTTGAATTCACAGCTGGTGAGGGGGGAAACTTAATGGGTAAAAAGTTTACTGTAAACAGTATGGGATGGCCATTTAGTTCTGAGTAAAATAAAACCTATCTAGATGGGAAGTGATTACTGATACCAACTGTTGACATCTGTCTTGTAAACTGACTCTAAATAGTTTTTTAATGTGCCCATTTCAAAACAGTTTCTATGACTGAGCATTCACTGCAACAGCTACATGTTATGCAGATGTAAACTATAAATAAACCATAACAAAATGTATGTAAATTAAAATCATACAAATAAATATGTACATTGACAGGCACTGAAGATATTATTTATATAACAAAGAAATATTACATACCCTTTAGATACTCCAGCACGGTCAGTTATTATTTTGGTATCTTTCACAGCTCCAAAAGCAGAGAAATATTGCTTCAGCTCTGCATCAGTTGTCTATTTAAAATATTAAGAAATATTTGTTAAATGTTTCACTTTATAGACACTGTAGCTGTGCAAAGCATCTGCAAGCTGTGCATTTTCTGTACCCCTAAGTGCGTTATATGAAGAATCATTCATTTAAACACATTAGTGATAAGAGGCTAGAGTACAAAAGCAAATGCTGTAACCTACCAGCTAGCCCCATTGTTAAGGCACCCAAAAATTTCACAGGCAGCTAAGAAACAAATGATCAACAGCATTTTATACCTACTTTGTGTTACCAGAGCCAAACATGGACATTGAGCAAAGCGCAGTCACAAAAATAACTACATGTGAAATGCGTTGCCTGAGAAAAGTTACCAACAACACAAGAAAAGACAGAATCACCAACATCAGCATAAGAAAGAAAGTTGGCACAAAACCGTGCTTGAATTATATAGATAAACAAAGAATGAAGTGGTTTGGCCACTTAATAAGAATGCATCCAAACTCCACAGTATACAGAGTCTTCTACAACAGAACATCGGGAAAGAAGGCAAGAGGAAGACCACGGAAAAGATGGTTAGATGGCGTGGCAGCATCCTGTGAAAGAGCAAAGATAACAATCACACAAGCCACCAGAACAGCGCAAGACAAAAACAGAAAACCACGACACTGGGCAACAACCCGGTAGCAGTGTGACGACAAAAGAAGAAGAAGAAGTGATAAGAAGCAAGAAAATAAATTAGGAAATTTAATCTTCAGAAAAATATCACTGATGGTTTGTTTAATATGGAAACTACATAACACATTAATTGATTTGATTTATTATGTGCTATCTCTACATTGAAAGTCAACTGCAATTGATCTCTAACACTTCCTTGCCACGTTGGTGTTTTTATACGTCTTTCTTTTGTGTGCTTATCCTCAACCTTTTCCTACCAAACAGTTTTCAGCAGGGTCTTATGTCTTATGGTGTGTGGGCAGGTGGGGGGCTATTAGGAAAGTTAAAGGCTAAGTGAGTAAATCCTGATAGAAAATTCACACTGCATTCTGGGTCAGCATGGTGATTCAGAAGGATAGAGGATTATTTAGGTATGTTCCATTCCATCTTCTGACAATCCTGCTTAATTCCAAATGTATGGACTTTTTCTTTGGATAAAACAGCAAGGTCAAGGGAGTTTGTTCAAAATGGGCAAGGCACATTCCCCATATTAGCTGTCCAAGCTAGAATGGAGAGGATAATTCATCCTTGTTTGCGAAGATAACCAACTCTGATGTACTGCAATGTGCTAACTTGCCATCATTCTTGGGAATACTCTGCAGTAGAAGACTTAAGACAGCCGGGGCATTTTAGAAGAATGGATAATAGCTGCATACCCCAATAGGTGCTGTTCTGTGAGCTTTCGGTAGGGAAGAGACTTCAAGACAGACAACTGATTAGATATAAGGATATCTGCAAGACCTCAATTAAAGACTTCTTTCGGTCCCTACAAATTAAAATAAAAACTAGCTTAGGGCCGAGCTATATGGAAAACAACATTATGCAAAGGTGCAGAATCTTTCGAATAAAAACTTATGGATGAGCTTGAAGGGAAGAGAAACAAGTGCAAACTCAGATGTCATCAATCACGGTTACATACTTGTCAAATCGTCATCTGTAAAGACGAAAAAGCCATATACTTATGTTTCTCTATTTGCCTAAAGTATTTGATTTGTCTGTTTGATACCAATTAATAATTCATTCCTCTGTTCTTTTTCTTGACTTCATATGTTTCTATTTGCACCCTGAAATGTGTCCATTTCTTCTATAAATTTGCATCTCACTGATTGCAACTTTTGCCTTTTATCTGTTTTTTAACTCCAATGTGTCTGCACCATACAGGCATGATAAATATATATACAGAACATGTACTGAACATAAAACCATTTGTGAGAATCTCGTACTAATGGTTGGAGAGTATGGGAAAACTGACCAAAGAGGAAACTTGTAGTAAATGGTGAGTTTCCCACCCCATCTTTAGCAACAATGAGGGAACACTACATGTAAAAATTGACTGAAAAACGTGATAAAGAACCAAAGAAAGGAGACAGAAAATTAGTTACTCCTGAATGAAATAAGAGAAAAAAAGACTGACAACTGTGATTATTTGTCTTATCATTGGCATAAACACAATACTTACATTTGCTGCAATCCCACCAACAAATATTCTGCTTGGAATCACAGTACCAAATTTTGGTGGATGTCCACCACTCAAAGAAGCACTGCTTCGAGCACTAACTGGGGATACATCGGCTGATGACTGAAAAAATTAAAAATTATTGTATACAAGAACGTCTTTAACTCTTAGTGGACCAGGGCAAAAGTCACGTTTTTACAAGCGCTTTCACGTTTTGATAACCAAACGCCACTTGGCGTGGCGGAATGTAAAAATGCGTCCACTTCAAAGCCACTAGCGTGGCGCTTGGTCCACTAAGAGTTAAGATGGCACAAATATTTAATGTTTCCAGACTTGCTGAATTCTATTTTTACAAACAAAATAAATGCCATAGAAAATAAAAACTAGAAAAAAAATATTGGGGAAAAGTTGGAAATAAGAATATTATGAAGATGCAAGGAAATCACAAACATTGATGTAAAAAGCTGTGAAAAATTATAGTAGTTTTAGTGTCCTCCACAGGTGTACCTACAGAAATGCACAATAGAAAGTAAAATGTTATATGCTGTTGGTGACTAAAAAATTTAAACTGCAACTGTATATTTCAGAGTACTGATTTCAGTTACCATTAACTCTTTCCACGCTTTAAGCCGCACACTGCGCCATGGCGGAAGTCTGTTGCACGCTTTAAGCCGCACACTGCGCCATAGAGTTGCTTCCCTTATAAGAAGTCTTTCTAGTTTTACTTCTACTATTTTACTTATACTACTTTTTAACCTTGTTATTCTATTGGGTTATCCAGTTTTCTTCAATTTAGTATATAATAAGATATATATGTTTATTTATTGACAAGTAGTTGGGATCGTAATTTTTTGGAAAATTTTATTTTTACTTCCTTGAATTAACTGCTTAAAAATTGAGGAAATAAATGGGCGTGGAAAGAGTTAACTACTTACTTTTTTTTTCAACTGATAATGCTTCTTAGTACCCAGTTAATCATTATTTAGTCCTTGTTCGCAATAATATTCAACAAAATATTTCTAAATTAATTTAGAATACAGCAATAACAATAAAATTATAAAAAATGTATTATTTAATATAAAATTTAAATAACATTAACAAGAATAAAACCATAAAATGCCCAATAAATTCTGATATATATTTTTTAAAAAGCAATATGTCAGGAATTTGACTAATAACAACCAATATGACAACTGCCATCAACAATACAATTACAGGATTAATAATCGACAAAATATGTTGTTAGGAAGTAAATAATATCAATCTTTTTATAATTTTATTCATATCTATTTGCTCAGTGACTCCATGAGCATGATTCGTAAAGTCGAATCAGGTATGGTGAGACGCAACTGGGTGGAGGTACTGGTACAGACAATGATCAGAGAAATCACTTTTATTTTTGTCCCTGGTCACGCAGGAGTTAGGGGTAATGAACGAGCTGATAGATTGGCTGGCTTAGCTACAATATCAGAGGGAGCTGCAATGGATCAAAGTGACATTCTTCACGCATTGAGAGTCTTTCCGAACAGAGGAGTTTCAGGGCTGTGAATCCACTCGCTGACCAGATTGAAAGAGATGGGTGTCAATATTGGTGCAGCCCGAAAAGAACGACATACTAAATATGCAAAGAGATTGATTAATCAACATCGAACTGGCGTGTTGAGTCGCTGGACGCTGCTGGATTTGCTGAGGCGGAGATCGGAGCACCTATGGACATGTCCGAGTGCTATGATGATAGTCCTCATATAACTGATAACTGATCAATCTTTTTATTGAATCAAATGAATACAGATTATTGGCTACTTACCAAATGTTTTCATAAATGACTAGTAGTGACTACATATACAGGTATTCGACAACTATTAAGAATTCGAAGCATATTGATTAGAAGTTACAAAATGAACATTTGAATGTTCATGATGACATATATAGCAAGTATTCTGCAAGTACTGAGTATTTGAAGTGTACCAATTTGCAGCTGCATACAGGTATTCGTAAGCGTACAAAGTATTCGGAACAACTCTAACTAGCAACGCTAATCTTTCTACATGATATGATGGAGAATAGAATTGAGAAGTGAACATCGAGATGTGGACAGGCAGCAGAGTATATCATCAGTGTGAAAACAGCACAAGCTGGTGACATAGTGATAAACTAACAAATACTTTTTTCAGTGCGTCATTCTGTAACACACACCTTTTACCTTTGTTTTATGACTTGCATAAAAATAGGATACAGACCATCTGTTGCAGAAATATTTATATAAAATGACAACGAAAATGATTTTTAGATTTGTTTAAAGTGTTGCATAGGAGGTGTGCTTACATTTGCTAGTAGTGTAAATATTGGTTAAAATGTATCTTGGTAATTATTTTCATATATAATATATTGGATATATTATATGGTAATAACTAACAAAATTTTCAAGAACTTCCAAAATATCTTGAAAAACGTAATATTTTTTAGGTAAGTTGTGTCGTGTTCTATATAAATACTGTACAAAACTACATAAATATACAATCATTTAATGTAGTTTGATGTAAAATTACATTAATTTTATCTAATAAACTGACATATAGTTTATTTTTTTTTAAATACCATTTCGTGTCGGTTAAACGCGAAAAATCAACGCAAAAACAAGAAAGATCTGGGAGCTTTTTTTTTTTAAATCACTGTAGAACACGACTGAGAAAGTCCACCAACATTACAATGTCTTGATTGAATGCAAGACTATAACTTACTATAAGTATATAGCATATATGCCATTACTCATTTACATAGGAGGAAATATGGTACGTTGACAAGTGAACTGATGAAACGTAATGAAATAACTCTGAATACAACGTGGCCGTCCATGAAATTCATCAAAATATAATGTTAGGCTGTGAGCAGCACGCTTTTGTTTCATCGTCGTCTTGCTAATATTAGCGATGTGCACATTTTTTCTAATTAGCCTAGCATTTTAGAATAGAATTAGTATTAGGTTACACATAAGACAAAATCAGATACTTCAGTTCACTTTTTTAAAAAAAACACATACCATTTTTGAGCAGGTTTCATACATTTCTTTCCGTTGGTTGATGTGTGCAGATATGTCTACAACAAAAATTAAACAAAGCAAACGTTGAACTTCAATTCAATAAGAACAGTAATTCACAACATTATTTACAAAAGAACAATAGCAAATAACTCTGATGTCCGGACGGCAGAATCGTGACGTAGATATTTCTGTTTGAATGTGCGCACGAAAAACTCGCCTGAATCAAGTAAGTAGAGGGGTTTTAGCTTTAAAAAATGATATGCTAACTATAAATCTACCTGCAAACAAAAAGAAGAAAGTCACAAATTCTAATTATTATATTAGAAAGCTTACTGACAAAAATATCGTCAGTGTAAATACATGTATATTGAAAGTTGTGCAGTCGATATAAAATTGCACCCCACTATTTAAATCAGGTAATTAGTTTTTCCCCCCGATGTCGCATGTACACCCAGATTTTTATTGATTGAGCGAGCATGAGCATTATCTGAAGTGTAGTCTGAATTAGCGTTCCTGCTATCTTACCATTTTACAGAAAATATTCTGTTCAGTGAGCCATGAGCTACCTATTCAACATGTATCCTCTTTGTGTCTTGATTTACATATAAGGCTTCCACAAGGGATTTCCAATATGCTGCATTTCTACCAATTGTTTCCCATGCCATACCACACTCTTTCAGATCTTTTTCCACAGTTCTCCATGTTTGTTTCAGTTAGGAATATCTTCATTGCACTTCGGACATGTCCGTTATGTTATGCGATCGACGTGCACGGAACATTGGGCATTCCCATGCATGCTCTGTCCTGCGCTGCAGCAGCCATCCTAAAGTCCATTTGCTCACCGTACCCATGAGAAGTTGATTACTATATCTTCTCTCTCTACCACGAAGACGACACTGTCTGGCATGTACACATGTAACGCCTAATTCTCGAACTCGTTCCAGTGTCTGAGACGTGCCCATGTCACATAATTGAGAGCGTACCGCATTGATGATATCGGCTCTGTCCATACTTCTGCCCGTTTGAGTCGGGGCATTGTTTGCAAGAAAGTCTGCACGCTCGTTACCCTGCACTCCAGCATGTCCAGGTGTGTACAGCCAAGTCATTTTCTTGAGATTTGATCTCCGAATGCTGTCCACCCATTCCACACGCATACTTCCAGATTCAATCAGTTGAAGCATATTCATCGAGCCTGAAATGATGATCGTATGGGTAACCTGTTGCTCAGCCACCCATGACAGAGCACTGGAGGCAGCAGTGATCTCCATAGTCATGCTCGATGTCGTTGTCTCGAAAGCGCCGCAGTCCTCATGTAGTGTGCGACCATTTCGCTGTGCTGAATAAGCCCAGGATGATCTGGTTCAGCGTCTGACAGAGTCATCGGTGTAGATAATGATATCATCTGGATGAGAGTGCTCATCCACGAGTGCAAGAATCTCCGCATTGACGACGCCCGGGGCCCATTCCCTACAGCGTCTCCCAAGTGTACTGACAACCATGGTGTAAGCAGTCAGGACATGTCCTTAGGTGTTCCAGTCTCCTTCGCAATATCTCCAACAGTGACTAACTGTACCAGTTCGATGTTGATTGATGAGCCTACTCATATACCTGTTGTGCTGTTCTTTTCTGACCACTCTTACCTTCAATCCAAACTCTTGCAATCTAGCAGTTGACTGGATCGGTTAAATGAAAATCCTCTTTGCAGCCATTCTCTACGAGGACGTTCAGAATGTCAGCTCTATTCATTGGCTGGCCCCCTGCTATGGTGGCACAGCCAGTCGGTCTGCTCTCTCATTGCCATTGACACCCATGGACACCCCAACGAAGATGAATATAATTCTGCAAATTGTTGACGCTTATAGTGATTCAGTCCAATGCCTGCACACTGAACGAGCCTTCATCTTTCGGATCATACTAAATTAATCGCTCAGAATGCACGCATGAGTGTAGTTTTGTGACTCCATTAGAGGAGTACCTTAATCGCCGCCAGTACTTCCATTGTCATGCTACTTGCTGTCATAATAAATGCACCACTGGCTTCCTTGACCTTTATGTCGTATAAGCTTGAAGAGAAGGCCTATGCGGACTTTTCGTGGCGAATTACCGACCCATCCGTGTAAATCACAACGTCACCTTCATTGCAGTTTTCATTAATGATGATCTTGACGTCTGCATCCAATGCCAAATGATTCATCTCTCTGCAACCTTTGTCGAATTTAATGACGGTCGAAAAGGTGTTTCCGTATATTGAAGGCATCGGTACCCATTCTTCCCCATGGTCGATACTTGGGAGCCCGCATAACAGCTGAACAGTGTCTGCAGCACGGTCAGCCCACTACTTGCCCCGCTTTAACGTAGTTCCACTACTGACGCTGAGCAGCTCGTGCAATGAGTGATCCTTTTTAGCACTAATTTTGAGATACACCCGTGCTCTATCTATCATGTGTTTATACTCCATGGTCGGAAAGTCAAGGAGAAATCTCATCGCCACGCAGAGCGCACATTCCTAATGCAGCCCAGGATGATACGCATAGCTTCATTCTGTATTATCTCCAGTTGTTCAATTTGCATATTACTAACAGAGAGGATAACCATTGCATATTCGATGGTTGAAAGCACCAGCGCCTGATCGGAAAACAAGCAGCCATTGCTCGATATTAGCAGCCACAATGACTCTCATTGTCGCCATACCTTACGTGCCTTGTCAATGACATGCTCAATATGTTCCCTGAAACACAGACTGCGGTCAAATTTCATACCCATACATTTTATTGATTTAGCTCTAGATATATCAACACTACACAGTATCACAACAGGTGTACATGCGTTAGCCGCGTGATCATTAAGATAGAACCATGTTACTGCTGCTTTTGTAGGGTTAACTAGTGCTCCAGAGACATCACACACGTCTGTGATGTGGTCAAGTTCCCTCTGTATCTCCTTCCTGTCTTTCCCCTGTGCACACACTAGAATTTCATCAACAAATAACAATGTTCAAACTCTTCCATCAAGTTATTGTTCTGTGATTGTCACCGTGCATATGTTGAATAAGAGTGGTGAAAGAGGAAAGCCCTGTGTAAGCCTGCATATGCAGTCATCGGTTCAGATAACCAACCGTCACTTCGCAGTATAATCTTCATTTTGAACAGAGCAGCAGCTATCCATCTTATGAATACACCTGGGTTAAATAAACTGGTGCATGAGATAGTCGCATGGCACTCTTGTGTATGCGTCTGCCAAGACCACCATCACTGCACATGTATCGATATATGCATGGAAACCCACGAAGACATGATATGAGAAAACAACAGCGTTACGTGTTTCCTTTCCCGATCTGTAATCTCCGAGAGTTAATGGGAAGTCTTGTTTCGTTTGGATGTCCAAGCAGCTTTCTTTTCACATCCGCTGTCCATCGGATAGCTGCCCTAGCCAATGTCCATGCTGGCATGCGCCATACATGACCAGTCCACCTCCATCTTGGTCTTTTAATGATGGTCTTCAATGATGCACAGTTCGTTTTAAAAGTTCGTTTTCAATAATCACATTATAAAGTCTGAAGTCCCAAGCGTCAAAATAGACGGGCATACAATCACTTGAAAAACATCTTTGAGCTATTTGGGTTAAAGTTTGATCGCAGTCTGTGCTTTATGGACCATATCGACTAGGTAATTGCCAAGGCTCGCATTGTACTATCCGTACTGAGAATCATGGCATATGTTGACATTAAACAACGCCTTCTTGTGCTCCTGTACCAAGGCATTGTTCTGTCATGTATAGAATATGCATGCACTATTTTCACGATTAGTCCTACGCAAATTGTGAGACTGGAAATAATTCAGAATTATGCCATGCGTATCATCCTGGGATGTACCAAAGATACACCAGGAGTAGTAATTGGATTCCTTCCTGACATCCTCACTATTTCTCACATAATTGAAACTTGGAAGGTTCGATCATATCTAAAAATCAATGCAAACTAGGTATATCCCCTCCATGAAGTACTCATTAAAGATAAAGAGTGTAGACTCAAGAGATGCAGATCATGGCTGTGCCAGGCGGAAGATACTCTTGGAAAAATATGTGAATCTTCCGGTATTGAGCCAAGAGAAGAATAGATTGCCGTGACACCTGAATTTCATACTGCTTTCACTGTTATTATATCTAATAATAAAACCAGGGGCGGCTCGTCATTAAGGGCCAGTGGGGCCAGGCCCCACGAAAACTATTGAGTAACGTGTACTTATTATTTCAGACATTATTTGTTTATAATTATTACTTTCAACAGGATACTGATTAGCTTTGAAAGTTGATATATAGCGCTAAAATATCACACACATTCTGAAATCTAAAATTCAACATATTTTTCCTCCAATTAGTATACACCCATGGTCATTAGAACAGGCCTACCAAACCAAAAATAATTAACGTTAGATAATTAAAATTATCCTAATTAATAAAAAAAAACTATTATATACGGTTTCAAATTCAGCTTCTCTCTATATACTTGACGTATATATCAGCGCACTATATTTTATCGGGTCGTTTTAAAATTCTCTACTGACGATGTAACATTGCGATCTCTGACCTTTGACCGCTACCTTTAATAATAATTGCCAAAACAATTTGTCATTTTATTCCCCGGAAGCTAAATTCCTACGCGATCAACCAATTAACAATTAAACGTCGACTCTTGATTAAATAGTACTTTGTATAATTATCGATTGAATCACAAATTATATATAAAATAGTAGAAAAGGATATGCATTAATAGAAATATGTAACTAACTATTATTATAATCGTTAACGGTAATCGTCCGTTTCGTATTCTATATACATATGTCTTCTACAACGCACACTCGTTTGCGATTTACAAGCTGTGACCTACTTTTGAAGTTGTGGCTTACTCGAAATTCAAAATGAATCAAGTAGATTATTTATTACGAAATCCGTTTCCTTCGTTAAATATAGAAAAAAGGCTTGAAATTAAACGGCTACGTACACATCAGCCAAATAGCTTTGTATATGTGCAACACGATGGCAAGAAAAAGAGGACTTTCAATAATAAGTGATTTAGTGAAGAAAAGCAAAGTTTTTTGGTTTTTATTGTTTGCTATTTCATGGTGAAGGACTGGTCAACGGTAGGTTGTAGGGATCTCTTTTGTACCTTAGTTATATGGTATATATTTTAGTTGTTGTTGAACCCCAGGAATTATGAGTTTTCACCATTTTGTCTATAGTGCGTGGGGGAGAGTGCCCGGCTTTCTTGCAATGAGAGCTGGCAATTATGGTTGACCATTGACTCTTGAAAAAGTCAAAAGTTTTACATACCTAGGGAGTATGATGTCATCTACGGGGATACAGCGCCAGAAATTCCACACAGAATCGCATTGGCATTAAGTGCTTTTAACAAATTGTCAAATATATGGAAGTCCAATTCACTCAGCAAGCACTTAAAATTAAAGATCTTTAACTCTTGTGTGATTCCAGTATTAACTTATGGATGCGAGAGTTGGAAAGCAACAAAAGCTCTAGAAAGAAAATTAGATAACTTTGAGAATAAATGTCTTAGAAGAATACTGAACCTCAAATGGTCAGATTTCAGACCCAATACACAAATAAGACAAGAGACCAAGCAAGAAAATGTATCAAATTTTATAAGAAAGCGCGCTGGAACTACATCGGCCACACACTTAGAATGGATGAGAGAAGACTCCTTACCAATCCCTCATATGGACACCAGAGGGAAAAAAAACGAGGAAGACCAAGAGAGACTCTGCGTAGAACCATCACCAGAGAAGGCTCAACGATGGGCCTAGTAAACATTAAAGACTTAAAGCAAATAGCAACGAACCGCGAGACATGGAGAGCTATGACCTCTGCCCTATGCGCCGCCCACAGGCCCAAGAGGAAAGACTAACTAACTAACTAATTGATTCAGGATGAGAGTATATGCTTACACGCGAATCGTACGTTGTTACTTCTTACATTTGCTTTGCATTTATGCAACTTTTTCATTAAACATCAGCAGAAGATGCGTGCATTCACTAGTATTTAGAACCCAAGAGGCGTGTCTGCGTTTGCTTTATTACCTATACCAGAGTAGCTCTCTCTCGATCCTTACCCACGTAGCCAGACATGACCTTTTGTCTATTTCCAGGGTCACCACTAGGAGGTGGAGTATGGTCTTGATCAGTGCAAGCTAACTTACCCTGGCGCAACGTTGTCCTGTTTGTTATTTGCGCATGCGGCGCCAAATCATTATAGTAAAGGGGAATAACTTCAGCGAATAGACAAATAATAGTAAATACTAAAATATAAACCTAGCCTAAAAACCATGATTTTTCCGACATTTTTGTCTGGCCCCACCACCAAAAATGACCACGAGCCGCCACTGAATAAAACATATGACCAAAATAATCCACAACTAATTAAATTGCCCATGTGAGTCGGTTCGGATTCAAACTCACATCCTTTATAACCACAGGCAAAAATCGTAACCGCTCGCCATAGAGACCCTTATATGTAGTGTTATTTAGTGAATGTTGGGTAATGTTATTTAGTGAATGTTGGGTGATAGTTAGTGATTGTCAGGACAGATTAGACAATTAATGTGTAGTCAGATTATATCTGTATCCTCTATTATGATTTCTTGTTTGACACAGAATACTTTCACAAGATATCTCAGTTGTTGCCGAATCTGCCATCTTTCTACCAACCGTTTTCCAAGCCAGACCACTCTTTCAATTATTTTTCCAAAGTTCTTCTCCTTGTCTTCTTTGGGCGTATAAGTCTTCTTTTCCCACCCTCTGTTTATCAGTGAGCTGTCCTCTCTAATTCCAATACTGGCAAATCTGCTTAATACATCTGCTTAATACATTTGCTTAATACAACTGCTTTTCCGTCTGTTGACAATGTCAGAGAGTTATGGACTTTATGTGTGTCGTTTGAGTCTGCAGTATCCAGTACATAGGTAAGATATAATGACATGGTCTGCCCTGCTGAGGCATTTGATAACACTGAACTCGGTGATAAAGTGTTACTTTACGAATATATTTTTGTGTTACTTCATCTTTGGGTTTTTTCTTTTAGGCAGTGAGGGATGTGTGGGGTGTTGTATTGAGGTAAAGAGGGCGATGGTCTGAAAAAGTTTGAGAAACAGTGCTAGTATGTCCGATCTCTAACGGTTCACACCAACACTGCATGATATAATACAACATTACCTTTACGGTGGTGAAAGCTCAGGTTATGCACATATGGAACAGATTAAACTATAGAGATGTAGTGAATATATGAATTATTCACAATGCCACAGAGTATCAACAATGTGGACTGGATTATCATAGCCTCCCTAACAGATCACTGTATTTGATAATAATAATTCCTCTCGTACCGTTATACATTACATAAGGCTTGCAAGCAATTTCTCCATACCGCTCTATCCTGCTTTTACAGGTATTAATACAATCATTGAAAATCCTTGTTTTGAATAAATGGAACTGTTATATTTACACTAGTGATTCCTTCCTTCCTTTCATTGCAGCTTTTTAAAACTTCATTGTCTTTTGTAGTTCACACAGAGGTCCATGCAGTTTTCTTTCCAGTATTGTTTCACTAAGTCAGTTAGTTTGCCTTAGTATATCATATTCAGGGCAGTCTTGAAGAATGTGCTTTCCAGTATGGGGTACCTGTTCACATGGTTGAACTTGATTTTGTATACAAGTTTCTGCGGAGTAGTGTCAGATCTGATACCCTGATACAGTTTAAAACAGAAAATGTGGCACTATCAAGTGGGATTTTATGTTTCCAAAATGTTATTCGAAACCCATCTGTACAAATTGGTGTCCTATTGGACAATATTACTCCAACATATTAGGGGGTGAGTTAGAGCGAACAATCCACATTTATTTTTAAAAATTGTCTACGTTACAGAAACTGCAATGAAAAACTAACATAATGTTTGGGACAATTCTTACATTTTGTTTGATTATGAACGCTGATTTGAGTATCAGTAATATAAATGTTAGTGATAAATTGCAACCCTATGCTACACTGGCTAAGTGTAATTTGAATAAGTCAAACAGCTCTCTGCCAGTGTCAACAGGCGGAACAGACACAGGAGCATGTCCTGCATCACTGTCCTCTCCTGTGTGAGCTGAGAAGCAACATGTGGCCACACCCAGTTGACCTAAAAACTAAGCTTTGGGGAAACCACAGACCTGAAGCTCACTGCCAAGTTTGTGGTCCACAGTAAACTAAGCGCATGACCAGAGATCGCTGAAGAAGGAAGTAGAAGCTACAATGGCAACAGAAAGAAGCAAGATGAAAATCATGGCATATCCTTTGGCAAAACACGTAATCACAAAGTACTGTAGTTTTACAAATTACAAAAAAAATGACAAAATACAGCAACGTTTCGACCAACAAGGCCTTTATCAAGCATAACTAATTATATGTTTATATGAGTGGCATATCTTTTACAGGATGTCTCCATCAGCCACAGTAAACGAGTCGTCAATTTTCTAGGCACCACTTACACATTCAGTAGTTTGCCATTGCTTTCTGAATGGTGAGGTCTATTTTTACCTTCCGTAAAAATCAACAAGAACAAATTTGTTTCCAAATTGCCTGCAGCAGAGTTTGAACTAGGTACTCTTGGGTTGTGATCGAGTTTACTACCGCTAAGCCACAGAAGTTCACAATATATATATATATATATATAAACAAGAGAATATAAATACTTAAATAAATAACAATTACATAGTAAAGACAACAATATAAAGCAGTGTTGGTTGATAGTTTTAATCACTGATATCTTTAGTATTAGGCTGGAGATAAGTCACTAACCCATATGTTACCATCACTTCACATGCATCTACAGTAGTCAATTGCCCCTATAACCTTTCGCTTGTGTGTGTCCATAGAAATGGCTTTCATTCAACACATAGCAAGAAGAAAAGGCACACGAGCATACCTTTTTCCATAAGTAATATATATTATGAAACATAACTTCATGATGTTTCTCTCCACAACAAAATTGTGCATACAAATTTATAAAAATTATGATCACAAATGCTATCAGAAGACACAAATATGTACATCAAAATCTGACATTAATGACAAACCGTTTCTCATGCAAAAAGGTAGTATTTAGCTTATTGACCATGCTTATATTTGGTTTTGATAATCAAATATTTATGTTATGACAATCATAAATTGTGCAGATTTAGCACATTAACACAAAAGAAATAAGCTTGCAGTTTCTGTCAAAAGTAAATCTGGATTGTCATATAAAAGCTTGACAGTATAGCTCTATGGTTTTAGCTTAATGGACATACAACAAATAGAAATGCTGACATATTGACAAAGGAGTCTAAGAAACAATGATATAAAACTGGATATGTGCACAGCAAATTATGTCTGCCATTTTTCTGCCATGATGGCATTTGACATTATCATTTTATGATTAAATCTGGTAGAGTGGACAGAAAGAGAGAAGGAACATGTTCACTTGTTTGCTTTTTTAAAACCATATTTCACAGACATATCTCAAATGTACATATAATTAAACAAATTATTTGACACTTTTTAAAATATGAAACGTTTGTACATAAATAACAAACTAAAGAGTGTGCAATGTTAGTGAAAATAAACTTGCACATCACCTCATCCACTTACTTTTATCAAACATACAATCAAGTTACTAAAGCCTTCTCTTAGTACACAAATTAGAAAAGCCTTGTTTTTATGGCAGTCTGGCATCAAGAACTGCCTTAAGAAAATGAATAACAGCTTACAAAATGTATTAGAACAAGCTCACACAAGATCACTACATTTCCTCCCCAACACTTCTATAAAGAAGTAAATGGTGGAAGAGAATAAGACCAAATATTTAGAACTAATATATTTTGTTAAATGAGGGTCATGTGAATATACATTCAAATAAATACAGTTCATACAATAATGCCATTTAAGACCAAACAAAAACAAGTTTTTTTTATAAAAGACTTAACAATCCGGCATTACAACTTAAGTACATCATAACTGCATTGTTATCCATGCCCAACTTGTTATTTATATTTGTAAAAATGTAATATAATTACATTTATCAAATAATTATTGGGGGACAAAAGCAGGGAATAAAGTTGTCTTCATCCTTAAATGAGAAACCACAATTTAAGAGCTGTAATTACTAACATCTAAGAGCATAAAGAGGCTATCACTTTTTGGTTAGACAAAGGGACAGTCGTGTATGTCTCATGACAACGTATAGAGATCATGAGCTTACAGGACACAGACTAAAGTCATTATATACAAATCAGATGTGCACTCAGTCCTACTGTATGGATCAGAGACACGGAAAACAAGTACCAAGACGGACAGTCACATAGGAGGCTTTGGGGGAAGATTTCTTAGAAGAATCTCTGAATTCAATGGGACCAGAGAATACCAAATACTGAGATCACCTGGCGCATAGGCATCAACAAGGTAATAAAAAGAGGAGATGGAAGTGATTGGGACAGACATTAAGAATGCAGAAGACCAGACACCCACATGTGACTCTGAAATGGAATCCCAGAGGCATGAGAGGTAGATGAACTGTAGACAGAGAAGAGGTGAAAAGACCTGGAATTAACTAAGCTGGCTTGCTCGAGACAGATCTGTTTGGAAGAAATTTGTTGATGCCTTCAAGGAAGGGTTGAGAGAAGAAGAGGATATGAATGGCAACTTCTCTCTTCTCTAAGACTCCATCAGTCATATTCGAAAGAAGAAGAATAAAGGTATGAAATGTGTATTCCTTTAAGGTATTCCATGTGATATAGTGAAGCTAGGTATCCAATCCAGGGCATTTGACACTGAAATAAGCCATGCAGCTTATTTCTAGCTCTACATGAGTGATTCTAAAGGAACAACAATAGCCAATACATGACAGACTACAGTAAAAACTAACATTGTATGATGATCATCTTTAAGCTAGAATGAAAATCGGATGTGCCTCTCCTACATGCTCTAGAAGCCTAGGATCTGGGGCACAACATATTAACATTCTCTGCACAAACTACACAGATCACAAAGAGTGGTTAACTTGGTTGATAAGAACAAACACAAACAAGAACAAGTCTTTAAGCTTAAATCTAGAAAATATTATTCACACTATCTCAAAATTTTCTGCAAATAAAAGCCAAGTAAATTGCAAATTATAAACAGCACTTTTCAAGCTAAACCAAGTTATCAAAGTAGTAGTACAAGGAATATTAGAATCATATAAAAGTAGGATAAATTAAATAGGCTTTCACATTAGACTGTAAAATCCAATAACATATACAGTAAAAATTGTAGGACTGTCAAAAGTCCTAATATTTTAATATTAAATAAGCTCTTGTGTAAACACAAAACATAGACACTGGTCATAGGTGTTGCCCTTACCTAACTTGAGCCATACAATAATCACAACATATTTTACATCTGTTAATAACATATTAAAATAGGACAAATTCAAGAGAAGTAATGAAATAGGAGAAGTGAGAAATGTCTGGTCAACCACTAGTAACAATTGTTGTAAGAAGAAGATGGAGATATGTTGGGCATACCTTAATAAGAAATGATCAAAGAATACTAAAGCAGGCATTGAAATGGGAGGCAAAGGGTTCAAGAAAGAGCGGACGCCTAGGAAACCCGAGATGAACTTTGCTGAGAGAGGTAAGAAATAGACACAATTCCATGGAAGAGATTGAGCAAGTTGCCCAGGGCAGAGAGGTCGGAGAAATTACTTGCAGGCCCTATGTAAAAATAGTGGTATGAGAGGAATATATATATATATATATAACATATACTGCCAAAATGTACAACATGTTGTGTTCAAAATACAACATTAGCTGCATGATATGTTTCTGTTTTTTTTACACCACTCAATCAGATCTAGAAACACAACAATCATTACATTCCATCATTTCTTTAAAAAGAGCATGGACTTCTCTTCTGTATATTCCCACAAAAACATATATATAAAAAAAACTAAAGAATTTACAAACCGGAGAGAGAAAAAAATCCATAGCTTATTAGGAAATCTGTTAAATTCAAGTTCCCTTACTTTTTTACCTTTTTTTTGGTGTGTTTTTAAATCAATATGTAATTACTCAAATAGTAATGAAAATATGTGAGCAAATGTTTTTGTGTGATATTCAAATAAAAACATGTACAATGCATACCTTACTTCATCTAAACATACTTTCATTGCAAGTTCAAGTTTACTGACAAATACAACACACAAATTTCTACAGAGATTATAGACAGTACTAATCATAAGAAAACAGACATATTAACTCCCAGTAGATGCACTGTAAAAGCATATTTCTACGTGCTGTATTTTAGAACACAATTTTTAAACAAGGGTGTTCCAACAAAATTCATTAAACATTTATTATGTTAAGCACCAGAGCTTATCATGACGCAGTGAGACAAAACAGGATTGAGAAAAAATGAAATGAAGCACTGGAACAATGAAATGGATCTTGGAAATAATTTTGTTTTTAAGTGGTGTTTTGGTTCGTGAGGTTGCTTGCTGGAAATTTGGTAGTGCCAGTACAGTTTGCCAGATGGCTTGTCTTATTCTATGAGTTAATGAAAGTAAAATATCAAGGCAGTAGTCAATGGTTGAAAGCATATAACCTGCTATGTATGGGCACTACAACTTAATAATTAGTCACATCTCAAGCATTGTGAACAAATATAGAGCCAGTAAGTGATGAAATGATTGTGAATATATATATATATATATATATATATATATATATATATATATATATATATATATATATATATATATATATATATATATATATATAAGAGAGAGAGAGAGAGAGAGAGAGAGAGAGAGAGAACCAGCTACTACTCAAATGATTATGAACAGATATAGAAAAAGACACTACAGAAGTGAATGCGAACAGATATACAGAACTAGTCACTTCTGAATCATTGCTGTAAGGTATAGTCAGACACCTTCAAATTGCTGTTATTAAATGCTGAACAGCTAATTTTTGTAGTATAATGTCTTGTCTGCCTCGAGATGACTGGCAAATGTGTACTTGATGAAAGATGGTCAGATCCCTAAAGATAGTTTGTATGGAGAGCTGGTTTCTAGCAAAGAAAGTGTGGGATGGCTCTTCGTTCATTAAAAATACATCTGCAAAAGAGACTTCAAAATATTGAATGTACATACAGCAAACAGGAAGAGTCTGCTGGGAACAGCCCCAACCTAAAGCAAGATGTAAGCACTGGTCTGAGAAGTGGTAAAGCCAGACTCAGCCTGCTGTTGACTGTCATTACTACCTGTAATACTGCTTTTTAGAGTGGTATAGGACAAAGGCAACATGAGTCTGGGGAATTTACTGACTGCATGGCAAGTGCAGTCGCTGCGAACTGTTCAGCTTAGGATTTTTCTTTATGCCCTCAAAAGAAAAAACCATTATCCTTACCATGTATTGAACATGGGTCTCCCACATGGGAACAGCGCTCTAATTCCTTCCTTTCCTTTGCGTTCCCGGCCTAGCCTGATGGACCAACTTCTATCATGAATTTAACTGTTGTTTTTGGGACTCCGTTCCTCCGTACAGCTTTTCGCGAAGCTCTGTGTGTTTTGGCCAGTACTCTTCTCGTATACCTGCTAAACGTGGACAGTCTTGCAAGACGTGTTCTGCCGTCATGTCTGCCATATTGCATGGGCACAGGCTAGTTGTGCCAATTTTAAATTTATGGAACATGTGGGCTCTGAGCTTGTTGTGGCGGAGGCGAAATATGGCAACTTGTTCACTGCGCGAGAGACCATAGTAACCGTCACTGACTGTGTACTGCGGGTGGTCTTTTGCCCACTTGCTTCGATAGTGCGAACCGATGGTTGTTTTGACTTCCTAATAGCTGATCTCGAGATCAGTCTGGGGTATCGCCCCTCTTTGGCTAGCTTGTCGCGCTGTTCCTAATGTTGCAGTGTGCGTATCCACTGGATGACAGTGCGTTTGAGTGAACTCGTTAGTTCAGCGAGGACGTTTTGAGCTCATTCATCTCAGTTTGCCAACGCATTTGAGTGCCGTGATGACCGATAGAGCATCGGTGAATATCACGACCTTGTGCGTGTAGGACTCAGCAGCACACTGACATAAAGCATGCCATAACTCCTACAAAATCTCTCTATGTTCACAACATCCATTGTCTCTTGAGACTAAACTGACTGGATTATTACACTTACCCACAAGGGTCATTTTCTATTTGATTATTGAACACAATGCTTAAAAAAATCACAATGTCTAGTTAATGGTAAATAAATAAGCAATAAATAAGTATTAAAGGTCCCCGAACATAACAATTTACCAAACACAGGATTCAAACCAAACTTTACTTCTCACGGCACTCATAGCCTTGCCCTGCAGATGAGCGTTTTTCAGAGCACAACCAGCTAGCTCTTAGACTTATTTACTATCTATTTATTTACCATATTCATCAAAATATAGAAGAAAACTAGTCACAATAGAGATGAAGTGTCTACGCAGAATGATGGGAGTATCAAGAAAAGACCGGTTTAGAAATAGACATCCGAAATAAAGTGGGTACAACATCAGTACTGAACTTCATCAAAAAATAACAAATTAAATAGTTCGACCACATAAGCAGATTACCAACAAACAGAGTGCACCTCAATGAGCAATGTTACTACAATACAGTGGATACAAAGCAAAAGTCTGTCCATGCAAAAGCTGGACCTCAGAGATAACAGAGATGGTGAAAAAACACTTTATAAAGCGCACACAAAAGCCTGTTCTAGAAATCTCTTCTTATCCTGATGCTGTAAGGCAAAAGAGGTTTAGAGAACAGAAATAAGAAAAGAAAGATTCATTGGCTCCGGTGCTTTCCCTTGGGTTCTTGAAAAACCCTCCTTATTCACAATATCTAGTTAATGACATTATATGGAATGTTTCCAACATTTGAAGAACTGACGAGTCAACAAAACAAAATGAAATACTTTGTCTATAACAAATAAATCAACAAATATTACAATGCATCACTAAACAAGGTTGTCTACTTTATATTCTAACAACAAATACAAAATCAGTAAAGAAAAACAATGCTTATGTAAGGATCCCTGTCTTCAAGATATTTGTTTAAAAAAGCATAACTTTTACAGCTTCATAGCATAAATTTTAGTTCTCTCTCCGATCACCTAAAGACCGATGTACCAGATCTCTCCATAAATTCATTCATGTCGAAATGTGATTCATGCAGCTTTAGCATGGGTGAGTTTCGTCACATCTTAAGCGCCATTTGGAACTCTGGTGCTTATCCTTTGGCGATGTGTCTGGATTCAGCCAGCATTTACTGGTTGCTCTCCGTTAGCTTTTGGCTGTCCCAGCCGTCCTGCAAGGCAGCAGGTTGACTTCTACACATTTAGTACACATGCATCCGATTTCAGCCAAACCTCCTTAGCCGCCTCTTACGACATGCATGGTAGGTAGCAGTGGCTCTATTCTTTACACCATACATTTGGGCCCCAGTAACCACCCTGGCGAAATTTTAGTTAGAAATCTTTTATGTACTGTGATATCTGCCCAGATTCCATTTTGGAACCACATGTGGGTGTCTGGCCTTCAGCATTTTTAATGCATATTCACACAATTTCCATTTCCTGTGTTTTATTTCTCGTTGATTTTATTGAAGTCTGTTCACCAAGTGATCTCCGTATTAAGTATTCTTTGATTCTAACAAATTCAAAGAATTCTTCCTTCAAAGTTTTCTATGTGACTGTCTTGGTACTTGTTTTCCCATGTCTCTGATCTATACAGTAAGAAGGAACAGCTTACTTATAACCAAATATTTGCTAGTACAGAACAATGTTTGTGTACTATTGGAATTCAAATTTAAGCAAAGACAACAATAACAATAGATGAAAGACTAATTTCAACAGATTATCTGATGATTTCAGCAAAAGATAATTTTTCCAACTATTGACTGATGTTGAATTTACATATCAGATAAATCACTACATCTAATCAGAAATTAATTTTTTAGAAATTACTTTCAGATCACTAGTCTGTATGAAATGAAACTGTGTGAGAGAGATCAGCATGGAAGACGGTAGTCAATAAGAAATTGAGAATATCGGGTGGAAGTTAGAAAATTGTCAGTTGGAAGAAAAGGAACATAGAAACGCCTGTGTGGTGTCGGGCTCATAGGTAAGCAAAGAATAGTACCACTGCAACCTACAAGGCATGTTGTAAGAGGCGACTGATGTAGGACCTAGGAAAGCTACCCCAGTAAATTAAGCATGGAAGTGTAGGTGGCACTTGTTAATTATCAAAGAGTGAAATTGCTGTATTCTTCTTAATATTCATGTAGCCTTTCCAGACCTTAGTGAAGTCACCGTACTTCACATTTCTAGGGCCCAGTTTGCAGGAGGTAGGAGGACCAATTCCTTTCCTCACTTCTGGAGCTCCAGTGTGGGACAGAAACCACAACCCTCATGTGTCCGACTCGAAAGGCAAACGCTTATAAATTACTCTAATCTGTCCCACTTGCTGTATTACTCTTATTATATGTGACAAACTTAACTAACAGTTTTTTTTTGTCCTTCCATAATCATTTTTAGCAGCGATTATAATAATTCCTCTTATAATAACCGTTATACGTTACATAGGGCCTGCAAGCAATTTCTTCAAACTGCTCTATCCTGGGCAACTCGCTCAATCTCCTCCATGGAACTGAGACCGATATTTCTTTCCTCTCTCAGCAAAGTTCATTTCAGGGTCTCCTTAGGTTGTCCTCTGTTTCTTGAACCCTTTGTATCCCACTTCAATGCATACTTTGATATTCTTTGATCATTTCTTCTTAAGGTGTGTCCAACATATCTCCATCTTCTCCTTCTTATAACAGTTGTCACTAGTGTTAGTAGCGATTGCATGTGGTCAATAGCTGCTCTGTTATATTGTCTACATAAACAAGATTAGTATCAACATGATGAGAAATAGATGAGTCGAAGGATTTGATTTAATTTTTATGACTACATGTACATTTATTTCTCATTTTCCCAAATTAAACCAAGATGAAAACCATAACAATTTTAAAAAATACTCAAATATTTTCTCTAGTCATCATATAGACCATAAAGTTAGATTTATAATTCACTCATTTTGAAATAAAATATATTTGCATACATCCACAACAATACTAATCTTGATAACACATGTGCCTGGTACTTAATTGCTACTACAAGTAAAGATATCATTACTTACTTAATCCCGTCATGCCTAGTGACACGTGGCTTCAGAAATGACTTTCCATGCTCTCCTGTCCCGTGCAACCTTCAGCGCAGTCCCACGTCAGAGATGCGGTGTCCAGTTCCTCTTTCATCATGCGCCTCCATGTTGTCCGTGGTCTGCCTTTCTTTCTCTTTCCTTCTGGTGTCCAAGTGGGGGCTACCCTTGCAGGCATTTCTTGTCTCATTCTCATAACATGTCCGAGCCATTTCCATCTTCTCTTTTGAGTATGTCATTCATTGCCTCTTGTCTTGTATCTTGGAGTAGTTGGTTATTGGATATTTTAAAGATATCATGACATTCATGAAATCATCAAAACACTATTTTTACACAAAAATTTACAGTTGTAATTCAGAATTTATTCCAGTAGATAAACAAAACAGAATGTTTACATATACTAGTTTACTGGTAGCACTATAACTTCACTTTTGTTATAGAAAGCTCAATCAGTTATGTGCAGAACATTTCTTTCTTTTTGAGTTAAATATTTTCATTTTAGGGCCGTTAGGATTTATTGTTTGACTGTATATGTTATGTTGCTGTCCAAGAAGTCTGAATTTCTTCACTTCTGCTATATCCTTTGCTTAATAAAGGCCCTTTGGTCGACATGCTGCTGTAAATTGTTTTTATACTTTATAAAACTCTATTAGTTTGTTTTTATGTGTTTCGCCATTGCTACATAGTTTTACTGCAGTCTTCCTTATATTGATATGAGCATGAAGAACTGTCTGAAAGAATGGATAAACAGTCTGGATAATTTAAAAAAACTATAAAATCATTAGCATGCATACCCTTCCACTGCCTGCAGAAAACTATAGAAATCGTTAGCATGCATACCATTTTTACCGCCTGCAGAGAAAACAGCACACTTGGCTGTGCATGAAAAATTAAATGAAGCTATTTCTGATAATCAATAACAATTTCTTATGGTTTGTAAACTTTGACTTTGAGAAATTGATGTAATTGGTCTCTTAATATTTTGATACATTTCATTTGTAATGGTGAAGTTACTGCTATATTTTGCTGCCTTTCATACTGTAGAAGAAAATTTTGCAATTGAAAACAAAAGTACACTCACAAATACTGAAGTATGCTTTGAATCGAATAACTGTGATGAAAAAATTAAGAAGATTTTAAAGACCAGTTTAGAATTAAGACATCGGGGAAAAAGTGGGTACAATATCAGTGCTGAACTTCATCAAGAAACAACAAATTAAGCAGATTACCAACAGACCGTGCCTCAAAGAACAATGTTACTTCGATACAGTAGATATAAAGCAAAAAAAAAAAAAGCAGTCCAAGCAAAAGGTGGACCTCAGAGACAACAGTGGTGATGAAAAACACTGTTCATGAAGCGCACACAAAAGTTCATTCTAGAAATCTCTTATCATAATGCTGTGAGGCAAAACAGGATTGGAGAAAAAGAAAGAAGAAAAATGGATCACCTTTAGACAAAATATGTCAAACACACATTTTGGGATCTTATTTCATAACTACACCAGGTACAGTAAGATCATATGCAAAGCCAGCACAATACACACAATTTTACATATTACAATCTAATTGCATATGCTATTGTGTCACAAGACCACAAAGTGTGGCAAAATTAAAGTGTATTTGTAGATGTTCACATGTGAACATATATGATTTAACTCCTTGTGGACCAGGAGCCACACCAAGTGACGTTTTTACTCTATAATGGCTTTTGCCTTGGTCCATTAAGAGTTAACCATTAGTTATACTTGCAACTTCAAACAGCATCATATTGAAGAATAATGACAACATAATAATGTTCAATCTTGCTGTAATATGATTATAGAATGTGTGTAAGTATGTGTGAGTGTGTATAAAAAAGATGATGATTTGTATCTGAATCTAGATACACATTTATATATATATGTATACATATATATATGGCCTTTTTGTCTTTACAGACGGTCAACTGGCAAGTGTTTTACTGTGACAACTTATCAGTTTTCACTTTTCTCTTATCTTTCAGCTCATCCCTACTTCTCTTTTCTCTTTTAAAAGACTCTGTACCCTTGCATAATGTTGCTTTTCACAGAACTCTGCCATTAGCTAGTTTTTCCCATTTACTGGGGCAGATAGAAAAGTTCTGCATTGAGGCCTTGCAGACATCCTTACATCTGAGCAGATGTATGCCTTGATGCCTCTTCCATTCTGAAAGTTCACAGAACAACATTTGTTTTGGTTTGCAGTAATTGTCCATCCTCTCACATGCCCTAGCCATCTTAGTCTTCTACTGCTGTGCATGCCCATGATGGATAAACATTTTTACACTATAGAAAACAACAAAATTCTGCCAAATCAAAACAAATATTTTCTACTTCTGCTGTTTCAATAAAGAGTTAAAATTTGTCTATGGAAGTTTCTAACTGAACAAAAAGTTGTTTTTTTTTTTTCTTTTTTTTTTTTTCTTTGTCCGCTTTCAACTTAGACGAAGTTCCATCTCTGAAACTGATTTTTGCATGAAAATCTGTTTTTCCAATTCCTTACAATGGCAGCAGCATGCACATTGTAAATTACTTTACACTGGCAGCCGTGTGCTCAATGTACTCGTAATTAGTATTCCTCGCCATACAGGCAGATTTTCTCCGACTTCAGAGGTACTCACGTTATCGTCCTGAGTAAGACCAGGGACTCTAACAAATGCCGGACAGTAGGTTCGAACCCGAGCTATGAGGCGTCTCACAGCTAGCAGGCCAAGCTACTATCAACTACTCTAGGCAGTCCCCTGAACAAAAAGTAAAACTGATCAATAAATTAAACATTTAGTTTCACATACTTTTTTGTAACAATCACCATCAAGTACTATGCCAATAGGTGTATGTTATTCACGTTCTTCCACAACTCTATGTCTCTTGTTCTAGCTATGAGTTCTGATACTGTTTTCATGTTGCACCATGATGTTAAGCTATCTAGATTCTGTTGCATCTGTTAACCTTCTCCTGTATCTTGCATGTTATTATAATATATTACAACTTTTCTATTCTCATAACATATCCAAAGACTGTTGATTGTTTCTTTATGATGCGTTTTATAAGCGATCTGTTCTTGCCTGTTTTCTTAAGAACATTGTCATGTGTTGTCTTTTCTGTCTGTGATATTCTCATCATTCTTCTATGAAGCCACATATTTGTAGCCTTTAATAATTTAATATTCTTGTTATTGATTGTCCATGATTCACATCCATATGTGAGTACTGGCTTTACATAATAAGATGAAGCAAAATAATAATTTTTTTTTAAATGAACATATTCAATGAAATCGACATCTACACACATGCCTACTTAGTTGTTCATACTATTCCTGCAAACTGAAAGTGGCAGTATTAGAGCACCTTTACAGTAGCCCCAGTTTTTAGCCCGTGTAAATCAACTGTATCAGGAAACAAACACTATCCAATAGTGCACAGATGCAGCTGACTGCCACTATGCTATGTTCAGCAACCTTCCTAAATACTTTGATTTCAATTTGTGCTGTCAAATTAGTTTAGCAAGTAGAATTTGCAACATTAAAATGACAATACCCAGGTTTCAACAAATACTAACTACAGATACATCAGTCAATATTAAAAACTTTCATTTCACTCGACTTTGCACACAATCTGCTGTTTTCTGAAAAATTATCTTTTATAAAATAAGCAATGTTACAATGAAAATCCTGAGAACATCGTTATTGGTTACTAAACTGATGACATTGCACTCCGCGCAGACCCATAGGTGCTCAGTCTACCCCAACAGATATCGAAGAGTATGCATATTGAAGGTTCCTGTGGCACGCTGATTAAACACACCTCTCACTCTGCCTCTCAGGCATCCAGTTCGACTTGAACAACGGGTAACTTCAAACTGCTTAAATCACTTGATCGATTCAACATCGATTTTAGTGTCTTCATCCAAACAGACAGTCGCGAAGAGACCGAAGAATATCCCCTTATCCATCTTCAACTCCCCAACAATCAATGCTGTTGATGCAAGCCTCTCTCATTACCGTAAACACCCGCATGCCCAGGACAGTATATCCACGTAAGCCACAGGAGGTTAGAAACTTCTATAGACGACATCCACTCATACCGAAACCTGCCCTTCTGGATCTTGTGAAGCATCGACTGAGAGTCAGATACAACTGCCCCAGTAAATGAAGTCCCAGAGATCCAATGGAGGGCAGCAGTAACGCCCTCAACCTCCATCCTCATACTAGAAGTAGTTGTCCTGTATGCCCCACTTCGTTCTGCAACAACCCTACCATGCGCATTAGCCAAGAAACCCCATGAGAACATCATAAACACTTATCAATGAACCACAACAATTTATTTAAACTGGCAAAATTAATTAATCTCGAAAAATAAAATCCAAAAGCAAAGACTAGGCATGTGACATAGAAAAATCTACAGTTTTCATGGTCTAAACATCAGCTGTTTATTTGTGTCCCTTTGTAAAAAAAAAAAATAGATATAAAGTCCTAGTTATATTTTACAATTATTCATTTGCCTTTTGAAACCCAGTTTTACTAGTCTCTCTCATACATAGTTTTGATAAAGTTTAGTGACATTTTCTGCTATCATATTCTACATCCACAAACATCAAGCCAACATTCTGCAAGAAATAACAAACACAACTTTGCAAACTAAAACAGGAATACAATTATTGCCCCAAATGTTTTGTTATTACCTGAAAGAAAATATAATTTTGTTGTTGTTACATGCATAGAAAGAAGCAAATTAAACGACAACATATAACTGCAGTAACAACAAGGCAAAATAATGCAACAGGGTTTCATAGCTATACTTTCACAAAGAAACAGATAGAGAAATAGAAATATAAAATATAGTTAGAATCATACAATTTAGACAAATCGGTTCAAGTGTTTTTATGGATAAAAATCTACATCTGATATTCGTTCATGTGTTTTTATGGATAAAATCTACATCTGACATTCGTGCATGTGTTTTATGGACAAAATCTACATTTGACATTCGTTCGTGTGCTTTTAAGGATAAAAATTTTCATCTGGCATTCGTTCATGTGTTTTATGAATAAAATCTACATCTGACAATCATTCATGTGTTTTATGGATAAAATCTACATCTGACATTCGTTCATGTATTTTATGAATAAAATCTACATCTGACATTCGTTCGTGTGTTTTTATGGATAAAATCTACATCCTATATTCGTTCATGTGTTTTATGAATAAAATCTACAATCTGATTGTGAATACCAGTCGGTATAGAATAATGATGTGCTTTTCTACTGTATTAATCTATACTAGTATTCATGTTTTTCAATCAATGCCAAAGGTACTAGTTTCTTCCACAGCCATGACTAGCTTCTCAAACAGCATTTCAGATGAAGTATAAGGAGGCAGGTCCAGCCTGTTGAAGCAAGTATGAGCTCTGAGGAGGAGGAAGATCATTTTTAGATTAGATGCAGTGTAGTTTACAAATAGAATCCTGTTAATTGACAAATTTTAACTACCAATGTAGATTCTCTAATTGTAAGAGCAAAGAATCTTCCCTCTGCTGCCTACTAAATATATTAAAAGTGATGAAAGTGTTATTATAGGCCTGGCAAATAATCCACTACTGCAAACGTACATAAAAGTCATCAATTGCAAGTGATGATGACAACAGCCTCTGATGTGTGTTGTTGCACCTCTCTGGCATGTGCAGAGGTGATTGTAGACTCCGATCCTAGAACACAATACACTACTACAGGGGGGGCATACATGATCAAAGTTGGCTACATTAGTCGTTCCATGTTCACATTGGCAAAACATGTAAAAACAAAGTACTGTATGTTATTACAAAGAACAAAAATAACCTACAGCAACGTTTTGACCAAAAGGCCTTTATCAAGCAAAGGATACAAAAGAAAAGAAATTCAGACTTGTTAAGTAGAAACAACCAAGATATGCAAAGAAAAACAGACAACTTGTCATCTATAGCATCAAAAGTTGGACTTCAGATAAGCTATGAAAAACAAATATAATGAAGACACCTATGGCAAGTAATGCAGATATCACACTGGAATCTAAAATGATAAAAATAACAGAGCAGTTCACCTATTTGGGTAGCAATTTTGATTGCACAGGAAATGTTAAAAAGAAATTATGATACGAATTGGCAAAGCAACATAAGCTTTTAAAATTCTAAATAAAATATGGAACTGCAAGTTATATAGTATTAAAACTAAATTACAAATTTTCAATTCAAATGTTGTATCAATCCTAACATATGCCAGCGAGAGTTGGAAAATGACTAAAGATATAGAAAGCAAGTTGAATGCATTTGAAAATAGATGTCTGCGAAAAATAATGAATATAAAATGGAACGAATTCAGGAGAAGTGATGAAATCAGAGACATGTCTGGTCAACCACTAGTGACAACTGTTATAAGAAAGAGAAGATGGAGATATGTTGGACACACCTTGAGGAGAAATGATCAACGAATATCAAAGCAGGCATTGAAGTGGGATGCAAAGGGTTCAAGAAAGAGAGGTCGACCTAAGGAGACCCTGAAGCGAACTTTGCTGAGAGAGGCAGGAAATATCGGTCTCAGTTCCATGGAGGAGATTGAGCGAGTTGCCCAGGATAGAGCGGTATGGAGAAATTACTTGCAGGCCCTATGTAACGTATAACGGTACGAGAGGAATTATTATTATTATATGACAAATACAAGACATAAAATCCCTAAAGGTTCTAAGATGAAAATATGTTACTAAAAACAGAAAAAAATTGAAAAACTAGAAAAGGAAAACAACGATAAAACAATAATAA
This sequence comes from Arion vulgaris, assembly GCA_020796225.1. Taxonomy (NCBI): domain Eukaryota; kingdom Metazoa; phylum Mollusca; class Gastropoda; order Stylommatophora; family Arionidae; genus Arion; species Arion vulgaris. The sequence goes on from CM036756.1 coordinate 77,434,329, forward strand.
TCAAATATATACATAGCATATATACATTTAACATATATTATGGAGCATGAGAAGAGACAGTATTAAGAAACATAGGAATGTAGTGCGCTGAGTCCATGTCGCAAGATAACCATATGAAAATATAATCTCGATATAGGGAGAGACTGCAGTAAAACTATATAAACTGGTGAAACACATAATAACAAAGTACTGTAGTTTTACAAAAACAATGATAATAGACAGCAACGTTTCGACCAAAAGGCCTTTATCAAGCAAACGATACAACAGGAGTGACAAATTTCACAGCACACAACATTTAGACTACCAGGGATGGCAGTGACCTGGATGTCGCGAGCTCCCAAATGGTCAGTTCCATTGAAATGAGTGGCTACAGGGTCACAGAGCTATAAAATATACGCCATAGCGAAAGCTGGCAGAGAGCTATTTGACTTATTCCTAGTCTATATAAGTGTTTGTTGAGTCTGCAGTGTCCGTACGTAGTTGAAAATATAATGACCTGGTCTGTTCTGCTTAGGTCTTATAATCAATCAATCAACTGGCATATATATTATCTACGCTAACTAAATCCAATGAAAAATGTTACCTTGGAAGACTGGTCACTTTCCCCCATTTCTCAATACAAAATTTGCGTGGTCCATTACTGCCTCTCAAAGCAGAGAACCCTTCATATGGAATGCTTGATGAGCCTGTCACAAACTGAAGACACAGATGTCAAATATTGTATTCTTATCATGCTACAAATCTATGCTACTTTTAAATATGAATATATAAGTTTATAAATACTTGAATGAATATAACTTACACCATTGTTACATATCCACATTGGTGGTTCATCACATAACATCCATATTGTTACATGGCTGTATCCTCTTCATGCTATAGTTGACACACAAGTGATCTCTATTGCTGCCTTTCTACCGACAGTATTTCATTTTAGTCCATACTCTCATTTTCGTTTTCACCGTCTTTCTTTGTTTCCTTTGATCTGCCTATTCTTCTAATTTCGTCTACTGTTCATCAAAGAGCTGTCTCTGCTATAGTGCTGAGTGTCATTCTACACACATGTCCACATCATCTCCATCTTCTTTTTCTGATCATGGTTGCCAGTTGTATTGTAAAATGTAGAAGAGAAGAAAGGACATGGAAGGAAGGAAGTGAGGAAAATAAGGCAAGTGAGTTAGACAAGGTGGATTACCAAACCCTATGATTGCTACATTGGTTTTTGGGGCAGTCTAAGCTGTCTTAGTAGCCTAGGATATTTTTCCACCTAGAGAAATTATCTTTGTATCCTCAGGTATTTTGGGGATATTGTTTAACATACTTATGTTAAACAAATCAATAAAAAAGAATAATGAAATTATTAATGCCAATTAAAACATAATTTTAACAACATTTCATCATTCTCAAAAATGACATTGCCACAGAGAGATTTCTGTGTAAGAAGATCAAAGAAAACATGGCTATTCACCAACAGTACAATAATGATGGTCATATCAACCAATCGATCAAATAATTAAATAAAAGTCAGGAAAAACTGTTAATATGACAGACATACCTGTAAAAGTCTGAGCTGTCGTTCATTGTCAAATTTCTCAATGGCTTCCCAAAACCATTGAATCACTGCATGCTGGTCATGATAGCCTGCTCATAAAGAATCGTGAATGATAAAGAAATTAAGTTTTAGGACAGTTTTCCATACATACAGTCATAGACACACACAAATATATGGATAAAAAAGTCGTTATCACGGACTAACAAATGAAAACGATACAAAAACAACTAATATGTAACGCTTATCAGGAATTACAAAGCTAAGATGGGAAAATAAAAATGATGCAGAGCAATAATCATAAACATAACAGTGTCCCAGAATTGCTGAACTTAGCTCTATCATATCTGCTGAGCATACATTTATTACATCTGTTCAAGAGTACAGTAATACCTTGATTAACCATCACTCGTTTAACCATCAATTTCTGTCATCGTCTAAAAAAATCATTATCTTATCCACATTTGCGTGAAGCGTCGGGAAATTTAGTTTTCTATCTTGTGCCAGGTGTGTTGCGCTTGACGTTGACAGTCCATGCTTTTGCAGGGACTCTGAGATGTTATCTATCCATCGTATTCTTGGCCTGCCTCATGCTCTGTGCCCTGAGTGTCGATTATTGTAGGCAAATTATGGTAGTAAATGTGGTTCCATTGTCATTAGATGGCCGAACCACTTGATTCTTTACTTATCGATGTACTGTATGCATGGTATAGTACCAACAATGCTTCTGATATTCTCGTTTCTCACTCTATCTCTCCTTGTAACGTTAACAGCTTTTCGTAGACATCTCATTTCAGTGAGAAAAAAATAATTGAGAAGCGTATTCGAGACTTGGAATAAAAATGACATAGTTACCTAGTGAGAGACACAATAACAAGATTTGTCAAGTACAGTATGTGCCGGCCACGCAGCATATTCGTTTCAACTTGCGTAAAAAGTCTCACCAACTCGGCATCTGTAGTTAATTTTAGCCTTTGAAGCCTTGAGTGCTTCGAAGTGCATAATTTGCCGTTCTTAATAAAAAAACCTACAACTGGCCACTCAGAAGCAGACACAATGTTATCAAAGTGCAACGACTGGTTTGAAATGCAAGAGGAGTCAAATGCAACACAGATCCTACTTCTGCGAAAGATACGGAACATTGCCGCACTGTAAGCTCGAGCCTCAAAGACACAGAAGGAGATGACAGATTATGTTAAAGTAACATAAGTTTATAGTATTACAATACATTTCTGTACATTACTACTCTTATATTGAAGTTTATATTGATCGTTTTGTAAAATTAAATACAAAATGTACATATAATTAACTTTTCAAGGATTTTATTTTCATTTTCGTAACAAGCCCGCAGTGAAATCTCGTTACTGTACATATGTATTAAGAGATTTCTGCTATCTGTCTATTCAGTTATCTGTGACAGCCCTGGTCTGTACAGTGATTGTTAACCGAGATTCTACTATACCTATATTACATCTGTTGAATGGTTATATATATCTTCTTCTTTGCGTTTGTTCTTTATGACCAATTTTAATCACTCTTTATGATATGTTTGATCTTTGCCAAGAACGTGTATACGTTGCACATTGGTTTGGTAGGCCCCTAAACACATAGACTTCTACACGTTTAGGACATGTGTATCCGATTTCAGCCAAACCTCTTTAGTCGCCTCTTACGATATGCGTGGCAGGTAACAGTGGTTCTATTCTTTACACCCCAAAATTGGACCCGGTAACCACTCGAGCGGGTTATCTATATATTACAACTAGGCAGTTATTTCTTCATATACATAAAACATGATAACTTATGAAACAAAGTAGTACGCTAACAGAACATCACACCGATAGTAAATCTTCACCTGATCTGTAGTCTGTGTTCCTTCTCCAGTCAGTAATGTCAATCTCCACTGTACCAGCTATCACCAGCTCCAGTTCCCGAGCATCAAAGGTTGACACAAGACGACCATCTAACACCTACAATGTCATTGTTTTGTATGTTCTTCAATGCTGACAATTAAAACAGTATTTTTATGTCTATTTCTTAAAAGGGTACAAATTATCAACAGTGTTGAGTGACCCCAAATTATTTCATTGCAAGAATGTGTGATAATTTTATGATTGATAAAAAAATGAAAAACAAAAATATATATTGGCAGAAAAAAATTACAGGAAAGAAAGATAGAGGATGAGAGTTTAGTTTAGTTGTCAGAACATCATCACTACACATCAAACTAATTAGTTCATAAGAGCTCCGATCTCCTTACTATGTCTCTTAGCCTGTGGCATCTAACAATACCGGTTCTTTGTTGGTTTACTATTTTTCTTTGGCTATCAGTACACCACATTTGACTTGGTAGTGATGAGAGTGTGAGAAGATACTGAACAACCTAGAGAGAAGATACTGAACAACCTAACATCATGGCATGTTAGTACTTCAGCAACCGATATCATCACCAATGATGGAGACAGAGAGTTGTGGAGATACATGATCACCAATACCAGCAGGCAATAAACAATCATGACACTGTTGAAAACTATATTAGACGCATAAATTGTAATCTAAAGGTCACAAATGACACTTCTGATTTCAACCTGAACTATAAAAAACTTGCACTAGAACAGAAATCAATACAACTGGGGGTTACAGAGGAACAGTTGGAATTACCCACAGGATACAAACAAACAACATAACCAGACATGCACTTGATTGAGACCCATATGGGAAGAGTAGAATGAGAGATAAAAGAATGAGTGGACCTACAAATAAAAGAGCTACAGAAACTTGCAAGAAAGGACCTTATATAAGCAGGTCTGAAGAAAACGGTTTGAAATGGAATTTGACAGAAACCAACTATTGTAAATCTGTGTTCTATTAGGAACAAGAAGATCTGATGACAATAATGATAAAAAGTAATAATAAACTACTATTTAGAAAAAGAAGAAATGTGCAATTTAATCACACATATAAGGTGGGATCTTAAGACACACCATGAAGAAAAGGAAAATTATTATTCTGTACGATCACAAAATCTACTTAATATAAAAAAGGAAACATCTTACTTCTCTTCCACCATTTACTTCTTTATAAAATTGTTGGGGGTGAAACGTAGTGATCTTGTGTGTGCTTGTTTTAAGGTAATTGTAAGCTGATATTCATTTTTGTAAGGCTGTTCTTGATGCCATCGCTCCATCTTTTGCGTGGTCTTCCTCTTGCTTTGTACTCATTATACTTTTCTGTGTGGCTCTCTGTGGTAGGCGATACCAGGGCATTCTTGTCAAGTGTCCAAACCAATTAATCTGTTGTTCTTTTATGAATTGCATGACTGGTTTCACATCTAGTCTTCTGATTTCTTCATTGCTGATTCTGTCTCTTAATAAAAACACAATAAGAATAAGAACACAAGAAACAAAAATAAGATAAACATAATTTGTAAAAAAATATGAGACAAGACAACACACATTAAAGTTGCATAATGTTGAAGCAAATAGAGAAACATGCTTCGCTGTACAGAACATGATGATTATAGCATACTAACCTCATGAAAACCACGAATAAGGCTTTCTGTTTGCTCTGTGACTCCTCGTTCCAGTCGCCACTTTACCATCTTCTCAATGTACTCTTTCTTATTCCGTTCTGTTACTGAAATATTTTTCCCATTTGGTTTTAGTTCACGCTCTGACACCTGAGAATTCATCAAATTATAAAAGCATCATAATTTATGTTCACTGCAATAAAGAAACATAAGCAAAATACCCCCAACATTCTAAAATAAAAGCAAATCATCAAATAACAGAAAAGATATACAGTGAATTAATTAACAAGGTACATAGTAATAATTTGGGAAGTGTATGCAAGCAGTTAAGCACACAGATTGTTCAACAGATTAGGAGCCTAGGGTAGCTATCCTAGTAAATAAAAAGCATATGTGATCGATAAAAGCATAGTGAAGAAATTGATGTCTGGCCTACTTCTAGGGCATAACTGGCACAATGTACAATCGCTTTAGGATCAGATTACATACAGATCACAAAGAGGGTTCAACAAGTTGTCGATATGAATCGTCACGAAGAAGATATTTTGTCTTAAGGTGTCAATTGTTGTTAATTAGTCTAGAGTTACAACTGGATATAATAAAAACTAACAAGACAAACTAAAATTTGTATTGGGGTGATTCAAATTTAGTTTTGAATACCTTCATTTCACTCCAGACATGTCCATAGCTGCTCCGAGCTCCTTCACAATATCTTCATTTCACTCCAGACATGTCCATAGCTGCTCCGAGCTCCTTCACAATATCTTCATTTCACTCCAGACATGTCCATATGTGTTTCACTCCGACATTCCAATTCTTCAATCTTCACCCCCAGACATGTCCATAGGTGTTCCAACTCCTTCCAATATCTTCATTTCACTCCAGACATGTCCATAGGTGTTCCAATCTCCTTTGCAATATCTCCAACAGCATCCTGCGACTAACCATACCAGTTCAATGTTGACTGATGAGCATACTCATACACCTGTTGTGTTATTCTTTTCAGGCTGTTCCAATCTTCAATCCAGGCTCTTGGAATCTAGCAGTTGACATGGATTGGTTTAATTAGATGATTGTGACAAGAAAGCAAATATAACAAAAAGCAACATTACCTGTCCAAAGACTTCTTCGCTGACAGAGAAAGTGAGATCAAGTTCAACTTCGCTGATGTCATTGTCTTTGATCCATAGTAAGCTCTGATGGAACTCCATATCAAGAGACTCAACATCTTCTAGAGACAGTGGCCTGTAGAAACAATGACATTCTAAGAAAAAGGGAACTTTCTTACAAACTTTAGCAGATTTGTGTGTAAGTTTGACTAAACATAACATACATGATGGTTCAGTTTAGAAAAAACATGAACACTCCATACAGGGTGTTCAACTTAAAAGCAGCCTGTGAATGGAGCTAATCTGGCATATATGTATGGAAATGGGAAGGTTCAGTTATGACGTAGTATAGGTCAAGGTTGTGTGATGGTGTGTAATTGTAGTGCGGGAAGGGGCGATGAACAAATGTGACGTAGGACAAGCTAGTCAGAACCGGTTTAAATAGTAAATAGACGAGATGCAATGCGTACCTGGCAAATTTATATTTATCACTGGGGCTACTTTTAACCCTTTCGCCTTGTATTATTTTGACCTCTGGACGCATTTATTTTGCGATTCAAATTTAACATTCAATGTCAATTAGTTGAAACCTTTATAACTCTAATACTGTTACTCTAAAGTATGACATATTATATATTAAATTGTTGCTAATTGGTTGTGGAATACATTAATATAATAATATTTTACATCAGGTGATATACGTTTGAGAAAATTAGATTATTGTAGCATGACTATTTTGAAAAAACGAAAAATGATAAAAAATATTTTTACTCTCCGGTTTGTATTACATCTTAATATTCATAGATATTTCCAGGAGTAGCAGTTAAATGAAGATAATCCATGTGCCAACATATTCTATAAGTTTCATCTCACTAGGTTCAGTAGTTTTTATAATATTCACTTTTAGTGCAGACATGTCAATAAATGGAATGTGGACCGCCCATTCTTTAGATGCAATTATTACATTAGACTTAGAACTATCGATACTGCATTTCATAAATAATCAAATGTCATTATTACCATCAATTAAATCTTCTTCATTACTATCACAAGTTATAATTTGATCTAACAGTACTCAAGATTACACTGTAAAAATCGTCGGAAACATTAACGTTAAAAAAAAAGTCTCGACTTGAACACAATAATACACTGCTTTCCTCTCTCAAATCTTTGTTAAATGGAGATAGTAATATACCTACATATATGTACTTTCCGTTTCTGAAGATTTTTTAACTTTAGTAAAGGAGTTCTGAAGATATATTTGTTTCCATGAACAGACATCTAAAAGCCGATATATCGGTTCTGCGACATCATGAACATTACTCTGAACCGATATATCGGCTCTGCAGTTCCGTTGGGTTAAGTTGAACACCCTGTATTTTCTTTTGTTTCGTTTCTTCTCTAATCCTGTTATACCTCACAGTGTCACAATAAAAAGAGATTATTGAACAGGCTATGGTGTGTGCTTTTGAACAAGTGTTTTTCGCTGTCTCTGTTGTTTCTGTGGTCCACCTTTTGCATGGATGGCCTTTTTCTTTGTATACACTGTATTGGCGTAACATTGCTCTATGAGGCACACTGTCTGTTGGTAATCTGCTTATGTGGCAAAACATTTAATTTGTTTCTTGAGAAAGTTCAGTACTGATATTGTACCCACTTTTTTTTTCTCCTGAAGTCTTCATTTCTAAACCTGTCTCTTCTTGATACTCCCAGTATTCTACACAGACACTTCATCTCTCTCGTGACTAATTAGACAACCCATATCCCAAATAAATGCAACCTGGTTGTTCCCTGCACAATTTCCCAGAGATAATGGGTAAGAGAGGGGGTCTCTGTGGTTGAGTGGTTAAGCCCTTTGTCTTGTGAGTCGAAGGTCATGGGTTCTGTTCTGTTCACGAGTGCAGTTTTTTTCCAGAGACCCTAGGATTGTTGCTGGACCTACGGAGTTCGTGCTTTGTGCAATACTCTCAGCAGGTGGCATGCCATTTCTGCGGTGAGGGACCGAGCCATATGGGGTAAGACCTGGTGCAATGAAGTCAATCCTTCGGCTTTAAAACCCTTTTTTAATGGGTAAGAGATAATATAAAAATACTGCCCTGTACTGAATGTTACAACTGAAGGGTTAGGAAGAGCGAATTCAACGGAAGTGTTAGAAAGAGCAAATTCAACGGAAGTGTTAGAAATAGTAAATTCAACTGAAGGGTTAGGAAGAGCAAACTCAACTAAAATGTTGAGAAGAACAAATTCAACTGAAGGGATAGGAAAAAAATATTCAATTGAAGGGTTGAGAAGAACACATTCAACAAGACTTAGAAAGAGGGAATTCAACTTAGGACCAGGAAGAATGAAATCAAACAAAACGCTTGCTGAAAACAAAGTGGGCCAAAAGTATCAATGCGAACCAGAGTGTAATGTATTTAAACTTGTTAGTTCAAATCACAAACATTAGTTTATAAAGTGGTTATTGTAGAACAAACAAAGAAGTAGATACTTTCAAAACTTACAAATTTCCAATTCTGAATTTTGTTTTGTTATAAAAAAAATATTTAAGCATTACATTCAAATTTACTAGCATTAAAAATGCATCTATTTTACTATGACAACAAAAGAAATCCTCAATTTTACAAACAACAATATAAATACATTTTTTAAAGTGGGTAAAGATGAGGAATTAATATCCATTGCTTGAACTTTCATGAGCACAAAACAGAAATCTGCAATGACTACAAGATGTTAAAAACAAAAGAAAGTACTAAAATAGGTTTGCTCCGCTAGCGTTTAATTGTCCATAATCAAACTACAAGGCAGCAGTAGTTGCCTCGAGCGGAACGCACACTGGCTTTACCTCTGCTGGGCTTTCCAGTTGTTCTGTGCATTCGGGTGGTCCGCGCACCCTCTCGCCTGCCATATCTTCCTTGCAAGCTGTGCCATGCTCGCCTGCCCCTCGGTGGGGCCCACTATGGCATCGCCATCGTGCGTGCTAGTTCTGCCCTGGTGCCTGGTCACCATCAGTTTTCACCATGCTCACATTTTCCGTGCCTACCTTGCCTGCTCATCGGCGGACCAACTCTTGCATCGCCAGCGTGCGTTCTCGCTTTGCGATGGTGTCTGCCTTATCGTCACCATCAGTTTTCGCAGTGCTCACGTTTGCCTGGGTTGTCCGATTCTGGGGCTTATAATCATGCCCCCATCCCTGCGATAGGGTCAGTGTTCCCGCCCTATGTGGGCCCACGTGCAGTTCAACTCGACTCGGCATACTCATCGGTTCAAGAGAGATGGCTCAAGAGAGAGCACGCACAGGTTCTAAGCTTTGCCCCGCACGATTCCACGTTTATCCCAGCTTTTCCCATCGGCCGGGAGAGACGAGCATTAATAGTCACTCTGGGAGTTCGCTCGTCTGTGTTGCAGTGGATCCCATCTAGTGTACTACCTTTGCATCTCTACTTGCCCCAGAGTAGCTTTCCCACGGCATCTGCCCTCTTAGCCAGACCGGAACTATCGTCTGTTACCAGGGTCACCCTGTGGAGGTGAGGGCAGGGGGCCAGCTCGCTAATCCTGGCGTGGCGTTTTCTTGCGCCTTTGACCCCAAAGTGAGTTCAATATTTCTCACCTCTCTCAGTCAAATTCGTTTAAGGGTTTCATTTCTTTCTTGAACCATTTGCCTTCCACTTCAAGACATGCTTTGTTATTCTTTGATCCTTTCTTCTCAGAGCATGCCCAACATATCTCCTTCTTATCTTTCTTATAACAGTTGTTACTAGTGGTTGACCAGACATTTCGCTGATTTCATCCCTTCTGAATTTGTCCCATTTTATGTTCATTATTTTTGCAGATAACTATTTTCATACTCACACTCTAAGCACTGCTTTGTAAAATGGGCGGGTAAAAAATGCATCAAGTAAGTACTGGTGGACTAGTGCAAGACCAAGGACTCTACCAGAAAATCGAAACCTGAAAGTAAATTATTTCAAAGTACATGAATATACTGAGACAAAACTGTGAAAAAAAACCATGTTTTCATCATTTTTCAACCATGTGATGAGAAAGGAAATTTTAGAACACATTGTGACAACCAGTAAAATCAATGGAAGACGAGGCAAAGAAAGACGGATAGAAAACTTTCTGGACAGCCTGGTTTCATGGCACAGAAGTGACAACATCCGAGATGACAGTCAGCACCAAGGTCAGACATCTGTGGAGATCCATAATCGCTACGCTCAGCCGTCTACACATAGAACAATGAACAAAAAGAAAAGTACCAATTCAATTTTCGGATGTGAACTAAATTGAAATAAGTCAAATGTTGGTAATTTGTCATATAAAAGGCTGACATGGCATTGCTTCCTGCAAGTATCTGATAATGTGATATGTAAATCTAGAATATGGTGGACTATACTTCTGCGATCAACTTTTGCTATGCGACTACTCTGGTGTCATAAACAGAGTGGCTCACTTGAGGTCTTCACCGGTCCCCCATAGTTTGTTCTGAATGGTTGCTCCTGTTGGCCAGATTTCCATTGATTCTGCTGCGTCCCTGTTAGACCCCTATGACAGTTAGGACAGGCACATCCAAATTTTGGCTAAAGTATATGCATATTATCCACTAGTACACAATTTGTACAGATGGTTAACAGTAAGATTTTAGAAACAGAAAAACTTCACTTGTAAGTACCACATCTGCAGCTATATTGTATCGATATAGGGGGAGACTGCAGTAAAACTATGAAAAATGGTGAAACACGTAATAACAAAGTACTGTAGTTTTACAAAATACAAAAACAATGACAATACACAGCAATGTTTTGACCAAAAGGCCTTCTATATTGTACCAGCTATATTGTAGCATGGTATCAGATCTGATTGGTCACTGAGAGACCGTCAGAACTAACTCCTACCAAATAATAATAATAGGACTTGTAGTCCGCTAGGGTCATTGAGGTATCCCAATGAAGACATCCACACAAAAGGTTGGTCATAGTTCTCTGCTTTCAACTCTTCCAACAAGTATAGAACAGTCGTGTCCTAATCATTTCTTATTGTTCTCAATCTGGAATTTATTTTGTTTTTTTCACCTTCCACCCTCAAATGCCTCTATAAAACAATCTTAGAAAGAGAGTAGTGTCTTATTACATGTCCGAACCATACAAGCTTACATCGGTTCACCATTACCAAAAGTGGCTCTTGTCTGCCTGCGAGCATATTTACTTTGCCTCTTACATATATATTTATTTTATGTATCAAGAAACAAATTCACAACAAAAATACAAGGAGTTAAATTAAACCCATATCTCTGAAATCGGAATTAGGCTGGTGATAAGGAAAGCTAGCCTGCATGCAAAAATCAATCAGAGGTACCATGACTGCGCCTGAATTCATAGCAAGTTAATTATTTTTAAAATTAAGCCATTTTTATTAACATCTGTTCAAACAATTTCCATTAGAATAAACTTTCTTCTTGCATTCACCCGCTATGAATTCAGGCAAGTCAGGGCACCTGGTATGGCACTTTTGACTGATTTTTGCGTGAAGTCCTGCTTTCCTTTTTTATCAGTGTTCCCCGCCTTACAGGTATGCCTTCTCTAACTTTAGAGGTAAAGAATAACCCTTCATGGCTTTGAATGTCAGTAAGAAAACATGATAAATACTTTCTACACTTACCACTCATGAGCATTTTCTACAATAGTTGACAGTGGACTGACTTGTACAGTGTATGTATCATTTGCTGAATATTCAAAGAGTCCATAATAAGGATTGAACAGTTCTCTGGACAACAAAAAGAAAAACTCTCTGGATGGACCACCATAGTCAAGACTGAAATAAAACAAGGGTTAAGAGTCACAATATTTTCTTGAAATCAGAATGAAGCATATTAGGGTGACTAGACAAAAAAACTTCTATTTACAGACAAGTTAATCCTTTCTTCTTCTTCGAACTTTCCATATTGACTTCTTGTTAACCACTCTTTGTGATTTGTATGTGATCTGAGCCTAACAGCGATTGTATGTTGTGCCAGTTATGTGCCTACAAGTAGGCCTGCACATCCGATTTCTGCTATGCTTTTTATTTACTAGGGTAGCTTCCTAGGCCCCTACCTCTGTCACATTTTATAACGCCTTGTAGGTAGCAGTGTTACTATTCTTTGCTCTCCTTGCAGGCCCCGGCAACAAATGGGCAAATCCTTTCTTGATTTGTTTACTCTAATAGGAGGAGCCTAGGAATACCACTGCAGTGAGTCTTCTTGCAGGAAGCTTACTCTCAGTTATCAGTTATATCATAATAGCACTACAGACATGTCCATAGGTGCTCTGATCTCGGTGTGCCATTTCTGCAGAGAGGGATTGAGTCCTACTGGAAAACGCGGTACAATGATGTTGAAGCTTTGTCTTTATACCCTTAACATAGCTCGTCTGCCCAGCGTGTTCGTATTGCGCCGGACGACAGGTGACAAGTCCTCTGTGCGTGCGGGTTCAACCCCGCGGACTGGCAGAAAAGCTACTGGTTCTCCAGATTTACGGTGTTCGTGGCACCGAACCAAAGGGTTACGATGTTCATGGCACCGAGCCAAAGAACTGAAAGCTCAAGTGCTTCTGGATCGGAAAAAAATACTCTTAACATGTTCATGAATATTTTACTATGGAATCTCTTCTTATTTCCTAAGCAAAAAACAAAATTGGGGGAAGACTACAGTAAAACTGGACACAAATGGTAACAGTTAAATGAAATACGAAGTAAGAAAGTTTTGTAAAAGAATAGTTACAAACAATTTGGATATAATTATCTAACTGTATACAATACAATGTGGGATGGATTAGCGTAACGCTTAAGCGGATGTGGGTTCAATCCTACACTTGACATTTCCAAATGTAAGGAAAGGAATTGGTCCTCCTACATAACGCACACTAGGAATTAGGAATATGAAGTGACGGACACTTCATACTCTAAGTCATGAAATGGCTATGGGAAATTTTACTTTTTTTACTTTTACAACTCTAATTTGTATTTTCTTCTTGTTTGTGGTCCAGATATGAGCAAAACAAAGACTTAATTTTAGGTTGAAAGAGCAAATCACAGCTTCAAATATTTTAACCCTCTATAAAACAAGCATTAATGTTGTCAGTATTTATTGTGTCATTTTTGTGTTGCGTATATTCATTTCATGAAATCACTTTATTTTTGTATTTTTGTGTATTCTTTGCATTTTTGTGTGTTCTGCACACTTTTGTGGTTTTTGCATTTTTTATGTTCTGTGCTGAACAAATTGAAGCATGAACTTTATCTACTGCTAGAAATCTGTTCAACTGTCACACTGTCTGATTTTATGACATATTCAATTTTCATATGAAAAATGTGAAAAAGTCAAACGATGAAAGAGTGACTGTACCCTTCTTCTCCAGCAAATGTGATATAAAGTTTGTTTTTCTGCAGCTCTTTCTTTGGAGTAGACATAATTTTGTTGAAGGCATCTTCTAAGACATGATCTCTTCTTACTGTCAGTCTGAATCAAACAAGAATAGAGAAATCATTGAAGATATATTACTTTAAATAATATCATCAAACAAATACATAAGTATCTGACCACTCTTTAAGTATAGTCACGAAAAACTTAACTTTTAATTGATACTTGATAAACCAAATTAATCTATCTATCTATCTATCCTCTAATCCTGTTTGCCTTTCAGCGTCAGGTAAAAAAAAGGAGACACCTGGAGCAAGCCTCTCTATGAGACCAAATTAATACGTTATAATTGCAATAAATCTTATTTCTCTGTTTTGTCTTTCTCTGCTTTTTACCGTTAAGCATAGCAGGTTTAACTAATGATCGGTTTCTGAGATGGCACACTCGGTTGCTTGATATGCTGTGGTATTGTGTAGTTTTAAGATGTCTGTAGCTCCATCAATCTATCTTTTTCTTGGTCTGCTTCTACCTATTGATGATTCCATTTTCAGGTTGTATGCTCTTGCAAACTAGTGTAGTGTGGTTTATTCTCGCCAAGTGGCCATTTGAGTCTGTTTTTCACAAACAGGCGTTGTTCTGACTGCTCGTCTAATTTCTTCACTTCTTATATAGTCTCTTCTTATTTTATTTACCGCTTTTCCCAAGCATCTTTCTTCACAGATGGTAATTTTCCTTCTTGGGAATAAATCTATAAACAGAAAATTACCAGTGACAATGGCACATGAACCAATAAATCACACAGAACACACAAGAACAGTAACAGACATTTTTTTGGTTTAAAATAGTGACTTTTACATACTTTAATTTTCCAGGACCTTGTCCATAGCCTTTGGACTCCAATTTTTTGTAGAAGTTTCGTAGCTTTGCCTGGAAATCTCGTTTGTAAGGAGCAGGTACTCGACCTGGGAGACGCTGAACTGAAATTAAAGAGAACAAACGAATGCGGGCTCAAGTTAGTTTTTCATGAATGCTATCATTCATCATCATCATCAAGCAGCTTGTCCCTTTCAGAACTAGGCTCCCATGACAGCAGTCCTGAAAAACTCTCTGTTCTGTGCAAGTTCACCGGCATCAGCAGCAGTCATTCTCAGATCGTCAATGACTATTTGCACCCATCGTCTTGTCTTCCTCTCATGCTTCTTCCATGCACCATTCCCTCCAAAATTATTTTATGCCTACGCACTCAAGTCATTTGATGTCCAAAATATTTAATTTGCCTTGTTTTTATGCTCTTTAATAGCCAACTCTCTTTAATATCAAGCTGTTGCAGATCAGAAGCGTTTGTTCTTTTCTCTGTCCATGATATTCTAAGTACTCTCTGTGGCATTTGCATTCAAAGGCATTAATGTTCTCTGCTGCTTTGATTTTAAATTTAATGCTATCATTACTTTCACATCAAATGTCTAGATTTCACATCACACTGCATGTGATGATTAGTGATCAGGAATGGAGAGTCATACAATTTGTAATCAGACCAATTTTCAGATGAAGACAAGTGGCTTTTTTTAGGAAACTGTTGGATGTGCCTGGCACACAGTCTCTCAGGTAGTGATTTCATAGAAGTTAACAAATTTATTTGCTTATAACAACCCTGTCAATATTCATCAAATAAGACTGATTCCTGACAACCTATTGCAAAAACGTCAAAACAGAAAGGCAGTAAAGCTTCCCACAAGTGCAAGTATACCTTGCCCACACTGTACAAGAACATTTCAAGCCCGTATCAGGCTCACTAGTCATCTACGCACACACAGACAAACATAGCGCAACTACATTCCCTTGGATGAAAATGTGTGTGGTCATCATCACCCGTGATGGACGAGCATCACTGAAAATTAAAACTACAGCATAATTTGTATATACACCAGAATAGTGACACTGTAAGGCAAAACATGATTAGATAGAGAAAAAGAAGACATGCAGTGCTTACAAAAAATTAATAAAATTTTGTCACCTGTTGTATAAATTCTGCAGTTCATGTATTAAGAAGCTGTTGGTATGGAAATCAAATTTGTACATGATTTTGAATTGTTCTGAGAAAGCAGCGGCAGAAATGAAGTGTCTACGCAGAAAGCTAGGAGTATCAAGAAGAGACCGGTTTAGAAATAAAGACATCAGGAAAAGTGGGTACAGCATCAGTACTGAACTTCATCAAGAAACAACAAACTAAATGGCTTGGCCATGTACGCAGATTACCAACAGACAGTTCGCTGCAAAGAGCACTGTTACTCTAATACAGGGATACAAAGCAAAAGGTGGACCTCAGAGTTAACAGAGGTGGTAAAAAAAAACCACTGTTATGAAGCACACACTAAAGCCCGTTCTATAAATCTCTTCTTATCCTGACGCTGTGAGGCAAAACAGGATTAGAGAAAAGAGAAGAAGCTCTCAGAATGATTGCAATCAATAAACATGTTTAAGTGTATGATATATGT
Source organism: Arion vulgaris (assembly GCA_020796225.1). Classification (NCBI taxonomy): domain Eukaryota; kingdom Metazoa; phylum Mollusca; class Gastropoda; order Stylommatophora; family Arionidae; genus Arion; species Arion vulgaris. Next base: position 77,450,407 of record CM036756.1, read on the forward strand.
TTCTGACCACAAGACTGTTGATGGTTTAATAATTATTGTCATATATGCTATTTAAACTTGCACATACACTAATTGAACAAGTACCTGGAGATCCTTGAGGAGATCCCTGACTTGTGGTCTCAATTACTGTATTGATTCTTGTACACACAGTGGGAGGTACATAACTCATAACCTCATTCTCAAAAAGACTGTCAGAAAGAAAAGGAGATAATGATCAGTTATATGAGGACTATCATTATAACACTCCGGACACATCCATAGGTGCTCCGATCTCCGCCTCAACAAATCCAGGAGCGTCCAGCGGCCCAACACGCCAGTTCAATGTTGATTAATCAACTCTTTGTATATTTGGTAGTCCGTCTTTCGGGCTGCACTAATATTGACACCCATCTCTCTCAATCTGGTCAGCGAGTGGGATTCACAGCCCTGAAACTTCTCTGTTCGAAAAGACTCAATGCGCTAAGAATATCATTTTGGTCCATGGCAGCTCCATTTGATATTGTAGCCACACCAGCCAATCTATCGGCTCGTTCATTTCCACAAACTCCTGCGTGCCTAGAAACAAAAATGAAGGTAATTTCTCTGATCACTGTCTATACCAGTACCTCCACTCAGTTTCGTCTCACCATTCCTGATTCGACTTTAGGTATCATGCTCATGGAGTCACTGAGTATGAAAAACAGAGTAGTTATGAGACGCCAACTATTGCACTGCCTCTGTAACCGCCTGAACCTCCATTGTCAAACTGCTTGTGGTTGTCGTGTAGGCACCACTGGCCTCTTAATATTTTTTTCTCCTGTGTGCACTGAAAAAGCTGTGCGCAGTGCTGTTGAAAATGACTGAAATAATGATATACAAATGCATACCAAAAATACCATATATATCTCGATTCTTGAGATGGGTGTTAGTGGGCATAACTTTATTACATGGTCAATCCATTTGTTCATTCCTTGACAAAAGAGATGGACTAGACATTCAATGACCTGGTAGATCCTGTAGGGCAGTAACAAACTCTCTCCAATGTAAAGACATGGTCAAAACCTAACATACTGATTGATTGGACAATTATTATTGCACTTCGGTGAATAACTATATGTGCTTATATATTTCTTACACAGGAAGATCTCGGCGACAGTGCACAAACTCTGTAGCACCAGCGAATGTCCCTGATGTAATTGTTGAAGATTGTTGAATTTGTGCAATTTTATTTTAAATCTTTTTGTTAGAAATACTTTCAGGACAGGGACTTTACCTACTCTTATTGAACTTTAACTACCAGAGGTTCTTTTACGTATTCAACTTGAACACTGGACCTCCATTTTAACATCCATCTCCGATTGGACTAGGAACTCGATTTCACCTATATTAAATTAAGGATCTTGGGGAAAATATGTTGATCGGCCCACATGGGAAAAGAACCAAGTATCTTTGGAACGAGAGGCAAGTATCTTTGGAACGAGAGGCAAGCACCTTACCTCTACATCAGAAACCCTCCAAATACATATTTTTAAATACAGGGACACTCGGGGGTCTCTGCGGCTAATGGTAGGCCCTTGTCTTGAGAGCCAAAGGTCATGGGTTCAAATCCGGATTGCGTAGTTTGGTTTACGAGTGCATTTTTTCAGAGACCCTGAGGATTATTGCAGGAGCAATGGAGTTTGTGCAATACTCTTAGCAGGTGGCGTGCCATTTCTGCGTAGAGGGACCGAGCCATATGGGGTAAAACCTGGTGTAGTGAAGTCAATCCTTTGGCTTTAAAATCTGTAAACCTATTTTAACAATATATATGTTAAAAATGTTAATCTTATAAGTCAACAATGAAAGACATTCAAATTACCTTAGCAGAAGTGTCAGATCTATGTCATTAGAGTATCTCTCAAGCATCTCCACACCTCGAGCAGATATTTTAGAAATCTTCTCACGCAGACTAGAACTGGAAGCATATTGTGGACATCTGTCTCGCAGTAGCTCATCTACATTTGGTTGTCGCAAGAAGAGTACAACTTTTTCATTGTATGCTGAAAAGTAGAAGTGATCTCAATCACATGTGCTCAAGAATACTACTGCACACTTCAAATATAAATAAGGTACAAATCTGTACTTTCAAACTATCAGATCACATAAAATGTCCTGTCAGACAAATCACGGTGGGTTATAATAGTTACAGAGACTTCATTTGGAAGGATAGTACTGATGATTGTGTGTCTTCTCAACAGTACAAAGTTCACATGCTTCAGCCTTACATGTACAGCAACAATGTTATCTTCCAACTCAGGAATGGACATAACGGACTGAACAAACACTTACATAGAATACGATTGCCCCTATCCCTTCTGTGTTCCTGCTGATCAAACCACAGAACATGTCCTGCAAGACTGTCCCATGCATGTCTTTCCTAGAAAGAAATACTGGTCCCTCAACTCAGCACTACATTCAAAACTACATGGCACCAGAGGTGAGCTCCTGACAACAGTCGACTTCATCATAAGAACGCGTCTAACGGTATAATCATCAAAATAGTGATTGCAAAGAAGTATCACAGATGTTGAGGTCTCTGCTGCCTCAGCTGTCTTTGAGTCACGAATCATCATTGCTGGTGGCGGATTCTGTTGTATTGGTTGAATTAATCACCAACTTTTTTCCATATGTATGCTAGATCAAACTGATGTCTTAAAAGTGGCTTTGGGAACGAGCCATCTTGACACCTAAGAATGAAACAGCATCTGCCTTAGTAATCACCTGCTAAGGTAAGATTCCAGGAGAGGAGGAATATCTACTAGTATTATATATAAAAATTAAATAAATAAACCAAAATCTAAAACAAACGATCAGAATAACACAAAGTTTAACTATTTTCCTTGTACTCCTGTAGATCAATAAGAAATATTCTAGGGTTAAACATAGAGCAATCTCTCACCTGTAGGAATTGCTGCAGCATTTTCACTGACTGGTTGTCTAGGAGGTGGAACTGGCTGAAATAAACAAACCATATATGTAATGAAACAACCAGTTAAAACACTTAATTGCATTTAAGGAATCATTTCAACTTTATTTTCTTCAATCCTGTTTTGTTGCACAGCATCAGGATAAGAAGAGATTTCTAGAATGAGCCCTTGTGTGCGCTTAATAAATAGTGTCTTTTGTCGCCTCTGTTATCTCTGAGGTCCACCTTTTGCGTGGCCGGCCTTTTGCTTTGTAACCATTGTTTTGGTGCAACATTGCTCTTTGAGGTGCACTGTCTGTTGGTAATCTATTTATGTGGCTGAACCATTTAATTTGTTGTTTCTTGATGAAGTTCAGTACTGATGTTGTACCCACTTTTTTCCTGATGTCTTTATTTCTCAACCGATCTCTTCTTGTTACTCTCAACATTCTGCGTAGACACTTCATCTTTGGCACTGATAGCATAATGTGGGGAGAAAGATCATTTCAACATTACAATGAAATATGTAATCACAATAAATATGTATTTACAATCAAACAATAGTTAAAATATTGGTTACTAAATTGACGTCATAGTACTCCGTGCAGACCCATAGGTGTGCAGTCTCCACCAACAGATGTCAAAGGGTATATTCCTGTGGCTCACTGTTTAAAAATACACCTCTCGCTGCCCCTCAAGCATCCAGCCCTACTTATACAACATGGAATTCCAAACTCCTTAAATTGCTGGATTGAGTAACTAGAAAGCGTTGCAGAAATTGGATGCACTGTCCTATTTGGGGGCACATAACTGGCACAACATACAATCATTCTTAGGCTCAGACCACATACAAATCACAAAGAGTGGTTTAACAAGTGGTCTTTTTCTTCGAATACTCCATATCAACCATTTGTCAACCACTCTGGGTGATTTGTATGTGATCTGAGCCTAAGAGTGTTTGTACGTTGTGCCTGTTATGCACCTACAAGTAGGCTAGCACATCCAATTTCTGCGCTGCTTTTTATTTACTAGGGCAGCATCCCTAGGCCTACATCAGTCACCTCTTACGACATGCATTGTAGGTTGCAGTGGTTCTATTCTTTGCTTCCCTTGTGGGCCCCAGCGCCACACGGACGAACAAGTGGTCAATATGTAGCTTTCGAAGAAAACGAAGAATATGTAATCACAAATAATCAACCATGTATAAATCTAGCCTTGAGAAGGTTTGCAATATCTGTATACCCGATGCAGTCATGTATCAGTGAAGGAAATAAAGTCATAGAAAACAAAACTATAAGTATATCTATTTCAAAATCAGTTTGATATCTTCCCAGACAAGCTCAAATGTAAACAATATCAATTCATATTATCACATCTATGCTTCTCAGGTCAGATAACCAATTAATCAAATTTCTTACCACATCCAACTCTGTTCGTCCTGATCTGGTACGAGGAGCAGGATTTTGCAGAAAATCTGGATTAATTAGTGGAACATCGGTGGGTAGACGAGGATCCATAAATGTTGTTGTACGCAGAACATGATCAATAAAGAAAGCCTGATGATGAAAAACAAAACATAGAAAATATTTTCATATCTACAATTTCAGTAGTAATTTCCTACACTCAAAAGATCACATATTAAAAATGCAATATATTATAAAATATATTAAAATGACTTCAGATTACCTCTTTGCTCATTTATTATAGATGACATGCGGACACGGATGAGGATCATCTTTATGTCAGCTTCTACAAGAACTGTCTGTTCTAGACTCTTATTCTGTCTGTAGATTTATGCTGAGGTCTGTCCCATCCGTAAGGTTGTCCTTCTATTTCTTGTTACCATTTTCACTGTTCCTTTTCCATTGATAATGAAAGGAGAGCTTAAGAAAGGTTGGAATATTTTGTCATGTGTTCATACCAGTATGCTATTTACATTTTTCATGACAGTAGTTTTGTATTAGTTCAGATATTGATTAGACTCTCTTCAAGATAACTCAAGGGGTCAGTAGGACATATTATACACTTCACAACAAGGGTGGGGATGGGGGAAGTAAATGCGATGAGAGAAGTCAGTGAACCAGAGCTGACAAAAACCTAACTTCACCTCTCAAAGATCCTACTGGAGACAGGTTGCATCCCTCCAGTTTGGTTAAGCGAGTAAGGATTGAAGTGGGAAGACAAGCCTGGTACAAAAATGTCTTGCTAATAACAGATGTGTTGAGCTAATAACATTGATATCACCGTCAAACGCAATAAATGTCATTTTCAGGGTGACAGAAATAGCCTTAGTTACAAAACATACATATTATCGCATGCTAACCTTTCCTGATCTGTCATATTTCATTTCCCAGCGTCGAGGAAGCTCTTTTGCTGTGTCGCAGAAAAGATTCACAAAGGACACCAGGTCTCTGTTGTGCTGATACCTAAATGAGAGAAAGAAACTGTTATCATAGATGACATAACACATTAAGTCTTCTTCTTCTTCGCCTTTCAACTCCCAACGGAACACAGGTCTTCAACAAACTTGTTCCAGCTCTTCCTCTCTCTTGCCATCCGTTCCAAACCTATCCTTTTAATATCAGTCTCCAGCTCTCTTCCCCACATTAAGTATCAGTTTGCCTGAGGGTTACCGGGCCGAGTGGTTACCGGGCCCGAGTGGTTACCGGGCCCGAGTGGTTACCGGGCCCGAGTGGTTACCGGGCCCAAATTTGTGGTGTAAAGAATAGAACCACTGTTACCTGCTACGCATGTCGTAAGAAGCGACTGAGGAGGTTTGGCTGAAATAGGATGCACATGTCCTAAATGTGTATGTGTTTAGGGGCCTACCAAACTATTGTGCAATGTATACACGTTCTTGGGAAAGATCAAACATAACACAAAAATTGGTCTTAAAGAACGAACGCAAAGAAGAAGTAGACTATCAGTTGTAAACATGTAGCAATTCTAACATATCTATATGGAATGTATACACATTTTTAATGTTACTTTATCAAGAAACAACAAATTAAATTGTTCGGCCACATAAGCAGATTACAAACAGACAGTGCACCTCAAAGAGCAATGTTACTCCGATACAGCGGATACAAAGATTCGTCTTCCTCTTCTTCGAACGCTCCATATCTGCCACTTGTTAAACCACTTGTGATCGGTATGTGATTTGAGCCTAAAAGCGATTGTACTTTGTGCCAGTTATGTGCATACAAGTAGACCAGCACATCAGATTTCTGCGATGCTTTTTATTTACTAGGGTAGCTATCCCTAGGCCCCTACCTCAGTCGCCTCTTACGACATGCATTGAAGGTGGCAGTGTTACTATTCTTTGCTCCCTTGCAGCCCCAGCAACACATATGCAGAATAAAAGCAAAAGGATGTCCACACAAAAAGGTGAACCTCAGAGATAACAGAGGCAACGAAACACTGTTTATGAAGTGAACATAAAAGCCTGTTCTAGAAATCTCTTCTTATCCTGACACTGTGAGGCAAAACAAGATTGGAGAAAAGAAAGAAAATTCAGTTTTAATAAAATTAAATGATTCATGCAAGGAGCAGTAGCAACAAAAATGTAACCAGCAATTTATCTGAATGCATTATTTAAAAAAATGTAATTACCCACTAACAGGCCTATATTTGTTGAAAAGGTTACAGTTCAGAAAGTCATAAACAGTAGCAGGTATTAAACTATAAGCAAAAAATATGTTGTTACTTCCTGTAATACCGATTTTTAGGGTGTTGTAGAACAGGGGGGAGCTTGTGATTGTGGAATTTACTGGCTGCATGGCTAGTGCAGTCGCAGCAAAACTGTTCTGGTTAGAATTTTTCTTTATGCCTGTGACAGAAAAAACTCTTTGGCCTTACCAGGGATTGAACCCAGGTCTCCCGAATAGGAGCCCTCATTCTAATTAATTCGGCCAGATGCTTCACTAACATTTCTATATTTGGTGAAAAGGTTAAAGTTCAGAAAGTCATAAACAGTAGTAAAGGTAATAAAGTATATATTCATTAGTTACATGTAATTATATTTACCTTTCAAATGTTTTAGGGTCTCTTCTTATCTTTGTGATCATGTGCTTTAGTTTGCTATTTCTGTTGTAATCAACCATTGCACTCTGTGGAGTCATGAAAGTAAGAGAGTAATGTCTTTCTCATAACTACAACAAATACAAATAATGTTTTCATTATAACTAGTTAGGAATGGAATATTTGACAAATGAATATTCAGTGGATACAAAACAATAGGCTGTCCACTCAAGAGTCGGACCTCAGAGATAAAAGAAGCAGCGAAAAATACTGTTTATGAAGTGCATACAAAAGTCAGTTCTAGAAATCTCTTCTTATCCTGATGCTGTGAGGCAAAACAGGATTCGAGAAAAGACAGAAAAAATATGAATCCTGCTGAAAACTTTTGGAAATATTAAGAAAGTACCAGCCATAAAATTCCCATAATGAGTGTCAACAACTTTGAAGACAAACGTTCTCAATGACTCCAAAGACGATAATATATAATGGGGAAATGAAGCCAAGGCTCAGATGTATCAGACTTGTATGAAATAGATTGTAATATTGACATAGATATCAAAGGCTCAAAATATACAGATAAAAGTGATAAACAACAGACCCATGTATAAATAGGTGCTATTGTTAGTAAACTGAATTCTATTATCAATCAATAAAGTGCCATGTCTGCCGGAGTAAGCGATCGTGTCTCTCCACAATTCTGTATCCCAGGTGCAATTTATTATTGTCAGATTAGTCTTGAAGTGTCAAACAGTAGACATGAGACCTAACAGAAATATCAACACTACAAAATGAATTGGGTAGTCCATGTTCTCACAGTTAACATGTTAGTGCAGATAAAACTATTTTGCATTGGGACTTTAAACTGACTCTTAGAAACCAAAACATGAACGCACCATTGGTTTCCTAATAAAAAAAACTCATTGCTAAAGAGGGCTCTACTATTAAATACAAATGATCTTAAAAAAAGATCATCAACGAGATTGCACATACAAATTTTCACCTTTCTTCTCATCATATACCTCATTTGCCTGCAGCATGGGGAAGAAGTCTGGGCGTGTCAGAAATTTGACTGCAGGTAATTTGTAAACACTTCGCTCTGAACGATCAGTTGCCCTGTCTGGAGGGTTGGTTGCATTTGGACTTTGGTCTGGCTGATTATTTGCACCTTAAATGAAAATAAACATATGCATTTCTACAATGATATAATGTTTTAATAATTATATTTTACAAACGTGGAGCAAGGACTGCTATAGGTCTCATCTAAATAATGATAAATTCCTGCAGCCAAGGCAAACGTATCTTAATGTGGTTCTCCCTGTTTCAGATCTATTTTATCTGTTCATACTTGATATCTATTTTATCTGTTTCATATTTATTTCACATCTTTCATTATTTGTTGTTATGTTTCCTAAATTATCTACAAACAAGTAAAAGCAGCAATTAAGAAGAAAAACCTGTTCTACCTGAAACCTCCCTAGACTCTCCAGATGGAGCAGCTTCAGCATCTACCTGCTGTTGACTTTGTGTCATCGTTCGACGAATGCTCTGGTATCTGTAAGTTCAAATGTTACAACTGATGAAACAATGCTCTGATATCTGTCAGTTCAAATATGAAGTGATGAAACAATGTTTATGACATAGAATAACACTAAGGAGCTGTATGAGATGCTTTCAAAAAGTTTCTCAAATGGAGTGACATACAAAACCTGGATAAATAAATACAATTTCCCATAGTCTTTTTAGACCTTAGGGTATGAAATCACTTCCCATTTCTAGACTCTAGTGTGCAGGAGGTAGAAGGGCCAATTCTTTTCTTCAAATGTGGAATGACAAGTGTGGGATTGAACCCACAACCCTCTTGTGTCAGTGTCTGAGTCGATAGCCGAACCCCCCCACAAAATCTGTATGGATACTAGAAGTCAGTACTGTTACTCTCAAATACAAAGTACTCCTCTTGTGAGTCAGAGCTACTCCAATCAACCAATTCTCAAAAGCAAATATTGAATGTTGTGGTATGCTTTTTTAACCTCCTGTGACTCCCCTATATTTTCTAATCCTCATTCCGTCAGCTAAATCTTTCTTTTACGAGAACAAGATAATAGCAATGGAAATCAAATCAGGAAATATGTTGGTCCTGAAATAGGAAGTCCTGAGTGAACCACTAGCAAGTTTATAGAACTAACCATATGTACTTAGGTTAATCATTTCTGATACAAAACTATATACCTAGATATAAAATGTAATTGGTGCTTTCCCCTCCTAACATAAAAAAACTAGGGCTTCTATTTAAAATGTAATTGGTGCAGTCACCCCCAACATAAAAAAAAACTAGGGCTTCTATTTAAAATATAATTGGTGCTTTCACCCCATAACTTTAAAAACTAGTGCCTCTATTATGTTTTTTTTTAAAAACAGACATTAACCAGAAAACTCTATGCCACTGCTTCAGAAAAATGAAACAAACATGTCAAAACAATTTAGAGAAAAAGCAAAGGGTTTATGAATCAGAATTAGCAAAATGATGATTGAGACACAAAAATGAGAGCACTCTTTCTAAATATTATCTACAAGATACGGTAAATGTGCAGTCTAAACATCCTACCTGCGATCAAGCTGCTGTCTCTGCTCAGAACTGAGTGTTCTTCGCTGTACTGCAGGCAGACCAGTTTGTGGCCGTTGCCAAGTTGTTGTCCGGTTGACATGGTCAATATAAAATATACGACCATGGCTATCTACCGTGTTTCCCAGCCTGTTTACAATAAGAACAGATTCCAAATTCAGTTCACTTAGCAACACATGTTTATCCTAGCAGTGAACATAGTACATTTCTTAATAAGCTCTTGCATATCAGAAAAGGTTAACTTTTGCTGCAAAAATGTTAACTCTTGTACAACAGAGAAGGTTAACTATTGCACAACAGAAAAGGGTAACTCTTGCACAACAGAAAAGGTTAACATGTCAAAAGTCAAAACTGTCATGGCTGCTGTGACATTCAGTCCCTTTCAGTATATTGTTTTTCTGAAAGCACTAACGGCCGAGCATAGTCTTTGTAACTCCTACAACATTTCTCAATTTCTTTCCTGAACTTATTGAATAAATTTTGGCAGTCATTGACAGTTAATCAGACAGTCATACATGAACATGATCAGCATTTGAGAGGAGACATATTTTAAAAGTATTATAGTAGATCCCAAACGGAAAGTGAAGGGGGTGTACCAATGGCTAGGAAAATATATACGAAACAAGAGATCAAGATAAGATACTGGATGGTGATAGAAAACAGGAAGAAAATCCCTTCTAAACCTATCCTTTTAATATCAGTCTCTGGCTCTCTTCCCCACATTAAGTATCAGTTGTAAACATGTAGCAATTCTAACATATCTATATGGAATGTATACACATTTTTAATGTTACTTTATCAAGAAACAACAAATTAAATTGTTCGGCCACATAAGCAGATTACAAACAGACAGTGCACCTCAAAGAGCAATGTTACTCGATACAAGCGGATATAAAGATTCTTCTTCCTCTTCTTCAAACGCTCCATATTGGCCACTTGTTAAACCACTTGTGATCGGTATGTGATTTGAGCCTAAAAGCAATTGTACCTTGTGCCAGTTATGTCAATCCTTATTTCAAAACAAGCAGAATGGACAGAAAGATAAGCATTTGATTGAAGCCCACAGGGATAGAGAAAGTGGGAGGCAAAGAATACCTGGTAAAAGAACAGAAGAAGAAGTCAAGAGCCTGATATGCAGTGTTAAAGAAGATGGTACAGAATAATGTTAAATGTAGAGTGATAGTTACAGACTTATGTTTCCCTGGAAACAAGAAGGTTTAGTAGTAAAGAACATTTAAAACTTGAACTGACAGAAGTTAGAGTTTGAACTAGAGTTTCTAAATAAATTGTTCAGTCTTCTGCATGGAAGCAGTAGGGAAACCTGTGTTTAATCCACGATAAGGCAGAGGATTTTTGTTATTGTGGGTATAAAATAAAAAATTTTAACCTGAACAGTGTCAGGATGACTGCACTAACTATGCAGACATTAAATTTCTCAGGCTCGTGTTCCACCCCTCTCTCGCCCTAAAGCGGTGCTATAGGCAGTAACAGAAGTTTTTTTGGTTTTTGTTTCTAAATAAAAACAACATCTTTCAACTGTAGTCTTCACGTGATATTATTATTTGACAACATTGCAAATAAGGGGTGGAAAACTTCTGATGAAAAAATTGCTCTCAATTTTATTAGAAAAATAGTATGATCCTACCAAATCTCTATTGCAGTTGTTACTAAAAAAAACAAGAAATAGTAAGCATAACATCTATTAATCATAAATAGAATCATTGAATACGAGATAAATTACACAAGTGATTGCCACAACCAAAGAAACTACCGTGAATATTGAACCTCAAAAGTTCTAAATTTTAAATATTTTTTGCTGCTTTGTGAAACTTTGTATTCTTAAGTACCAGATAACTCTTTGTTTTTTTTGTGTATATTACTTATATATTTAATATTGTTATAAAATATCTTTTGCATCTTGAATATGATTTTTACATGAAGATAATGCTACAGAACAGCAGAAAACCAGGTGAATAAAACTGCCACTACTATCGGTGCAATATTACAAACCTGATGGTAAGGCATCATCCCTATCATCAACTCTATGGTATTTGACTAGTCTTTTGTTTGAAGCCTCACTGCTGTCAATACCTGCAATAGACAGAATGTAACACATTTCTGCACACAAAACATCAATATTCGTTAAAATTACACAAGTGTATAGGTTCAATTCCACAGTGGGCGTGGAATATTTTTCCCACACTAACTGTGTCCAAGTGGTTTTTGTACATTTTCATGATTTGATCAGCTCTGCAGAATCAAAGTAAGCTGATTGCCACAATAAGAATAGGGAGCCAAGACTCTTCCTCTACTAAATTGTAGGAAGATCATGATAGTGTGGATTAATAAATCCACTAAATGAATGAAAATTTCACACAAACCTATGTGATAAAGATATTAAATTACCCTGTTACCCTGGATATATACCTGCTGACAAGCTGAATACATAAAGCATTCACTGGATATCCTATAAGTCCTTTGTCTATTAGCAGTTTAAAAAAATGTTAACACTTCCTGAATATATCTACAATATAGATTAGACTGCAGTAAAACTATTTGATAAGCGAAATCACAAAGTACTGTAGTTTTACAAATTACAAAAACAATGACAATATACAGCAATGTTTTGACCAACAAGGCCTTTATCAAGCAAATGAACAACAGGAGTGATGAATTTTAAAAACCAAAAACATATGGACGACTATATATATCTAATATATCTAGACATGTCTATATACATATACAATTATACTATAATCCTGTTCCCTTATTTATTTAATCTTAATTGGGGAAGAGAAGGAATATTGAATAAAAGTTGACCACAAGTTACTTAATCTTCAACTTGGGGTCTTTATATAATATTATTCCTAAAATCACTAAGTCTTTCTTTATACCATATTATTCCTAAGATTTAAGAGCCAATTTTAAAATGCAAACATTGTCACCATGAACACAAAAAGAGCATTGTTTAACACAATCTTTCTCCCACATTATGCTATCAGTGCCAAACCTGGACACTGACATCAAATGATAGAAGAAAACTAGTCACGACAGAGATGAAGTGTCTGGGCAGAATGCTGGGAGTAACAAGAGAGACAGGTTGAGTAATGAACAAATTAGGAAAAAGTGGGTACAACATCAGTACTGAACTTCATCAAGAAATAACAAATTAAATGGTCTGGCCGGTCTTCCGGTTTACAAATGGCGCTGGCAGACGTATCGGTTAGCGTCAGCAATAAATTTTGATCACTTCATCTTGCTTCCGTGGCCTGGATTACTACTTTTCATTTATTTGGATGCAGGATATATTGTGTTATTCATGGATATATTTTGTGGTGTAGTTAAGCGACTCGAAAGTACGATGGTGACCGATCAGATGCGATGCTACCGCACGCGCTTTGCTATGTGTTAAATACGGCAGTCAGGGTAGGTAGAGCCCTAAGCCTAGAAAGGCAATCTGCCTATGGTAGGAGGATCCCAGAAATGAAACCTCAACCGTCGAAGTCGGAAGATGCATGCCCAAGCGGCACGGGAATAAAAGCACGCATCTGCACTTACTAGCGAAGCTATGCAATCAACACTACTCTGGTACGGTGTCATATTTACAGGTCGAAACCAGGCAGGCTCAACACCGGAACCCCATTCTTCAAACACAACAGCAAACACAATTCCTCACACTCTCAGACCAGCCAGAGAAGACGAGAGTAAACACACGGGTCAAGATCTGAAAATAATGCAGTGGAACGCGGAAGGCGTTAGAAACAAAAAAATAGAGCTGCAAAATTTTCTGAAGGAGCACGCCATCGATGTGTGCTGCATCCAAGAAACACATCTTACCAGCACGCACAGATTCTCCATTAGAGGCTACGAAATCTACAGGCAAGACAGGGAAGACCGACCCAAGGGGGGAGTCATGACGGCCGTCAAAAACAGGTTCTCAGCCTGGGAAACGCACCGCTCCCAATCAACTGATACAGAAGCGATAACCATCTGCCTAAAAACCAACGACAAGGAAATCACAATTTGCAACATATATTCACCACCAAACAAATTTATCCACTTAAACAACATACAACCAAACACAGAAAACTGGATAATAGTTGGAGATTTCAACAGCCATTCTCCAAGCTGGGGTACTCTGACCTAAATATAAAAGGAGAGGAAGTAGAAGACTTCATCATCAACAACAGTCTTGTTCTGCTAAACAAACCTGGTGACCCACACTCATACTACTCCCGACCTTGGAGAACAACCAGCAACCCAGACCTAGCAATAGCGACTGAAGATGTTGAAAAATTCACAAGTCGAAGTGTGTGCAACCAACTAGGGGGGCAGTGACCATAAACCCATAATAATCTCCATGAAGGGACAGAGGAACACCCCAAAGGGACCACTCACCCCCAGCTGGAACTATAAGAAAGCAAATTGGAATATCTTCACCTCACACCTAGAAGAAGCCATCAAGAACATGAAAATAAAGAAAATAGCCCTAAACCGCAAACTCCAAACATTCAACAGCTGGGTTCTAGATGCAGCAAAAACAAGTATACCAAGAGGAAGAAGGGAGACTACCGACCCTATTGGTCCCCTAAACTGGAAGAGCTTCACGCTGAACTCAGCATACAAAGAAAACATGGAAGCAGACCCCACAGACGAAAATGTTACCCTACACAACAAGACAAAGGCTATATTTACCAAAGAAAAGAAGAAAAGCATGAGAGACAGCTGGCATGAAAAACTGCCTCCTTAAATCTAGAGAAAGACACTAAAAACTATGGAACCTCACAAAAACCCTAAACGGTGACAGGACAGAACGGACCAAAACTGTGCTACACACAGACACAGGATTTGTCACCGGCAGAGCAGCAGCAGACCTATTAGCTAGAACCTATCAATTGGAAAGTCAGGTCCAAATTCAACAGGCAAGAAAAAGGAAGTTAAAAACCAGTCAAAGCAACTGTTGAATAGTCTTGACTCTACAATCCCAACAGAAAAGCATGACAGCTATGTTTACCCTGCAGGAGCTAGAAGACCAAATAAAAAAGCTAAAGGAGAAAAAGGCACCTGGAGCGGATGGAATTACCAATGAATTCCTTAAACACCTTGGTCCTCTTGGCAAAGGTTTCTCCTCAGCATTTTCAACCAGAGCTGGAAAACAGGTCAAGTTCCATCAACCTGGAAGGAGGCACACATCTACCCCATCTTGAAACCAGGCAAGGACAAAAATGACCCAAAGAGCTATAGACCCATCAGCCTTCTCAGCTGTGCAGGGAAATTGATGGAGAGGCTAGTAAACAGGAGACTGACATGGTACCTAGAAACAAACTCATTGCTCACCCCCGCCCAGACCGGTTACAGACAAAACAGAAGCACAGAGGACCAACTGGCTTACATCACCCAGGACATTGAAAACGCCTTCCAGGAAAGAAAGAAAGTAACAGCCATATTTTTGACCTCTCCCCGGGGATTTGATACGGTATGGCACGATGGCCTAATGCTGAAAGTCCTACAAACAGGAGTCTCCCCCCACAACATGTTCTCCTGGATCAGAAACCTCCTCTCCGACGTACAGCCAGAGTAAAAATAGACAACCACCTCAGCAAGATGCAAAAATGAAGGAAGGAGTTCCACAGGGCAGTGTGATAGCACCAACGCTATTCCTAATATACATAAATGACATCACCAAATGCTGCCCACAGAAGGTCTCAAACAGCCTACATGCAGATGACTTCGCAATCTGGACAGCTGCAGAACACACTCAAAAACATCATATTTACTACAAAAAACAGTGGAAAAGTGGAGAACTGGACAAAAAGCTGGGGCCTCAAAATTAACCACACAAAACCACAGCAACTGTTTTTTCCCTCTCCCCACACAAGGAAAAAGTATCCATCAATTTAGAAAACGAAACAATACCCCAAACAGATACACCCACCTTCCTTGGAATCACCCTAGACAGCAGACTTACCTGGAAGCCAAACATAGACAAAATTCAAAAAAAAGCCATACAAAGACTTGCTGTGATGAAGAAACTAGCTGGCACGTCCTGGCGCGCAAATTCAAAAATATTAAAGCAGGTCTACACGGGAGCAGTCAGACCCATCATGGAATATGGCTCCAGCTCTTGGACAACAGCAGCCAAAACAAACACACACAAACTAGACAAGATACAAAACATGGGCCTAAGAATAACTCTGGGAGCAATGAAAAGCAGTCCTATCGTAGAAATGGAAAAAACCGCAGACATAGAGCCTCTAGAACTCCTCAGAAAATTTAAAACACTCACCCAGTTTGAAAAACTAAAACGACTGAAAGAACACCCTCTACACACAAAATTCCAAGAGAAAACAAAACAGACTTGCAAGGAAAAGTCCCAACCATCTGGCCAGAGAATTTCATATGCAACATACAGACATTCTAGAAACTGACCCAGAAATGTGGAACCCATAATACCAGAGCCATGGACATGCTACCAAAACACGGCCCAAATACACCTAGAAGTCTCAGGGAAAAATCTCCAAAAAATACAAACAGAGACAGAGCAAGAGCCATTTCACTCCAAATGCTACGAGGCAATATCCACCAGCACATGGACACATGTGTTCACAGATAGCTCAGCTACAGATGCTACCAGAAAGGGAGGCAGCGGAATCTACATCACTCACCCTCAAGGAATCACAGAAACACACTCTCTGGCAGCAGGAGAAACATGCACCAACTTTAGAGCAGAGGCAACAGCCCTTCTTGCAGCCATACAGATTCTCAACGACCAGCAAGTGTCAGCAAAAAATATTGCAGTCTTTAGCGACTCAAGATCCGTTCTCCAGGCTATCTCAAGTCCCAGACAAGACAAGCTCATTCAGGACATACGGCAAAATATCAGCTTGTTGTCAAAAAAATCCGAACTGGTCTTACAGTGGATACCAGCTCACTGTGGCATACCAGGAAACGAAAGGCTGACAAACTCGCAAAAGGCGGGGGAGCCTAACACACACCACCCAACACAAAGTTTTACAGAAGCAAAGACTCTCCTGAAACAATCCAGGAAAATGATCTGGAGAAAAACAAATGGAGGATACAGGCTAGAGCACGACAGTATAAATACACTAAACAGAAAAGCACAGACCACAATCTTCAGACTTAGAAGGGGACACTGCAGTCTCAGAGCACACCTCCACAGAATGGGTCTCAGGGACTCGGCGGCCTGCACCTGTGGGGCACCAAAGCAGTCCCCAGAGCACATCCTGCAAGACTGCCCTAGTCTGAGTAGTGAGAGATTGGAGATCTGGCCAACAGAAACAACACTACAAGACAAACTATGGGAACCGGTGAAGACCTCAAGCGCACCGCCCTGTTTATGACACATACGATAGTCATAGCAAAAGTTGAATGCAGAAGAAGAAGAAGAAATGGTCTGGCCATTTAAACAGATTATCAACAGACAGTGCACCTCAGAGAGCACTGTTGCTCGAACAATGGATACAAAGCAAAAGGTGGACATCAGAGATAACAGGAGGGACGAAAGACGCTGTTTAGGAAGCGCAAGCAAAAAAGCCCCTTCTAGAAATCTCTTCTTATCCTGACGATGTGAGGCAAAACAGGATTGGAGAAAAGAAAGATTTCTCCTTCTTTGCGTTCGTTCTTTATGACCAATTTTAATCTCTTTGTGATATATTTGATCTTTGCCAAGAACGTGTATACATTGCACATTGGTTTGGTAGGCCCTAAATACATAGACTTCTACATGCATGGACTTCTACACGCTTAGGACACATGCATCCGATTTCAGCCAAACCTCCTTATCGCCTCTTACGACATGCGTGGTAGGTAACAGTGGTTCTATTCTTTACACCCCAAATTTGGGCCCGGTAACCACTGGGCAGAAAGATTTCTAAGATTACTAAGTCTATGCACAAAGTTATTCCTAAGATTACCAAGACTTTGTATAAAGCTATTTCTAACATTACTAAGATTATGTAGCAATGTTACTCCTAATATTACTAAGTCTTTGAACAATGTTATTCTTAAGATTACTAATTTAACTTACTTGCAGCTCTTCTGTCACCAGATCGTTCTCTTGCATTTGTTGAAGTAGATGGTGGAGTTCCATTTGCTGATGCTGGGACTTGGGGCTGAGCAATGTTTTGACCAGAAGATGATGCCGGACCGTCTGTACTATCAATATGTCTATGAGGTGTTCCATTTGGTGGAAATGCTGGAGGATGAGGTGACAAATGTTCATGAGAGCCAGATGGTTCACATTCGTTAAATGAAGGTGGTGATGACTGATCATCAGGAGTAGGTAAATTAAGTGGGTTTGATTTCTGCCTCAATCGAGTCCACTGCTCTAACTGTTGATTGATCTGTTGTCTGTTTAGTTGACGTTCTTCTGTGGACAGCTGTCGTTGCCGTGGCAGAAGACGAGGTGGCTGTGCATTAGTTAACTGGGAAATCCCATCAACACTGCGTCGTTTGAGATAGCTTGTATCTGAATGATGATCTGCAAGTGTCAAAGCTGTTGGTTCACTGACTGTTGATAGAGCCAGACTACCACGTGAGCCTGGCGCACCATCTGTTCCAGGCCTAGGTGTAACTTGGTGTTCAACGTGACTTGACAACTGTTCTGTCATATTACAGTCTGACAACAAGGCACAGTTTGCAGAAGTAATTGGAGAGTCTGTCTTTGATTGATGACTTTGGTGGGAATTTGCAACAGGTGAGTTATGAGAAAGCGCAGCGGTAGCTACTGAGGTTGACTGAGGCGGTCGAGAATGGGCACCAGAAATACTTGGAGACACAGGGCTGGAAGGGGAGCCCCAAGGAAAAAGTTCCTGCTCTCTGGAAGAACTAACATCATTGTTTAAACCAGATGCAATATTCAATCCTACTGCATCTGCCCCCTCTGCCACATCCAAACCTGCATCACAAAACTCAACTGGACTATATGTTCGAGGTGGAAGTGGAGGAGGTGGCTGTAAAGTTGATCGTAGATGTTCAGTAGGTTTATGTTTAGGTTTGTCTATTACTTGCCTTGGTGGGATGGGAGGTGCATATGTTTTGTTTACTCTAGGAGGTACAGGTGGAGCAGCAGCTTTGTAAGTTCTTGGTGGTAATATTGGTGCATCAGTCCTGAGTCCTGCGTATACAAGTGCAGCAGACTGTACTGACATATCCAGATCACTTTGACGTGAATGACTACTCCCATTTCCACCAATTGCTGTCTGTACATTTCCAAGTGTAGCAACACCAGTGTCAACTCTGTCACTATCACATTGCATTGATGAAGGCTGCACAGCTGGATACTCATTTAATGACTGTAGAGTTCCAATAGCTTCTGGAAATGAAAGTGAATGAGAACTGTGTAGAACAATTCCTGAAGGGATGGACCCACCAGAGTTTTCACAACTGGAAATCATGGAGGCTGATGTGCCTGAATCAGAATTGTCCTGAAAATTCTCTGGATTTGAGGTCAAATTAACCTGATCATCATGTTCGTTGTATATTGGCATAAATGTTCCAGAGTCATAGGTGTTTCTAAACTTAGGGGGGACTTTGCTGTTAGTTGTTCTATTAACACTTTCCGCAGGTAACCAATGTTCACTGTCTTCTTGTTCCTCATTAATAACACCACGCGGTGCTAACAAATTTAGTGCCTCTTTTACAGCAGCTCCTGGGTCTGTGTGTCTGTGTGCTGCTCGTGGGGTGCCTTCTTCTAAGCGAGGCAATGTACTTGGAAGTGATGTTTGACGTTGAAGTCCGCCATTGACTCTCTCAATGTTTGCAGTAGCACCCAGTGCTGAGGAGCAAGATTTAAGAAAAGTCATTAGCAGATTATCACACATAGTAAGAGATAACAGTCAAAAGATGTCTCATACAGGTATACTAATACTGAGTCATATGTCAGTCACACTAAATCAAATCTCAGACATAATAATCAAAACATCAACCACACTAAGTTGAGTAGAGCCAGATCTGATGGTCTACCTACAACCCATCAGATTTGATATTGTGCTATAGTGATAATTCATATAACTCCAGATGTGATATTTCAAAGAATATTTTGTTAAAGCATCAGTGACTTGCTTTACAGCCTCTTGTTCTGGTAGTTAAAACAGTTCCACTGATATAAAGAATATATAAAGAAAATAATGCAAACATCTGAACACTTTCTTACCTGGTAAGAAGCCAGAATAAATCCAAAAAAAGATGACAAAAATTATAATTTAGAATGTAGTTTCAATTTTTAGTTATTTCAATAATAGTTACTGTGTAGTTATTGTATTTAGTCTTCACTTTGATGTTATAACAAATTGTGTAAAAATATATTATAAATGAATATAGTTTAGATTGGGTTGACAAAATGAAAAAAAAATAACATATCCACTAAACATGTCTTTTCTTTAAAAAATGTTTGATAAGTAGATACACAGAAGAATGTAGCACAGGTCATGAAAACAAAAGCAAACAAAAATAGGTCTTGAAATTATTTAAATAATAAAGAAGAAAATTGAAAGATAAAAATAAGAGGTATATGAAATATTTTGAACACATCAGCAAACATGACAGTGCTGAAAATGATACTCAGAATAAAAGATTGATAATAAATAGTCATATGGACAATAATACGATGCGATACAAAGGGAGCTGCAATGGACCGAAATGACATTCTTAACGCACTGAGTCTTTCCAAACTGAGAAGTTTCAGGGTTGTGAATCCCAGTCACTGACCAGATTGAGAGAGATGGGTGTCGATATTGGTACAGCGCGAAAAAAACAACATCCCAAATATGCAAAAAGATTGATTAACCAACATCGTACTGGCGTGTTGGGTCGCTGGACACTGCTGGATTTGTTGAGGCTGAGATCGGAGCACCTATGGACAAGTCAGGAGTCCTATGATGATAGTCCTTGTATACTTATAACTGGAGAACAATAATGATAAAATGTTGAAGTAAACATAAGGAAGGAAAGAACAATATATTTATCACCATGGCAAGGAATAGACAATTTGGAGATTCATAATGGTCATTTTTTACTCACAACACCTGATCTGATATGGACCATATGTAACAATTGATAAAACTTACGTTGCAATAGTAAGTGTATGTTTCCTTTAAATCCAACTTCACCACTGACACTATCTGAAGGACCTTTTCTCATTAGTTCCAGTCTGAAGTCAACAGGTCTATTTTGTGAGGTAAATAAATAATGGAACCAGTTAAACACAGAGAATTGAATACATTCATAATTAAATATTTAAAAACTCTATGTTGATAGGTAACGTCAACTGAAGTAGCTAGGTAAAAATCAGCTGTAAAAATACAAATACTGTATTAAAATGGTTTTTGCTCAACAACCTTCATAATGTGGAGGGGGCTGAAAGCCGAGGCAGAACAGAAGTTTGTGCACTTCTAAATGGGTGAACTTGGTTCAATCCCCAGTTGAAATGTAATTTTTTTGACTCAAGTTGACCTGATCTCAACTGGGTACATGAGAAATATTAGAAAGTAAAGAGAACTAGCAAGTCGATGTTGACCACATTATCCATCAGGTGCTGTTACTCAGTCATTTATTGATCAGTTTCCCATCACATACAATGTTTAACATTACAGACTAATTCTTCAGCGATCTCTGGTCATGCCCTTAGTTTACTGTGGACCACAAACTGGGCAGTTAGCTTCAAGTCTGTTAGGTTTCCATAAAGATTAATTTTTAGGATGACTGGGTGTGGCCACATTGTTGCTTTTTCAGTCTTAAGTTCACACACAGACAATTATTTACATAGAAATTCATAGAAATGAACATTGGTACAGTCAAATCAGCCAAAACTAATCAGAATATTTGAACAATACAAGCACATAATAATAATTCTTCTTCCTAGTTCATTCTCATACTTCCGCTGGTTATAGTAGGACGCAGTCCGAGAGCGAATGCGCTGTGCGCAGTTTTCACCGCGAGCTGTGATATCTGGACCTTTGGTCCAACACATCCTACTTCAGCATAGCAACGTTTTTGGGTACCAAGTTAGCTTCTCCCACTTCAATCTCTACAAACGTAGTCAGACTTCTTGATAGTCGTCTGTTTCCAGGACTGCCACAGAGAGGTGGAGTAGAGTCTTGGTCAGCTTTGTTCTTACGCTGACCTAGACACTAGCCGTCAACTATGAGTCACTGACTGCTACAAGCCCATACAGCTTGTGTGTAGTCCCCCAAAAAAGGGGAAAATTCACATAATAATTCACAAATCTTTTAAATCAAACTATTTTCACTTAAAAAAACTAATAAGACAGTAAAGAAAAAAGCTCACTTATTTTCTGTAGTACTAATACAATCCATAATGTCCTGAACTGGTATTGTAGCATGTCCAAGGAACCTGGACATCATAGGTTTACTTTTACTGAACTTGTGTTTGATTTCAATCTCCAAAAGGTCTGTTATTAAAACTTCAATTCTGAATTTCTGAAGAATAAGACAGTTTAATATTTGAACATAAAAATGTATGATGAAGATAAAACACACGATAAAGTTAAACCATTAGACTTTAAACATATATATATATAACCGGGGTCTCAATGGTGAAGTGGTTAAGATGTTTGCATGTCGTTCTGAGGGTTGGTGTTCGAATCCGAACTGAGTCACATGTGCAATTTTTTCATGAGATACCTAGGATTGTTCATGCTTTGAGCAACACTCTTCGAAGATGGTGTGACATCTCTGCCGACAGGGACGGAGCCATATGGGGAAACCTGGTGCACTGAAGTCAATTTTCCACTGTTAGAATTTTTTTTAATTTGACTGTGTAATACAATATGATACAATTATTAAATTTAGCAAAATTATATTTACAATAAATGATTCTGTAACAAAGGAAAACAAGCAATATCGTAACTTATTTCATAGCATGAACCATACACTGTGTCCATTTTCTATTTCGTATTGAACAAAAATTGTAGACTGTCCCATGACATGTTTCAATTTTAAATACAGTAAACCCTCATTAACACGAACTCAAGGGACCAAAATCACGAGTTCGCTCTTAAAAATTCGTGTTATCCGGGACTCAAAATTTTAGCATTGCAATGCAGTACAGTATTAACCATATACAATACAGATGCCATCATAGAAACACTACTACCGTAATTAACTTTTAAAGAAGTACTCACGTATCATTTTCTGCAGAAAATTTCCTGTATATTGCGCTGTTGCAGACGGGAGCGAAAGTGCATAGTAACTTCACGGCCAACTGTGTGTATAGCTTCCGTAAACCTAGCGGTCATTTCAGCTGTTGTAGCAAACCGCTCTAAAGTGTCCAAGGTCGTAATCACTTCCTGGCGGGTGGACGGTATACTATTGTCTTCATCACTTTCTTCTGATGATATTTCTTGCACCTCACACACAACTGCTTGTACATGTACATAAGATTCCTCTGGAGAACACACGGCAACATCGCCATCTGCACTAATGAATTCCTCAAAACTAACTCCAGGGTTTGCAACGTCTTGAAGAATATCCCATTCGCATGAGAGGTGGTGTCGATGTCACCATCTAACTCTTCGATAGGATTAGTGTTGCTATGTCTCCAGGCTCTGCTAAAGCAGTTCTGCAAGTGTTTTAATGGCACAGATTCCCAGGAGACAGCGATAGCTTTTATTGCATCGAGCACACTCCAACTTGGGGTTATCGTGTTGTTTTCAACAGCGCGAATTGCAGCTCTCACAAGTCGCTATGATAAGCACTTTTCATAAGAGCAACAATGCCTTGATCTAAAGGCTGAAGACTTGTTGCATTTGGGGGGGGGAAAATTGAACCTTACGCTTTGTTAAGTTCAGATCATGTATTTTATGGGCCGTACACTTGTCCATTGTCAGAAGAACATGCCTATTCTGAGTCACCATTCGACTGTTGAAATGAAGAAGCCACTTACGAAATGATGTGCTGTCGATCCAAGCTTTCTTATCGTGAGAGTAGATGCAAGGTAGAGAATCCATGTTCATGTTTTTAAAACAACGTGGTTTCTTTGACTTGCCTATCACCCATGGGCGGTGTTTATCACTGCCGTCTGCATTACATACAAGGACAACAGTTAGACATTGTTTACTGTGCGCTCCACCATGGCACTTGTTACCTTTTATTCCGAGGGTATGACTTGGAAAAAGATTGTAAAAAGTCCAGTTTCGTCCATATTGTACACGCTACACGAGGCATACTTTTCTCTCACTCCATAAAATCCATGCAACCAGTTGTTTGCCCCTTCTTCATTAACTTTATTTGCTTCACCACAAATCACTACTGATGAAATTGAGTCTCTTTTTGGAACCGGTACAGCCAACCAGCGGAACAGCTGAAATCTTGAATATCCAAAATTTTGGCAATCTCATTTGCTTTTGACTGAATTATAGGTCCACTTAAAGGTACATTGAAGTGCGATATGGTTAAACCATTCTAGAAGTAGGTTTGATATCTTCGACTTAGCACTACGAAGTCGCTTAGATTTGTTACCGAACCTAATGGAACAGCATTCAGAATTTTTCCCTGTCTTTAAGTACTGTGGATAAGGTAGACTTGGCAATTCCATTCTGTTCAGCAATTGTCTTTTCCTTCAATGCACCACGGTCTACTTCGTTTAGAATTCTTAGTTTTGTTTCCAGATCTATGCCTGTCTGCTTCCTCTTAGACATGACTCTTCAACTGACTCTATCTAACTTTCCGTCCTATCTGAACATTTTCTCACCAGATTTTTATCAACTGGAATTTCACTTTCATTTTCACTTTCTGCTCCTCCCTTCTCTCCTCCCCCTTCCTGCCCAAAACCATACTTTACTTCTAATTGGGTGTTCTGGCTATAAAATTCTCGCACCTGTAATAAAAATACAGTACCCAGAGCTTCTACGATGTAAACAATCCTGGAAACAACGAATTTAGTTCCGACAGATCTGGTATCGCACCTTCCGGGGACGCATTCATCTTTTCCCCGCTGTCCGAAAATGCTTTGTGTACATATTAATGTTCCACCTATCTCGCCGTCTATCTCAAACTCAAGGCATTCCTTTACACAAACTGGACATCCACAGGTAAATGAAACTGTTAGTGTTACCTTTCGGATCACTAACAATGAAAGGCTTTTAAGGTGACAACAAACATTGTGAAGCTTTGGAAGTTCAGGTTAAATGAGATAAAATTGGCGGAGGGACTAAAATACAGTTCGTGATTCGTGGTACACAGAAATTTGTGTTATTTACTGATAAGAAATAGACATTTATGACGGGACCACATTTTTGTTCTTGTTAACCGGGTGTTCGTGTTGCAGTTCGTGTTAACGAGGGTTTACTGTAGTTCTAAATTTAGGTTAATGCATGTCGATCTAGTTATCAGTTTTTTTTATTTACCACAAGACTTTCTATTTCTGCAACTAGGGGATGATCGAGAGTTTAGTAAAATTGATTCTTTAAAATCAAATTTATATATTTTCCAGGCTAGTTAGCTACCAAATAGTAGATAATAATTTAATAATCAAAAGATTGGAGCATGTGTCAAAGATTGTCTAACTGTATTGGTTATATATGCCGTATAGAAAGTCTGAATTACTATGCTGCATTTGTATCTTTTGCTTGATAAATGCCTTTTGGTCAAAACATTGTTGTATATTGTTTTTGGACCTTGTAAAATTACTAGTGTACTTTGTTTTTACGCATTTTGCCAGAAAATCATTCATCACAGAAATCAGAAATAGAATGACAAGCAGCACATGTACTCTTGCCTAACTGTTAACCGGCTAGAAATGTGTTTTAAATATTGGCTCATGGGTTTATTGATAAATATGCATGTAAAAACAATGTAAATTGTGATTTTAACAATACTAAAACTAAAGCAGGGATGATGTGAACACTGATTATAGTGGAGAACAGTGGGTTTATTTCTAGACAAACAGACTGGTATACTGTTTTCTGAAGAAGATTAAAAAGTATATATTTTAAAATAATAAAAAAAAGATTTTTATATTTACTACTGCATCTAATTGTACTAATCTTTTCCTTTATTATAACAGAACATTTAGATATATCTACAAACTGCATATCATTCATTAAAATTTGTTGAAAAACTAAGAAAATTACAATTTAATTTATACATACATTTACAATTAAAGAATAAGTAAAAATGTATAAGTCAACATTGTGTTTTTCAATTCGGAACTTAACCCTTAGAACCCGAGCTCCCGATATTTCGGGATTTAATGTAAGCGCTGCATACCCGAGCTCCGATATATTGGTCTGAGCATATTTTGTCACTATTTTTCGGTATTTAAAAATACATTGTGTACAAATGAGACTTAAAACACAACCCATGTGTTCTACATCGTTTTACGAGATGACGGACGCTGTTGTGTGATTTTATTGTACTGATAAGGTAATTAGTTAAGTATTTAATCTTCATATATGGGAGTATTTATGGTCGTGCTCCACATATTAAATCAAATAAATTTTAAAATTTAGTATTCTTCAAATATATAATAAGCAAGAATAATGGAGAATCAATAACAAATTATATAGCACTTAAGAATGCTAAATTAACGTGTTTTAATATAACTGATGGGTACTGTTTTTTGCCCAGGAGCTCCGGGAAGAGATTTTAAGGTACAGATGGCCAGGGTTCAAAGGTTTAATGTGATAAAGATGATAACACAGTCAAAGGATGGCAAAGTAAGATGATATGAAACAGCTTAACAGTAAAAATTATACAGATGTTTCAGTTTATAAATATTTTCTGGACATCAAAATAACACTCATGATGTACTGATGTACACTTCAAGGTAGATTACCTCAGATGACCAAGATGGGTTTGAAGTATTGGATGCTACACTAGAACGGTGTTCCCGGTAGTGATGCTTTGTGTATGCTCGCTGACTATGGGGTAGTACTTGAAGTTTGATGTATGGGTCATAGTTGAATATAATGCCTTTTTTCAGATTTGTAGCATGAAGATCTGGAATATATTAATAGTTACAATATGTATGTGTCTAACTCTATAGAGATAATACATAAAGAAAAAATATATAATAACAATATATAACACTTTCTTCCAGTGTTCGGAGAACCAACTTCACAAACATGTTTGTTATTTGTAGAAAAATGAGGTCAATTGAATGAACTGTATTTTTTTCAAGATTGCCTATTTTCTTCTCTATCTTATCTATTGTACTGAAAACTTGTACTGTTTGGTGTACATGTTTGGCAATGAGAGGGCAGACAGGGTTGCATCAACAGCATTGATTCTCGGGGAGTTGAGGATGGATAAGGGGGATATTCTTTGGTCTCTTATCCACCAACTGTTGAGAGTGATTCTATCCAGCAATTTAAGGAGTTTGGAATTGCAAATTGCACATTACAGAACTGAATACCTAAGGGAAAAGAAAGGAATGTGTTTACCCAGTGAACCAGAAGAACCATCAGTATGCATAACTCTCGACACCTGTTGCAGGAGACTGAGCACATATATGTCTCAGCACATATGCTATGACATCGGTTCAGTAAACAATAACAAATTCTAAGTATTTATAAAAAAACAAGTTTATGATGTATGTTTCATATGACTGTTTACAAATCACTCACTTGAAGTTTGAGGCTGCAGGCGCAACAAATAAAGTGGAAAGGATGCACCAGGGTCAGTGAGCTGGCACCGACCATGATGATGCTTCACCACCATGTAGTAGCCATGGAAACAGACTACCACAATGTAGTCTGGCAAAGTAGGTAGGAATCGAAGGAGAGCTACCCTGCGATAAGTAGAGTGTAAGTGCAGACACGAATGCTATGAGATTTATTTGCAATATAGATGAGCGGAATCCCAGTGGGGATGTGTCTACATATGTCTCCTAGTCAACATCTAGTGATGAAAATGTGGTACAAATACCAAAAAAATGAAATTGTACTAGTTGTTTGTAAGCGTAAACTCACATCACCCAGAGTCAATGGTGGTAACATAGTTGCTGCTCTCTGCAAGACTCATTGAGACCGATCTAGCGGTGTCAACACAAGGGAAGACTGCAGTAAACCCTGTACCAGAGGCAAAGTGCATGTGAATTGGTTGGGTACTGTTGGCTGAGCGCAAAACCTAAAGTTATGTTCATGGGCTTAATGAAACTGTCCTCCCTAGCAGTTGGGTAGACTAAAGAATCACGTTTCAAAGACTAAACACTGTACATTAGTATTCAAATTCAGTTCACAGCCACTACCAACACTATTCTCTATCCAAAGACAGAATTAAACAAACCGCAACTTTAATTTAAATGACATATACATTACTTGCTAATCAATTGGCCAGACTGACATAATGGGATCAGGTATGTGATAACAGAAACAATAACAAACCTTGAATGGTAAGACAAAAGAGTGCATTTTCATATACATTTGCACTATTTCCTGATGTTTCTGATGGTGGCTGTAATGATAATAATCACAATGAAGGTATGTTAGTGTTTTCTACCATTTTTTTACTTAATCTATCTTCAATGTTAATTAATTTTATTGCACAAAGTAGCAATGAGAAACTGTATCTAAATAATTCAGTGCATATTAATAGACATTATGTTCTTCTTCTTTGCTTCGTTTTACGATCAATCTTAATCACTCTTTGTGATACGTTTGATCTTTGCCAAGAACGTGTATTTGGGATACTACATTGTTTCCTTAATTAATTTGAGTTCAGTATTTTCACGTAACCTATGCTTAACAAAGGTCTTTTGCTCACAACATTGACTGCATCTAAATCAATTCTTTGTAAAACTGTTTTATTTGATAATTGATCATTTGCTGATGGTATTAAAGTAAAGAACACTTTTCATACCAAGTGGTACATTGGGAATTACAGTATTAAGATCATACTCTTCTTTGTCCAATTACATGACGAATGAACAATGTGGTCAGATGATAAAAAGTACTTTTCTACCAACACTTTGTTACCAGTGCCAAACTTGGTCTCTCACCACATGTGAAATGCAATGCTTGAGGAAAGCGGTGGGGATCACAAGGAAAGATAGATTACGAAACAAAGACCTCAGAAGAAGAGTGGACATAACTTCATGCACTGAATACATTGAAAGACAACAAATGCAGTGGTTCTGACACTGAAAATGGAATACAACCAACCACCAATAACAGCATACATTAAAAAGAGATCAGGTAATAAAGGGAAGACCAAGAAAATGTTGGATATATATTATCAAGAAGACACTAAACAAACACGAATATAACACAACAAGGGCGGCTCTTCTTGTCCTGGAAAGCAAATTAAAGCTCCCATCCCTATGCTTAACTCCAAGACTGGACAACCAATTCCATGATCAAAATGGGGAAGACAACAGACAATGTGGTTAACATCATACTGGCTGACTTCACTACACAGAGCTGTTCTGGTACCCAATTGAGAACGGGTGGACCTAACAGCCATTTGCAGTCTTAAAAAATCCCAAATAAGGGAAAAACCCAAACCACCTATCTTGAAGGTCAGTGCACTAACCATAGCGCTACCCTGACTCTTGATGATATCATACTGTGAGTTATAATGATAAAAGCTAATAAATAATACTCAGTTCCTCTTTTGTTTATTTTTCAAACAACTTGTGTCTGCTCCGTAGTGACTTTTGACATACTAAAGCATCCTTTAATAAGAAGAACATCAACTATTGTGATTTAGTTGTGCTGTTATTGAAAAACCTTTGATCACAATCTATCTTCTATCCTTGTTTTGCCTTTTGGGATCAGGCCGAAAAAAGAGGCACCTGGGGTGAGCCTCCGCATGTGCTTTGTATAAAGTGGAATTTAGTATCTCGGATATTCTATCGATTCCACGTTTACGTGGTCATCCTCTGGATCTGTTGCCATAGTATCTGAGTGCTAGTGCTCTTTGTGAGAGACTGTCTTGTGGTAACCTTGATAAGTGTCCGCACCATATGACGGGTTGTTTCTTAATATATTGTAGTACCGGCAAGGATCCCACTTTCTTCTGACTGCGTCTCTTCCGATTTTATCTTTTCTTGTTGTACTTGGAATCTCTCTTACAAACACCATATTGAACAAACATTCCAATCAAAATCCTGCATCACTTATATTGCATTTTTTTTTTTTAACCGATCCAGAAGCACTTGAGCTTTAAGCTCTTCGGCTCAGTGCCATGGACATCGTAACTCTTCGGTTCGGTGCCACGAACACCGTGAATCTGGTGAACCTGTGGCTTTTCTGCCAGCCCGCTAACTGAACCGCGCTCACAGGGAGCTTGTCGCTAGTAGTCCAACGCGCTACGAACATGCTGGGCAGGCGGGCACTTATATTGTATAGTAACAGCACACCATGAGCAGCCACTACTTGTACTACTTCATTAATTGGTTTTATTAGTGATAGATTGTGAATTAAGCAATCTTCCTGATGTTGCAATCACAAGGTGGCCACTTGAAGCATCATGTGTATAGTACTAGGTACATTAAAGATACTTTCATTGTGAAAATAGGATACATGCTTGTACATGTGATTATATTTCCATCATGCTTCTGCTCAAGCCTATATGTATGTTAGTGCAGAAAAGAGAATACTAATGATACTAAGAACATATTTTTAAGATAGTTAAAATGTGTAGGAATTATATTTTAAATTGAAAATTGTTGCCAGGAAAGTGACTTTTCAGAATACTCTTACTAATTTAAAACTATCATGGGTTCTTTAACATGCTCAACTTGAACACAGGGTTACATTTTATTAACCACCTCAGAAAGGACTATGAGCTTGATCTCACCTACATTACAATTAATCATTGGAAAATATCCCCATCACTCCTCATTTGATATGAACTGAGTACTTTAGGAGAAAGAGGCTAACACGAAACCTCAATGCCTCAAAAACCCCAACATTGTCTTTTTGCTTTAATGTATCCAAAAAGTTGGAATTTACTATTTCTTATTCATTTCAATAACTATCTTTTCATCCTTGATATTTGTTTTTTTCTAAATGGGCCCTTACCCACTAGTGCTGAAGCGGTTGGACCTAGGTATGGTTGAGATGTGTAAAAACTCAGAGCGTTGTCATTCCTTGAATGACAGCTGCTCGGAATGTGTTTAAATGTATTTTGCTGCCTATAGGCTTTATGAAGGCTCCCAGCCTTTGGGCATGATCAAGTGGGCACTACACTTTGATCTTAGACAAAAGGATTTTATTTGTCTGCCTCTGTTTCAATGGAAAATGTCCCAATCTATACCATAGACATCTCAAATGACTCAATTGTATCTTATTTCTGGGTTTTAATTGTATTCATTTCTGCACCATATAGTAATAAAGAATAAATGAAACACTTGATTGGACAATTAATTCTGAAATATCAGATATTTATGTTCGTACATGGTATTTTCTGCATCAAAGTCATACACTATATTTTTCGTCTTAGACTAAAATATTACTTTTTTTGTAAGATGAATCAAGCAGAAAACATTTTACATAGTCGTCTGTATATACAATATTCAACTCAAAATATAACTATATTTCTCCAGAGTAATTTGGCATCCAAATAATATATCAGTTATTAACTCCTTGTGGACCAAAATGCCACACTACATGACTTTAGGTTGGACGCCTTTTTACCAGAAGCCACTCTAAATGGTGATTTTTGTATTCTAAAAACAGATGGTTTGTAAAAACATGGCTGTTCTGCTCTACTAGGAGTTAATAAGAAACCCTATAAGAAGCAAACAAGAACTCACTTTAAAAAAAATTAAGTGACTAGCAGCAGGTGTGACAAAAACATAATGCTCATAGCAAACACATTTACCTGTATCTCATTCTTAACAATGAACACTGTAACAAGCGTACTTGTGGCAAGGACATCACCTGAGTTGCCACTGATGTACTTAAAACACACAATGTTTTTGGCTGTGTGTTAAGAAAGAATAAACTGTTATGAGAAGTGAAGACAAACCCAACTGTGGTTACTATAAATGAAAAGTGTTTCAATATAGAATTTTACGGTAAAAAACAATAAAATATTCATCCGTATTTATTTTCACAATCGTAAAATCAAGTTAACTATTTTAACTACATGACATAGACAAAAATAGACAACATAACCAGTTAGCTGCACTACATACAAAAAGTTGTGGAAGCTCACACCATCCAGCTTGACACAAGAGAGAAATTTCAATTATTACTAGGTCAGTATCTTTGTTTGTAAAATCTCAAAGATGGAGGAAGGAGAGTGTTGCACCGAGAGTGGAGGCTTGACACCATCCTTCTGCACCAAAGTTTCTGATTTCGTCTCAACTTTAAGTTGGAAGACAATTCGGAGAGGAGTGTCTGGCCAAATGGATTAAAGTGCGGCTCCAATGCGGGAGACCTGTGTTAAACCACTATAAGGCCAAGGATTTTTTTCTGTTGGTGGCATTCAAGAAAAATCCTAACCTGATCAGTTTCATGGTGACTGCACTAGCCATGCCACCATTAAATTCCTCAGGCTCTTGTCCCTCCTGGTCTACACCGCCCTAAAAAGCGGTACTACAGGCAGTAACGACAGTTTAATAACAATTCAGATTAAATTTGCAGGGACTCCTGGCCTCAGGGGTAGGTGAAGTCCGCCTTTAGTCCTATCGATGCATGGAAAACATGCAGGTTCTGTGTGTGAATTTTGCATGCAAAAGATTCCTTGGCAGTAAAAATAAATTGAAATGAGCATAGGCCATGTACTACTTCCCTGACAAAATTTGAAATTATATTAAGCTAAAATATTTACATCCTCCCAAACCTATCATCATAAATCGAAAAGAAGAGCAAACACAAACAAAAAAAGACAGTGCATAACAAAAATGGAAGTACTGAGCACAAAAGTAAAAATTTTGCTGTAAATATTATCAAACTACACACGCCAAACTGGCTCAAATCACAAAGTGTGGTTTATAAAGTGGTTATACTGAAGTGATCAAACAAAAAACTCAAATATAGATCACTCATACCTTCATGCATCTAATCTATGAAAATTCAAACGCATTAAAAGAAAATTAACAGTTACTTTATGTATAATATTTGAATAAGAATTAAATAATAATAATAATAATTCCTCTCGATCCGTTATCGTTACATAGGGCCTGCAAGTAATTTCTCCATACCGCTCTATCCTGGGCAACTCGCTCAATCTCCTCCATGGAACTGAGACCGATATTTCTTGCCTCTCTCAGCAAAGTTCGCTTCAGGGTCTCCTTAGGTCGACCTCTCTTTCTTGAACCCTTTGCATCCCACTTCAATGCCTGCTTTGATATTCTTTGATCATTTCTCCTCAAGGTGTGCCCGACATATCTCCATCTTCTCTTTCTTATAACAGTTGTCACTAGTGGTTGACCAGACATGTCTCTGATTTCATCACTTCTCCTGAATGCGTTCCATTTTATATTCATTATTTTTCACAGACATCTATTTTCAAATGCATTCAACTTGCTTTCTATATCTTTAGTCATTTTCCAACTCTCGCTGGCATATGTTAGGATTGATACACCATTTGAATTGAAAATTCGTAATTTAGTTTTAATACTATATAACTTGCAGTTCTATATTTTATTTAGACTTTTAAAAGCTGATGTTGCTTTGCCAATTCATATCATAATTTCTTTTTAACATTTCCTGTGCAATCAAAATTAAATAAGGCTTGTATAATATTTGAATCCAAAATAAACAGGGCTTTCAAAAACCATTTATCCAAAAATTCCTATAATTTACTCCTGAATTTCAGTTGGGTTAAGACCAACAACCCAGAACCAGAGAAACAAGTGTTACAAAAGCTGCAAAAAAAAAGGAAAAGCCACCAGTTATCCTAAAAAAAGTAGTCACACAAGAATGAACAAGGAAATGAACTGAAGAAAGTCAGATACAGCTTATAAATAAATAACCTCACGTCAATGGTAAAAATCAGACTAGAAATGTAATACAAGAACCATGTGTGAAATCAGCAAGGCACAACTAGGAAATAGATGATATATTAAGAAAACCTCTGGGACATCACCGAAACAAGATTAAATGGAATTGTAAATCCTAAACTAAATCAGAAGAGAACATAATTTATGACAAAAGGATGAAAACCATATGCAAATAATGGCTGCCATGTTCTTTATGTTAACGCAAACAATACAGGGACAGACAAAATTGTTACCAATATCACTCAAATTCTGTATATTTTTTCCAGACTATGATGTTCATTGTCTTATGTCATGTCCTTATCTTTGGACTGCATATAAACTACAATACGATAAATATAATGGCGACACCTATAACAAATATCAAGATGGAATACAAAACAGTTCACCTAATTGAGTAGCAATTTTGACTGTACAAAAGATGCCAAAAAAGAAATTATGCTATAAATTGTCCAAGTAGCATCAGCTTTTAAAGGCCTAAATATAATATGGAGTTTCATGATATATAATTTTAAAACTAAATTTACAAATTTTCAATTCTAATGTTGTTTCAATCCTAACATATCAGCAAGAGTTGAAAAATGACTAAAGAAATAGAAATGTATTTCAAAATAGATGTACATAAAATGGGATGAATTCAGGAAAGGTGATTAAATCAGAGCAATGTCTGGTCAACCACTAGTAACAACTGTTACAAGAAAAGAAAGATGGAGATATGTTAGGCATACTCTGAGAAGAAATGATCAAAGAATCACAAAGCATGTATTGAAGTGGGAGACAAAAGGTTCAAGAAAGAAAGGCATCCTAGGGAAACCAGGAAACAAACATTAATGAGAGAAGTGAGAAATATTGGAATTAATTCCATAGAAGAGTGAACAATCTGGTCTTCAGGTCTGGAGAAATCTCCAGGTTTGGAGAAATTTCTCACAGATCCTATGTAGCATATAACAGTAAGATAGGAATACAACAATGATATTCATGAAAAAAATTATCAATAAATTTACATTCGCTATTATAGACCTTTGCCATTACTTATTTTACTTCCTTTAAAAAAAAGTTTTTAAAATACTGAAGTGAATATGCATAGATACATGCATTCCAAGTAGTCTTCCCCTTACAAGCAATTGGAAAACTATCTTGCATTATACACAGTGCACAATTCAATTTACTTGTCTTTAGTAAATAAATGTGCTTGAAAAATTACCTATTTTTCAACTGGATTCATTGACTAAGCATGGCAACAAATGAAAACAAGGCAAACAGAAAAAAATGAAAGGCAATGAACAGTGCTGAAATAAATTAGAAGGCTTATAATGGAATAGTCAAGACATAGAGTGCAGAACAGCTGTGTATTAAGCAAATAATCTTAGAGAGTGTATCAATTGCAAGGCAGTAAAATAATAACTGGGAACTTACCCTCAGAAAATAAATGTTCAACAGCTTCTAAATCCCATATGATTGTTCCAGCAGAACCCCCACTTGATCCTCTAATTTTGCAGTCTAAAAACTTGGAAGTATCCTCTTCAGCTATATATTTATAAGCAAATACAAAAAATATATTGATAGTTGCAGTAGTATCTCAGTAACAAATGTCTACAAAGTTATGATAAATGTAGTAATATTAGTATGTTATATCTCAGAGTAGTTAAAATCACTTCATTTGTAATGACTAATGTTGTACTCATTACCAAAATTCAGTCTTACTTCAAAGTTAACACAAAACTAGTTGGTTATACTTAACCCTATGAACCTGAGATCCTGATATATGGGTCTGAAATGTAAACATTTCACTTTCTGATATCCCTCTTTATAGATCTGAAACACACTTTCCCCGTTTCCACTCACACTTTTTTGGATAACAATTTACATGATCAAATACCTTGTCCTGAGCAGAGCTTTGTCACCCTGTCTTTTTTATTTTTTCTCATATGACATATGTCCTGCCTCTGTAGCCATCATGATAAAAAATTAGTTACATCCTGAATTCCTCTTCTTCATGGTCTTCCTCTTCGCTGGATGCCTCCTTCCTTAATGGTCATAACAGTTTTACTAATCCTATTTAACTGTATCCAGATATGTTGTGGGTTCATTAAAAAAAATTGCACTATAATAAGAACTTAATAGACAATCAACAAAATTAGAAAAAAAAAAATGATAAAAGTACAATATTACCAGAGTAAAAGAGTCCAATCCAGTCCTGAGCTCCGACATCTTCTTTCATGTCCCATTCCACACGAACTCTTGCATCAGGTGTCTTTCCTATATCCCTCAGCCAGAAAACAGTCTTATCAACAGATAAACTAGACCAACTTTGTGGACTAAGTAAGTTCAAATTAGAATCACTGTTACTACGTTCTGGAATTGGACCATGCTGTTCCATATACCGTGCTGCAGATGCCCCACGAGGAAGGGACAAATCATCAATTGAGCTGTAGTCTGAACTACTCCTTTGTACTTTGGCCATTACACATTAGTTTTCAGAAACACAGCCATAATTTAACCTGAATTAAATGTACACATTCTAATCATTACAAAACAATTAACTGTTTGCACACACATCGGAAAATGAGTTAATTATCTTCTTTTTTTTTATCTTATAGTCTCATTAATATTTACTTGATAAACTATCTAAACGATATGCGTTACTCTCTGAAGTTGGGATAATAAATGAAAAAAACATGCAAAATCACAGCTAGACATTTAAGGTACCATAATTAACTCTGGAAATAAAATACTTGTGGAATGGATTTGTATAATGTATAGAGTTTTTTCGTGTGCATAATCTGACATAAGAGAATTGTGGGTTTAGCGCTACACTTGACATTCCACATGTAAGGAAAGGAATCAGCCCTCCTGCCCTATAGATAGTATATAAATATGAAGTGGCATGCACTTCATACCCCAAAGTCTGAAAAGGCTACGAGACATTTGAAAAAAAATACTTATAATTGTTAACAAGAAGAATGCCTATTTCCTACAGCAGTTAATATCATCTTGTGTTATACCAGCAGAAGCACAATTATACATTTGAAAAAGTTGGCCTTGAATTACAATTTATTTAAAATGCACTCCTAACCTATCCAGGTTTTAAATAGATCAAGTATTTTAAGCAAACAATCAATAGTGACACTAAAGCTGCATGATTTTTTTTTAAAATACAGAAAGAAGTGGGATTGGGGAGCGGAAGAAAGAAAATAAATCTCATAAATGTAGCAACTCAGACAACTGACCCAGACGTGACTAATTTTAGATTAAATTTTACAGCATTAGTAATATCTGAAAAGTAATATCTTGAATGGAAGCAGAAAATCTACAAGGAAACTATGTTTCAAAACTCACTGAGCTATGGAAAATGTGGAAGACAATAAAAGGGACCCACACATAAGTACAATTGACTTATTGAGCACTATCACTCACTATCACTATAGCCACTTTGATAATTTTTTCAAAATGGTGCTATATCATTAAAAACAACATAGCTAGATAGGCCTTGAAATTTGCAATTCAATGACACCTCACCCAAGTCTGTACCTCAATTCTGAAAAAAAGTTATGAATTTTTTATGAATTAATAATTGCTAAATAATAAATACATGAAAAATATAGGGTAAATTGAAAATATGGATCTCTATAAACTGTGTCAATGTTATAGCAAAGTGCTTACATTATCTTAAATATCTTTCTTATTTATAATACAAAACCATAAAAACCATACATTTTTGTGTGCGGGAACACAAAATGCATTCATAGATTATATTGTCGCAATGTTTTGAAACACGCAGAACTAATTAATATTCAAAATGGTGGGCTAATTTGCATATTTTGAATAATTACTATATTGGCATTTGAGCCGCATTTGTTATTTTCACATCAAACTACAACAGTAATGCAGATCGAATGATGTTAAATCAGTAAGTATCAGGCACAGAATGTAGAAATTATGTAGTAGATGTTATGTAACACTAATTAGAGCAGTAATTAGCAATTAATATCTCAAATTACATAATATAAAAAGTTTTGCAGAAAATTAGAGCACATGATTGTGACATATCATTTTCATCGTCTCAAATAGACGAGTAATAATAGCAGAATATAATGAAGTTATCTTAAATAATATTGTACTACTGGCTATAAATGAGGAAAAAAATACTTAGATGTGTCAACTATGAAACAATACTGAATATCAAATATGTGGCATCACCAAGAACATAATCCACTCACAATTTTGACATGGTCATGTGGTAATCTTCTTACTGATGGTGATGGCATCACATGTTCTCCAAGTTAGGGGTACATAGCGAATAATCCTCTTGTCAGCTGTTGTCTTGGTCTTGAACGACACAACTTTCTTGATGTAGAAACGTCTTCCCATCTATATCCCATGCTTAAATTCAAGCATTCCTAAATTCAAGACTTGACAGAATTATCTATTGCAACAAATTTCAATGTCTTTAAATAGTATTACAATGAGATCTTGGTAGAGTATATTGTCATATTTATTGTGTTATCAAGCCAGTTACCAAACTATACAAAATTGTTTACCATGGCAACAAGTGATAAGGTTATAGACTATAAGCAGTGTAAATTATTTACTAAATATTGTTCTATTTTTGGGATTTGTTCTTATTATTGGATATACTGTGTAGATATATATATGTGTGTGGTAACCACCAAGTGATAGGTATTAAATGTGTTGGAAATTCTAAACTTGAAGGTAAGTTGGAACATTTTTTTATTTTTAATATTTGCTTTTTGTTGCAAATAATTTTACATTTACAAATTTCCTATTAACAAACAATTGTTTTAGATCTATCTTAAAGTATATTCATTTACCTACAAAATGGTATATTACTCATAAACATCTGTTAGTAATTAAGAAAACTGCAGCTGGTTGTGTACATGCACCTGAAAATGAGACCTAAATTTAATTCGGCCGCAAACTGCATTTCAATTCAGTAGCTAATCAGTTAAAGTTCTATTTGTGTATCTTATCAGTTTGTCAAAGTATGAGATACAAGATATAAGGCACATTTCATTGCCATACTTACCAGTTTCTGTTGCAAACACAACAGTCAATACTTTCTTTGCCACCTCAGAAATAGTATTCACTCATTATAATTATAGTGCCAGTGGGTCTGCAACGGTACAACATAGCATCTGCGCTACATACTCCTTAACTGGGTACACTGCTTCAAACTGCATCAAATGTGACCTCAGATCTTCAATACGCTTCTTGCTATCCATGGTCAAAGTTAAATCAATTCAAAAATGATAAAATTAGTCACAATCAGTGAATCTGTAGAAATAAAAACGTTGGGGTATTAGAATTATTGCTTCAAACTGCGTCAAATATGATCTCAGATTTTTAGTACACTTCTTGCTTTCCATGGTCCAAGTTAAATCAATTCAGAAATGATAAAATCAGTGAATCTGCAGACATAAAAACACATTGTTCTATTTAGTTAGTACTTTCGACTTAGAAATAAGGTTTTTTTTAAAGTCGCAGACGGCGACGCTGAGTAATAATTAAATTATAATGAGATTACAGATTAACAATCTTGTA
Source organism: Arion vulgaris (assembly GCA_020796225.1). Taxonomy (NCBI): domain Eukaryota; kingdom Metazoa; phylum Mollusca; class Gastropoda; order Stylommatophora; family Arionidae; genus Arion; species Arion vulgaris. The sequence continues at coordinate 77,489,463 of CM036756.1, forward strand.
AATAATTGCTTTAAACATTAGAACACAAATATGTTGTACCTTATTTACACTCTTGCAGTTAATATAAGTTAATACAGACAGAATCATGTTAGTTATTTAACATATTTTTTTAAATGGCGGATGCGCGATGACGCATGTTGCCAAGCCAATTACGCATAACCCATAGCTCACAAAAAATTGAGTTACAATAACTCTGAATAACACTGAGGCTTCAAAGTTCATACATACATGTTAAAGAGGATGCTAAATTCAAATATGATGTCTATTTTAAGTTATGTACATATAAAGTATAAGATAATTGCACTATACTCACCAAAAACTGTTCATTTAGCTTGTAGAAAGATAACCAGAAAATATTTTCTTCCAACTCTCAAACGAAAATGTGAAGAAACCATTTGCCCCCAAATCTCCTTCTATATGTAGTAGTCAAAAATCGCTAGAATTCTTCTTAATGAATGAAATCGGTATAATTCTCAGCCCGTCTTGCAAACGCTGACGCTACTTACGTAAATTTTTCATAAAAAGTTTTTGTGTTTTCCAAACGAAATTTGATTGTAGAAGTACCTAATCACTATGTCTTACAGTTACTAGTCAAACTTACTACACTTACTACTCAGTGACAGTTAGCAGTTATAATATAAGACTATAAGTTTGTGCTTATCTAGATGAAAGCATATGCTTTATTAATTTATGCAGCCAGGCTTTAGCTTCCTATTTTATATTATTATAATCAAATGTTTCGGTTTAGTTTGTATTATCATGATGATCTGATAGTGATAGTTACTGATAGTACAGTTAAGGTATGTTAAGTCATAGGCGATAGGGCTTGGCTATCAAAAAAACAACTTTCGATAATAATAAAATAATTGTTCTCAAATCTTAAATATGAACTACTCTATACAACATTTCACAATTCTATCAAATCTTGTTTTGTTCACGTGTCTCCCAATCTTAGTTTGCAGTTTTAATCAGTCAATCATTAACTTAAATTTAGTGAAGAAGTGACGAGTGTTTTTCTATTTTCTTGGAGTCTGAGCTATATATTTATATATAAATAGAATTGATATATTACTAATCGTTGAGGAGGCTAGTTTGCTACATAATAATAAGTTTCTTGCTTCATTACAGTTGTGCATAACTTCAAATAATAATATATTTAATGAAATGCAAATAACAACGTCGCTGCTTTGTTTTATAAGTACAATATATTATTATTATTGTGTCTTCTCCAGAAAGCTTCCTGTTTTAGCCGCCATCTTGACTGATGAACATTAACTCGTTAAAATCATAGACCTTCTTTTTTCTTCGGTAAACATCACATTCGTAATTTAACGAAATCATCGGTAATGTATTTCAGCAAGATCGTGTCTCATCATCATCAAATAGCTTGTCCTGAGCAGAACTTTGCCACCCAACAGTCCTTCGGAATTTCTCTTCTCACTTAGGCCAGATGTCCTGTCTTTGCAGCCGTCATGTTCAAACCACCAGTTACATCCTGAATCCATCTCTCTCATAGGCCAGATGTCCTGCCTCTGCAACCGTCATGTTCAAACCATCAGTTACACCAGCGTTTCCCAAAGTGGGCGGTACCGCCCCTCTGTGGGCGCTGAAGCCTTCATGGGGGGGGGGCCGCGATGATGTGTTTAGAAGCATTTGGGGGCAGTTAATTTATCGTGTTTTTTCAATTGAATAATCATAAAAATTTGAATTCTGCATTTTAATTCATTTTATGCCCATCTTACACAATCCATTTTTTCATCAATTTTCTATTTTTTGAATATAATCATTTGAAAAATGACCATGAATGACAGAGCTATATATCAATTTTCTATGTCAAAGTGAAAATAGAGCACGTATATATATATATATATATATATATATATATATATATATATATATATATATATATATATATATATATGGGATGGGGGGGGCGTTGGTAAACTGTTATAATGGGGGCGTTACAAAGTTTATGTCTTGCAAAGTGGACGATGGGCCGAAAAAGTTTGGGAATCTATGAGTTACACCCTAAATCCATCTTCTTCGTGATCTTCCTCTTCTTCTCGTTGTCGGTATGCCTCCTTCCATGATTGCAAAGTTATTAAACTTAATGTAAAGATAGTCAAAAATAATTGATTCTAAAATAACCAGAGGATAAACGAAAACGTGGAAGACCCAAAACTACCCGGAATAGAAAGTAGATAAAAAAAACTAATAAATTAACCACAGCTGAAACACAATACAGAGGACGGTCAAGAACAAAGAAGAAGAGTGTGCATTAGCTGCTTTCCTAAGCGCCAGGGACGTCACATGCTAGTGAGGGAGAGAGATGGTGTTGTTGCATATACGGATTAAAATGTGCATGGTGGTGAGAAGTCAGACGATGGTTTTCCTAGCTATCGCGCACGACAGGGCCGTTGCAGAGTGGAATATAACTGCCTGGAGCGTTCAGAAAGTAATGCACCACATCGATTTTATAATGAACTGTTTGAAAAGGCAATTAAAAAGCATGACATTTATACACAATACGCATGTGCACGTCATTTAAACATCTGTGTAATTCAACATAATCTCCGTCAACTTGTAGGCTCTATAACGTTATGTCAGTGGAGAACTAGGGCATGTAACCAGATTTTGTCTTGATCATGTAGCCATTTTTCGCTTCGTGAATCCTTTTCTTATTATCTTCAAACTTTGTTCCGAGAAGTGCATCTTTAAGACCATCACTTTGCATTCAGTAATTCTCTTGGACTCCGTTTACTGAGGCCCTTATTGATATTGTGTCCGGCTCTTAATCGATGCTTCGAAAGATTCAAAACCTTCGATTAGGGTATAATTGGATGTCATCTGCTGAGACTTTCAATCTCCAGAAGTTTACATGGATTTATTTTCCTGGAAATGACAGTGTTTGTGGCAATGAGATCAGACAAGCTTGCATCAATAGTACTGATCGTCGGGAAGTTGAAGATCGATAGGGGAGATGTACTCTGATTTCTCTGTTACCGCCTTTTGAATGAAGGTAATAAAATTGATATTGAAGCTATCCATCGATTTAAGGAGTCTGGAATTACAAGTTTTATAAGCAGAACTGGATACCTTAGGGGCAGAATTAGCAGTGTGTTAACAAGCGAACAACGGGAACCGTCACTATGTATACATCTGCTGGGGGAGACTGAGCACATATGGGTCTATCGGAGTGCTATGACATCACTTCAGTAGCCAATAACCTTTACAGAATAAAAACGAATTTGGTATACATCACGAGTTCCCTAAACAATAGATCCCCCAAAAAACTTGCCTAAAAAGAATAACAGGCGGAGGATTGCCTTCATTGCACTAGGTTTCCTCGTATGGTCCAGTTCCTGTCGGCATAAATGGATGGTATGCTATCTGCCGAGAGTGTTGGACAACCACTAACTCTGTAGCTTCAGCGGCAATCCTCGGAATCTCATGAAGAAATTTCACATGTTCCTCGGTCTTGATTCGAACTCACAATTTCAAAACGACAGGCAAACATCTTAACCACTTCGCCATAGAAAGATAAAACACGTAATCACAAAGTACTGTAGTTTTACAAATTACAAAAACAATGACAAATACAGCAACGATTCTAGTCAACAAGGCCTTTATCAAGCAAACGAACAACAGAAGTGACAAATTTAAAAACATATGGACGACTACATACAAACATTTCCTGTTGTTCGTTTGTTTGATAAAGGCCTTGTTGGTCGAAACGTTGCTGTATTTTGTCATTGTTTTTGTAATTTGTAAAACTACAGTACTTTGTGATTAGGTGTTTTGCCAATCAAATAGTTTTACTGCAGTCTCATCTATTTTGTGCATAGAAAGATAAGAAGCTTGTACAATCAGCAGTTTACATACACCAGCCACAGATATATAATTTGCCATTTACTGAGATAGACTGAGTTGCTATGATTATGTCTTGAATGTGCAGATGTAGGTTTCGTTAACCAATTATTAAGCCTCTCTCTCTCATCTCTCTTATGTCTTTTTAAACCCAGATTGGTGCATATGCTCCCAACCAACTCAAGCATTTTCCTATATTTTTTCATGTATATCTTGGTTTCCTCTTTTTTTCTTTCTATGTGGGTTCCAGGAAAGAGCCATTCTTGTTATTTCACACCACCCTCCCCTACCCGCCGGTTTTTAAGGTATGTCCTTTCCTTTCTAGTATCATGTCTTCACATTTTGGTTCATTGAGATCTATCTCAATTATTAAGCTACTACCCTAGAATTATGCTGAAATAATTATGCTTAAATTTTAGGCGGAAGATACGCTTAGGAAAATATGTGATCCTTCCGGAATTGAAACAGGAGAGGAATGGATTGCTGTGCCACCTCAATTTCAGACTGCTTTCACCGTTATTACATCTATTAAGAAAACTGCGAACAAAATATTCTATCACTGATTAACGTGGAGGTAGAGGCCCTCTTGAATGACATCATCAATGATACAGATGTGGTTATTTACACTGATGGTTCAGTCATTCGCCAACAACACTGTGCGTGGGCTTTTTCAGCACGCTCAAGAGGAAAAATAATAAGAGAGGCCAGTGGGGCTTACGCAACAACCACAAGTAGTTTGACAATGGAGGTTCAGGCGGTTATGGAGGCGGTGAACTGGTTGACATCTCACAACTACTCTCATGTTTTCATACTCAGTGACTCCATGAGTATGATTCGTAAAGTCAAATCAGGAATGGTGAGACACAACTGGGTGGAGGTATTGGTACAGACAATGATCAGAGAAATCACCATTTTCGTCCCTGGTCACACAGGAGTTAGGGGTAATGAACGAGCTGATAGATTGGCTGGCTTGGCTAAAATATCAGAGGGAGCTGCTATGGATCGAAATGACACTCTTCACGCATTGAGAGAGTCTTTCCGAACAGAGGAGTTTCAGGGCTGTGATTCCCACTCGCTGACCAGATTGAAAGAGATGGGTGTCAATACTGGTGCAGCCCAAAAAGAACAACATACTAAATATGCAAAGAGATTGATTAATCAACATCGAACTGGCATGTTGGGTCGCTGGACGCTGCTGGATTTGCTGAGGCGGAGATCGGAGCACCTATGGACATATCCGAAGTGCTATGATGATAGTCCTCATATAACTGATATGCTTATATACTTGCAGACAACAATATCTATGTTATGTCAACCGCTGCAGCAACCATCTCAAACATCCCTTGCTCATTGCCCCTTGAAAACTGGTTGTCACATCTCACTCTACCACGAAGACATTGACCAGGTCTAGTACTCAATTCAAGAAGTCGGACCAGGGTAAAGGACTTGTCTGGGTGCTACAAAATCATAGCATTCTGCATTAACCACAACAGTTCTGTCTATACTTTTGCCTATTTGAATTGGGGTATTATTTGCAAACAAATCTGCATGTTCAATACTATGCAAAAAAGACTTAAAGTGGGACAGCTGAATGCTGTCCAGTCATTTGCAACAAAGATTGCCGGAGGTAACTTTTCGAAGCAGCCATACAACTTGATGTATGCAGCAATAGTTCCATATATATGAGATATATACAACTGGAAGATTGGGATTTTGCAGATGATATTGCTATGTTAAGTAAAAACAACCAAGATATGCAAAGAAAAGCAGACAACTTATCGTCCATAGCATCAAAAGTTGAGTTGCAGATAAGCTATGAAAAGACATATAATGAAGTCCCCTATGATTAGAAATGCAGATATCACGCTGGAATTCAAAATGATGAAATATACAGTGCTGTTTAACTACTTAGTAGCAGTTTTGACTGCATGGAGATACTAAGAAAGCAAGTATACTATGAATTATCAAAGCAACATCAAATTTTATGTCTAAAAATATATGGAACTCAAATGAGTTACATAGTTTTAAAAACTAAATAATAAACTTTCAATGTTATGTAATTTCTAACATATGCCAGTGAAGGTTGGTTATTGGTTATTGGTTACTAAACTGACGTCATTGCACTCCGGGCAGACCCATAGGTGCTCAGTCTCCCAACAGATATCGAAGAGTATGCATACTGATGGTTCCTGTGGCTCGCTGATTAAACACACCTCTCACTCTGCCTCTCATGCATCCAGTTCGACTTGAACAACGGGTCAGTGAAGGTTGGAAAATTACTAAAGATAAAGAAAGTAAGTTGTTAGACATTATTACTGGGAGATGAGAGAAATATCGGATTCACTTCCATAGAAAAGATTGAACAAGTTGCCAAGGATAAAGCTGTATGGCGAAAGTGCTTGCAGGCCATATCTAACATATAATGTTATGAGAGGAATATATCAATACAACTTTATGTACTCCCCATGAACACATAGTTACAAACACCGGGTAGTTTCGGATGTCACAACATAAACACATAGTTACAAACACCGGGTAGTTTCGGATGTCACAACATAAACACATAGTTACAAACACCGGGTAGTTTCGGATGTCACAACATAAACACATAGTTACAAACACCGGGTAGTTTCGGATGTCACAACATAAACACATAGTTACAAACACCGGGTAGTTTCGGATGTCACAACATAAACACATAGTTACAAACACCAAGTAGTTGATGCAACATAAACACATAGTTACAACACGTAGTTTCGGATGTCACAATATAAACACATAGTTACAAACACCGGGTAGTTTCGGATGTCACAACATAAACACATAGTTACAAACACCGGGTAGTTTCAGATGTCACACCATCATATTTATTGTCATTTTTGTTTCAGGTATAAGGTTGAGAAATTACCACCAAAAAATGATATATATTTCCCTTCAATGCAAAAGTAGCCCTTCAAGCAGTTGCAATCAGAAGTATCATAAACATAATAACATGCAATCATAAACATAACAACATGCAACCATATACATAATGTTCCTGTTGTGATAACAACATCAACAACTGTTTTCAATAAACAAACTAATGCTTACTAGTTATCAATAAAAAAAAAAATTCCGTAGCTTTTCAGACCTTATGGTATAAAGTGCCTGTCACTTCATATTTCTAGGTTCTATTGTGTAGGAGGTCCAGTTCCTTTCATCATGTGTGAAACATCGTGTATGGGATTGAACCCACAACCGTCTTGTGTACGAGTCGATAGTCGAACACTTATGCATTATACTAATCCATCCTACACTAGTTAGCTACTTCAAAGAGATTCATACAAGCTATATCTAAAGTTATATCTAAATGTTTTCTGTGTAATAATCTTCAGAATACAGTCTCATTTCTTTAGCATTCAGGACGAGAAAATAAAAACTGAACAAGTACAGTGAGCAAGCAGAATTTATTCAGCATTCTTAAAATTACAATAAAGACTCCATAACCAAGGATACTGTATAATGAATGACTATCTAAAAGTAATTAGGTGCTCTCTGAGGAATATAAGCCATGGAAAGTTAGTTCGGAGTTGGACTTCATTTAGAATTCGTTAGTTTAAAACTTGAACCAAAAATTAGTTTAAAATACTACACAGTTGTATGTGATATTTCAAATAATTTTTAATTATATGTTACATTATATAACTATTAATTACTTTTAGATATACACAAGTACTTTTAGCTAACCAAGTACTGGGACAGTTAATACCACTGTTGTCACATAAAGAGATACCGCTAACAACTAAAGCAAATCTCATAAGAACGATTTTCTGACCAACACTATGTTACCAGTGTCAAACATGGTCAATCTCTCTCTTTAGCCTGTTACGCCTTGGCGTTTAGGGCAGCAACAAACGTACACCATTCTTCCTGTTCATGGCCTTCCTCTGTATTGTGTTCCAGCTATGATTCATTTCCTTCAGCTCTTGCTCTATCGTTCTCCTCCAGGTCGCTTGGGTCTTCACGCTCGCCTACCCTCTGAGTCCATCTCAGAAACATGGCCAATAACAGCAGCTAATGAGCGGAAAATCATAACGACAGAGATGAGGTGTCTTAGAAGAGCTGCAGGTGTGACAATAAGAGACAAAATTAGAAATGAAGAAATCAGAAGAAGACTGGATGTGAAACCAGTTATGCAATTCATAAAAGAACAACAGATTAAATGGTTTGGACACCTGACCAGAATGCCCTGGTATCGCCTACCACAGAGAGCCACACAGAAAAGTATAATGAGTACAAGGCAAGAGGAAGACCACGCAAAGATGGAGCGACGGCAGCAAGAACAGCCTTACGAACATGAATATCAGCTTACAAAGTGCCTTAAAAAAGCACACACAAGATCACTACGTTTCACCCCCAACAATTCCATAAAGAAGTAAATGGTGGAAGAGAAGAAGAAGAAGATACACACAGTGATATTTATTTAAAAAAACAAAAAACAATGTGAGAATGTTTTAGGAATGTTTTGTGTATGAACCTTCATTCAATCCACCTAGAAATAGTCACAATAAGAAACAAATCACTAATTTGTTCATAAACCGTTATACAAGGCAGGACAAGAAGTATTTTATTTATACAAATTATCTGTCTATAATATATTTCCTGCAGGACACAAAGAGAAGAAGCACAAGAGAAACAATATCAGTAGCAGGGTGTGTAGTTCCTTTTCTTTCGTTCGCTTGAAATATTGTCTATATATTCAATGTTGTCTCTTGTATGAACTTCAGTCTTTTGTAGCTCTCACAGAGGTCCGTGTAGTTTTCTGTTGAGTGTTGTTTCGTTAGGCCAGTGAGTTTGCCTCAGTGTATCATATTTGGGGCAGTCTTGAAGTATGTACTCTGCAGTCTGGTGTGCCTGTGCACATGTACACATGGTTGAATTGCCAATCTTGAATTTTGTATACATGTGGCTGCAGAGTAGATTGTGTCCTGTTCTAAGGCGCAGAATGACAACTTGTTCCAGAATGACAACTTGCTCCAATCTGCTCATATTATAGTAATTGTCTTGTGTTGGTAGGGTGTGTAGTAACTTGTCAAACACACTATCAGGGTGTGTAGTAACTTGAGTTAAACACACTGTAAGTAAGTTTTCATCTGCTCTTGAATAACTACTTATAAACTAGTCTTTGTGATGTGATTTACAGTGGTTAATCTGTGATATTATGCACTTTTTGACATAGCATATCAGATTTCAGCATGAATTTTGCTTGATTTTGCTCTCCATAGCCTGTGATAGCCTTCACACTGACTCAGTAGCACTGGTGATTAGTTTTTAGTTAAAGAGGTCTATGGTGCCATCCCAGAAACTGATTTGATATCTCTGCGAAAGTGTTTCTGGACAACAAAAGCCACCACAACCACTTGGGAGTAGACCACTTGCATGTTGAAATTACTTTTTACAACAATATTCTCCTCTCAGTATCATTGCAGCAATATCAGTGTGTGATTCAGTGGCATTGCAAGGTTACCAATGTGTTCCACAGTGACATTGCATTAACATCTATGTGTACCACAGTGACATTGCATTAACACCCATGTGTACCACAGTTACATTGCATCAAAATCTACATATGCCCCAGTGGCACTGTGCTAACATCTGTATGTGTCTCTGTACTATTATGCCAATGTTTATGTGTGCCCCAGTGAAATGGTAAAAACATCTGTGTTCACCTCAGTGGGTGTGCGTTTCAATTGCATTGTCCAAATATCAGTGAATGCATCAGTGAAAGTGAACATTAGTTGTGAGCACCCCCCAGTGAGATTGCAACAATATCTACATATATTTAAGTGCTCTGATCTCCTCAGTATGTCTCTCGGCATATGGCAACTAACGACACCAGTTCTGTGTTGGTTGACTATTAGTCTTTGGCTTCCAGTTTAGTGCTCTTGTATAGATACACCACATTTGACTTGGTATTCATGCATTCTGGCTTGGATTGTAGATTCACCAACATTACTTGAATCATTTACACATCCTCCCTCCCTTAGGAAATTCAGAATATCAGCATGTCCATTGCTCGCCCACATTTTACATTGGTGCATTCATTTTCCCTTACACCTGCATGCCCTGGCACAAAAAAATAAAACCTATTTTTGTCAAGCCTAGACCTCTACAGTGACTGCAACCATTGTCTTTGAGCCCAGCCTGTTTCAATCCTCTTGAGCATACTCATAGAGTCACTGAGAAAACATGCATAAAATGAAATAAGGTCACATTATGCAACCTCTAACTTATCTAACCCTAGTACAAAACACTATTTGTGAGATAATTTGTTCTAGTTATCAACTAATAGCGGACTGCAGAGGATGATGGTAAGATAGCAGGAGAACAACACCTGGTGCAAGTTGGAGATCTGTTGCTGATACCACATAGTTTTAATAGTTTTTATTCAACATACAAATAAAAACAATCCATTCTAATTTAAGTTTTCGCCCATGTCGTGCCGGGGCCCGCAAGGGAAGCAAAGAATAGTACCACTGTGACCTACAAGGCATGTCGTAAGAGGCGACTGATGTAGGACCTAGGGAAGCTACCTAGTAAATAAAAAGCATAGCTGAAATCGGATATGTTGGCCTATTTGTAGGCGTATAACTGGCACAACGTACACTCGCTCTTAGGCTCAGATCACATACAAATCAAACAGAGTGGTTAACAAGTGGTTGATATGGAGCGTTCGAAGAAGATTTCAGTTTCAAGGTAAAGGATTGACTTTACTGAACTGGGTTTCCTTATATAGCCCGGCAGTACTCCATAGAAACGTCATGCCATCTTCAAAGAGTATTGCCAAAAACACAAACTGTAGCTTCGACAACAATCCTATAGACCTACTGAAAAATATGCCCTTATGAACCAAACAAAGTGATCCGATTCAAACCCATGACCTTCAGTGCGCAAGGCAAGTGACTTAATCACTTTGCCATGGTGAAAAACTAGGACAGGTACAAAATAAACATCAAGAATGACTATACAAGCAAATCAACAGAAGATACAAGATTATTGTTTTCAATATCTTAATTAATAAGATCAGTTATATCTTAAAAACACAAGTAACAATAGAGACGACAAAGATGTAAAGAGACCCATGCTATATCCTCAAATGTACAAGTATATTTAAATGTTGGGATACAAAAATATATGGTTAAAATACACCTTTCTTCCCCAAAAGAATTTCATATCCCCTGCTAGATGCTCATTTAATATGGTCACTTTTGAGGGAATGATTTAACCCTTTCACTCTGTAATTTGTTTTACCTTTGGACAGTTAGGATACTATTTGATCCTAATTTATATTGTAATGTATACTGAATGAGCCAGTATGCTTGCTTTATATCGGCTCAGAAAGGCAAAGGGTTTAATGGTTGTCATGTGTAGTGTGCATGGTGAATATTTTTTATGTGAATCATAGTCTGTTGCTGTACTTTGTAAAATTGTCTGGTATGTCACCTTTGTAGTGTCTGTGGCTTAGGGGATAGTACCTCAGTCTATTAACCCCGACGTTCTGTGTTCAAATCACGCTGTGGACAGCTTGGTTGCAAGTTGTTTCCCGTGAATTTTTACAAAAGGACGATGGCACCATCCGTTCAGAAAGCTATGGCAAACTACTGAATGTAATAATGCCTAGAAAATCACAAACAGCGTTAAAAAGCTGGGGTTGATTTGCAAAGTCCTGTAAAGGATATGCAATAATTAAAAAATTATTTATGTCAACTTTAGAATTTGGATACAGAAAATGACTGTAAATAAAATATATGTTAAACAAGACAACAATGGAGTAATATATATATATATATATATATATATATATATATATATATATATATATATATATATATATATATATATATATATATATATATATATACTGTATACATATGTATGTAAATCAGTGAGTTGTCCAGCAACTTGATAATTGAACATACATGTTTCGAGTACACTGAAAAGCCCAACTCAACATGGTTATGTTAATAATTTACATAGAATTTTAATACAATATGAATATTCAATAATGTGCATATATACATAACAAAATAAAATTTCCCGTACTCTTTACAGATATTAGGGTATAAAGTGCTTGTCACTTCATATTTCTAGGCTCTAGTGTGCAGGATGGCCAATTTCTTTTCTCAACAGTGGGACGTTGAGTGTAGGTTTGAATCCACAACCATCTTGAATCAGAGTCAACAGGCAAACGTTTACACATTACGTTAATCCATTCCACTACATATATACATACAAAATGTAAATAAACCGATTCATGGTTGCTTAACACAGCTGGTTTCATTGCAATTTTGGGAGTCCTATAAGTGCACATCAAGCGTCACGTTGGCCTGGAAAGAACAATACTAGAAGGCAGATTCCAGCGAGAGGCAGACCAAGAAGAAGATGGCTACAAGATATTAAAGAAACCTTGAACATGACCATCGACGAAGTGGGTGAACTGGCAAGAGACAAGTGAATTTCAGGTGTGCTGCAAAGAGAGCAACGTCCTATAAAGGATACGCATCTTGATGATGATAAGTGCACAATATATTCCAGCAGATTGTAAAAAGTTTGCATACTGAAGGCTCCTGTAGCTTGCTGGTCGTACACGATGTTTACTTGTGATCTAGAAGTTACTGATGATATTGAAGGACAAGGATTCTCTATTACAAGTTTACTAATTATGGAGTCTTTCCAGTCATCAAAGTATCTTGGTGTGGTTTGTTTAATGTATTGTTTGCTCAAGAAAATTCAGGCTAGCTATTTAAGACAGAAATTACGTGACACATTAAGTACATCCCACATGGTCCATTTAACTTTTATTTTTGTACTGGTGCATGAAGAAGTACAAGGCAATGAATGAGCAGATCCCCTGGCTGATACAGTAGTGACAGAGAAAGGGCTGCGGCTTTTGAGCCCGCTGTTCTAAATTTTGAACTGCTAAGGGTTATTTTACACGCACAACTTTGAATACAGGACCTATATTTTATCATCCATCTCCGATAGGACTAGGAATTCGATTTCACCTACACTGAAATCAGGGATCTTTGGAAAAATATCCTGATGGTTCCAAGAGGGAGCGAACCTGGCACCATTGGAAGGAGATGAGCACCTAACCTTGATGCCACATAGACCCCTATTATATTTATTTATGATTAAAGTATAACATATGTCATTAAAAAAAAAACGTTATGAATGTATTGAACATACTAAAATATGTTATGCAGTGTCAACTAAGCAAGAAAAATCAATATTTAATATTATTTTTAAATGCAAAAATTGTGAGAGAAAAATCTGGTTACCAACAGCTTCCAACATTAATATTTTGAACAGAACAGTCTAGCTACTCTCTTTATGTAGACGTTCCATTTTTGAATATATAAAATTTAAGAAACTTGTCACAGAGTATATGGTTTGTTAACTGTTTACAAACTAGCAACATGACCATGAGTAAAGTAATTCTAATAAAAAATATGTCAAAATAATATTTTTACACACACGATTAAAAAAAACGGCAGTTAAAGACCAAGGATTGTACCAAGTTGATCAATATGGCTTGGTCTCTCACTAGAAATGACATGTCACCTGATAAGAAAATTTTACAAAGTGTGAACCCTGTAGCCTCAGCAATATGATATATTAAAAACAGCTTTAGAGAAATGAATACTAACTTACAAAGTGCATTAGACAAGGCCCATATAAGATCTTACCCTGTGAGGCACAACAGGATTGGAGAAAAGAAAGACACAGAAGATCCTTACATCTTCCCTCAGCATCTCACAATGGAAGAGAGAAGAAAGGAACTGAACTTTACAGCCACCAAAAGAGCTGGGAAGCACCTATTCGGTGGCACAGTTCCATGATCCATTGACATTAAAAAATAACTACAAGTCACCAGAAACTGATCCATTTTCTCTGGAAGAGTGTTCCAGGCAAGAGATCACAGATTTATTTGATTTGAGACAAGGACTGCCTGAATCTAGATTTCTCTCTAGCATAATATATTAACAAGTTGAGCATGAATGTATTGTCTACAAGAGTGGATCCTTATTTTGTAATCTGGGGGACTGCTCCATGCAGAGGATCATCGCTATTTGTATGGGACATGGCTCACATGTGTCTGATTACTGAAGTATATGAACAAAACGATCTAAGTTTCTAATTATTATTACTGTTACACTGTTGGAAGCAACACTTGGGTCAAAGGATAGGATGTACATCTTCTAAATACAAAATTACTTCTCTATTGTTTTTTCCAATGGTTGGCCATGCAATAAGTATCTTGTTATGTCCGCACAACATTTGAAATTCAGTCTGCCAGGCAATGCTAAAGAAGATCTTTGCTGCATAGTATTGGGCACCAAAGTTGTTGTTCCTCCTATCAACACAAGTTCCTAAAAAGGAACCCTTTTCATACTATGAGGTGTACTGGCGTATATGGTGTTAGGCTCTATTTTTCATGAACTATCGGCACACAATGATGTCAACATTATGTTGTCAGACTTTACTTTCCAGTGCTTTTATGGTACCCAATTAAGGCTAAGTCAACATGAGGATCGCTACATTCAGAAAAAATTCCACCCTCACCCCCTGTGGAATTGAACCTGGACCACACCTCTAAGGAGCAAGTGCGCTAATCACCACTATTGCGGCTCCCAGGTTAGAAGTTCTAGGAGTGTTAAATCAAAATGTCACCTAAGTGGTTACCGGGGCCAAATTGGGGTGTAAAGAATAGAACCACTGTTATCTGCCACGCATGTCGTAAGTGACGACTAAGGAGGTTGGGCATGGGGCTAGCAAGTACCCCATGCCGTAAGAAACACTAGATGGCTACAGAATGGAGAGCGAACAGAGTAAACGCTGGGGTGAAGCTGGACACATCGCCGAAGGATAAGCACCAGAGCTCCAAATGGAGCTGAAGATGTGACGTAAAACACACCAATGCCAAGGCTGCAATAATCAGATTTCCACATGAATAGAATTTATGGGGAGGTCTGGTACATCGGTCTGGGTGGTGATCGCAGAGAGAGAAATCTAAAGTTATATTTTATTTCCTTTATCTTGTTAGACAGTACAAAAGTATTGCTCCGGCATATTTTTAGAAGTGAGTGAAAGAGTTTTTTTGTTTATCATTGACAATATTTTCAGTTTAAATTACCAAATATCAGCATCTGGTCACATCCCTTTTTTGAGATTTATAGTCATGAATAAGTATACCCATCTTTCAGCCAAAGAGATAGTTTACTTTGATTTCCATTTCCAGCAAAAGTTCTTCCTAGGGTCATCTTGGACAAGATGAAAGATGTCACTAACCAAAAGCTTAGAGATAAATAGCTTGAGTTCAAGAAAGATAATCTTGTAATGACCAGATAGTCATCCAGAGAATCATCCTAGAACAAATAATGAAGAGGCAGAGACTACATGTGTTTTGTAGATTTCAAGATGGCAATCTATATGGAACACCCTGAAACATTATGGGGTACCAGAGGGGATTGTAAACATCATCCAGCAAACTCTACAAGGAGTTTGGCTTGCTAGGTTATTCAAAATGGAAGGCTGTCGGAGGAGTTCCAGGTCACTACTGGTGTTAGACAAGGAAGTCTGCTGTCCCCTCTCTCACCCCTCCTCACTTCTTGGTGCTGCTCGATTGGGTTACAAGCACAGTATATGCAAGATCCAGGAAGGCATTCAGTGGACACTTATGTCAAAATTGGAGGACCTGGGCTTTCAGATGAACTTGCTCTCCCACGATTGCAAGACATGCAGGAAAAAAGATGCGCTGGCAGAAAATGTGCAGCGGGTGGGTCTTAAAATCAGCAGAGAGAAGACAAAAGTACTATAAAGCAACAAAATGCAGGAAAACACCCAGCATTGATTGAAGGAAGGATAATGGAAGATAGTGGTGAGTTTGTCTACCTTGGCAGTAAGATCTGCCAATCAGGAGGTACAGATAAAGCAACCACGCCATTTATTCTCAATTTTAAGCAATTAATTCAAGGAAGTAAAAAATAATTTTTTTTTAAATTACGATCAACTACTCAGCAATAAATAAACATATATATTTATTATATACTAAATTGAAGAACTGATACGCAATAGAATAACAAGGTTAAAGTAGTATAGTAAATTAGTAGAAGTAAAACTAGAAAGACTTCTTATAAGGAAGCAACTCTATGGCGCAGTGTGCAGCTTAAAGCGTGCAACGAACTTCGCCGTGGCGCAGTGTGCGGCTAAAGCGTGGAAAGAGTTAATGCTACTATTAGAAAAGCCGCCACAACAAGCTTATGCTCTTCTGTGCATAGTGTCGAAATTTACTGACATCTCCAGCAAAAAAAAAACTAAGAATATTCAGCATCTTCTTTAATGATCTATCGGCACTTGAGCTCTCGCCCTTCTGCCTAATGCTATGTAGTAGTATCTGCATGTGCTTGTAAGTTGTTCTTTTGTTCTGTATAATGTGTTCCATTTATCTGAACTTGGAGCAAGGAGGATCTTTCTGACAGAGTATTCAGCTCAACGGTGAAATCCGTCTTTGTGTATAGCTTTAAAACGTGGTGAATCAAAGTCTAACACAATAAGATTCAGACCTTTATCAGAAACGTCTTTAGTGGATTCTCAGACTGAGATGGTATGAAAGAGTGGCAAACATAGATCTGTGTAAAAGGACAAGAACCCATGATGACCTAGGTCAGGAGGAGAAAATAGTGGTGTGCCAGGCATACTCTGAGGAAGACACAGTTGAGTGTCACTAGACAGGCATTAAAATAGAACCTGGCAGGGTACTGAAAAAGAGGATGCCCGTAAAAAGAGTTTGTGAAGAACCAGGAAAGGTGAACAACAACTGTTGAGACCCTATGCTCCATTAGGAACAGAGAAGAATAAAAAGAACAATTTTGATATGGGTATAGTTATTAAAGTTGAAAATTATTTCTAAACCAAGAATCTTGTTATACATATTGTAATTTTAAATTTATTATTATGTTTTGAGAAAGATGGTCACAGCCCAAAGTAAAAATAAAATGCTGAAACGGATGATACAATGAACATATATTGAATGGTTTCATTTCATGACTAGGAATAATTCCAACACTAAAGAGAGGCAGACACAATTATGGAAATCCTATTCTAATAAGCACTAAACACACAAAAAAAATGAAAAACATCAACTGTGAAAATTCATAAACTACAGGGAAGGTTTCAATAAAAATCTGATATAAGATAGACATTTCATTGAGTAAAGAATACAATGGATTTGGTCTCAGTGCCATGTAATCAGTTGCATAACATTAAAGCTTACTTGATGTGTAAATGTATCAATTAGTTTAAATATATACAGCATATATTTTGTCACCATACTTATTCAACACATATGCGGAGAACATCATGAGGAATGTAAAAGACAATGCCAACTATGTGAATTACGACCCTCTCACTATAGGCGGCAAATGCATACCAGAGCTTAGATACACAGACGATACAGTATTATTATCCACCAGCAAAGAAGGTTTGGAAAACCTAATCATGATGACCAAGAAACATAATGAAGACCAACATCTATATTTGAATACACAAAAACAAAAATCATGTCAACTGACAAAGCAAAAGGTTTACCTAACATCCAAATAGACAATGAAGAACTCCAATGTGTAGAGAGCTACGAATATCTGGGCTCAATAATTAACAATAACGGTGACTGCTCCAAAGAGATCTCAAGAAGATTGGCAATCAAGAAGTTATTCACAATGAAGAACATGTGGCAAAGCACCAGCAAAATATTAAAATTAAAAATATTGAGAGCATGCATTTTCCCAGTGGCTACTTATGGTTGTGAATCATGGACTATAACACAAAAATTAAGAACGAAAACCCAGTCCTTCGAAACTAAATGCTACAGAAAGATCCTACGAATACCATGGACAGAAAAAGAAAGAACACACATGTCCTGAAAGAACTAAATGTTAAAGAAAATTGGCTGATAAAAAACATACTATACAGAAAAATTACATACTTTGGTCACATCAAGCGTCACAATGGCCTGGAAAGAACAATACTAGAGGGCAGGGTCCCAGGACGAGACCAAGAAGAAGATGGCTACAAGATATTAAAGAAACCATGAATATGACCATCGACAAGTGGGTGAACTGGCAAGAGACAGAGTGAATTTCAGATGTGCTGCAAAGAGAGCAATGTCCTATAAAGGATACGCACCTTGATGATGATATACAGCAACCTTAACATGAAGTAGTCAGGAAATCAAGTAAAATAAAAGATTTTGATTTCGTCATCATCAAATAGCTTGTCCTGAGCAGAACTTTGCCAACCTAACATCCTTTGAAATTTCTCTCTCTCATAGACAAAATGTCAAGATGGCCGTCATGTTCAAATCATCAGTTTCATCCAGAATCCATTTTCTCAGTGATCTTCCTTCTCTCCTCTTTGCCGAGATGCCTTCTGCCATAATGGGCCTATTCAACCCTTTATGTCTCTTTATATGTGCAAAATAATTCAACATTATTCTTATTTGTAACATCATACTATGACTAGATAATTAAATAAGGACCTGGGAGAATTCAAGACTGAGCTGTAAGAAATCTTAAGTAATTTGGAAAGAAAAAGAAACCAGTGAAATAAGGGTGACAATTTCAGATAATTAAATGAAAGAGATGGAATATGTCACAGCATCATTTGTAATGTCTGGGAGACTATCAAGTTCCTTAAGAGTGGCTCACATGGTCTGGTTGAGTTTTCTGTCTTTTTATTATATCTGCTAGCACTGAATTTTCATTGCTTTTTGTTACTTTGATCTTAATTGCCAAGGATTGTTAATCTTAATCTTTGATCTTAATTGCCAAGGATATGATCAACATTCCTCTAAGAACTATATGGCCTATTTCGTCATTAATTATGGTCAATTGGCAAGTGTTTTACTGTGACAAGTTTTAAGCTTGTCTCTCATCCCTAAGTCACTTTAAAACAAATTCTGCACTTTTACTTAATGTTGTTTTCCACATAACTTGGTCATCAGCTAGTTTTTCCCATTTGTTGGGACTGATAGAAAAGTTCTTTAATGAGGCCTTGGAGACATCCTTATATCTGAGCAGTGGTCAGTCTTGGTGCCTCTTCCCTTCCGAAAGTTGCTGTGGTATGCGGCTATTGTCCATTCTTATCACATGCCCTAGTCATCTTAGTTTTCTACTGCTGAGCATGCATATGATGGAAGGCAAGTTTGCATGTTGCAGTACTTTATAAAACATATACAAACTACAAAACTTGTATCCAACAAAGTACTATATGTCCATACTTAGAAATTTTTAATGTCAAGTAAAGGACTGCATTAAGCATAGTGAAATATATAGCAATGCATATCACAGGAAATATAAACAAAGCAAACCAAAAAAATAACAATTTTACATCCAACTTCATAGCTTGACCTTAGTATTATGTGGATATTTGTACAGTTTTGTAGCATATATATATATATATATTACTGTTGGACATAAGTACACACATTGTAATAATGTGTGACATATACTTCTACAACGTTCAGGTTAAAGAGATACTTGGAAGGATTTCAAAAATGGGCCCAAAGGCGAAGGATTGACTTCATTGCACTGGCTTTCCCCCTATAGTTCTGTGCCTTTTGGCACAGTAGGTATGCTATCTGCTGAGAACATTGCGCAAAGCAAAACTCCATAGCTACAGCAACAATCTTAGGGATCTCCGGAAAAAATTGCACATGTGTCTCGGTCCCGATTCGAACCACAACCTTCAGTACAACAGGCAAATGATTTAACCACTTTGCCATTGAGACCCTCATTTGAAGAAGGATTAACCTTTAATACATACACACTATATATATATATGTTATAGTTCAGAAAGTATTGGGAATAATATAACAAATACTATATGACTTCTTTTGTCTGTAGTAGCCTGTATTTTACATACTTATACAATTATACTCCACCTTTCTGCCATCTTGTCTGCTGTTTTCTCTTTCCGTTCGTCGCTAACCTACGTCAAACTCGTGTACTGCTGTTCTGTCTTCGCTACTATTTTGCAGCCTTTCTTTAGTATGTCTCGTCTGCTACTATTACTGGTTTACTGTCTATTACCGTCTTATGCCTATGGCATCCTATCATAGACCCACTAGTCGATTTGTTGCCGTCCCGGCAAGTACATATCTTTATATATATATGGTAAACAAGGAAAGACTTTGGACACATCTATCAATGAAAATAAATCGCAATAGTTTATATTAAAAAAAAGGAACATATTTATAGACTTTTTTGAGAAGAAATTAAAATATTAAATCAAGCAATGACATAGCCCTTACCATGTGATGACTATGTATGTAGGTACCAAGCAAATTTAATATGCCACAGCACAGAAATCCAAATAAATATATCAAAGAAAGCTTCATTAGTGTCATACAACACATGTGATGAGAGCAATTGTAAACATGACAAGAAAACAAACTACTACTTCAAATGTTGAGGCCACAACGATGACGATAGACAGGCAAGTATGGTCATCATCATCAGGTGCCATGCCGGCTGGTATAGGTGATCATGGATCTCCATAAATCTCTGGTGTTTGATATCATTTCAGAAGTTGACGCTCTTCAGTGCCATGACGTCAGGCTATACAAAATTTTCTCTCTGTCTCGTCTCCCCTCGATGTTACAATGTGTTCTAAACCTCCCTTTCTCATCTAATGCCTGAACACCGATGACTGCCTCTTTCTTATATTGATAAGCTTTCTCTGTGTCTTGACCTCATTCAGCATCTCCACACTCTAGCACATTTTTTCCCCTTCCCGTTTTAGATTCTTCATTTTCACTTCTCTCTTTATTCACTGATTTCTTCACCTTCTTTTTTGAGCTTTTGATGTTCATTGCTGTAGATATGAACTGGCTCCATTCATCTCTGTTCTTAACCTTCATTTCTCAATTGTTGACTCCTAGTATTCCTAGGTCTACTTCAATGTTATCTCTCCATTATTTTCTTTAGTATGCCTCAGGGACTTTATACTCTCAGTTTATTTGTATATGCAATATTAGGTTGTCTGTGATTCTGTAAATATGTCCTAGCCATCATACTCTGTTAACCTTCATGATGGGAGTAATTAAGTGATTTAAATAAATTATAAATATCATTAGTGTTTTTCATTCTCCACTATTTTCATCCTTGTTAGCCCCAAAGATTCACCTTAAAACTAATCTTATTTTCAAAGGTCTGTAATAATGTTTTATCTTGGTTTGTTGCTCTCCAGGTTTCAGATCAATATAGAACAATTGGTCTTATTAAAGTTTTGTATATTGTGATATTGGTATTAGATTTTAGCAGGTGTTGTAAGGCAAAGAATACCTTATTTCCTGATTGCATTCTAGACTTTATTTTTTCTCTTATTATGTTGGATCTATTGAAGTTTGTGTAATGTACTTATTTGTTGCTGTTCTTTTGATTTTCATATTATCTAGTTTTGATGTATTTAGCTTCAATTTTATTTTCCTCTCTTGTTATTATCATATATTCTCTCGTCTAGATTCATATTTAGTTCCAGTTGCTCCGATGGTTCTATTATCAACGAATATCAAAGCAGGCATTGAAGTGGGATGCAAAGGGTTCAAGAAAGACCCAAGGAGACCCTGAAACGAACTTTGCTGAAAGAGGCAGGAAATATCGGTCTCAGTTCCATGGAGGAAATTGAGCGAGTTGCCCAGAATAGATCGGTATGGAGAAATTACTTGCAGGCCCTATTTAACGTATAACGGTACGAGAGGAATTATTATTATGTGTGTATATATATATATATATATGATCTGAGGTAGTTCCCCCCTTTCCTTTACCAATCTATCGGCATCTTAACTGCTCTCATATAATTGCATGCCAAAGAATGGATGCACTAAGTTAAGTCATCACATACATAAATAAGTGCAAACCATTTTACAGAAAGAGGACACAAGATGAGACAAGTTTAAAAACAGTTGATATTTCAAGTATGAAACATGTTTTAAAGTGTCATCATCATTATTAACTTTATATTTTGTTAAAATTAAAAATACTCCAGGAACAATTGTTTATATTAGCTGCCTCACATAGTATGGAACAAAATGTCTTTGTGATGAGATGGTAAAACGCAGAACAAATGTGACAAAGCATCATGATATGACACACATAACATATGTAACAAATGTGACAAAGCATCATGATATGACACACATAACATATGTAACAAATGTGACAAAGCATCATGATATGACACACATCATAACATATGTACCTTTTAAATGACATAAGTTCAAACATTTCATTTACTGACAGTAAGAGTTTAGACAATAACATTATAACAAGTAGTGACTATATATATATATATATATATATCTTCAACGGATTCTCAGACTGAGATGGTATGCCAGCTGCAAACACAGAACTGTGGATAAGAACAGAACCCCATGATGAATCAGGTTAAGAGGAGATAATGGTGATGTGTTGGGCATAATCTGTGGAAGACACAGTCGATTGTCACTAGACAAGCACTTGAAAGTAATCCCAAGGAAAAACAGAAGGATCTTAAACAGACCTGAACAGTCTCTGAAGAACTGATGGACGCTGATATCCGGAAGTATAACAAACCAGCAGGAATTAGGTAAATGTCAAACAAAAAGTGAATGAGCTTGCGTCCACAAGTAGAGGAAAGACATAAATAATGTTACAACGTCTCTATAACAGTAGATCTATTTCGAGCTTTCGTAAAAGGAAAGAGGAAGACCACTAAGGTAAAAGAATTATTTAGTTTATAACATTGTGAGTAATCCTTGTTAAATATACAGAATAAAGGAATCTATAACAAGTCTCACATTAAGACTACAAAACAAAACAGAAAACATGAATAGTCACACCTGTCACAGTGTGACACAAAAGTAGGAAAAGATAAAAGGAATCTTTAAATGTTTATTTATATCATTAGATTACTTCAGACACTTGAGAGATTAAAGTGGATGAATAAATTAAGGATTTGTATTTTCTGCACGTATAAGTTCTTTGTCTCCCTAACTGAAGAAAATTGTTCCAGACTTTGCTAATAATATCTCAAATTGTGCTGAATAAACAAAGAGCCTAATTTCTTGTTTGAATTTAATGAGTGATGTATGTATAGCAACCATCGCTATCTAATATTATAATATTTAACAAATTTACTTAATTAAAAGTATTTAGACATGCTTAAGACAAATTAAATTGAATATTCTAAGAAATAGTATTACAATTTTGCATATAAAAATGTGAAAGATGCTCACGCTAAGAAGCTATAGCTGAATGTCATACTGATCTATAGTCCCTAAGAATTACAACTGCATGAAAATCTGCTATGGGCCAGGCTGAGAGCAACTGTAATGTGGCTAAAGCTAGCTATCGAATAGCACTAGTAGCTCCATCGCTGTGACACCACCTTGATAGACTATGATAGTTCGAATAGTTAAATCTGGTAATCAGCATATCCGAAGGATAACTAGTGTTCCATATACTTGGTAAGTTTGACACGTGTTTTATGTAAACTATATGTATTATACCCTAGTATTATACAATCTCATAGAAACTGTCATCTAGTCCAATGTTTATTTAGAGTTTGTCAGACTCATTTGACAAATGTTATCTTGAAAGAGTTTTATCTACGCTTGATACTGTTTATTACAATATGATGTATTATTTCAAGTATACTTAAGTACTAGTTGCCAGCAGGTAATTAAATAGCTTTAAGCATCTTCTTTTTAAATTTTTTGAAATGAAGTTTTCTTGAAACTTGTGTTCTCTGTTAAATAGCCTAAATAATGCTATATATCTTTATTATCTAGTGTGAGGGACATGACCTCCATCTTTTTTTGGTATGACATTTTCTGTTGGGAAATTTAAACCTGGTTGGGCATAAAACCCTTTCATAACCGCATTGACCTCAACCAACTGTTCTCTCCTTGCAGTTCCATCAGATGATCAAGAAGACCATATATCAATAATCTATGTCTACAAATCTCTTCATGCATTTCTAGGCTTCCCTCATTTGTTTTCTCTGCGGGTTTCAGGAAAGGACCCTTCTAAACATCACTTAGATAAACCAAATGTGTATGACAAATATATAACAACCAACATTCACAGATATTTGATCGCAATTAAATATATATAGAAAATGCTTGTAACAGAATTATGTTTTTAAAACTCTGTATATGGTAAAGATACCAAAAAATCTTTTCTATACAAAAAAATGTTACTTTGTAAACACTTAAAATTGTTCCTTGTGCTACACAATTTAAAAAATAATTATTTCAGCTCAAAATTTATTTTAAACAAAAGGTCAACTAAAGAATATGAGCAATAGTATACAACAATAAAAGTCATGACAATTTGTTCATTAATGAATTAGTTTTATATAATTTATAAAATCTGTATAGTTATTATTTATGCAAAATCAAAAAGAAAAGTGCAGATAATATTTATTACTAATTAATTTGAGATAGAATGCAATCATTATAAAAGCATTTTGAGTCATATAAGAAAATGTAGATATATATTTATTAATTCTTTCTATTCTTCTTCTTCATTCC
The DNA here is from genome assembly GCA_020796225.1 of Arion vulgaris. NCBI lineage: Eukaryota > Metazoa > Mollusca > Gastropoda > Stylommatophora > Arionidae > Arion > Arion vulgaris. The sequence goes on from CM036756.1 coordinate 77,513,944, forward strand.
CTTTCAGAATTATGATAAAGACCTTGACAAAAGCAAGTTAGCACTAAGCTACTACTATTGTCACAAAGTTATTTTGTGAAGTCAGATAGGATGTCGCCCGCGTGCTGCCGGGGTCCGAAAGAATATGCAGCGATGTCTACCTGCCAGGATTGTCGTAAGAGGCGACAGTGGGGCGGTTACCTCACCCCGTAGAAAAATTAAACCAACATCTTCAACAAACATGAAAAGTGTTTTGGAACCTGCAGGGAAAGAGGGGTAAGGGAAGGCCTAGACAGACCTGAAAAAGAGAGCTGGAGGCTGATATTAAAAGGATAGGTGAAACATGGAAAGAATTGGAAGGGATGGCAAGAGAGAGCTGGAAGAAGTTTGTTGAAGACCTGTGCTCTGTTGGGAGTTGAAAGGTGAAGAAGAAGAACATATGATATGGTTATATGCTTCTCCATTAAAAATCATGTGCTGGACAGGTCTACAATAAGTGTTCAGCTATCATTGAGCTGGTAACACAGATCTGATTGATTAATCTTGAGTATGTGGTGTCTCATTCTGTGCACTCTCGCTCGAGTGGTTACCTGGACCCAGATTTGGGGTGTAAAGAATAGAACCACTGTTACCTGCCACGCATGTCGTAGAGGCGACTAAGGAGGTTTGGCTGAAATCGGATGCACATGTCCTAAACGTGTAGAATATGCGTTTAGGGAATGCAAACCAATGTGCAACGTATACACGTTCTTGGCAAAGATCGAACATATCACAAAGAGTGATTAAAATTGGTCGTAAGAACGAACGCAAAGAAGAAGATTCTGTGCACACCTGGAAAATTATGACCAGGTCTTGGTCAGGAAGCTTTCTATTTTGTTTTCAAATATTTTAAAATTAAACTGTAATATTTAGACTGTGCCTCAGTCGTACATAAAGTAAGACTTTTGTAAATATTCTTAACTTTCATCAATTGACTGTTCATCACATCATTCATCACTTGACTGTTCATCGCATCATTCATCACTTGACTGTTCATCGCATCATTCATCACTTGACTGTTCATCCATCATTCATCCTTGACTGTTCATCGCATCATTCATCACTTGACTGTTCATCACATCATTCAACACTTGACTGTTCATCGCATCATTCATCCCTTGACTGTTCATCGCATCATTCATCCATTGACTGTTCATCACATCATTCAACACTTGACTGTTCATCGCATCATTCATCACTTGACTGTTCATTGCATCATTCATCACATCATTCATCACTTGACTGTTCATCACATGATTCATCATTTGACTGTTCATCACATGATTCATCACTTGACTGTTCTGATTTAAATATTAACTGAATAATTTATGAAACTGTGTTACAGAATTGTGGTTGTCATCATTAATATGGCTAACATGGAACGTGTAAGTGTTGCAATCAGGGAGGGACCCTTTTTCATACTTCTAGGTCAAGTTATCATATTCCACCTCAGTACCGGCCATAACAGACTCCGGTACCACCTGTATAACAAATTTAAAATTTGCACAACTAGCCTGTGCCACTGCGAGTAGGTGGACATGACGGCAGAGCACTTACTGCAAGACTGCCCATTGCTAGCAGGCCTAAGAAACGAAAACTGGTTGGAAAATATCAAACTAAATGAGAAGCTGTACGGAGGGACGGAGTCCCTAATAACAACAGCAGAATTCATGTGGAAATCTGGTACATCAGTCTAAGCGATGATCGCCAGAGAGATACCTCTAGGTGCATTGGGTAATACGGTGTTAGCCTATGTTTTTCATTGACCTTTGATGGGTGATGCGGTCAACATCATGCCAGCCACTTTTTACTTCCAAGTGATTTTCCTGGTACCCAATAGAGGTTGGGTACACCTGAGAGCCTTTACGGTCTGAAAAATATTCCTAGTAAACTGTGAAATTGCAACCAAACCACTAGCCTAAGAGACTAGTTCACTAACAACTATGCCTCTCTCAATCAGGAAGATAACGTACATAACTAAGGACATTCATAAACGGATGTCTAAAACTTGGACAACAAAATAATCAGATATAGAAGTCTTTGAAATGAGAACTGAAAAAGAGTAATCTAAATAAGAAAAATGGATGTAGTGATGGACTGAACATGCAAACTTCAAATATAGCTCAACAGACACTGACAGGAACTTACAGTGACAAGAAAAGAGAGGACAACAATATTTTTACTTGAACCTGAGACACTATAACAGAGGTTAATATTGATAATTCAAACAAACTAAGAAAGTGATATAGGTACAATGTAACAGACATTTTCCGTGCTTATTCATTGCCATATTTGACAGATTTTTATGGACGTACGGCTGTTTTATTCTGGAATTAGTTCACACAGGAAACAGTTGTTAGCATTTCATGTGATTTTCGTTGGCACAGAAGCGAGCAATTATGGGATGACCCATTGCAGTGAAGTTGGAACCGTACATATGAACTATATTTGACAATGGTAGCATAAAGTAGAAATGATGATGTTTTTGATCGTTTGTTGTTTATGGTAAATAGACAACCATTGTATAACTGTCCTGGACCACCACTTTAAATCTGCTCTGGCTTACTCATGAGACAAGATAATAATGTCTGCTGTAGAAAATACTGAATAGCAAAATCAGGGAAGGAGACACACTGTCGTTACTGCTTGTAGTACCACTTTGTAGGGTGACGTAGGACAGGTGGGACGAGAGACTGAGGAATTTAATGGCTGCATGGCTAGTGCAGTTGCTGCAAAGCTGTTCAGGTTAAGATTTTTCATTTTGGCCCACAACAGAAAAAATCATTGGCCTTACCGTGAATTGAATACGGGTCTCCTGCATGGAAGCCACGTTCTAATCCATTCTGCCATTCTCCTCATAGGGGAGAGAACAAGAGAATATCTAAGGAATACATTCAGAACCACAAAGAACATGGTACAGTCGAGAGACATGATCAGATGACTTTATCACCAGTCTTCAGACTGTTTAACTTTGTCCGAGTGGTTACCGGGCCCAAATTTGGGGTGTAAAGAATAGAACCACTGTTACCTGCCACGCATGTCGTAAGAGGCGACTAAGGAGGTTTGGCTGAAATCGGATACACGTGTCCTAAGCGAGTAGAAGTCTATGCATTTAGGGGCCTACCAAACCAATGTGCAACGTATACACGTTCTTGGCAAAGATCAAACATATCACAAAGAGTGATTAAAATTGGTTGTAAAGAACGAACACAAAGAAGAAAAGAAGACTGTTTAATTTGATGATGCATATAAACAAAAATTAACTTGCACACTTTCATTAATTTTATTTCTAACTTTGACAAGAGTTGCAATTTATGCATTACAGTATTTCAATAACATAATCAATCAATATAAACATCTTCAAACTATATACAGCAATTCATAATACAATAAAAAATTATGTTTAGGTGTTATAGACTAAACATGTGAAACTTTATAGCGTTTAATCTGAAACAAATGTAGACAGATAACAGATCTCACTGTAAGAGCAAAATATGTATATACAACTTCTGATATTAATTTCACTGATCATAATATAAACAAGATTCTATGAAATATTAGAGTACATATTAAACAAGGCATTCAGTGATCACAGCGGTATATAGAACAGATAAGGATTATAACCTGTTGGCATGTTGGGGAGAGTTCTGGCGATGTTCAATTTCTGCATCCAGATTTTTCATTAGAATATCATTGAAGTCATGAAATATCTGGTTAAGAGTCTCCTTGTTTTGTATAGAACAGCCTCTCAATAACAACTGTCGATTGTTGAGCTCTGTGTTAACTTCGAAATAATTAGAAAGCTGAAATGATCAATGACAGTAATACGCTTATCAATAACATGAAAAAAAAGCTCTGGTGAAACATAAGCTGCAAACTTCAAGGGAAAAATACATCTCGATAAAAAATTGATACGTACAAAGAAATAAAGATTATATATAATAGACGTTAATAGATAATGTAATAGATTTACGTCTATATAATAATAAGAAAATAGAAAAACTAAACAATGAAAGGTGATAGCTATATAGTTTGTACGATAATCAGACAGGAAAACTTTATGGCAATTATATATGGCCTTTTTGTCTTTACAGATGGTTAGTTGGTAAGTGTTTTACTGTGATAACTTCTGAGTTTGCACTTGCACCTGTTTCTCTTGCTTTCCAGCTCCCCCCTAATACTCTTTTAAAAAGATTCTGTACCTTTGCATAATTTTGTTTTCCCTATATCTCGGTAATCAGCTAGTTTTTCGCATGTGTTGGGGCCAATAAAAAATGTCTTTATCGAGGCCTTGCAGACATCTTTATATCTGAGCATTGTCAGCCTTGGTGCCTCTTTCCTTCTGAAAGTTGCTGTGGTATTGTCCAATCTTATCACATGCCCTAGTCATCTTAGTTTTCTACTGCTTAGCATGCCCATGATAGAAGGCAAGTTTACACGTTGCAGTACTTCAGAACTGGTTATCTTGTCGCATCCCCTGATGTTCGTAATCTTGCAGAGACATTTACGATGAAAGATGTTATGTCTCCTCTCGTGTCTTGAGTAGGATGTCCATGTTTCTGAGTCATATAGTAAGGAATCTAATTACACAGGCTATTACTACAGCAGAAAATACAATAGATTTAAACAAATATAGATCAAGATGTACAGTATGGCAGAGATATAGACATTCAGCTGCATACATGTATGTAGAAGCACACTGCAGAGAGATGGTGGCATATATGAACTGAGTGTACCAAACCTTTTCATCACTAGCATCATCATCATCGAATAGCTTGTCCTGAGCAGAATTTTGCCACTCTAACAGTTCTTTGGAATGTCTTCTCTCATAAGTCAGATGTCCTGCTTCTGTAGCCGGCATGCTCAAATCATTAGTTACATCCTGAATACATCATCTCTTTGCAGAGATGACTTCTTCCATAATTGTCTTCTCCAACCCTTCATGTCTCTTTATATGTCAAAAATACCACAATTTTATTATTCTCATCAGCCACTTTTCTTTGATTCTGAGTAACTTCTGGATAGATCTATTTGTTCTCTTCTTTTATGATATACAGAGAATTCTTTTGTAACACTTATATTCAAAAGCATATATATGCTTTTTTCCACTGTCTAGTTAAACTACCATGTTTAACATCCATATGTTCCTCACTAGCATAGATTTACGAAATCATAGACACATAATGTTTTCCACTACAATGTCTGCAATGAGTGGAAATAAAGAAAGTATAATATTTAAGCATGTAGATGGTTAGTTAGTTAGTTTATTCCTTTCGAGCCAAAGGCGGCACATAGAGCAGAGGTTTTAGATCTCCATGTGATACGGTTCTTTGCTAGCAGTTGGAGATCTTGTATGGTTTTACATCCCAATAGTTTACTTTCTTGTTGGATGGTTCTTCAAGAGTGGTCTTTCTTGTAGATGGTGCTTTGATATTTTTATTTTATCCATAAGTTATTTTATCCGGAAATGAAAATATTTAGTAACTTTTGCAAATTGAAGAATAAGAATTACTTGTCACTTCATATTTTATATCCAAGTATGAAGGAGGTAGGAAGGGAAATTCCTATCCTCACTTGCAGAATGGTGAGTGCGGGAAATGAACCCACAACCATTTTGTTTAAGATTTGACAATCTATGTATTATGACAATCCATTCCACATTAGTCCTATTTATGATTTTATAAATACAGAAATTTGACACATTGGCTCATTTTCATTAGCTACTAGGTGTGTTACACACAAAATACAACATACCAAAATACAGTAACAGTAAAGTAAAGAACTAGTTTTCATTGATTATTGGTTACTTAACTAACATCACAGCACTAATAGGTGCTAAGTCTCTCGCAACAAATGTCAAAAAGTATGCATACTGATGGTTCCAGACCCATCCCATAAAAAAAATTGTTCGAACTTACCTCTTCAACACTCCGAGCCTCTTCTTTATCTTGAAAATTGGCTAATATTAATAAAGGTAAGGATTTCAGTTGCTGATGTTTCACAGCATTAAATAACTCTGTCTTGGCAATCTGAAGTTTTTCTTCAGATGAACTGCTGTCTATCACAAAAATGATGCCTTGGAAAACTTGATAGTATCTGTCCCAATATGGTCTCACCTTGTCCCCACCTATACAATAGATAACAATATACAACTATTATATCTAGAATCAGCAGAAACTAATAAAATGCTATATGCTAATTTTATAGCTTTTTTGCTTGCAGTACTGTAAACCAATTATGTTACAGGCTTTTCCTAATTTCATATTGCTACGCTTTCAAGAGGTTCAAGAAAGAGATGACGCCAGGAAAGCCCATAAATGAACTTTGCTGAGAGAGGCAAGAAATATCGGACTCAATCTATGGAAGAGATTGAGCAAGTTGGTCTGGACAGAGCGGTATGGACAAATCACTGCAGTGTTTTTGTATATATTTTCCCTTTAAACAGTGTCCTTCTTTCCCATATTCTGTACAAAACATTCAAACACATCATGTGTGTTGGATGGCAGTGACTCATAATTAAATCGTGCTATGTTCTCGCCCACCAAATACATCCTATATGTCTCCTAGAATTGAATATAAAACTCATTTCACATACCTCCTAATTCTTTTACTTCCAAAATGCAGTCATCAAACAATATTGCCTTGATGCTAAAACCTGTTGATACAAATTGAGTATCTATTGAGAAAATATGTTCAAAGTTTCTGAAGTGTAATATATTGGAAACTTAACAATTTTCTTGAAGTCTATATATTTTTTTATACAAGCTTAACAATGATCATGAAAGTTCTGATACTGAAAACTTAACAGTGTCCAACAAGTGAGAGATGGAAAATTAACAATGTCCAACAAGTGAGAGATGTTGGAAAATTAACAATGTCCAACAAGTGAGAGATGTTGGAAAATTAACAGTGTCCAACAAGTGAGAGATGTTGGAAACTTAACATTGTTCAACAAATGAGAGATGTTGGAAACTTAACATTGTCCAACAAGTGAGAGATGTTGGAATATTAACAGTGTCCAACAAGTGAGAGATGTTGGAAAATTAACAGTGTCCAACAAATGTTGGAAACGTAGCAATATTCCTGAGGTTTTATTATTTAATAACTTAACAATGCTCCTGAGATATGAGAATAAACTGAAAAAAGCTTCATAAAATGTGAGAAGATTTTGGAAACTAAACAATGCACCTTCAGAATCAACATCAAATAATTCAGTTCACAAGACATATGAAATATCTTTTGTATTTACATTTTAAAAGTTCTTAACTCTTTCCACGCCCATTTATTTCCTCAATTTTTAAGCAGTTAATTCAAGGAAGTAAAAAAAAAAAAAAAATTACGATCCCAACTACTTATCAATAAATAAACATATATATATTATTATATACTAAATTGAAGTATACTGGACAACCTAACAGAATAACAAGGTTAAAAAGTACTATAAGTAAAACAGAAGAAGTAAAACTAGAAAGACTTCTTATAAGGGAAGCAACTCTATGGCGCAGTGTGCGGCTTAAAGCGCAACGGACTTCCGCCATGGCGCAGTGTGCGCTTAAAGCGTGGAAAGAGTTAAATATACCTGACAATTATTTATTATGACAGAATTTTATTAAATATCATTAGCAACAACATTTACCAATAGCTAATGAAATGTTAACTAAACTTTACCAATAGTTGGTTCAATCTTGTGCAAGTCATCTTCACTAAGAATCGCTAAAAGTGAACTCTTCCCAGCATTTTCAAGCCCAATGCACAGAACAGCAAAGTTTGGTCTAACTGGAGAAGGTCCCTTGCAGCAAATCCGTCGGTAGAGCTGCATTATACAATAACAAGATATATTTCAATATATGTATTTTTAAAAATCACACACGCAAAAAAAAAAATCACTATAAAAAAAAGGAGGCAATGGAGACTACATAGGCCTCTCCCTTATAACCCTTTCACCCTTCTGAGGCGATATACTGGCTCACAGTATTTTTTAAGATGAAGCACAATGAGTATACACTGCAAGATAAAAGATGTCCGAAGGCCAAAAAGACTGAGGGTGAAAGGTTTATATGTCACAGGCAAGGCCTTTGCACTAGTCCTTTCAAAACGACTACAGAAATTAGAAGAGCATGTTTTTCCAGTCACATTGGGGAGTAAGAAGTAAGAGCTGAACGGTCAACAATTGCATGATGTTAATTCTTTGACAACCGCAAGAGAAATGCAAAGAGCAAAGAAAGTCATTATTCAGTACATATATTTTATTATATGAAAATGAGCAGTTGTACAGATGTATGACATTTAAGAGCAAAACTTAAACTACATATAATATGATTTATTGTCATTATTGCTGCAATAATCACAATGGCATATATTACATAACACTATTACATTATTTATTTTTATATCCTTGTAGTTGTAATACAATTGCAATACTATTAAATTAAGTTATAACATTTGAACTCAGTATTATTCCTCTATACGATATATATAGATTATATAGGTGAGTTGTACTTATTAATATTAGTCTTATTTATGCTGGACTTACTTATAGTTAGTTAAGTTAGTTATACACACTACACACTAACACGTCACAGTGGTGAGTTATCACTAAAGTTATCAGAGTTTTAAAATGATTTAGCGCTAATATTAATACTATTCTATACGCGCTAATAATAATATTAATACTATTTTCTATACTACAGTATTATAATAAATTGTCCATTACATAGAGGGAAGTTACTAGTTAGTTATTCAATTTATATAATAATATAATATAGTAATAAAGTACACAATACATTTATACATTTTTATCGTATCAACTGAAGATAATATTTCAAACAATGATCTTCAATCTTCATATATACAATAATACTACTACTAATACTACAATATGGTGACTATAATACTGGCGTGACGGTCACTATACTATGCAACTACAGTCTTGAGTCTACAGTAACGTGTACGAGTACTGAGTAATAAAATACTTCATTAGATTAACACTAAAATAACTTCATAGATAGCCATGATAATAAATAATTAATACTAGTAGTAACTTAGTAAGTTATAAGTAAGTAATAATAATAATAGATACTCAAAATCAAAAATAACTAACTCACAGCATATAATCCAACTCTGCAAAGAGCCCCAACAATCCTGAAGCTTTCGCACATTGTATGGATCGATCAATAAATATTTTGTCTCTACAAACTAAATCATGTTGGCGGAGATTTGCTATAGCTAAGGAATACCATGCTTAATAACAAACATGCTAAGTCTAGTTAGCTAGTTAACCTGGCCTAACAGTTCTGAAATTGCTTCCTCTTCCGGAAGAATGTTTGCTTGATTCACGATCTGACAACATTACGTTTTACACAATGAACTTTAACCTCCCACGTGACTCGAGAGCTCTATGTAACGGTACAGTCCACTGTGTAGGTGGAAATATCCGGCCTAGCAAGCAAACATCTAAATAAGAATATAAATATAGAATTTCATTTTTAGAAGTTTGCTGAATACGTCGGTTGAAATTGTACACATGTAGTAGTGCGTAAGATCAGAATTATGAAGTTAAAAGAGAAAGGTTAAAATCAAGATTCACCGAGTCTCCTATAACAGAATATCAGGAAAGAAGGCGAGAGAAAGACCAAGAAAAAAGATGGATAGCTGGATGGCACAACGTAGCAGAGTTCTGTCAATAAGCCAAAACAACTATCACCCAAGCCACTAGAGCAGTGCAAGACAAAAACAGAAAACCATTTCACTGGGCAACAACCTGGTAACAGCGTGACGACAAAAGAACAAAAGAAAGAGAAGGGGAAAATCAAATATTTGGAACACAAAAACAAACATGACTGCTGGAAACTATAATTTGAACAAAAGGTTGTATGTGGTCTGTGGTTAAGAGAACAATTATCATATAATTGGAAGAGAACATTATATATGCTGTGAACAATTTGCAGAATGCGCCACTTTGGCACGATTCAGGGCGTGAAGGAGAATGTTATCATGGCAAAAACAAACAAATAAATGTCACACACGTACATGAAACTCTCCACTGCGGTAACAAAAAAAAAAAAACCAAAGCCGGACACAGACCGTTTGCATGGCAACGCCAGCTTGTTCTGATCCCTGCGAGTTGCATACGGTAAACAGAACAACAATAAATTAGAATGGACAGAAAAAAGAGAGAACACTGATGTCCTGAAAGAACTAAATGTTAAAGAGAATTGGCTGATAAACAACATACTATACAGAAAAATTACATACTTTGGTCACATCAAGCGTCACGATGGTTTGGAAAGAACAATACTAGAGGGCAGGGTCCCAGGACGCAGAGGCAGACCAAGAAGAAGATGGCTACAAGATATTAACGAAAACATGAATATGACCATCGACAAAGTGGGCGAACTGGCTAGAGACAGAGTAAATTTCAGATGTGCTACAAAGAGAGCAACGTCCTATAAAGGATACGCACCTTGATGATGTTTCTTTGTTGTTTGTATACTTAAGGGACTCAAACTGAAGCACACATATTCAATCTCAGAACGAGACTTTTTTGGTTACATCTGGACTTGTTTATTAGCAAGAAACACAGAAAATAATATTTAATCCATAACCTTCGAGAAGTGAGCCCTCCCCACATGGAAAATTACTTTTGATAAAACATTGTGATTGACTGTCTCTAACTAGCTATGGTTTACACTTTAATAAGAAATTCATATTTCTATACAATGAGCCCACAATCGAAATCTAATATCGCCCGAGTGGTTACCGGGGCCCTAATTTGGGGTGTAAAGAATAGAACCGCTGTTACCTGCCACGCATGTCGTAAGAGGCGACTAAGGAGGTTTGGTTGAAATCGGATGCACGTGTCCTATCGTGTAGAATTTATGTGTTTAGGGCCTACCAAACCAATGTGCAACGTATACACGTTCTTGGCAAATATCAAACATGTCACAAAGAGTGATTAAAATTGGTCTTAAAGAACGAACGAACGCAAAGAAGAAGAAGAAGAAGAAATCTAATATGAATCTGGTCTTCTCCATTTCTGCGTAATAAACTAGCAAACTGAAAAAAATAATAACAATTTGCCACCCCTCCCTCCTCTTTCTTCTTCACCTTTCAACTCTCAACGGAGCACGTATCTTTAACAAACATCCTCCAGCTCTTCCTTTCTCTTGTCATCCCTTCCAATTCTGCCCATGTTGTACCTATACTTTTGATATCAGTCTCCAGCTATTTTCTCCAGGTATCTCTAGGTCTTCCCCTATAACTCTTTCCCTGCGGGTTCCAAATCAGTACCTGTCTTGCACTGTTTCCGGTTCCCCTCGATAAATGTAAATGGACACCCATGGATTAGCAGTTTAATATCCAAATTATCCGATGTTTCAAATAGCACGATTCATCACGTAAATAAAAATGAGTATTAAATTGTTGTTTGGAATAACAAAACTTGTGCAGCGGTTGATCCTAGCCCACTGTCGCATTCCTGGAAATGAAAAGGTATATAAGCTGGAAATGAATGTAGAAAATATGGGGTAATTTCACCTGTTACAGACATACACTATAGTAAAGTAAGTCACAACATATGTAACAGATGAAAACGAAGTGAACGAAAGTAAACGAATATTACAAGCAAGAATTTCAGTTTGGAATATCTTCATTGCACTCCGGCATGTCCATAGGTGCTCCGATCTCCTTCGCAATATCTCCAACAGCGTCCAGCGACTGACCGTACCAGTTCGATTTTGATTGATAGTTGGATGGAATGCATATTGCATAAAGTAAGAATAAGGCAGCATAGGCGGTTAGAGGCTTTAATCCTCTATATAACAAAAAAACACATCGATTATAGCCAGTGTACACAGCTTGTCATTTTCTGTAGGAGACACAGCATCTGTTAGTCTGCAATGACCCACTGGGGTAAAAACGTCTGCTTTCATTCTGAATGTTGTGAGGAGACAATTGATTTTCTCGAAAACTACCTGTTGGATCTTAGTGATTTTTTGCAAGCAGCCTTAGAATATCCATGACGTTAGAGAAATATTTTTTCCAAGAAAATTTGATGTAGTTTGAAATATTTCTTCTTCAGGTTATATTAAAATCAACCTCACCGGATTGTACACAATAGTGACAGATCTACGGTACATAGACGCGTTGTTCTAAAAATGCATTATGGTAACATTGAAATATCGTGAGTAAACAACAATTTCACGAACTCACGTGCACCTAAACCAGTCGACTTTGAAAGCGGAAAGCATATGACGTTATAATTGGGATACCGTTGTATAGTTATAGGTGTATCTCGCTATTTGTATGAAGCTATTGTATCATATTTGTTGGCTTATCAAAACTGACATTGATATCACATTCATAATGAGTCTGAAGTGCACATTTATAACAATGCAGAAGGTTACAGTTTTACTATACCAACACTTCGTACGGAATCTAAGAGAGGTCATCTATATTGCGATATTCATAACCCTGAGAAACGAACGCAACTGGCGCTTGGTCTGAATAGAGAATCCTTTTCCCGATGGATTAAACAGGACACAAAGTGCACTAATGTCAAGCAAGGAAGGAAAAGAACAATTGACGACTTTGGCATAGATGCCATAAGACGGGAGCTCTTGAAAATGTTTGCGACAAATCAACTTGTTACTCTCAGGAAACTGAAATTAAAACTGCAATCAGATTGCAGCATAGACATTTCTAAAAGTACTCTATGGAAAATTGTAAGAGCCGCCGGCTTCACCTTCAGAAAAACTATAGGCGGCAGGAATATTATTTGTGAAAAGCCACATTTAATTGCTGCCCGAAGTAAATACCTGAGGCAGATCCGTGAGCGGCGGAGGCAAGGCTATGATATTGTATATTTGGACGAATCCTGGGTCAATGCTCACCACACCAATGCTAAAGAATGGCAATCAGTAGACGGCGAACAGAAAAGAAAAATACCAAGCAGCAAAGGCCAGCGTATTATACTAACACATGCAGGAAGCAGGTGAAGAAGGTCTTGTCCATGACGCTGGACTTATTTTCCAATCAAAAGTACCGACGGTAGGGACTACCACACATAAAAGAATGGACACATTTTCAGGCACTGGATGGAGAAAGATCTACTTCCAATTCTAAACAGACCATCATGCTTGGTAATGGATAATGCATCCTATCACAACGCAGTATCAGCGGAAGACAAAGTACCAACTGCATCAAATACAAAAGATCAAATTAGGACTTGGCTTGCTAAGGAAAATGTCAGCTTCGATGATACATATTTGAAACCCGAGTTGTTGCACCTGGTGAGGTTGACAAATAAGACAAAGGTGCTTCATATTGACAAAATCATTGCGGAATACGGCCACACGTCTTTGCGACTACCTCCATATCATGCTCACCACAATCCGATAGAGCTTGTCTGGGCTAAAGTAAAGGGCAAGTTGCCGAACAGAACAGGACGTTTAAAATGTGTGATGTTGAAGTTCTGACACGTGAGTCCCTCTCAATGATAGACATGCAGTTCTGGAAGAAGTGTGTTGAACATGTGCTCCGAGAGGAAGACGAGTACTGGCACCGAGATGGATTACAATTTGTCCAGCCAGTAACAATTATCAACCTCATGGAATCGTCAGATTCGGGATGATACAAATCATATTTTGATTACAGACTGAGAAATAGCAACGTATACATTTCCATATTCAAATGCGTCTACCATCATACAATTTGTGGTGAAGTTAAGACACCCTGGAGTCTAATGGTGACCGAAGGGAGGACTAACTGTTGCATATTGTATCCAAGTTCACGATTGCACATAAAGGGCAACACACTTAATTACTCCTATCAAGTTAATATGGAGATACACCTATGAATAGAATTGACATGGACAAATTCTAGGGATTACTGTAAAATCTAAAATTTGAGCCCCTGTATTTGCAATTGTCATAAAAGATCAAAGGAATTCGTCGATGTGCAAAATCCGTAGCATCTATGGACTACTGGTTAGCTTTAATTTAGCGTCATGGATATTCTAAGGCTGCATGCAAAAATCACTGAGATCCAACAGGTAGTTTTCGAGAAAATCAATTTCAAACGTGCTCACGAATTAATGGACAGACTATAGTCTGCAATGACCACCTGGGTAAAAAGTCTTCTTTCGTTCTGAATGTTGTGAGTTCAAATCCTGACAGAATCACAAGTGCATTTTTAAAATAAGACCCATAAGATTGGTGCTGGAGCTACGGAGTTCGTACATGTTTCAACACTCTCGACAGATGGCGTGTCATCTCTGCCTACAGGGACGGGCTATATGGGAAGCCTTGTGCAATGAAGTCAATCCTTCACTTTAAAGTCTGCAATGGATATAGTGTAGTCGATTTCAAGAAGATTTGCAGTAGGCAGCTGAGTAGCTTAAGACTCGAGAGGAGTGCAGTGACGTCGATCTCAGCCGTTATAATCTTCTACGGGTGACTCTGCACATATAGGTCTGCCAGTAATGCTGTTTACCCGGTTCAGCTAACCATTCGCCAGATAAATTGGTTATAAATCAGTTTTGAGATCCATTTCTCAAGAACAATGAAACGATCTTTTTTTTTACCTTGAGTTCAATTATCATTCCAAGATGTACTCTTTATGTAAAGAGACACTGGAACCCAAAACCAAGGAAAAAATAAAGAAAGAAAAAAAGGAACAAACTAGAAGCACAAAGAGAAATTTGGACGGTGGTCAAAGTTAGTCAGTCTATGAGTGGCCGAAAGAAGTGTCTTTAGTCAAGTTATGATAGAAGTGTCTTGTTAATGTCGATAGTTAATGAAAAAAATGTCTCGTCTTGTTTTATGAAACGATGGAGGTTTTGGAAAGACGGCAAATCGGTCGACAACTAACACTATTTTGTAGCAAACATCGAACGTCCGAGAAAGTATGCGTAGAAGACAAAGAAGAAAGAGAATGTCCGAGAAATCTTAACGAATATTGATGTATACTTACAATGACATGAGAAACATCACATATTACTACCAGTTCAAAGTCAAACAACGATTTAGGAAGAGAGACGACTAATTGAAGCTTTGTTTTAGAGCTAGCTGGTAGTGTTACGAAAAACGCTCGTCTGCAGAGCTAGACAATGGGTGCTGTAAGAAATAACAGTTTTTTGTTCAAATCCTGTGTTTGGTAAATTGTTTTTTCCCGGGGGCTTCTAATACGTGTTTACTTTCTATTTATTTACCATATTCGTTAGCTCTGGTACTTCCATTTGGGGTTCTTAAAACGTCTTATTTACTTGTTGCAAATATAATTGAAGACGCCTATGAATGATGTGTACGTGTATATTATATGTGTATACTTGTGTGTACGTGTGCTGTTGTTTAGTTTCGCACCGTTACAATGATTATGTACCATGCTACATAAATAGATGACTACATACAAGCTTAAATTGTTTTCACATGCTGACAAGCTGTATGACTATATCCAAGCTTAAAGTGTTTTCACGTGCTGACAAGCTGTATGACTACATCCAAGCTTAAAGTGTTTTCACGTGCTGACAAGCTGAATGGCTGAGAATAGAATCAGTCGATAACATGAAACGGGACTTCTGGCAGGGCTACGTAGTATCGTGCACTAGCACCAGAACCTGTCATAGCAAAGACGCAGTGTTCAGCGTTACCAACGGATATGGATAGTTTAGTTAGTTAGTTTATTCCTTTCGAGCCAAAGGCGGCACATAGGGCAGAAGTTTTAGATCTCCATGTGATACGGTTCTTTGCTAGCAGTTGGAGATCTTGTATGGTTTACATCCCAATAGTTTACTTTCTTGTTGGATGGTTCTTCGAAGAGTGGTCTTTGGTCTTCCACGTTTTCTTTTCCCAACTGGTGACCACATAAGGACTTGTCGATTTAGTCTCTTTTCGTCTGATCTAAGAACAGGACCTAAATATTTCCACTTTCGTTTCCTTATAATATTTGATACGGGTTGTTGGTGTGTTCTATCTCTCACTGTCTTGTTAGAAACGAAATCACTCCATTTTACTTTTAATAATTTTCGTAGACATTTATTCTCAAAGCTGTCCAGTTTCTTATCAATTTTCTTTGTTGATTTCCAACTTTCATATGGATATGGATAATCAGCATCGAACTGGCGTGTTGGGCGCTGAACTGGACGCTGCTGGATTTGCTGAGGCGGAGATCAGAGCACATATGAACATGTCTGGAGTGTTATGATGATAGTCCTCATATAACTGATAACTGTTGTTAATTTTTTTATTTTTTATTTTTTATACGAGCAAATTCTTATTTCAGTTCTTTACAAACAAAAGTGTAACTTATGTAGAAGTTATTTACGATATACCTGAACCACGAACGCTACGGAACAGCTACTGGCAACTTTTTGTTGAATTTATTAACTGGCAATATGGACTTGGCAGCCTACGCCTTCTCTACGTACCTAATCCAATCTCCACGTGGATCCCTTTGTGTTTTGTTAACTACAATCATGTAGGGACCCAATGAATGACACAGAACCACATGTTGTAAACATCAGGGACATACTAGTATATTTACTGTTGTTTAGTCTGATATATACAAACACACAAAAGCTTTTTTTTTTTATTTTTTTATTCTATAATACTCTTCTTATCCTGTCGCTATAAAACCAAAACTGGATTGACTAGAAATTAGAAAATACCATAAATTAGTTTTCGTCTTCCACTCGTACATTTATACACAAAAGCTTATTGTATGTGTTTGTGCAAACACTGTTCAATCTAATCTGACTTGATTTTCATGTTTTGTCGTCAACGCTGTTTACAGACACGACTAAGGGACTTTTGTTTGGAGAGCATGCTGGTTATGCTTTAAAAAACGCTCGTCTGCAGAGCTAGACAATGGGGGCCATGAGCAAAAAAGGATATATGGTTCAAATCCTGTGTCCTGGAGGCTACTAATACTTGTTTATTGTCTAATATTATTTAATATCTATTTATTTACCATTTTAATTTGCTTTGTTGCTTCCCCTGGGGTTCTTAGAGACTACTGTCCTGGAGGCTACTAATCCTTTTTTTCTGTCTAATATTACTTAATATCTATTTATTTACCATTTTAATTTGCTTTGTTGCTTCCCCTAGGGTTCTTAAAGCTCTTTATTCATATTATATAGTCAAACTGGGCAACAACCCGGTAGCAGTGTGACGACAAAAGAAGAAGATATAGTCAAAAGGACTATTGTCTATGATCGATTTGGGAGTTTTTTGTGTTTTTAAAACCGATCCAGAAGCACTTGAGCTTTCAGCTCTTCGGCTCGGTGCCATGGACATCGCAACCCTTCGGTTCGGTGCCACGAACACCGTGAATCTGGTGAACCTGTGGCTTTTCTGCCAGCCCGCGGAATTGAACCCGCACTCACAGGAGCTTGTCACCCGTAGTCCAATGCGCTACGAACACGCTGGGCAGACGTGCAAATTTGGGAGTTCCATGGCATACGAATGTATGATCTCCTTCCGATTCAGAGATGTCTGCATAGATTGTTGAATACAATCTATTTCAATGTATCAATTATATACTGAACCCAAGTGTTATATAATAGTAATAAAACCCATAACCTATTAGGCTTGTTGAGGTGATACAATGGGATCGTCAACACATCAAGTTCTAAAGAGCTCCCTTCATTACTAACCCTTGTTGCTATCTCTCTCTCTCTCTCTCTAGTTTGTGACGCCCTTGGCTCCTAGGACAATAATAAATGCCCACCATTCTTCACATGAGTGGCCATACGTCAAGGTAAAGAAACCACTGGAAAACATGTTTGATTAAACATTGTTATTGACTGTTGCTTTAACAATTTCAAAATTCAGTTTGCCTTCTCCCGCCCAAATTTCTGTGGACACCTGAGTGATGTATGCAGGTTTAAACTTAGGCGGTAGTGTATATTTCTTTCAAAGAGTCCAATTATACTTTAGGGGAGGGTATAAGATAAAAAAATAAATAAGTACTGCTAGAATTCGGCTGTTAGTTGGTCAGGTTGAAGCAGTTTTTTCCATTGCATTGCGTTTACTTCTAGTCTAAGTTTTTTTTTTTTTGGTGTTGAAATGATCCATTTCAGTTAGTTTCGGAAAGTTACTTTTTAAGCTGAGGCGTGCCCTTTCAAATAAAGAACAAGTCTTTTTGGTTATATAAGGGCGCGTAGGTTCAAAGAAAGGCGATATAAAGGTAACAATAAAAATCTATTGTGAAAACCTTATATGTCAAACGAGGCACGTAGATGATATTGATATAAATATATATATAACAAATACAAGAAAGTCATTTGACAATTGGAAGGCACCTGTGATACTGCTTTGATGGCGAGAAACACTCTACTACTACGATTAGGAATGATGTCAAACCTTCCATTAACGAACCACCACTTGGACGCTGCTATAGAGAATAGGCCCAGGGCGTCGTTAATGATTCTTGCACTCGTGAATCAGCACTTCCATCCAAGTGATATAATTATCTACACCGATGGCTGTCAGACGAGGAACCAGATCATAGTGGGCTTATTCGCCACAAACGGTAGCACACTTCTTAAGGACTGCGGCGCTTTCGAGACAACAATATAGAGAATGACTATGGAGATCACCGCTGTCTCCAGGGCTCTGTCATGGGTTGCTAAGCCAAAGGTTACCCATACGATTATCATATCAGACTCGATGAATGTGCTTCAAAGGATTATCTGGAAGTCTGCGCGTGGAATGGGTGGACAACATTAGGAGATCTCATCTCAAGAAAATGACTTGACTGTACACACCTGGACATGCTGGAGTGCAGGATAACGAGCGTGCTGACTTTCTTGCAAACAATACCCCGACTCAAGCGGACAGAAGTATGGACAGAGCCGATATCATCAATGAGATACGCTCACTTTTATGTGACATAGGCAAGTCCCAGACACTGGAACGAGTTTGAGAATTAGGCGTTAAGTTTGGACATGCCAGACAGTGTCGTCTTCGTGGTAGAGAGAGAGATATAGTAATCAACTTCTCATGGGTACGGTGAGCAAATGGACTTTGGGATGGCTGCTGCAGCGAAGGAGAGAGCACGAAAGGGAATGCCCAATGTGCAATGAGACGTCGATCGCGTAACATAACATAACATTGACGAACCAGTCTGTTCCAATATCTTACATTCTGTTCAACATTGACACAGGAAAGGTAAAAAAACCAAACACACACAAATCAAAACTGGAGCATTTTGTTTTCGTTTTAATGATCACAATTCCATAAAATGACTTAATGAACAATGATCTGTTGTTACTAATAAAATATTCACATATTGGATAGTTAAATATTAAAGAGTTCAAATAATGGAGAGTTCAAATTAACAAAAATATCTTGTAGAAAAAATAGTCAAAGTTGCCATAAAATTGAGAATTTTTGAACACTATTTTGCTGGTTTATCCCAATTATAATATTTCTATAAACATATTAAATTAACGAGTGAGGTAGCTGGAAAATACGAATATTAACACAAACTATTATACCTGACAACTTTGTCTGTATTGGTGAAGAGAAGTAAGCACTATAGAGATAAAATAGAAAAATGTTTATTTACATTATCGTTCTTGTTACAGAATTTCTTATTTACTGTTATTATTTAACCATTGAATGACCTAAATGAAGTATGTTCATCAGCTGCTCATTAAAGTAATAAATAAATGAATTACACCACACATACCTGACAGAAACATACCTGGTAGAAACCTACCTGACAGAAACATACCTGGTAGAAACATACCTGACAGAAACATACCTGACAGAAACATACCTGACAGAAACATACCTGGCTGAAACATGCCTGGTAGAAACATACCTGGTAGAAACATACCTGACAGAAACATACCTGGCTGAAACATGCCTGGTAGAAACATACCTGACAGAAACATACCTGGCTGAAACATGCCTGGTAGAAACATACCTGGTAGAAACATACCTGATATAAACATACCTGGCTGAAACATACCTGACAGAAACATACCTGATAGAAACATACCTTGTAGAAACATACCTAATATTTTTTTTGTGTATGTGGATCCAGAAGCACTTGAGCTGAAAGCTCTTCGGCTCAGTATCATGGACATCGTAACCCTTCGGTTCGGTGCCACGAACACCGTAAATCTGGGAAATCTGTGGCTTTTCTGCCAGTCCGCGGAGTTGAACCCGCACTCACAGAGGACTTGTCACCCGTAGTCAACTCGCTACGAACACGCTGGGCAGACAGGCATACCTGATATAACCATACCTGGCTGAAACATACCTGACAGAAACATACCTGACAGAAATATACCTGGCAGAAACATACCTGATAGAAACATACCTGACAGAAACATACCTTACAGAAACATATCTGGCAGAAATATATCAGACAGAAAAATACCTAGCAGAAAAATACCTGGCAGAAAAATACCTGGCAGAAAAATACCTAGCAGAAACATACCTGACAGAAACATACCTGGCAGAAATATATCAGACAGAAAAATACCTAGCAGAAAAATACCTGGCAGAAAAATACCTGGCAGAAACATACCTGGCAGAAAAATACCTAGCAGAAAAATACCTAGCAGAAAAATACCTGGCAGAAAAATACCTAGCAGAAACATACCTGGCTGAAACATACCTGGCAGAAAAATACCTGGCAGAAAAATACCTAGCAGAAAAATACCTAGCAGAAAAATACCTAGCAGAAAAATACCTGGCAGAAATTTGAAATTAAAAATGGACATGTGTATAAGAGCTGGACATCTGACGTATGAGAGAGAAAGAGAAATTCCAAAAGACTGTCAGGATGGTCAATCTCTGTTCAGGAAAAAAAAAACACTATTGGGTGCTCATGCATGCGCATTATCAATGTCCGTGTCCTTTTTTGCATACGATATAAAATATGTTATGAAAAAATACACACACACACACAATATAAAATAAATATCACTTATAAATAAAAGTTGCCAACTCTTAAAATAACTCGTATCCTTCTGTGGTAGGACCCCAGGTGCAGCTCAAGAACGGACAATTAGCCAGTTAGAATAGTTAGTGTATATAATATTATGGCGGGGTATTATAGAAAATTCATCCCCAGGTTTTCACAGATTGCGAAACCTCTTATAGATATGGTGAATGAATGCCATCCTTCAGGCCTTACTAGAGGTTCAAAACGACATATAACCAAAGGATCGGAAAATTTTAATTGGAGTGGTGATTGCGAGAATTCTTTTCGGGATCTACAAACTAAGTTGATCACTGCACCCATTCTGGGATTTCCTGATTTCGGCAGTCCGTTTATTTTGGACATTGATGCCTCTTTTTGTGGATTAGGAGCAGTGTTGAGTCAGCATCAAGATGGTCACAGTAAGGTTATAGCTTATGCCAGTAGGACTCTACGCAGGGAGGAGAAAAATATTAAAAGCAGTTTTAAACTCGAATTATTGGGGTTGAAATGGGCCGTCACCGAAAAGTTTCGTTCATATCTATTGGGTAACAAGGTTACTGTGTATACGGATAATAAGGGTTTGACTTTTTCAAATAAAGCACAACTGGGTGCTATTGAGCAAAGATGGCTCTCACAGATGGCGATTTTTGATTATGAAATTAAGCATCGTAGAGGCACGTTAAATAAGAATGCCGATTTCCTATCGCGGTATCCTTTGCCTGTTCCGCTGGATGATACAGAGTGTACATCGTTGTCTGAAGATGAGGATATAGGAATTAATTCAATTCATTTAAAACCTCCTCCTTACAGTTGTGATCTTACTGTACACACGATGGGAATTGCTACCACAGAACAATCCCGCTCTTATAGTTTATCCGATGTCAAAAGTTTACAGTTACAGGATTCCCCGCTGTGGGTGGTGATCGAAGCTCTGGAAGCCGATACTCCGGCGGACACCACCACATGGCACAGGGAATCGCAGCGGTTATGGTTGTCCCGTGCTGGTCTTTGTTTAGTAAAGGGTGTCCTCTGTATGAAAATGGGAGACAACTGTGAAAGTAATGAATTGAAAATTGTACTACCTCCGGCTCTACGCCAGATAGTACTATCGGCTATCCATGAGATTGGCCATCAAGGGCGAGATAAGACCTTGTCGTTATTAAAATCCCGTTTTTTTTTGGTATGGTATGTCCAGGGATGTAGGTGCATTAGTAAAGTCCTGTGCCATTTGTAATATGACTAAACCTCCAAACAAAATCACAGCGGTTTACGGACACATTGTTGCAAGCTATCCCTTGGAAATGGTAGCCATGGACTTTATGGAGCTCCCCAGAGATAACTGTGGTTTTAAACATGTTTTAGTTTTGACTGACGTTTTTACTAAGTATGTGATGGCCGTTCCTACCAAAGATCAGACTGCGAATACAGTGGCGGATGTCATACAGCATAGATGGATACCCGACTTTGGAATACCAAGTAAAATCCACTCTGACCAAGGAAAGGCATTTGAGTCTACCGTTATACTTGCTCTTTGTCATAAGTATGGTATTAAAAAGTCCAGGACCTCACCATACAATCCAAGAGGAAATGGAATATGCAGGCGTTTTAATAGGACCTTGTTGACTATGATTCGCTCGTTGGAAGACTCTGCTAAGTTGGAATGGTCTCTTCATGTTCCATACGTGGTGTTAGGTTATAATATTACTCCCCATACATCCACAGGTTGGTCTCCATATTATTTGCTTTATGGTAGGCACCCTAAGTTGCCTATTAATTTTGTGATTGACGATTTATTTCATTGTGATACCCTGGGAAATGGTGACATGGTTATTCACAAAAAGAGATTAACAAAGGCTCGTAAAGATGCCAGGGACAGAATAGCATGTCTGCATAAGAAACTTGATGACAGCCAAGGATATGTTGATATTATTCCATTGGACGCTTTGGTACGTAGAAAAATAGGCCTAAATAAAGATTCGGACAAATTGAGAAATTTGTATTCTACCAAAATATACAAAGTGGTTCAGACGCCTGATACGAAATCAAGTCATTTTGTTATTAGTCCAATTGGTGAAAATAAACAATCTAGATTAACAATTTCTGGCCGACACATTAAGAGATGTGAAAATTTCTTGGGTTAATGTAAATGTCTTGGACATTTGTTGGCAGAAAATGAATGAGAGTATAAAAATTGTTGTTTAACATAGATGCGCCTTGGGTATTAGTAATTATGATAGCGATTCCCTTGGTGAGGATTTATTATGTAAATTGAATTTGTATACTGTTTGGAGATGTTCTTTGGGGTTGGGGGTGGATGATCAATAGCCCAGGAGGGTTATATTATATCACTCCACATGTTTGGAGATTCTATGGAAAATATTTGCATTGTTTTTTATTGTGATATGGATGTTTATTATGACGACGTTGTGAACTTCTTTCATTGCGGCTCTAAGATGAGAAAAAGGGAGCATTGATGGTATCGTTAGGATCCCCTCCTCTGCCACGGGGAGGCTGATTATTATTACCTCATGGATTTCAGTTAATGTGGCTCGAAGATGGGGCAGTGATGATTTTGGGAGCATCTACTGATTTGGGTAGGGGTTGAGGAATTTTACCTAACGAAGGTCATATAATGTATAATAATAACATTATATAATTATTTTCAGTTCGATTTATAACTTTGTCCTTTTTTTTGAGTTTAATTTCAGATAATATGACAGACTCTGACTGGCAAGAGTAAAATAGTGACAAGACAGGGTGAGCTGCCCTTGGCCTTCCCACAACATGTGAAGATAGGATGTTGCGGTACAGCCACTTCACATAGGCCAGTTGTTCCTCTACTAGAGTCGTTGAGAGGCTCTGGAATCCCCGTCTGAACCACATGGCAGATGTCTAGAATTAATATGCAAATAATGCTGACTGTTTTCTAATGTATATGTTTCAGCATAAAGCACATTGGGCGACTGTTGATGTTAACCATGGTCGCCTTCGACCAGTTGATGAGCCACATTTCACGATGTGTGGCGACATGTTCCCATCAGCTCATTCAATTCGGTTTGTCCTGAGATCCCGTCAGGATTTTCTTTTTGTTTTTCGACCATGGTTGATTTGTTTTAGTTAGTCGTTGTGGAGCCACGTTCAGTACGTGGGGAGCATTTTCCCATTCAGCTCCCACATCGCTAATAAGCCCTGAAGGTCCACCTGTGCAGATTTGATTTGGGTAATCGCCGTCGTGGCGACGGCGAGGTCTCCGGGGGTGTGTGGTAGGACCCCCAGGTGGCAGCTCAAGAACGGACAATTAGCCAGTTAGAATAGTTAGTGTATATAATATTAAATAGTTGAGACACGTGTTGTACTCTCAAAACAAAAGTACAACACATAACGATTGGACATGACGCTTTTGCGTAGATTAGTTAATGATGTTTTTGAGTAACTGTGGTGAGGATAGAAAGAAAAACAAGGAAGTTTTCGAAATGGACCCTGATCAGTGGACGTGCTTTTGTTGCGTCCTTATGTAATACTATAAATAAAGGATATGGAACTGACTAAACGCCTCTGTAATTACTTGTGTTGTATGACTGCAGGAGAATAATTATAACTACAATGAACAGGGTACCATTAATACCATCGCTATGATATAATATGGAAGTATATATGTATATGCAATATGAAATAACATCATCTAATATGAACAAATATATGTAGGAGGGGTGGAATATCTATCCTATCAATTTGGAAACCGTAAAGGAAAGATGAAGCAATATGAAACTAAAGGAACAACAAACAGGAAGGATAAACAAACAGTGATAAACCACCCCCCTACAACACTTCTATAGTTGTTATCTGCTCTTGTTTCAATATTGAGTATGTGGAACAGGTTGGAGAAGTGGAAGGAGGGGGAGATGAGACACTGATGGAGACAATTAAAGATTCAAATATAATTACTAAGAATATTTTCTTGAAAATGCATGCCGTTTGAATTGTATAAATAATTTACAAATTCATCAAATTTCGAAACCTAAAGACATACACGTAGACTATCAAAGAGGTTTAGGATCCAGTATGTTACATGTATGACAGCAAATAGTTTTATAATGTATATATTCACATAGTCTTGCTTGCTTGGCTATTTGACACCATCCAGAGCTTTGGCTGTCGCTACAAACTGGTTGCACTGTGGATGATTATTGATGAAAAAATGTATGTATTTTCTGTGGATGATTTAACATAGGAAGATCGTAGATGAAATATGGAGGATTTAACACTGGGAGCTCGCAGGATAATGATATATGTATGATTTAACACGGGAAGATTGTAAAGAATGAAATATGAATAATTTATCATGGAAAGCTTGCAGTGGATGAAATATGAATAATTTATCATGAACTTCAGTGATGAAATATGAAGGATTTATCATGAAAGCTTGCAGTGGATGAATATGAAGGATTTATCATGGAAAGCTTGCAGTGGATGAAATATGAATGATTTAACATTGAAAGCTTGCAGTGAATGAAATATGAAGGATTTAACATTGAAAGCTTGCAGTGGATGAAATATGAAGGATTTAACATTGAAAGCTTGCAGTGGATGAAATATGAAGGATTTATCATGGAAAGCTTGCAGTGGATGAAATATGAATGATTTAACATTGAAAGCTTGCAGTGTATGAAATATGAAGGATTTATCATGGAAAGCTTGCAGTGGATGAAATATGAAGGATTTAACATTGAAAGCTTGCAGTGGATGAAATATGAAGGATTTATCATGGAAAGCTTGCAGTGGATGAAATATGAAGGATTTAACATTGAAAGCTTGCAGTGGATGAAATATGAAGGATTTAACATGGAAAGCTTGCAGTGGATGAAATATGAAGGATTTAACATGTAAAGCTTGCAGTGGATGAAATATGAAGGATTTAACATGGAAAGCTTGCAGTGGATGAAATATGAAGGATTTAACATGGAAAGCTTGCAGTGGATGAAATATGAAGGATTTAACATTGAAAGCTTGCAGTGGATGAAATATGAAGGATTTAACATTGAAAGCTTGCAGTGGATGAAATATGAAGGATTTAACATGGAAAGCTTGCAGTTCACAACACATGAAAGATTTAATATATACAATTCACAACGGATGAAATGTGAATAATTCAACATGGAAAACTCGTAGTACATGACTGTGAATAATTTTTGAGTCAGCTCAAACATTAACAATTGTACGTAGAAAAACTAGCAGTTCAGGAAACGTTGAAAATTTAACGTGAAAAACTCACAGTAGATTCAATATTAATGTATTAACATGAAGAACTCATAGTTGATGATTTACAATAAGAACAAAAATGTGGACGAATTGCGAAATAATTAATATTAAATATTTTCAGTAATTGAATAGACATGATGGTACACTCTCTGCAACTTGAGACTTAATCTTCCTGTACACGGTTACAAATTTATCCCCAAACCATATTGGGACAACATTTGTAAAATAGATATTATCACTGACAAAATTTTAAGCTTCTTAGCGAGAAGATAATCCAAATTATCATTTTCAGATCTTATGACCTCCTTATGATTAATCAGATTAATGCTACAGTATAACTCCAGATGTGGTAATTTTAAGGTGAGTTTTTCCTGTTGTAAAGTCTTACAGTTTCCTCTCTGTACAAATGCTTGTTCTGTTGGATAATATGCCTACACTTTGGCCTAAATTCTTATATGCTTGTCCTACATTACACAGGCTCTAACAAGAGTGAGACATACGTTCTCGATGCAAGCCCCACAGATAACAAAGAGTGATTAACATGGTTGATAAGAACGAACGCAAATGAAAATATATAAACAAACATAATTTATCACAAATAGTCTGACTTGTATTTAAAGTGCATACATTGAAAATATCAGCATATTTTTCTTCTGCGTTCAGTTTTGTAGTTATTCTATATCAACAGTAGTGTGACCAGAGCACAGTCTACCGCTTTTTCCAGGTCAAGCTACAGCTCCTAACATCCTGCCTCAGTTGTGCGACCAGAGCAGTCTACCGTCTTTTCCAGGTCAAGGTACAGCTCCTAACATCCTGCCTCATTCGTACGACCAGAGCAGTCTACCGTCTTTTTCAGGTCAAGCTACAGCTCATAAGATCTTGCCTCAGTTATGTGAAAAGAGCACAGTCTACCGTCTTTTTCAGGTTAAGCTACAGCTCATACGATCTTGCCTCGGTTCTGTGACCAGAGCACAGTCTACAGTCTTTTCCAGGTCAAGCTATAGCTCCTAACGTCCTGCCTTAGTTTTGTTGTCTGACCAGATCCTACGTCGTAGTTCATTGTAAACATGGCCGCTCTGAAATATGTTGAGGTGTCTAGATTCCGGTATCATATTGGTGTTTGTTTCTGTACGAAATCAAAAGTTTGGTGACACATCAGTGGCAGGTTCTCAAACAAAACTGTGCCATCTGCTAGTAAGTTCGTGAACTGTGTCAGATCTGTCAAACCAAATCTACATGTTTCTTCCATTCTGAAAAATATTAGTTACTGTTGATGATTTTGACTGCCTGTTTAGGACAGTGGATATTGTTTTGCTTTACTCTGTCCCCCTTCATTGGGAAGGGCATAAACTCTCATATACTTTTAATTTCACACTTGACAAGAATCCACTGAAGGGCAATAACTGATTAATTTCTTTTGAATCTCGAATCAACCTTTAAGCATCATGTGTTAATTTCTGGTGTTGTCTACTGGTTCTAGTAAACACTCCAATAAATGAATTTAGCTTTCCTGACTTGATACTGCTTATTTAAAGATTACCAGTCTAGAGTAGAACCTCAATTATATGAAGGGAATGTTCTCACTTGGATATGTTACATGTGTAATATTCAAGTCAAAGCACAATATACTGACATAATGTGTAGAGGAAATAAATTTATACTTATTAATTTATAAACTAGATGCACAGACGAAGATTATAAGAATCAGAACTGCATTTCCTATTATTTTATAATCTACTGTTGATGATCCTCGTCATTGGCTTTTAGATTTAAGTCCGATTTGTGTAATCCACATCGTAATCTTTTCCATGAGTTAGAAACAATAGATAATCAAGAGAATAATGCTTTTTGATGAACGCAATTGTCCATTTTTTAAAACTGATTTGACTAATATTACTTTATTTTTCCATCCTGTCGTCAGTGATTTGGTAATTGGCTCGATCACAACCCCAGAGTACCTGGTTCAAACTCCGTGGCGGGTAAGTTTGAAAGAAAATTAGTTCCCTTGGATTTTTACGAACTGTATAAATAGACATCACTGTTCAGAAAGCAATGGAAAACTACTGAACGTATAAGTAGTGCCTAGAAAATCGATGACGCATTTACTGTTGTTGATGGCTACGTCCTGGAAAGGATATGCCACGATTTTCGATGTTCATATATATATATCTATATCCTCTTCGTATCCTGTTTGATACAAATGGTTTCCACATAGGATTGATGTTGTTGCCGATCTGCCACATTTCTAACAATTGTTTCCCATGTCAGACCACAATCTTTCAACTCTCTTTCCACAGTTCTTTTCCATGTTTCCATTGGACACCGGTGCCTTCTTTTCCCATCCGCTGTCCATCGGAGACTTGTTCAAGCCAATGTCCATACTGGCTACATACATGACCAATCCACCCCATCTTTAGTCTTTTAATTATGGTCTCCAGTGATGCACAGCTTGTTCGTGTTAAAAGCTCTTCATTTCTATTGTATTTGGCCATAAAATTCGCATGATCTTCTTAAATATTTATTTTGAAATGCCTCCATCTTGTGTATGATGTTTTGGGTTACTTTCCAGCCATCCCTACTGTATAATAATAATAATATATATCTGTGTACACTGCTGTGTATTTGTATTCGCCAAAATACTCACTATTTGTGGAGTCTGTTCGATCCATCTGAAGAGCTTCATTTGTTGCTGTTATAGAAGGCAAGAAAAATGGTACATCCTTCTCTGTACATGGTTGAGTATTGCATGTCTCCCTTCTGGAGGGTTTATGTGTTTTGTCACAGTCAAGGCTGGGAGTGAATGAGACATCAAGACATTTCACATCTCTAGTCCTGACCCCAATGCCGCATGATTTACTGCACTGCAACACAAGAATTATTTTGTGACAATACTTATACATGATGAGATCAAATGTAGTATGAATAAATGGAACAAGTCTTATATCTTATGTGATTAGACTTCCTAAGTATTTGAATTCTTGCACTTGGTTAATTGTAGAGGTTTGTTCAATAACTAATTACCAATAACTGTTCCGTACCTTATAATCGAGACAGTGTGTTGAGAACAAATGTAAGCTCATCAGTTGAAGTAACGGTACCTACCTATCTTGTTGTACCTAATGCTTGTTACAGTACGTCTGTACGTTTACATCGCTTTGACCTTCTGCAATTTTTTTCTGTGTTTATTTATTTTATATGATTCTTTTCCATATTAAAAAACTGGTTTTATATTTCTTCTTCCTCTTCGAACGCTCCACATCGACCACTTGTTAACTACTCTGTGTGATTTATATGTGATCCGAGCCTAAGAGCGATTGTACATTGTGCCAGTTATGTGCATACAAGTAGGCCAGCACATCCAATTTCTGCGATGCTATATATTTGCTAGGGTAGCTTCCCTAGGGTTGCTTAGGGTACATCAGTCGCCTCTTACGACATGCCTTGTAGGCCGTTGTGATACTGTTCTTTGCTTCCATTGCAGGCCCCGGCAACACACTGGCGGGTTATGTACACTTTAGAAGACCTCTTTTTGTTGAAGTATTTTCGACAATGATGTCTCACCTGACTTATTCTATCCATTTTTTAAGGAAAAAGAAAAGCAATCGATCTACTTTTTGCACATTGTCTGTTAAACACAGACTTACACATATATATAATATATATACACAGTGGTGGCTCGTGATCATTTTTGTTGGTGGGGACACAGACAGAATTTTCGGAAAAATCATGGTTTCGGTTAGGTTATATTTTAATGGATAAAATAATAAATACACGTTACACCCCATTTTTGGTGGGGCCGGCCACACTTGCCCTTAGTGACGAGCCGCCACTGTATATATATATATAGAGAGAGAGAAGGAATGAACAAAACAATGAATTTCACCTGAGTCCAAGACATGACAAACCACTGTGGTTTACATTCAGGAAATGGACCACAATGTTCTGTCCGAATTGGTTTATTATCTTTCTGGCAGTTATCTTCCTTGACAACTTGTTTCAGTGTCTTCCCATGACGTTTTATACACAATACTTCACGTTGTCGATATGTATCTGATCCACATGTACTGTTACACTGAGAATATAAATTAAAATTCGATAATCGATATTCATTGTTCATTTGAGGATCATCTTCATCGCAAATTCGGATATATTCATAAGTTATCCGATCTCCTCCTAAGTATGTATTTCAATGTGTTTAAACTAACAACTCTCGTTCTGTGCTGGTACGTTGATGTATCTTCTAAGGTTTCTCACATGTTTTTCCCGTCTTGCCGCACACATCAGAATGCATAACTTGCGCAACCGAGAGAGAATACCCGTCATCTTCTTTTTTGAAATCTTCAGAGCGTATGTTTTCTCTTAGAGCATCAACTTTGTGGCCTTTATCCATAGAAGGCATATTCTCGATCGCAGCATTGCTCACCAGTGTACCCACTCTCTCATTGCCATTAACTTCAGAATGACCTAGGACAAAGATGACGTTAAGTGTCTGGATTGTCACATTTTGTATTAATTACATTCACTGCCTTCATTCATAATCAGTCGTACATAATCAGTCTTACATAATTGGTCTTACATAATCAGTCGTACATAATCAGTCGTACATAATCAGTCGTACATAATCGGTCTTACATAATCGGTCTTAGCATAATCAGTCTGTACATAATCAGTCGTACATAATCGGTCTTACATAATCGTTCATTACGCATAATCAGTCGTACATAATCGGTCCCTACATAATCGGTCATACGTCATAATCGGTCTTACATAATCAGTCGTACATAATCAGTCGTACATAATCGGTCTTACATAATCAGTCGTACATAATCGGTACAAATCGGTTACATAATCGGTGTATATTCGGTATAATCGGTTGTACATAATCGGTCGTACATAATCGGTGGACATAACGGTCTTATATAATCGGTCGTAAATAATCGGTCGTACATAATCGGTCTTATATAATCGGTCGTACATAATCGGTCGTACATAATCGATCGTACGTAATCGATATAAAAGTATGTTAATCTTTATCCTCAGGCTCTCTTCCCACCTGTCCTACGCCGCTGTAAAAAGTGGTAGTACAGACAGCAACAACAGTTTAGTTACAACACATCCAAATGATGACACTGGTGTCTTTTTTTATGAAAGTGATTTAGACGTTTTCCTTTTGTTCCGGAAAGTCATGGGTTTGAATCCGGTCGTTCGGTTCACGAGTGCATATTTTTCAGGAGAACCCTAGGATTATTGCTGGAATTACTGAGTTCATGCCTTGCACAATACTTTCGGCATGTAATGTGTCATTTCAGTGCGGAGAGGGACAGATTCATATGGGGACACCAGTTGCAATGACGCCAGTCCTTCCTTTAACAAAAATATGTTTCTAAAACTGATGATATATTCTCAAACATCTTCTTCTTCTTCTTCGTTCGCTCAACATGAACCACTTGTTAAACCACTCTGTGGTTTGTATGTGATTTGCACATTAGAGCGGAAAGGTTTACTGTTATTTAGACGTCTAGAAACATGTATGTCACACATCTGTTTTATACATTCTTTTTATTCATGTTCACCCCCCTAAATCGCTGTAACAATTTGCTGGTCTACATTACTGGAAGATGGGGCTTAGACTAAAGTTATTACAGAACTGAAGCTGAAATAAATTTTCACCCGATTTGTAAATTGATATTCCAGTTCGCAAACGGTGCAGTCATATTTCTCACCATTTACCCCGTCAAGCAACATGACCTAGTTGAGTGACTGACTAAACTCCAATGAAATGTATACAAATAAAAATCAACTTAACCAATAACTAGGTAAAGAAGACACGTAACAAGTTGAAAATGAAAGTTGGCGTTCTCAAGTTTTCTCTGTGACACACAAACAGACAATAGGTTTTATGATTACGATTCAATGGATATATCAACAGAAGAAATATAAAATACCGTCTAAGAAACACAGAAATTAAAATAAGTTATCATACGAACTCTTCCATTATTTCGATTGTGATCGCTAAGTAAATATTTTCCTCTTTCTGTGAGGTGCGCTAACCTGAGCCAAGAAATGATATCAGATTTCGAGTTTAAAACATTTATTATAGAGAATTAAACAGTTTGTAGACATAAAGATTGTTGATAAATGAGAAAGATAACTAATTGTAGTAAAAGGAATAATGAAATACATATACAGAAAATAATTTAAACAACACAACTACAATTATTAGAAATTCATTTGTTAAATTGTAGCTACAAGATAGTTTGAAATAACAAATGAACTACAGATGTTTGAGAAATAAACAATTGTAACTACAAGATAGTTTAGAAATAAACAAATTGTGAACTGACAAGATAGTTTGAGAAATAAAACAAATTGTGACTACAAGATAGTTTGAGAAATAAAACATATTGTGAACTACAAGATAGTTTGAGAAATAAAACATATTGTGAACTACAAGATAGTTTGAGAAATAAAACATATTGTGAACTACAAGATAGTTTGAGAAATAAAACAAATTGTGAACTACAAGATAGTTTGAGAAATAAAACAAATTGTGAACTACAAGATAGTTTGAGAAATAAAACATATTGTGAACTACAAGATAGTTTGAGAAATAAAACATATTGTGAACTACAAGATAGTTGAGAAATAAACATTTTGAACTACAAGATAAGTCTGAGAAATAAACATGTGAACTACAAGATAGTTTGAAATAAAACAAATTGTGAGCTACAGATGTTTGAGAAATAAAACATATTGTGAACTACAGATAGTTTGAGAAATAACAATTGTGAACTACAAGATAATTTGAAATAACATATTTGAACTACAAGATAGTTTGAAATAAAACATAGAACTACAAGATGTTGAAAATAAAACAAATTGTGAGCTACAAGATAGTTTGAAAATAAAACATTGTGAACTACAAGATAGTTGAAAAAAAACAAATTGTGAGCTACAAGATAGTTTGAGAAATAACTATTGTGATAAAGGCGTAGAAACTGAATTACAATTGTGAAAAAAATTAAACGAGAGATAATAATAAACTTGTTACCTGAGACCAAGGTCCACTGAACCACTGACCGCCACATGGTTTTATTACTGGACAAATCTTCCGTTTGCTAGGCCTTTTCTCTTGAGTCCTACACTTCTTCTCGTTAAGTCTGGAACCATCAGCAGCAGAGCAATATACTTGTCTCGTATAGTAACCTCTACCACACTCGGTCGAACACTGAACATAACAATTTGATTATAAAACGTGTTATCTTCCTGTTTAGAATATTAGGTCTAATATAATTTCAAGCTTAATGTTCAAAACTAAATAATTTTAGTCATATTTTCGCCCTAGTGGTTACCGGGGCCCAAATTGGGGTGTAAATAATAGAACCACTGTTACCTGCCACGCATGTCGTAAGAGGCAAGTTAGGAGGTTGGGCGTGGCGCTAACTAGCCCACACCGTAAAAAACACTAAGATGGCTACATAATGGAGAGCGAACCGAGTAAACGCTGGCTGAAACCGGACACATCGCCGAAGGATAAGCACCAGAGCTCCAAATGGTGCTGAAGATGAGACGTCCTTCCTTCCTTCCTTTCGTTCGCTTGAAATATGTCTATATATTCAATGTTGTCTCTTGTATGAACTTCATTGTCTTTTGTTAGCTCACACAGAGAAGATGGGACGTAAAACACACCAATGCTAAGGAGCATTAATCAGATTTTCACATGAATAAAATTTATGGGAGGTCTGGGACATCGGTCTGGGCGTTGATAAATAGAGAGGGAGAGAGAGAGTCATATTTTGAGCACTTGTAAGTTGTGTAAAGTTTACGAGCACTTGTAAGTTGTGTAAAGTTTACGAGCACTTGTAGCTGTGCTATACCTTCCCTTTATATTATATTAAATGATGTGTTGTGTTGTGTAAATTTATATATTTAAATGAATGTGTGTGTGTTGTTGTAACACTTTATATATGATTATATTCTTGGCAACATATGTTGTGAGACATGGACCATTGACAAGACGATGGAGAAGATCATTAATGCCTTTGAATGCAAATGCTACAACAGTACTTAGAACTCATGTGACAGAGAAATAACAAAGCTTCTGTTCTGCAACACTTGATATTAAAGAGAAAATGAAATCGTGGCATATCAAGGATAGCCATCAACAGTAAAGAGTCGTTGATTTCTAGACCACTTATAAGTTCAAGTTTGACCATTGCTTTTGAACGGTGAGTCTATTTTACACTTTATAAAATCCAGAAACAAATTTGCTTCAAACTTGTGCTGTGGAGTTTGAACCAGTACGTTGGGTTGTGATCGAGTTCGAGATTGGTAAGTAGAGAATAAAATCAAGGAAAATTAAATATTTCGGATTATCAAACGACATGAGTGCTAGATAATATAATTTTGGAGGGAATGGTGCCTGGAAGAAGAAAGAGAGGAAGACCTAGAAGACGATGGGTGGAGGATGTCATTGACGATCTGAGAATGTCTGCTGCTGACGTCGGCCAACTTGCACAGAACAGATAGTTTTGCAGGACTGCTGTCATGGGAGCCAAGTTTCGGAAGGGACAAGCTACTTAATGATGATGATAATATATATATATTGGTTTGACTATTTATAATACTGAAAAAAAAAAAAATGTCAACTACTTAATTATTCCTCTCGGCTCCTCGTGAAGCATAGGGACTCAAAAGTTGCAATTTTCCCTGGTTTCTTGATGTTTTCATCATGGTTCCCAGGATAGCCCAGCATCCTCCAGTATCACAAGAAGACTCATTATCCAGGTCTATTTAGGATGACCATTTTCCCGTTTTTCTTGCGGGTTCCAAGCAAATGCTTCTCTAGTAACAATTGACTGTGTTTTTCGCAGAGTATGCCCGACACATCGCCATTTTTACCTCTTAACCTGAGTTATCATGAGTTCCTATCCTGTTCTTACCCACAGGTCTGGGTTTGCAACTCTATCGCACCATCTCAGTTTGCTAATACGCCGATGACATCTGTTAACAAAGACAGATGTTAACTAACATGAACCTACTATTTAATCATTCCCCAAGACACAAACCTGTTTAGACCATTTACTGTGAAACCATCCCTGAGCACATGAACCCATGTCACAGATTTCTTCTAGCGATGGCTTGTCCTGGATACAGAAGCTATCATTGACATTCTGCTCCGTACCGTCCACACAAGATATGGTTCGTGATCGCTGACCAAATCCACATTCCGAGGAGCACTGAAATATAAGTAATGGCCACCTATATATATATATGTAATGGTCACCTTATATATATATACTTGACTAAAGATATAGAAAGCAAGTTGAATGCATTTGAAAATAGATGTCTGCGAAAAATAATGAATATAAAATGGAACGAATTCAGGAGAAGTGATGAAATCAGAGAAATGTCTTGTCAACCACTAGTGACAACTGTTATAAGAAAGAGAAGATGGAGATATGTTGGGCACACCTTGAGGAGAAATGATCAACGAATATCAAAGCAGGCATTGAAGTGGATGCAAAGGGTTCAAGAAAGAGAGGTCGACCAAGGAGACCCTGAAACGAACTTTGCTGAGAGAGGCAGGAAATTTCGGTCTCAGTTCCATGGAGGAGATTAAGCGAGTTGCCCAGGATAAAGCGGTATGGAGAAATTGTTCGCAGGCCCTATGTAACGTATAACGGTACGAGAGGAATTATTAATATTATATAATAGAGTTAATGTCTGAAGACCTAAGAACATAATAATATTCATCATCATCATCAGCATCATTATCGTCCTAGTTATAGTCATCATAATCATTATAATAATCATCCTCTTCACCATCATCATCATCTTCATCATTATCGTCATATTAATCGTCATCATTATCATACTCATTATGTTCATAATCATCATGTTAATCATCATCATCATCATTTTCATTATCATCATCATCATCTTCATCATCATCATCATCTTCATCATCATCCTCATTTTCATCATCATCATCATTTTCATCATAATAATCAACAACACGGTAAGTTTTTATATCAAAAGTTAGCTGCATTGAATCTCCAACAAATTATGCCATGATGGTATATTCCGATAGGCAGTTTCGTATAAACCTCTTTATGTTTCTTTCCTAATTATATTTCAGTCTTTCTCTTGATTTCCGGTCCTCATCTGTCACTTTCAAGATGGTCTTCAACAATGTGTCATGTCTTTTAATGTGATCAACATACCGTGTTTGTCTAACTTCTATTTCTTTGGTATTAACCCTTTAGCTGCTAAGGACGTGTATAGACGTTTTCCCCATTCACTGATAAAGACGCATTAACACATCTGTTATTATCTCTCCTCTGTGGGCTAAAGACGTGTTAACACGTTATACATTTCTACTGTCACTGCTATAGATGTACATTAACGTTTGTGACCTAGAAACAAAGAGTAGCAATTTTTAGCTCCATCTTCGGAAAGCATATAGCAGCAAAAGGGTTAATATCAATGTTAGTTAGAAAACTAGCAGCTGCTTGCTGCAAATCATATCAAGTTGGTAGTTTAATATACTCAATGTTCAGTAATGAATTAAGCAATTATAATCATGTGCCATGTCGATAAATGTTCGTCACCTCACAAGATCAACAAAGTCAATAATCAGGTCTGTGTTCTTGTCTCAACCATGCCATTTACCCAAACCATCCAAATATCTCTCTCTTTGTTTTTTCCTTGCCATTTTTACTCCAAGTTTGTCACTAAATTTTCAACTTTATTTCTCATATTGTGCTCACACAATCTTGACAGCATATAATTTCTTAAATCTACATGCGGTTGCTCATTGTTATTTTTTAGAACTGTCGTATTCATTTCTCTATTGGTCATAGTACTTTGCATTTTTCTTAAAAATCACGTCTCATTATATCAATACATTGACATATTTGAGACAGTGAATATTGTTCGCTCATTAACTAATAGTGTTTTCACATGTGTAAGAAGAGATCAAGTTGAGGGTCAAGATAAAGTAACCTTGCTCCAGTTTGACACTCGCCAATGAAAGCAATCATCCAGCTGACAGTACTGTTTGGTTGGTGGTTGAGGTTGTGGACAAGCGGTCGGCGGGACAGTCATGGTCAAGGTTGGTGAGATCTTCTGTTTACACTCCACGACTCGGTTCTGCAATCCTCGTCCACAAGTCACGCTACACACATCCCACACCCAAATCCACCTGTAAAGTAGTCAGACACGACGAATATGTAAACACTAGCAACACTGTCTCTCTCTTTTGCACACATACACATATACGCACACATGAACATGCATGTACGCACTAACCTATAACTACGATTTATAATATCTGTCGCCCGAGTGGTTACCGGGGCCCAAATTTAGGATGTAAAGAATAGAACCACTGTTACCTGCCACGCATGCTGTAAGAGGCGACTAAGGAGATTTGGCTGAAATCGGATGCATGTGTCCTAAACGTATAGAAGTCTTGTGCGTTTAGGGGCCTACCAAACCAATGTGCAACGTATACACGTTCTTGGCAAAGATCAAACATATCACAAAGAGTGATTAAAATTGGTCGTAAAGAACAACACAAAGAAGAAGAAGAATAGTATCTGTTATTACAAATATGAAAAGTTACACTATACCAGTAACGTATGGTTGTCCTCAGTGGCGGCTCGTGATCATTTTTGTTGGTGGGGCCAGACATTTTTTCCGGATAAATCATGGTTTTTAGTTGCTATATTTTAATTTATAAAATAATAAATAAACGTTATACATTATTTTTGGTGGCACCCAGCCCCACTGGCCCTTAATGTCGAGCCGCCACTAGTTGTCCTAAAAAATATAATAAATCCATCTTGGTTCTGTCTTGTCTAGGCACTTATAAGTTGTTTAAGATGTCTCTGTTGTGTCAAAGCAAGGTCTCGCTTTTCCCTCCAAAGTCACTTGGTTTTATATATATATATATATATATATATATATCTGCAGTACCCTCCTATGATCCAGAAGGACTTTTGTTAGTTTCGTTTGTGTCAAAGCCTCAGCCTGGTCTGGGAGCGACTACACTGTCTTATATATATCATCATCAGCTAACATCGCTTCTAATGGCGCATAAAGCAGAGACAAAGAATTCCAATTAATTCGATCTTTCGCATTTCATTATGGAATTTATATTTTCTTGAGTTGTTTGGGATTTTTCTGTCCATGTGTCTGTGTTTGTCTTTTTTTTTTACAGCGTGAATACGCGGCCCAAAACCCAATCTTAGATGTACATCAAATACAACAAACGTGACTGTACACAATATGACTATAGCAGTAAACATAATACATACAGTGGTGGCTCGTCATTAAATGCCACTGAGGCGCACAAAATAATGTGTAACGTGTGTTTATTATTTTATAAATTAAAACATAACAACCCCAAACCACGATTTTTCCGAAAATTTGTGTCTGACCCTAGCAACAAAATTGATCACGAGCCGCCACTGAATGCATCTATTATTTCTTCAGAATGATAAGTTCAGTCAAGAAGAACATGTTCCTTGTGAAACTTAGCTTTCATCACTACCTCCTGAAAAATTTGGTCTCTAGCAAGTTCTCCGGCTAATACTCCAATAACAAGCAAAAGTACAGTAACAATAACAAGAAAATAAGTTCACACGCAGCAGAACTGTTTCAGAGATCAAGTTTTTTACTAGCCTAACCTGGAGTCACAAGGTTGATTGTTACAGACAACTGTGGTAGATTCTGGTTTGACGTTCTTTCCACAGTTCTCGTCCATGACTTCAACTTGTGAATCAGACTTTACACAAACAATACGTGTATCCTGCAAACCTGTCAACAGAAAAAAACGTAATAGTGAAACGCAGAAAATGACAAATATTGATTTATCTACCTGATTATAGTATATAATATCAATACAGTATTATCATCACGCGCCGTGCCGGTTGGTATATGCAATGATATATCGTCACAATGTTCAATAGAATCTTCAGTAAAAACAATCAGCTACAATACTTGCACACAATTTCTCCTTTCTTTCTTTGTCACGATATTCGTTGCTTTTGCCGGCGTATCATGTGTTCTAATCCTCTTTTCCGATGATATTTCTGATAAGTAATGACTGATTCTTTCTTTTGATGATAATCAGGTGATGTTTCCGCTCATATCTCCTTACATCTGTAATGAACTTTATTTGTGCCCTGGCCTATTTGAATACATTAACAGTAATGATAACTATTTTTAATCACACTTAATAAATAGTGAAACATAATGATGAGAATAAATTTGGCTCGGTCAACAAATTTGCAGCCTACTTTTATCGATTTTATGGATGCTAATAGTTCTTCTACTTGCTTAACTTGAACAAGAGATCAATATTATATCTTCCGTCTCTGATATGATTATATCCACATTTTAAACATAGTGTACAGAGATATATATAGACTTTGCTCAAACACTAGCAGTAGCAATGTGTAGTATGATGTTTTCATAACGAACAACCTGTGTACATATGTTAATACTAATATATGCAAACATCAAGTGATAAAAATAAGTTACTTTTAGCTTGTACGATTACCAGAGGTGCTCAAAGCGTCCGGACACTTATTTCTACGGCGAACTGCTGATAGGTCAACGTTGCCCAAAGTGTCTAATGTGATTGCTGCACATTTTAATTTCTTCATGAAGAGTAGCCAGTGGGGATGATTTTTTGCGATACATGACATCTTTTAGAATCCCCCAGGTACAAGTTGAGAGGCATTGAACACGAACAACGTGCGGGTTACATAACTGCATCGATTGCATCATATTGTCCTATCTAGTGTCTTTGCAAATGCTCATCCAGGTAGGCTCGCACGTCTCGATGGTAGTGTGGCGGTTTGCGCCGTTTTGTAAGAAACATTCTTCATACCAATGATGTGCATGAATTGATATACGTAGCATATCTAAGAATACTTGAATAACCAGTAACCATGTGACCAGTAACCAGGTGACCAGTAACCAGGTGACCAGTAACAGTACATTCAAAGGAGAAAGTTCTATTAAACACATTGATAATAATCCAGACTCGACATTGACCTCCGGTAAATTGACTGATTTTGTCCATGTAAACGCGCAGATTATCTGGTTATAATTAATTAGAGCAGATTAGTCTAGAAACAAAAACAAGTTTGAATGTATCACTTAAGGACAGATCGCACCCCTATATTTAACGATTTTTCTTAAAAAAATGAAATTTGAGTTTTTATATTTTAGGTAATACATCCAATTTCGAACAAGAATCTATCTTTAGTTTGAAAAAAAATGTAGTTTTGTATTTTAATTACATTTTTTAACTAGGCATGTATATGTTTTTTAGCTAATTATATAGGAAATATCATAACTTTGCTTCAACAGATGGTAGCAAAGTGTTTATAGTAATATGGTAGTGCAGATAGATTAACTAATAGCATCATTAAACTTATGGAGCGTGATTATGATGAGCTTGTATGAAAAATTCTGGGAAACTAGAGTCCATTGGTTGGATAAATAGTATTTGAGCCATATTTAAACATCACAAAGATAACCATGAGAACTGCGATAGGCTGAGTAGCTTATGCCCTAAAGATAAAGTTTTAGTTGATTAAAACACACTGCCTAATTTTATTGTTGGCAACATAATGCAAGTATTTGTCAAGCTATCTTGCGACTTCGTTGACAAAATATATTCATGGTGGTTCTCACAATGCTAATGAATCTTTCCATAATCTTATATGGACTTGGTGTCCTAAGATCTCATTTACTTTGAGGAGGAGCTTAAAAATAACTGTCAATGATGCCAATATTGTAGTTAATAATATGAAATTGTGCCGATATGAAACTTTTGTTTTAGTTTAACTTTTCCTTTGGAAAACATTATTTTCAGTATTTTGCTGTCATCTATAAAAACCACATATCTTCCTTACTAATACAGAATTTAGGCACAAAAATATAGAAAGATGTAAAACAATTAGCATTAGCATCTAAAGCATGGGCTGAGGCAAGTTTGTATGCTCATGGCGGATCTTAAAGTAAATTAATTTGGTCAATAATTGAAAATATGTTAGTTTTTGGCTTTTTCTCAAAATTGTTATTTTCCATAAATGTATGTCACTAAATACACGTTTTTCAAAAACTACTCAAAGGATTGCTGTATAAATTTGCATACTTCTTTCTTATGCATATTTGATCATCCCTTACCACTTTAATAAGAATTCATTTGAACAGTTTTGTGTCTCGTGCAAAGAATATCTCTACCCCATATTTTTTAGTCAAAAATCTGGATTTGCATTAAAAAAATTTAGAAAAACTCATTTTATTATACTTTATAAATATTTTGCTACCAGTTCAAGATATGCCGATTTACAATAACATCTGAAAGTTCTATAGTGCTAACCTGAATAGAACATAAATAATCCTGTATTTTGCAAGGTCACTTTTTGGGCATTTTTCCATTAAAATCCCCTCTATATTAAATTTTTTCATAGAATATACATGCTTGGATTTTTGAAATTTTTTCCGAGTTTTACATCAAGTTGATCATTTAGAATCATAAACGCAACCTCAATGATCAATATTTCTGTTTAGGGTTGCCGTCTGTCCTTAAGATAGGAAACTGACCTCCACCACATGAACTTGAACAGTCAGTGAATCCAGTAATGCGCCACGAATATAACTGGTCCTCCATGACCAGGCAACATGTTGTCTAGTTCATTGTATGTATTGTGTACTGACATACTGCTTCGATGAGGTGATGCTTGGTTTGTGGGTTGGTTATTTCTTCTGGAGTCGACAATAACGCTGGGATGAGATGTGAGTCTGGCGGATATCTGGTTCTGTTTGTTTATCTCAAGTTGGAGATTCCTGTAGAAAGAAATAACAGGTACTAGAGCCAAGGGAAGATCAAGAAAAAGATGGATAAACAATATCAAGACAACACTACATAAACACGGATATAACACAACAAGGGCGACTCATCTGGTACTGGAACGCAAATTAAAGCTCCCACCCCTACGCTTAACGGCAAGAGTGGACAACCAATTCCATCATCCACCTGGGAATAGACAATAGACAATAAAAATAACATGTTTAAAATTTAAAAAAAACTTACAAAATCAAGCCTCACCAGAAGAAGC
This sequence comes from Arion vulgaris, assembly GCA_020796225.1. Taxonomy (NCBI): domain Eukaryota; kingdom Metazoa; phylum Mollusca; class Gastropoda; order Stylommatophora; family Arionidae; genus Arion; species Arion vulgaris. Next base: position 77,556,300 of record CM036756.1, read on the forward strand.
TATCTTGTATTAATTTTTATCAAGTCATTAAAACTTCAATTCTAAATGATAACTTGTCGAATTAATAAAAACCTATTGATAAGAGAAACAGGAAGGAACAAAACATAGTTTGATGTTCTTGATTGTATTATTTGATGTATGTTATTTACTATTCCACATGTAAGACTTCCTTAACTGTTATAAGAAAAATAAGATGGAGATATGTTGGGCATACTCTAAAAATAAGTTATCAGAGTAGCACAAAAAGACGATGAAGTAAGAGACAAATGGTTAAAGCATGAAAGCCCGTCCCAAGGGAATACCTGAAACTATTTTTATAGAGAAAGGATAGAAATCTCGAACTCAATTCCATAGAAGACGTTAAACGAGTTTTCCAAAATAGAGCGGTAGGAAGAAATTGTTTACAAGCTTTATTCAGCTTATAACAGTAGGAGAGAAATGAACAAAAATAATTCCTTGGTCAAGTCAGGGGCGTCAGTGAGGATCTATCACTGGGAATAAAGTATTCCCAAGACGTGCGTCTATTACATCTAACAGCCATCAAGTCCATTTCCTCACTGTCTCGTGGTGGAGCTGTATTTAACAGATGGGACGAATGGCGAGTAATTGACTTGTGAAAATCTGTATCTTATTGATGTCCTATGGGACCTGTTAACTTGTTGATATGTAATCCATCTTGGATAATGAAAATTCTGATTTAAACCACTGTTCCCTTGCTGCTATACACATGTATGCGAAAAGCTTAATGAGTAGCCCCAGAGAACAAATTCGGAACAACAGTCACTTAAGCAATAAGCCACTGTATATCAAGATGCATTCTTACTAGATCCGACACTTCTTTTCTTTATCGCTAAGCTGTATTGGCCTTGCCATTACATTGGATTTGTCAACTGCGTTGAGAGTGGCGAACTGCTGTATGGACAACAGTTGACCTCCATACTAGAATACACAAACATAACCTCAGTGAGATCACTACAGTGTTGACACAACATGGGCAACTTCTTCTTCTTTGAGCGCTCCATATCGACCACTTATTAACCACTTTTTATGATTTGTATGTGATCTGAGCCTAAGAGCGATTGTACGGTGTGCCAGTTATGCGCCTACAAGTAGGCCAGCACATCCGATTTCTGCGATACTTTTTATTTACTAGGGTAGCTTCCTGGGTCTACATCAGTCGCCTCTTATGACATGCTGTAGGTCGCAGTAGTACTATTCGTTGCTTCCTTGCGGGCGCCGGAACCACACCGGAGACATGGGAAACAACTGACTGTGGCGAAAGTTTACGTACGTGTCGTTTTCGAAATTATTGAAAAACATTAACTGATTGAACATTGGCATTAAAGGATATACCTTTAGTTGTAGAGCGGGTTCTGTGATCATCTCTCTGATGCAAATACAAGTAAAATACAGAGATAACCAACCCTTTTTTATAACTTATATTGACCTCACAACAGTATTTTACTTAATAATAAATCACCCTTTGGAGCTATTGATAACTTAGGATTATTTTGGCTGGTATTCCATATCACCCGAGACTATTCCACAGAGAGTATATGTCAAACTAACAAAGGACTGTCTGAAATTTAGCATAAGAGATTGCTTCTTCTTTGATGTTTATTAAGAATTATTTAGCAAATAGTCTTGGTGAGTACTGATAATATGGTGGTCCCTCTTGTTGTTGCAATCCTTGAAATCACATTTTGGGCGTTTTTAACAATTATTCTCTTCTTCCACTGTTCTGGGACTGCTTCTTCTCCCATATTTTATTTAATAGTTTAATTGCTGTACCATTTGTCGCTTTGAGCATATCTACCATAATGTTGTCATGACCTGTCGTCTTATTGTTAGTCAGGGAATAAACATGTATGTTTGTTTGGGGTGTCTGTGGCTAAGTGGTTAAGTGGTTAAGTGGTTAAGTGGTTAAGTGGTTAAGTGGTTAAGTGGTTAAGTGGTTAAGTGGTTAAGTGGTTAAGTGGTTAAGTGGTTAAGTGGCTAAGTGGGCTTAAGTGGTTAAGAGTGGTTAAGTGGTTAAGTGGTTAAGTGGTTAAGTGGTTAAGTGGCTAAGTGGTTAAGTGGTTAAGTGGTTAAGTCTTGCGTTCCGAAGGTCTTGGGTTTGAACCTGGACCGCACCAGTCTGTTCCGAAATGCATTTTTGTCAGAGACCACTAGTATTGTTGCCGGAGCTACGGAATTCGTGCTTTGTGCAATACGCTTGGCAGGTGGCGCTATATATATATATAGCTGTAGTAGTGCTGTGCTAGTATTTCTAGCATTCCCATACAGACTACATAGGAAACGACAACTCTTGTGGACACCACAAATTTGCACATAACGTAATACAAATTGCATTATTATACAACAACATTTAAATGCTTACATATTCAGTTCTCTACATATTTCTGTTAGTCATCTGTCTTAATAGCATGATCTCTCAAAGAGTAAATTGTATTTTTGAAAAAAAAACTCTTTCAGTTTTTGGTTTTTTTCCGATCCAGAAGCACTTGAGCTTTTCAGCTCTTCGGCTCGGTGCCATGGACATCGTAACCCTTCGGTTCGGTGCCACGAACACCGTAAATCTGGGGAATCTGTGGCTTTTTCTGCCATCCCGCGGAATTGAACTCGCACACTCAGAGGGATAGTCACCCGTAGTCCAACGCGCTACGAACACGCTGGGCAGACGGGCGAGATGTTAAACAGTTTGCTTTAAACCGTGCACATATCTATCTTTAAATGAGATCATATTTACACTTTATCTTTTTTTTCTTCTTCTCCCGATCGTTCTTTTCGGCCGTTTTTATCATTCTAATGTGATATATACAGCCAAACACTAAGAGCAGGTGTACGTTCACAAACCTTCAGTCCCAATTGGAGCTCTGGTGCTTATCCTTCGGTGGTGGTGTTCGGTTTCAGCCAGTTGTTTATTTACTAGGGTAGCTAGCCCTAACACTTTATTTAACACATCTCACAATGTTGACATTTTTCTTAGACAGAATCTATTTCCTTATTACATTCTGGTATTACGCTCTGTTGGCAGAGTTCTCCAGAATCGGCAGAGTTCTCTAGAATCGACAGAGTTCTCCAGAATCGGCAGAGTAGTCAAATGACGATGTAAACGCTCTTGCTACGAGTAACTATTCTGAGCTGGTCGATGCTTGCTCTCTTTTCTATATGGTTCCAGAACTTGTATTCTGAAACTTGTTCGACGTCAGGACAGCTTCAAATGGGGTCTCTTCTTTTATCTTTACGAAATGAATGTTTACATTCCCAAAGTTTTGCTCTCTCTCTCTCTCTTAATCTCTCTCTCTCTCTCTCTCAATATATCTCTCGTATTGGAAGAACCATTCTGTTTAAAAGGTTCAACTCAACGATGAGAACACCATGTATTGTAAGAATCACTTCATCTAATGAATTACGTTCACTTCACAGAATTGATTTTTTACTTCTTAGAAGAACCACTTCATCAGATGAAATGTTTGAGACAATTATCTTTCTATCTGCAGCTTCGTCTTCTTCTTCTTCAAACACTCCATATTGACCATTTATTAACCACTCTGTGTGATTTGTATGTGATCTGAGCATAAGAGTGATTGTAAGTGTGCCTGTTATGCGCCTACAAATAGGCCAGAGCGTCCAATTTCTTCTATGCTTTTTATTTACTAGGGTAGCTTCCCTGGGTCATACATCAGTCACCTCTTAAGACATGCCTTGTAGGTAGCAGTGGTACTATTATTTGCTTCCATTGAGGGCCCCGACACCACACAGACTTATATCTGCAGCAAAATCTTCTTCTTCTTTGCGTACGTTCTTTACGACCAATTTTAATCACTCTTTGTGATTTGTTTGATCTCTGCCAAGAACGTGTATACGTTGCACATTGGTTTGGTAGGCTCCTAAACGCGTAGACTTGTACACATTTAGGACACATGCATCCGATTTCATTCAAACCTCCTTAGTCGCCTCTTACGACATATGTGACAGGTAACAGTGGTTCTATTCTTTCCACCCCAAATTTGGGCCCCGGTAATCACTCGGGCGGCTGCTGCAAAATGAGAATGAAAGAATTAATTGTCTTCTTGCTGTATTTACCAGGTTCTCAGCTTGCTTTCGTTTTGTCACACAACCAACGATAGAATGCAATCAAAGTACTCAGAAGTACGATACTACTTCTCACATTTGTTCGCCTTGTTATGTAGGGGATCAAATCTGCTTTAAGAAGGGCATGCTCATTTAATCTAAGATCGAGTCTTTATTGACTATATCAGAACATGTTGACCTACAAATATTATAAATAATAATTAATTTCGTGCGGAGATTCCAGTTTCTAAAGGATCTAAGGAATAAGAATTGACTTCATTCATCATCATCATCAGGTGCCGTCTCCACATCGAAGGTTGGCTGCAATGAATCTCCAGCATCCTCTGTCTTTCTCCTTAGTGTTGCACTCTGCCAGACTGTAACCTGTCAATTTTTAAAGTTTCCCTCCCACTTATCTCTTGGTCTTCCTCTTGCTCTTCCCTCTCAACTTTCCCCTCTAGTAAAGATTTTACTTCCTTGCACCGGATTATATCCCATCTGGCTCGGTCTCTCTTTAGGGAAATGACCCTCTAACTGCGGAGAATATTGCACGAAGTACGAACTCCGTAGCTCCGACAATAGGAGAAAGCAAGAGAGATAGACTACGAAAAAGATGGATAGATGACATAGCAGAATCCTGTCAAAAAGCGGAAATATATATAATCCAAGACACTTGAGCAGCGCATTACAAAAACAGAAAACCACGACACTTGGCAACAACCCGGTAATAGTGTGACGATAAAAGAAAAAGATTCACCTGTTAACGTTTATGGAATCTCTGTTCAACCATCTAATCCCGTTGTATTGGTTTAATTCTTCCATCTCAGTATTGTCCTCAGATAGAGCGGCAATCATAGGTATGTCTCCCAAAATTGTCATGTTCGTTAGTATGGTAATAATGTGTGTAAACACTGTCTCTGTTCACATCATTCACGGAGTTTACTTTTGCAGATACTTTTGAGGCAGGATCGATGAGTTCTCCAAGGCGACTGTTAGGATGTTTGGCATCATTCAACTGACTGAATTCTGCATACAATTTGTCTTGATTAGATAATATATCTGAAGACTGATATCTTGGGGGATGATTTGATTCGTAAACATCTTCGTAATCACTCGTCATTGGAGTACTGACTGTGCTACGATGCTGTATCGATTTCTTTGTCTCTGTATCAGGCAGATACATTGGGGATTTCCCTTGCCGGATTCGTGGAATTAGATTGGCCTTAATAATGTTTGGATCTGAATAGTGATGTAAAGAAGTGAATTAGAATAATTGTGAACATGTTAGATCTACCAAAAATATATGTCTTACAATTAATATAAAGTTACTTTATGAAAGAAATATAGAGTGATACAACTGTCTCTTTACTCCACAGTTTCACTAGCTGACACTACATCTTTTTATGACATGTACACTGACGTCAGATCATGTTCTCTCACAACTGATATAGTAGTTATTATCAAATATTCCAACATACATTGTAATACGTCAGCACATACACTGATACACACATACACAGACACACTATGAGCTGATCACACAGACATACACACTGGTACGTACGCCCACACACTGATGCCCTGCACAGCACACTGGCATGCGTTTACACACACACTTATTCTTCACAAAACACACTGGCATGTCCTCACAGACACCACACTGATATGTCCACACAGGCACCCACACTGATACGTCCACACAGACATCCACACTGATAGGTCCACACAGACACCCACACTGATATGTCCACGCAGACACCCACACTGATACATCCACACAGACACCCACACTGATAGGTTCCCACATACATATCTAAAAACAGAGATGCACGCATTTACTCAGAGAAAAGTCAAGGTCCTCCAAAAGTATACAATGTCGCAGATGTATGAAAAGTTAATGACCTCATAGTATTGTCCATAACGAAATGAATATGAAAATAACAGTCATCGAACTAGAGCTGTTTAAGATACAACTCGCCCGAGTAGTTACCGGGGCCCAAATTTGGGGTGTGAAGAATAGAACCACTGTTACCTGCCACGCATTTCGCAAGAGGCGAGTAAGGAGGTTTGGCTGAAATCGGATGCACATGTCCTAAACGTGTAGAAGTCTATGCGTTTAGGGCCTACCAAACCAATGTGCAACGTATACACGTTCTTGGCAAAGATCAAACATATCACAAAGAGTGATTAAAATTGGTCGTAAAGAACGAACGCAAAGAAGAAGAAGATACTACTTACTACTCGTGGCCTCCGATAACATACGGCCGGCGGGCTCAGGTAAAACTTCTAGGTCATTAGACCAGAACTGTCACGTGATCCTCACATTCCAGTGTTATTGAATATAGACTAATTCATATTAAAAACAATACAACACGCCAAATCAAAGTTATATTATGTGACAAATTAAATTGAAAGCTTAAGGAATATGGTATTATTAACACTTGTCCTCAATAAATAACCATGAATGCATAGAATAGAGTAAAATTGTAAATAACCGTACAGTGTTCTATCAAACATATACATAAACCATCCCCCATTAAATATGAATTTTCTATTTCTATCTGAGCTAGTCAGCCTTCTGTTGCTGGGGACCACGTACTACCCCACCATGAAGTGGTGATCCTGGTAACAGCTTAAATTTAATTTTACCAAACAAATATCAGTGAAAGAGACAAGACAATCCCAGACCCAAACATGATGTGTTGAACGTGAATGTGTCGAGCTGGAAGACACACAAAAGACAGTTAACTGTAAATTGAGACAAACTAACAAACATCGGGTCAGTAAGAATTTAAAAAAGAAGAAGATGAAAATCAAATAGCACCAAGTACCCCATGTTGTGGCAGTACCATGTTGTGGCAGTACCATGTTGTGGCAGTACCATGTTGTGGCAGTACCATGTTGTGGCAGTACCATGTTGTGGCAGTACCATGTTGCAGGGCAGTACCAGTGATGTTGTGGCAGTACAATGTTGTGGCAGTACAATGTTGTGCAGTACCATGTTGGACAGTACCATGTTCGGCAGTACCATGTTGTGGCAGTACCATGTTGTGGCAGTACGATGTTGTGGCAGTACGATGTTGTGGCAGTACAATGTTGTGGCAGTACCATGTTGTGACAGTACCATGTTGTGACAGTACCATGTTGTGAGCAGGTGCATCCATGTTGTGGCAGTACAAAGTTGTGGCAGTACCAGTTTCGCCTGTCGGTTTTTGCGCCTGGGAACCTTTTTGCAAATTGTGAGACAAAATGAAAGTAAGCATTTGACTTGTCTTAAGAGGCGCAGAGGTAGGGGCATAGGAAAGCTACCCTTGTAAATAAACAGAGTCGCAGATACCGGATGTGTTTGCCTACTTGTAGGCGTATAACTGGCACAACGCCCAATCGCTCTTAGGCTCAGATCACATGCAAATCCCACAGAGTGGTTAAGGAGTGGTCGATATGGAGCGTTCGAAGAAGAAGAAGAAATGACAGTACGGTGATCAGTTCCATTAATAGCAATCTTTCCTTTTCCTAAATCAACGAAACATGCATCAATTCTTTAGTTGTTTTAACTGAAGCATATTTAAGCAAACAAAACGAGCCCTGTCTCTTTCTTTTGACTACGCCAGCGTTCATACATAAACAAACTCTCCCACACAAACATTTCGATGATAAACCTGTATCGCTCTGATAGATGTACGTACCCACTGATGTGTCCAGACTTGAGCTTGTATTAGTCGTAAGCTTATCTTTGGCATTTGTTTTCTCTCTTGGAATCGTGTACTGGTAGTAGATTCCAGGATTGTGGCTAAAATAGATCAACTGAAACAATAACTTAACATTAATTAGCATACCTGTAGGTTACCTTCAGTTATGTCATATGTAATATGGTTGCAACATAAATGTTTAAACATAGTTAAAAGTTATCAGATAACATAATGAAGTCAAAGGCGTAGTTCTAGGGACAACATCACGCCAGGTTTAGTGAGCTGGCACTAATAAAGATCTTACCCCCACCTCCACGTGGTGACCCTGGAAACAGACAGTAGATCCTGTCTGGCTAAGCGGGTAGGGATCGAGGGAGAGCTACAGGTAGTGGTAGTAGTGCAAGCACGAAAAAATAATGCAGGTCCAAAAAATCTGAACAAAATTCACGCATCACCTGACCGTACGTCCGATGAAAGTGCCCCAAAAAGTTGCTGAAACCTAAGAAATAGTATCGTCTGTGAACGAATTCCAACTCCCCCGGTGTAAATGGCCGCACTAAAATTGCCAGCTGTGGGGCAAGAATAAATGAGAACGATGCGTAAAGAATAAACGGTCTCGGCTAGTGTCTCTGAAGACACTGTAACGCTACTTTACTTACTTACTTTTCGATCCAGCAGTCATCGGCATTTGCCCTTCGACTTGAGGCCATGGCAGTGAATTTACAGCTCTGTCGGTTGTGGTGTGTTAGCATAGAGAGTTTTCAACATCTGGGTCTGGAGGTAGGTACTTGTGGCGTAGGTCACTGAGTGCAGGCACTGGAAGAGATGGTGTGTGACAGTTTCTTCTGAATAGTCACAGTTGACATTTGGGCAATCTTTGGTGATGCGGTGTAGTGAGCATACTGTAACGTATCATGACGACATCGAAGTTTGCGGTAAACTCCGTATCAAAGGCCTAGCGTAGATACATTTACTGGATAAGGTTGGCGAAGCGCAAATCCTAAAGTTGCGTTTTAGCGCCTAACGGAACCGTTCTCCCTGGGACAACCGGGCAAGGTACTGTTGCAATAACGACTAACATCCCTGGAAGAACTGAGATGGGTGATGTTGGCGAGCGCAAAATTTCAGTTGCGTTGCTAATGTCGATTGAAACGACCCTCTAGAATATCTGTGCGCAGCTCTAGTCCAGTGTTTCCGGGGTCATGGAAAATGGGGAGTAGAAACTGCAAATTGTCAAGTGCTGATACCCGCATCGAAAAGGCTAAGAATGTTCCTACTCCGGAATAAACTCAACGGAGTCAGAAAAGTTAGGCCGACATTGTAAAGATTTGACAGGTTGTCCAGATCCAAACATTGGCGAAGGCCTACACTTTTTACGGTGTGTTACACGAGTAAGATGCCGTCCTATTTGGTGTAGATCACAAAGCGCAAATATACGGCGAAAGATGATCATAAAAGAGGAATGAATACACAAAGCAATTGACAAGTGACCGTCCCACTAACTAGTTCTAGAAGGGTTGTTAATGTTCCTAAACCGGAGCGACCACACCCAGTCAGAAAAATTTGCAAAGTAATAAATGCTCTTTGGCGTAGATCGAAGTCAAAATATACGCCGTTAAAAAGATCATTTGATCTCTAAGGCTTACATCCTTTTTAGTTATAGATACATACTCCCTCTCCTTCTGTTGCTTTCATGAGCTATAGTCTGTCCATTAATTCGTGAGCACGTTTGAAATTGATTTTCTCGAAAACTACCTGTTGGATCTCAGTGATTTTTGCAAGCAGCCTTAGAATATCCATGACGCTACAGAAATATTTTTTTTCCAAGAAATTTGATGTAGTTTGAAATATTTCTTCTTCAGGTTATATTAAAATCAACCTCACCGGATTGTACACAATAGTAACAGATCTACGGTACACAGACGCGTTGTTCTAAAAATACATTATGGTAACATTGAAATATCGTGAGTAAACAACAATTTCAAGGGGAATTCCCGTGCACCTAACCCAGTCGACTTTGAAAGCGGAAAGCATATGACGTTATAATTGGGATACCGTTGTATAGTTATAGGTGTATCTCGCTATTTGTATGAAGCTATTGTATCATATTTGTTGGCTTATCAAAACTGACATTGATATCACATTCATAATGAGTCTGAAGTGCACATTTATAACAATGCAGAAGGTTACAGTTTTACTATACCAACACTTCCGTAGGGAATCTAAGAGGGTCATCTATATTGCGATATTCATAACCCTGAGAAACGAACGCAACTGGCGCTTGGTCTGAATAGAGAATCCTTTTCCCGATGGATTAAACAGGACACAAAGTGCACTAATGTCAAGCAAGGAAGGAAAAGAACAATTGACGACTTTGACATAGATGTCATAAGACGGGAGCTCTTGAAAATGTTTGCGACGACAAATCAACTTGTTACTCTCAGGAAACTGAAATTAAAACTGCAATCAGATTGCAGCATAGACATTTCTAAAAGTACTCTATGGAAAATTGTAAGAGCCGCCGGCTTCACCTTCAGAAAAACTATAGGCGGCAGGAATATTATTTGTGAAAAGCCACATTTAATTGCTGCCCGAAGTAAATACATGAGGCAGATCCGTGAGCGGCGAGGCAAGGCTATGATATTGTATATTTGGACGAATCCTGGGTCAATGCTCACCACACCAATGCTAAAGAATGGCAATCAGTAGACGGTGAACAGAAAGGAAAAATACCAAGCAGCAAAGGCCAGCGTATTATACTAACACATGCAGGAAGCAGTGAAGAAGGTCTTGTCCATGACGCTGGACTTATTTTCCAATCAAAAGTACCGACGGTAGGGACTACCACACAGAAATGAATGGACATATTTTCAGGCACTGGATGGAGAAAGATCTACTTCCAATTCTAAACAGACCATCATGCTTGGTAATGGATAATGCATCCTATCACAACGCAGTATCAGCGGAAGACAAAGTACCAACTGCATCAAATATAAAAGATCAAATTAGGACTTGGCTTGCTAAGGAAAATGTCAGCTTCGATGATACATATTTGAAACCCGAGTTGTTGCACCTGGTGAGGATGACAAATAAGACAAAGGTGTTTCATATTGACAAAATCATTGCGGAATACGGCCACACGTCTTTGCGACTACCTCCATATCATGCACAATCCGATAGAGCTTGTCTGGGCTAAAGTAAAAGGGCAAGTTGCCGAACAGAACAGGACGTTTAAAATGTGTGATGTTGAAGTTCTGACACGTGAGTCCCTCTCAATGATAGACATGCAGTTCTGGAAGAAGTGTGTTGAACATGTGCTCCGAGAGGAAGACGAGTACTGGCACCGAGATGGATTACAATTTGTCCAGCCAGTAACAATTATCAACCTCATGAAATCGTCAGATTCGGGATGATACAAATCATATTTTGATTACAGACTGAGAAATAGTAACGTATACATTTCCATATCCAAATGCGTCTACCATCATACAATTTGTGGTGAAGTTAAGACACCCTGGGGTCTAATGGTGACCGAAGGGAGGACTAACTGTTGCATATTGAATCCAAGTTCACGATTGCACATAAAGGGCAACACACTTAATTACTTGACCTATCAAGTTAATATGGAGATACACCTATGAATAGAATTGACATGGACAAATTCTAGGGATTACTGTAAAATCTAAAATTTGAGCCCCGTATTTGCAATTGTCATAAAAGATCAAAGGAATTCGCCGATGTGCAAAATCCGTAGCATCTATGGACTACTGGTTAGCTTTATTTTAGCGTCATGGATATTCTAAGGCTGCTTGCAAAAATCACTGATATCCAACAGGCAGTTTTCGAGAAAATCAATGTCAACCGTGCTCACGAATTAATGGACAGACTATAGATTCATATATTCAAAGCAAAGCTTAGCCATAAATAGTCGATATACTGGTTTGGATTCGCTTGTGTGTTGCTGGGCCGCAAAGAATAGTAACACTGCGACTTACAAGACTGAGAGGCGACTGGGGTAGGGCCTAGGAAAGTTATCTTAGTAAATAAGAAGAGTCGCATAAATCGAATGTGCTGGCCTACTTGTAGGCGTATAGCTGATATAACTTACAATCGCTCTTAGGCTCAGATCACATACACATCACAAAGAGTGGTTCAACAAGGGGTCGATATGGAGCTTTCGAAGAAAAAGAAGTTTGTATTAATTTAGTGCATGGTGTCGTCCGAGTGGTTACCGGGGCCCAAATTTGGGGTGTAAAGAATAGAACCACTGTTACCTGCCACGCATGTCGTAAGAGGCGACTAAGGAGGTTTGGCTGAAATCGGATGCATGTGTCCTAAACGTGTAAAAGTCTATGCGTTTAGGGGCCTACATGGGGGACTGCCTAGAGTAGTTGATAGTAGCTCGGCCTGCTAGCTGTGAGACGCCTCATAGCTCGGGTTCGAACCTACTGTCCGGCATTTGTTCGAGTCCCTGGTCTTACTCAGGACGATAACGTGAGTACCTCTGAAGTCGGAGAAAATCTGCCTGTATGGCGAGGAATACTAATTACGAGTACATTGAGCACACGGCTGCCAGGTAAAGTAATTTACAATGGTCACCTGCTGCCATTGTAAGAAATTGGAAAACGGATTTTCACGCAAAAATCAGTTTCAGAAATGAAACTTCGTCTGAGTTGAAAGTGGACGAAAGAAAAAAAGTAAAAAGGGGCCTACAAAACCAATATGCAACGTATACACGTTCTTGGCTAAGATCAAGCATATCACAAAGAGTGATTAAAATTGGTGGTAAAGAATGAACGCAAAGAAGAAGAAGTGCATGTTGTAAAATTTATGTAGTACAACGCAATTAATTGCTTGATATGACCATCAACATTGTACTTCGCTGAATAACCATTTCTTACACATAAAGATCTCAGATGTGGCGCATGAACTTCGCAGCAAGTCGGTATCTCAATGCAAATGTGACGCCGTGAGCACTGTGGGGGTCCCATTGTAATTTTAAAGACAGTGAAAACTTTTGTAGAAATGTTATTTAAAACTATTCAATGAATTGTATTTTGTTGTTGAAAATGTACCACTCAATTGAAACTAGCAAATGAAATCTTGAACTCCACGAGATTCCCACAAGAAGTATATTTAGCAAGTACACATATGACTATAATCTAGAACTGGAAATTTCACAAACATAACCAGTGTCTCAAGTTCCCACGAATTGTGACCACAGTGTCCAAAAGTTTCAGAAAACCAATATCGTGAAATAATGAATACCCACATATGAAATAGCCTCAAATGCGATTTTTTCATGGTGGCTTTGGCTTCTAGTAAAAAAAAATAAAAGGTAATGTTATGTCTCTGTATGTGACTAAGATATTTGTTTCTAAATTTAATTGTTTGGTATCTTCTGATACCAATTTTGTTCTGTGACTTAATTATTTCATTGCTTGCTTTCCCATGAGATAAGTGGTACGTTTCTAATATAAATAGTGGTAAAATATGTCGTTTATCTGTATTGATGTTTTAGTGTATTAATACCTCAACTCTGAGCAACATGTTTGTTGGTCCATGAGCTGTTAGACATTCTCCAGGACAGCTCTGTCCGGCACCTCTAGCATAGTTGAAAGTAGTTCCTGCCCCTTTCACTTGACCCTCAGATTGTAGACGTAGGTCCCCATTCAAGAAATAGCCAGACACAGTAGACAATGCTGTCAATGGACAAGGGGAGATAACAATGAAATAATTTAGTCAAACATTCCACGCGTTAACGTGAACTAAACTATCCTGTTATTCTGATTATGCATAGCATAAAATGCGGTTTATTTAAATATTTCAATAGAAGCAACTAAATACTGCTCCCAAAAATGTGCGGATCATATTATACGGTTAATTAAAAATTGGGAATTCATTTTCATATCATCATCAGGTTCCGTTTCAGCATTGAAAGATGGCTGCAGCGGACCTCGATCCAAGGTCTCTTACCTTGAAGTCGCTTCTCGGTCTTTTAGGAAGAATATGTAGCGCCCACTTGATTGGAGCCAAAGGGTGGGAGCTTTAAACAAACACCAAATTGCACATAAGAAAACTTAAGCAAACTCCGAGTGCTCTCATTCAAAAGATTGACGAATTTTCAACCGTTCTGGGTCCACTTGTTGTGGCACTTCTGAGTAGGTGCTAATAAAAAAAAATTAAGAAAAACTTTGATGTTGCACCGCGTTAGACTGTAATGTTCCCACCTCTTGATGTTTCCTTCCCACTTGTGTCTTGATCTTCCTCTTGCTCGCTGTCCTTCAACGATCTCCACAAATAATGTTTTGATCAATGTCTCTTTATGTATCCAAATATTTTATTTGTTTTATTCTTATTTTCTGTAGTATTTCTTTGTTAAATTACTAGTATTTCTAGAACTTATTAAATTTATTTGCTTTTTCCATCAAATACAACCTATTATTCTTTTCATTCATATCTCTAAGGTATTGATTATGTTTACCAATTTCTTGTTCATTGTTCATGTTTCTGAATACTACATAAATACTAAGTAAATATAACACTTGATAATTCTCATCTTTAGCTTATTTAATTATCTGTTAGTAACTCCCTCATATCAATGAATGATGGGAATAAGGAGTTTTTTTTAAAGAACCGCAGGTGAAGTGAAAATATCAAAAATATTTCATTTCAGATTTATGTCTAATGTCTATTGTTTTTCCCCCGGTAGATGATGGCATTGGTTGTCCCCTCTTGCCGTTAAGCGTGTGGGTGTGGTGGAGCTTTAATTTGCGTTCTATGGCCAGATGAGTTGCCCTTGTTGTTTATATGCGTGTTTGTTTAGTGTGGTCTTGATATTGTCTATCCATCTTTTCTTGGTCTTCCCTTGGCTTTAGTATCGATCTCTTGTTATTGTAGTTTTATATTTTTATATATCATTACATATTTTCATGTTGTCTAATTTCGTAGTAAGAAAGCAAGCAGCCAGTAATTTACTAGTGACTGTGAACAATAGAAAGATGGGAACATCGTTTAGGACAGTGGTTCTCAAACTTTGCATTACCGTGGACCCTCATTTTAAATACATTTTGTTGTCGCTGACCACTAAAGTTTCTATATATGAAAATGCACAGAAATTAATTATCTTTGTGTTACAATAGTAAACCATGTTCTCAGACTGCAGGAAACTTCAAATGATCTTTCATTTTGTCCTGTCAGATATTTAGACTCTGATCTGGTCCGGGTCCTTTGATTTCGCAGCGGAACTAGTTTTTATACATATTAAAAATATGTTTTTTTGTGAAATGTCAAAGATTATAATATTTCTTCAAGCACCTGAGGACACCCTGTGAGTAGCTGCTAAGCCCAGTTTAGGAAACGATGATCTAGGAGATTGTGAGAAGAATCTCTGATGAACTAGTTTACGGATAAGTCGATATTTTCGCCAAAAGTAAAATAATAAGTGATAATTTAGTAGCGTCTACACAACATCTGCAACATCGTCAAATATATCCTTTAAAACTAATTCCACTACTTCCCAGAGATTCTGACGCTGCTGTCTTGATCACAAACAATTGAATAGATCTACAGTAACTTATTAGTAAATATGGCAATAATATAAAGCAAAATCTAATGTTCAAGACGAAATAGGAAGACAGCAAAAGTTATGGTCAGCTAAACAAAAGTCCCCTTACATACCTAAATGATTTCTACTGCGACTCATCTCAGTTATGTTTATATTGCGAGCGCCTTCAGGAATAGTAGTGATGATGTTGTAGCCATGATGAGTGAGATGAGTACGGGTAAAGATCCCGTGAATAACGCGGCAAGTCGCTCCGTCTCCAGCACATTTTCCACATCTGTCGACTTTGGTGCCTGAATCCAGAATTCCGTCGCATCCTGATTTCTATACGTAAACACAAAATGACAGTGAAAACAACAACAAATTAGAACAAAGAATAACAATTTTACAAAGGTTACCAGGGTACGACCACGTAAACGGTGAGTCAACTGAATATCCGAGGCACTAAATTCCACATTGTACAAAGCGCCTAGGAGTCTCGCTCCAGGTGTCTCTTCTTCGATATGACGCCGAAAGTCAAACCAGATATAGAGAATAAATAGATAGATCAAGAGATTATATTTGTCTTCTTGAGTCTTCATAGAGTGAGATTAGTCGATTAGCCTTAAGTCTTACAACCATATCGGCTAGGAATGTTCTGCTCTGCTGCTAAGGAATATCATTGTCAGTGGATTGGAACATTCAGGAAAACTACTTAATATTATCATGAATGTTGAAATCGTTACTGATATCCTCTAATCTCTCTCTCGCTCTGTCTTTCTGATACTTCATTGACTAGGGCATATTTTATGTTGGTATCTCAGTCTATGCTTAGGAAGACGGGAGGTTGTGGTATGTATGACTGGATGTAGGTTTTCGAGGTGGGACGAATTAGAGTAATGCATAGACCGGTCGCGTTTACATATCGAATCGGCTACAGAATCCAACTAATTATGAATTACATTGCGTTCGATGAGAGCCGATGCTCCAATCTGGGTTCAAAAGGTGAAAAGAAAGAAAAAGATAACACATTAACGTCATATTTGATGAAGAAGAGGTGCAGTGGAGTAGTGTTGCTACCACACAAGAAATAAAACAACCAATTGCAGATTTGTAACAGAGAGACTTGAGAAGTTCTTTTAGCAAACTTGGAATCAAATATTACCTAACTGCAGAGTCCTACCAATCGTATGGATCTTATTAAGCGTCACAATGTTTTCATATGTATTTGCATGTGTGTTCTTGTGTGTGTGTGTGTAATCCATGTATGGGAAGGGCTATTAAAATAATAGAAATGGTGAGAGAAACTGGGCAGGGGGTACTGGTACAGACATGGATCAGAGAAATTCTTTCATATTTTCTTCCCGGCATGTAGAATCATGCTATGAACAGTTGATAGAGTGGCTGTCTCGATCAGAGTAGCTGCAATAGACTGGAAAGCGTTCTTAACGCATTGAAGAGTCTTTCAAACAAAGGAGTTTGAGGTTGTGAATCCCAGTCGCTGACCAGATTAGATAGATGGGTGTCGATATTGATACAGCCGAAAATAATTACATACTCAGTATGCAAAAGATGGATTAATCAACATCGAACTGGCGTGCTGGGCCACTGGTCTGCTGGATTTGTTGAGGCTGGGATCGGAGCACCTATTGACATGTCCGGAGTGTTATGATGATAGTTCTCATATAACTTATAACTGAAAATAATGGGAGCGAGGAATGGGAGTTTTAAAATATTATTTGTTAAAAGACGACGTTTCTACTATCAGAACGGAGAAGCAATGTACTAAATGATGATGATGTATATATGTTAGTGATGTATCTCTTACAGAAACAATGATGTATATATGTTAGTGATGTATCTCTTACAGAAACAATGATGTATATATGTTAGTGATGTATCTGTTACAGAAACAATGATGTATATATGTTAGTGATGTATCTCTTACAGAAACAATGATGTATATATGTTAGTGATGTATCTCTTACAGAAACAATGATGTATATATGTTAGTGATGTATCTGTTACAGAAACAATGGTGTATAAAGTAAACTCTACACACTGTCCTTGAATACACACTGCAGTATTCTCTTCATTACAAATAACAAAATCAGCAACAGTCTTTGAAAGTCCTATAATATTCCGACTCAACTGACTTACACGACAGCTCACACGGACTCGCATCTGAAGAATACAGAACACAATATTTTATATCATGAATACTATTTCATATCAGAAATCTCTGTTTTAAAAACTGGAATATTCTCAAGCAGAAAATTACCGAGAACCAATGAGACTTTGAAACATATTGCAGAAAATATTTCCCATCAGCATTTACTTCACCAACTCAGCGAGTCAGGTACATGACGCCCATCGAAATTTACTGAAGAGGCTGCCTCAGTGACAGATCTTAGTCTGATTAGGTTGCCTTATTACTAGATACATACACATACATGCAAACAGTTGTAGTAGTAAGTTGAACGATTATGAAATGTTGAAACATCTTCAAATTATAAGTATGCATTTTCAAACAGTATGCATCAATGACTTATGTTACTTGAAGGTACAGTTTCTCGGCTCCAAGTGGACATCAGTGACTGGTGTTATTGAGGGCTTCTCTACTGAGCTTAATTGGAATCAGTGACATATTCTTGAGGGTCCATGCACTGGCTTCATTTGGACATAGTAATTTAAATTATTATGAGGTGCGTTACTCGGACATTGTTGAACATCAGTAATTGATGTTAGTTGTATTCCTTTATGCCCTTGTGTTGCGTAGGGTCACAATTTAGATCGATGACGATACATCTAAGCTTTCAACGCATCCGCTTTCATCACATAAAGACTTGTATGCAGCTTGCTACCAGGACCACCACGTAAAGGGCTTGCTCAGCTATTGTTGTCTGATCCTAGCTTATTTAATCTAATTCACTGCATTTTAGACCTCCCCCTACCCCACTTCTGACCTACAATCGATAAATAAACTCGTTCTGATCTAGGATAAGGTCCAGCCTGAAGGTACGCATACTAATTGATTTTTGTGTGATGAATAGTCATTCTTCCAGACGTAGTCATGGTAACTAGGAATCGACACCTAATGTTAATACATTAGATGGATCGATGGGAACAAATGTCATAACACCCAGTGTCATATTTGGTTGGGAGAGAGTCAAAACATACATAAAAGATGCGATAAAAATGAGCCAGCATGTATGATAGAGGTAATACTTCTTCATTAACGTTCCATGTTTGACACCAACCTGAATATGCGCAATGCAAGCAGTGATAAGTCTAATGCTATTCAACATCATGTAGATGTCCTTTGCAGAACGTCACTCTCATCACAGCACACATGAAAGACACTCGATATCTAACACGTTCTTCCGTCTACTCCAACGTGACATTCCATGTTTTCTAATGGCATGTTGCTATCATTCTCTTGGTCACCCGTGATCGACTTCCAGGAACCCTGTCCTCATTAATGCTTCCAAATCTCCGTGACGGAAATATTTGGTCGCCATGGTTTCTCGGCATTGTTCGTTCAATAATTTTGCCATTGTTTTCTGAACGGTTCTGGTTGCATACCAGTTGTGCTGTTATGGTACTTCAAGCGACAATGAGCCAGATATCAGGCTGTTCAGCCCGTGCCTCAAAAGTCGTTGTTAAGTATATCAAAAGTCAGTCTACTTTGCTAGCATCAGTGTATACTTTTTAAAGTGGACTCCCTTTCCTAAATTGCTCAAAGTGGTTTAGGTGGTCAGTCAACGCCGCTGGTCGGGGGAGGGAGTTGCTGTGCCAAAGAAGACTATGCGTGTTATGCAGGAGCAAGAGAATCAAATATGGTACAGGTTGTTCTAAAGATGATTTTGCTGCCTCTTGTCATGATCTGATATTTAAGGCTATTTATCATCATCAAATATCTTGTCCTGAGCAGAACTTTGCCACCCCAACAGTCCTCCGGAATTTATGTCTCTCATACGCCGGATGTCCTGCCTCTGCAGCCGTCATGTTCAAACCATCAGTTAATCCTGAATCCATCTTCTCCGTGGTCTTCCTCTTCTTCTCTTTGCCGGTATGCCGCCTTCCATGATGGTCTTCTCCAGCCCTTCATGTCTTTTTATATGTCCAAAATATACTAATTTTCTCTTTCTTATTTGTAGCATCAGCCAATTTTCTTTGATTTTGAGTTCTTTCTGGATACATCTATTTGTTCTCTTCTCTGTCCAAGATAAACGAAGGACTCTTCTGTAACACTTATATTCAAAAGCAGATATATGTTTTTCCACTGCTCTAATTAAGGCTATTAACCTTTTCATAGAACTTTTTTTCTGGCTAAATATTAGCTCTTCCCCGTATCAGGAACGCTTTTGAGAGAGATGTTAAGCAATCATTTTCTCTGTGCTATAGTCACTCTTTCAACTTGGTGATAGGATCTCAGTCACACAGTGATCTGTTGCAAAGTCTCATGTTTTAGTTGACATTTTACTTTAATACATAGTTAAGTAAGAGATGACTTTAATAGCATAGTTAAGTAAGAGATACTTTAATACATAGTTAAGGTAACAAAGAGATAATCAAATACACAGATAGGTAAACAAAGAGATAGAGCAACAATGAAATAGGCAAATACAAATATGCTGAAACAAAGAGATGGGGCAACAAAGAGATTGAGAAACAAAGAGATGGGACAACAAAAAGATTGGGAAACAAAGAGATGGGACAACAACGAGATGGGACAACAAAGAGATTGGGAAACAAAGAGATGGGGCAACAAAGAGATGGGGCAACAAAGAGATAGTCAAAATACAGAGATAGTCTAAGACTGAGATAATATAACAACGTTATAAGCTTATACATAGCTAAACAAAATACAGATATAAATCTAATATAACAATAAGCTAACAAACTAACAAGTCGTTACAGATGGTAAGAAATAAGCCGAATTTAACTGTTAATGTACGGGATCCATGTATGCGTTTTCTGTCCGTAGAGTGCATTGTTGTGTTTGGAGCACTCAGACGTTCTGTAGTCAGCCTCATCTTCTGTGCAATTCTGGAAAAGACACAGATAAAAGAGATTATTTATTGAACTATTTCTGAATCATTGAAGCATGTTTGATTGATTGATTGATAGGAATATCATCATTGCACTTCGGTTAGTTGCCATGTGTGCTCCGATCTATTTCATACACAGGAAGATATCAGCGGCAATATACAAACTCTGTAGCATCGGCAAGGATCCCCGATGTAATTTAGAAGAAGAAAATACTTTGTAGGAATTTTATTTTTGTTAATCTTTCTAATGGATTTTGCCCGGGTAGCAACTTTCCAGCCTACTCTTCTGCATTTTCAAACTGCCAAGGGTTGTTTTGCGTGCTCAACTTGAATGCGTGACCTACGTGTTATCATCCGTCTCCGATAGAACTAAAAACTCGATCTTACCTTCATTATGTTACCTGTTTGAATTGTAATAGTTGGTCTCTTGTTTCTTTTACGGAACAAATAATGATAATTTAACTGAGAATAAATAAGCATGCACAATATATTTGTAATGTCTGAAATGTAATTAATGAATAGAAATCTGAAAAGACAACAAACAACAGAATAAACAATATAATAAACAAATGAAATATCATATTTATAAAATGGTGTTAAATATATTTTAATCTGGTATCGTTATACGTGACATAAGTCCTGCATGTAATTTCACCATACCACTATATCCTGGACAGCTCACTAAATCTCTTCCATGGAATGGAATCCGATATTAGTCGCCCCTCAGTAAAGTTTGTTTCAGTGTTTCCCTAGGGCACCCTCTCTTTCTTGAATCATTTTCTTCAATCCCTGTTTTAATATTCTGTGATCATTTCTTCTCAACGTACGCCCAACATAACTCCATCTTCTCCTTCTTATAACAGTTGTTACTAGTGGTTGACCAGATATTTCTTCTCAATGTATGCCCAACATAACTCCATCTTCTCCTTCTTATAACAGTTGTTACTAGTGGTTGACCAGATATTTCTTCTCAATGTATGCCCAACATAACTCCATCTTCTCCATCTTATAACAGTTGTTACTAGTGGTTGACCACATATTTCTTCTCAACGTACGCCCAACATATCTCCATCTTCTCCTTCTTATAACAGTTGTTACTAGTGGTTGACCAGATATTTCTTCTCAATGTATGCCCAACATAACTCCACCTTCTCCTTCTTATAACAGTTGTTACCAGTGGTTGACCAGATATATCTTCTCAATGTATGCCCAACATAACTCTATCTTCTCCATCTTATAACAGTTGTTACTAGTGGTTGACCAGATATTTCTTCTAAATGTATGCCCAACATAACTCCATCTTCTTCTTCTTATAACAGTTGCTACTAGTGGTTGACCAGATATTTATCTAATTTCATCTCTTCTCCTAATTCGTTCCATTTTATGTTCATTATTTTTCGCCGACATTTACTCTAAAATATATTTAATGTTAAATGTATACAAGTGAAAAAATTAAGATAAATTAATGAGTCGAATTCTTACAAATATGTTATGCCACACAGAGAAAAATCAGAAAAAGAACTAGAAAAGCAACAGAGAATGAAAAATCAAAACGATCTTAAAGATAAAACAAGTAAAAAAAAACGAAGTAAGGCAGTGTTAGAAAGTACAAAAGCAAGATACAGTGAGGTTTCGACCAAAAAGTCTTTATCAAGGAAAGGATACAGCACAGACGGAATAGAGCTTTATTACGTTGTGTATTCTTTGCTTGATAAAGTTCATTAATACCTAAAGATAAACTAACCTTAAAGATACATATCTTGTACTGTTGCGATGGTCCCTTACAAACTAGTCCGCTGACCTGTCTGTAAAAATTAGTATATTGGATAGAAACAGCATCAAATGAATCCGGTATATATTATACGAATATTAAAGCAGGCATTGAAGTGGGATGCAAAGGGTTCAAGAAGAGAGGTCGACCTAAGGAGACCCTGAAACGAACTTTGCTGGAGAGGCAGGACATATAGGTCTCAGTTCCAAGGAGGATATTGAGCTAGTTGCCCAGGATAGAGCGGTATGGAGAAATTACTTGCAGGCCCTACGTAACGTATAATGGTACAGAGAATTATTATTATTATTATATATTATTTGTCAATAATTTTTAAAATGGCTGGGAGCTAGTGATAATTTAATCGTTAGAAAACTTACAGAGTAACATTGGCGAAGATTTAGTGAAAATATACCTATTGGGATTTTAGCTACTGTCCACTGCTATGCAAATGTAATTCACTGGAACTTAGCTACGCTGACTTGCAAATGTTCTATCATGAATGGAATGTATGTGTATCAGTTCCGGTACGTATGTTATTCTATGAATGACCTTTGTTATCATACTCTGGAAGATATGTTGTTTTATAAATGATCTTTAGTATCATAGTCCGAAATGTCTGTTGTTCTTTAAATGCCCTTTGTTATCATACTGTGGTATATATGTTGTTCTATGAATGAACGACATGCGTGACAGATAACAGTGGTTCTATTCTTTACACCCCAATTTGGGCCCCGGTAACCCCTCGGGCGACTTAAAAGGTTTAAAGATGTAAAGGCGATGGAATGCGTTAAATGCACAAAGTTTCACCAAATGACTATGCCCTTTTTCACAGAAATGGGACACCCCTTGCTGATAGTATTTCATAACGCACGAGCTTGTAACTCCAGAAACAATCATAGGGTGAAGACAAAACAATATGTGTTTGCTAGAATGTTTATTTAGGAAGCTCCTTGAAAATACGCCAAAGGAAAGGAAGTAAATATCACATGACGAATAACTAACAACCTTATATATATATATGTATATACAGTGGCGGCTCGTGATCCTTTTTGTTGGTGGAGCCAGACACACATTTTCAGAAAAATCATGGTTTTGGGTTCGTTTAAATTTTAATTTATTAAATAATAAATACACATTACACATTATTTTTCGTGGGGCCCAGCCCCACTGGCCCTTAATGACGAGCCGCCACTGTATATATATATATAAATATATATATATATATATATATATATATATGTATATATATATATATATATATATATATCGTTATGACATGGTATTGTTACCTGCCAGGAAACAACAATATGTAAATACTAGTGGTAGAGATCACAATAAGATCCCATTAATATCTATCAAATTAAAATGAGTATACTTTTAGCAAAACAAACGAGAAAGTAACATTGAATATTATAATAATAGACAAATATAACATGAAAATTAACACCTCCAAAACAGAAGTCATGACAATAAGTAGGTCAACAGGTCAACTAAATATACACGTGAATAATGTCAAAATACAACAGACTCCAGAATTCAAATATCTCCGGAGTATTTTCACAGCAGATGGAAAGATGGACAGAGAAATCGAAACTAGATGCCAGAAGGCAAATGCAGTGACATACCAGCTGTCACCATTATTAAAACATCAAAGCATTAACATGGCAGTCAAACGACAACTGATAAACTTCATATTTATTCCAATTCTCTGCTATCAGTGCCAAACATGACCCTGACTAAGACACAAGAAAGAAAGATTACAATATGTGAAATGAGATGTCTACGAAAAGCTGTCAAAGTTACAAGGCGAGATAGAGTGAGAAACGAGAATATCAGAAGCATCGTTGGTACTATACCATGCACACAGTACATCGAGAAGCAAAGAATCAAGTGGTTCAGCCATCTAATGAGAATGGAACCACATTTACTACCATCACGTGCCTATAATAATCGACGCTCAGGGCGCAGAGCACGAGGCAGGCCAAGAACACGATGGATAGATAACATCTCAGAATCCCTGCGAAAGCATGGACTGACAACGTCAAGCGCAACACACCTGGCACAAGATAGAAAACTAACTCTTCCACAACAAATGTCGTTAAGATAAGATAAGATAAGATAATAATAGACAACACTTTGATAAACTAAATGTACTGATGTCTTCTGTCAATCTGAAATAGATGACTTAAAAATAAAATTCAAGACTAGAAAAGAAATAACAAAACTGCATAAAAAGAAGAATGCAAATATTAACAAGCGAACCGATATCTAATCAAATAAAAATGAGAGCCATCAAGATTTGAAAGTACAATTCAAATTACTGTATGAAGCAGAAACAATGACAAATAAATAAGCAGCAGAAGGTTACATTTGATAAAAGAAAAAATACACAAAATTATTTAATTGAAAGAAATGAAAAATATAAACAAAATAAATAAGTGCAAAAATACTGAATGAATAATTTAAGGAAAAAAAGTATTTTGTTGAAAGAGATGGAATGAAAGGAAATAAAATACTTGCAACATTGAAAGGTAATGGCACTATTGGAAACCATTGTTAGTGTCCTGATACTCGACCTATGCGTTTACGTAGACTAATGGATGTTCTGTGTATTTCAGTTGATGGTAAAGGGTATGCATGTTGACGGTTGTTTTGTAGCTTACTATACCTAGTCACGAGGAGCTTCAGACCGAATAGATTAGAGCGCGACTACCATGCGGGAAGATCTGTGTTCAATTCACTGTAAGCCAATGATTTTTTGTCTGGGCATAAATGAAAAATCCTAACATGAACAGCTTCACGGCGACTGTACTAGCAATGCGGTCATTAAATTCTTCAGACTCAAGTCCTGCCTGTTCTACATCGCCCTAGAAAGCTGTACTACAGACAGTAACAACAGTTTTTTTCTTCTAATAATTTTCTGCACTTCCAGGTTAGCGTCTAGACTTGACAACACAGATGGTGTCAACGATGTGACACCTACTTTCACTAGTGACTAATAACACATCAGAACAATATGGAATAGTATTGACAAATATTTGAGAAAAACTGATGGCAGTCTGTGATGTGATGACACCGGATAAATTATCCACATTTTCTAGATATATCATATTTTTATCAGTCAAAGATATATTATCCAGAAATAAAAGAGAAAAATAAATGGATAACAAACGATGCACTAGAACTCATACGGTAGAAAAGTCTGCTCATATATAACAAACGATGCACTAGAACTCATACGGTAGAAAAGTCTGCTCATATATAACAAAAACCAACAAAGAAGCAAGAAAGAAAATAAGAAGAGATAATAAAATTACAAGAACAACGTGCAAGGTTAGAAGAATATCAGAAGAAAGGGAGGGACATGGTTAAAGAAATTAGTGACCAGAACTTTCAAATCACAGATCAATACATTCAAAGACAAAATGAGAAGCATTCTGAGAGAACAAGACGACATTCTCAAAGATGGAAGGAGAATTGTACTGAAATGTGTATAAAGAGAAGCAAAAGTAAAAAAACACTTAATCAATCTCAGAGGAAAAGCCGAAACATCAAAAGAAAAAGTTGAATTGGCAATAAAAGACTTGAAGACAGGACAATAGACAGGATATGATAATATTTCAGCAGAGTTTATGAAAGCTGAAGGAGAATAAAGTATAAAAAATATAAAATGCATTATTTAAAAATGTATGGGAAACAGAAAATGGCCAAATACATTGAAAATTTCAATTTATATCTCAATACATAAGGAAAGACAGACACAAAATTATGAACGAGCTATAGAGCAGTGGCATCGATTAGCCACACACAAGTAAAGTACTGCTTATAAATAATTCGGAAAAAACTGTGTAGGAAAATAGAAGCACAAGTCAAGATAACGCAAACTGAATCTAAACATAACAAAGATAAACATGGCCACATATTTAACATGATGACAATCATAGGAAAATCTAATATAAGTCAAGATAACACAAACTGAATCTAAACGTAACAAAGATAAACATGGTCATATATTTAACATGATGACAATCATAGGAAAATCTAAAAAGTATAATGTATATGCGTGCTTTATCGACTACTCAAATCCATTTGATTGTGTAGAACATCAGGAATTGGGGACGGTAATTAAAAAAATGGAACTTCCATTACAGTTTTCTTTAAATCATAAAAGAATTGTATATTTATCAGATGACGGTTATAAAAAGCTTGCGATGACACATCCGATTAACTTGGCATATGACAGGTATTCAGACAAAGTTGCAGTCTGTCGCCATGTCTGTTTTACATACGGTAAATATCCATGAGGAATGTTTCAGAAGATAGGGAAAAAGAATACAATCCAGTTGTAATCGGATGAAAAGAAATACCTGGACTAAGAAATTCTGACAATACAATGTTACTGTCAACATCTCAAAAGAAGATAAATTAATTAAGACAATGCAAGAGAAACGCGAAAAACAAAATGTATATTCCAATGTAGCAAAAACAAACAATAATGATAACT
The DNA here is from genome assembly GCA_020796225.1 of Arion vulgaris. NCBI lineage: Eukaryota > Metazoa > Mollusca > Gastropoda > Stylommatophora > Arionidae > Arion > Arion vulgaris. The sequence continues at coordinate 77,582,938 of CM036756.1, forward strand.
GATAAGACGAACATAAATAAGAATGTTTTTATTACGGGAGAAAAAAAAAGAAAATGTGAGCTGTTTTTATAACACATCGGTTCACTGCTAACAACTGAAGAAATTCGATGAAAAATGTGAAGAATAATTCACATAACTCTACAAAAATTAAACAGCTAAAAACGGTATGGAATTGTACTGACAGAAAAAGAAAGATCAGAATACTGTAACCATAAATATTCCCAGTGGCAATGTATACATATGGGTGTGAAACATGGACATTTAACCAGGTAGTGGAAAAGCATATATGGGCTTTTCAATATAACTTTTAGAGAACAGTCTTCAATTAGATCTAACCATTAAACAAACAATTATAAAACAAGACTGGTTGATGCTATAAATACGAACGAAAAAAATGGAATTATTCTAGGCGCATAAACATACATTAAAGACTGTAGAATACAATTAGGAAGGGAAGCATATTGACAAAGATGACAAACGGAAGACCACGGAGAAGATGGATACATGATTTAATAGTTGATTTTAACATGAAAGCAACAGAAGCGAGACGCCTGGTCTATGAGAGATAGAAATTTCGAAGGTCTGTTAAAACGGCAAAGTTCTGTACAGTCAGTACAAGTTATTGTATAATGATAAGAGCAGATGTAACATACGTTACCTTTGATTGTGCGTGTGACACTGTCGAATCCTGAAAACTGTTCCATAACCACATGTCTGACTGCACACTGACCAACCTGTCCATGGACCCCAGTCACGATTTACTGTTTTATCACTCTGAAACATTGACACTGACTTAAAGACAAAAACAGACTACTTATTTATCATAACTCAGAACACTGTATATTCTTATGATAACGTATAAACTACCTCGTAAGACATACACACTCAATTGATATATATTAAAATCTCATTAAAAATAGATTTAATTCATTAAATATTTATCTAAACGGGCTAAAGGCGAAGGATTGACTTCATTACACCCAGGTGTCCCCCATATGGCTCCGTTCCTGCTGGCAGATATTGCACGGCCCCAAAAAAAATCGAACTCCGTATCTCCAGTATCAATCCTAGGGGTTTTATGAAACACATGTGACTCGGTCAGGATTCAAATTCACAATCTTCAGAACTACAATCAAATGTATCTACCACTTCACCATAGAGACACATAGTACTCAGTTATAATATCAGTAAAATAATATAATATAACATCATATAACATAATATCAGAAAAAATAAATATAAATCATATACATAATATCAGTAAATAATATAATATAACATCATATAAATAATATCAAAAATAATATAACATATATAACATAATATCAGTAAAATAATATAACATCATATAACATATATCATAAAATAATATAATATAACATCATATAATATCGTAAAATAATATAACATAATATAACATAATATCAGTAAAATAATATAACATCATATAACATAATATCAGTAAAAATATGCGTCGACGTTCTAGTGGTTCTCAACCTGTTTCCCTATGTGTCCACATTTTAAACCCATATCTATAAATTGCACCCCTTGTTAAAAAAAAATCTACTTTTAAATAATAAAACTTTTGTTCATTGCATGTCTTAATGTAAAATAGAGTAAATAAGGTAATATGTTAGGAAAGGTAAATTACTTCACTTAACGTGCAAACCAGATATTTCATTTTACAATATTGGTAACACAGAAACTCAATAGGTAAAACAGATCTCCAGCAATACAATATTTGTAAAACAGAAACTAGCCGATTTAAACATTATTAGTGACATTTTTGAGCTTGTTTTGATGTGCTTAGTTTCTTGAAATCAGGTATCAAACGATGCAAGATGCAGCTTTAAATCAAGACTTTATTGTTTCATAACAAACTTTTTGCATTAAAAAAAACCCTTTTACATTCTTTTTCGCCATTAACTACTATTTTTTGCGCCCACCTGCACGGCCCAGCACGTATCACTTGGGCACGCGTACCACTGGCTGGAAACATATGTAATAGAACAACAAAACGATTGTGGTTAATCGCTAACTCATGATTTAGTCGCACAGTTTTACGTCGTACTAAGGTATCTAAGGGCTGAGAAGACCATCATGGAAGGAGAAATACCGGTACAGCGAAGAAAAGGAAGACACGGGAAGATGGATTCAGGATATAACTAATGGTTTGAACATGGCGGCTGCAGAGGCGGTACATCTGGCCTATGCGAGAGAGATACATTCTGGAGGACTGTTGGGGTGACAAAGCTCTGCTCACGACACGCTATTTGATGATGATGATCTAAGGTGATCATTAAGAACGCAAAATACATCTATATTTCTGTTTTAATTTTGTTTTGGTATCTAGCCTGTATAAGCGTTATAGAAGAGTTCTCCTAATATCATGACAGAGAAGAGAACAAATATATCTATCCATAAAGAAACTCCAAATCAAAGAAAACTGGCTGATGCTACAAATAAGAATGAGAACATTTAAGTATTTTGGACATATAAAAACACTCGAAGGGTTGCAGAAGATCATCGTGGAAGGATGCATCCCGGCAAAGAGAAGAAGATGAAGATCAGGCAGAATATGGATTCATTGAAACTTGAAATTGAAACTTGGAGGGTTCGATCATATCTAAAATCAATGCAAACAAGGAACATCCTCTCCATGAAGAACTCATTAAAGAGAAAGGGTGTAGACTCAAGAGAGGCAGATCATGGCTGAGTCAGGCGGCAGATACTCTTAGGAAAATATGTGATCCTTCCGGAATTGAATCAGGTGAGGAATGGATTGATGTGACACCTCAATTTCAGACTGCTTTCACCGTTATTACATCTATTAAGAAAACTGCGAACAAAATAATATATCACTGATTAACGTGGAGGTGGAGGCCCTCTTGAATGACATCATCAATGATACAGATGTGGTTATTTACACCGATGGTTCAGTCATTCATCAACAACGCTGTGCGTGGGCTTTTTCAGCACGCTCAGGAGAAAAATAATAAGAGTGGCCAGTGGGGCCTACGCAACAGCCACAAGTAGTTTGACAATGGAGGTTCGGGCGGTTACGGAGGCGGTGAAATAGTTGGCATCTCACAACTACCCCGTGTTTTCTTACTCAGTGACCCATGAGCATGATTTGTAAAGTCGAATCAGGTATGGTGAGACGCAACTGGGTGGAGGTACTGGTATAGACAATGATCAGAGAAATCACCTTCATTTTTGTCCCTGGGCACGCAGAAGTTAGGGGTAATGAACGAGCTGATAGATTGGCTGACTTGGCTACAATATCAGAAGGAGCTGCCATGGATCGAAATGACATTCTTCACGCATTGAGAGAGTATTTCCGAACAGAGGAGTTTCAGGGCTGTGAGTTCTCCTCGCTGACCTGATTGAAAGAGATGGGTGTCAATATTGGCGCAGCCCGAAAAGAACGACATACTAACTATGCAAAGAGATTGATTAATCAACATAGAATTGGCGTGTTAGGCCACTGGACGCTGCTGGATTTGCTGAGGCGGAGATCGGAGCACCTAAGGATATGTTCAGAGTGCTATGATGATAGTCCTCATATAAATGATAACTGATGGATTCGTGACCTAACTGATTGTTTTAGCATGACGGGGATAACTGGCCTATGAAATATATAAATTCCGAAGGATTGTTAGGGTGGTAACGTTGTGCCAGCACACGACAAAGTTGTGGCAAGCTATTTGATGATCTGTCATTTTTTCTTTACATTAGCTACTGCTCAATATTCATAAATATGAAATAGAAGTAATGGTTAACCATGGCACATAATGAAATATGAATAACAGAAGACATACAGGCAATAATACCGTTTCAAAATGAGAAAAAACGGATATAGGAAAAGTGTTTTAGTTAGTTGTTTAATAACGAAGGTCATGGAGTAAGCAAAGTATAGAGTTTAGCATGTTTCAACGTTAAAGTGTGCACCAAAATACAACTCGCATTATAGCATACAGAGAACTGATTTTACAGAAGAATAGTGCAAATCCCATGGACAGCGAAGAAAACACAGGATGAGGTTTTTAAAGAGGCATATACACAAAGAAATCTGATGAAAAGAAATCTGATGAAAAGAAATCTGATGAAAAGAAATCTGATGAAAAGAAATCTGATGAAAAGAATTGATGAAAATCTGATGAAAAGAAATCTGATGAAAAGAAATCTGATGAAAAGAAATCTGATAAAAGAAATCTGATGAAAAGAAATCTGATGAAAAGAAATCTGATGAAAAGAAATCTGATGAAAAGAAATCTGATGAAAAGAAATCTGATGAAAAGAAGAAGAACCGGGCAATCAATGTTCTTCGGGCATATAATGTGAGAATGAAGTTTGGAAGATTTGGTGACAACGTTTAGAATAAAGAGAAGGAGAGATCGTGGAATGCACTGGGATAAGATGGTGGATGGTCTGATATCGTTGTTCGTCAAGAGGTCCTTGTGAGATCTGATTAACTGCACCAGGGAGAGAGAGAGAGAGAGAGAGAGAGAGAGAGAGAGAGTTGAGGAGAGACATGGTCGTCTAAGCTGGTAAATATAAAACTTGATTGATTGATTATAACCCAGTTCATACGATGTGTTAGATTCTAGATACAAGAGGAAAAGTGAAAATCGCTGCAAAGTGGAACATAACATTTTGTCATGATATCTGACCCCATATCGATAATGTCATGATATCATAAGGACAAACATATACGCCTAGTCATATGTTTACACTATAATATTCTATTATATATTAAACATAATAATCTCACTTTAAGAAATGGGAAAGTGGGACAGTTGTCAGGTTATCGAAAATACGTAGAGAGAACAAAAGTATAAGCAAGATGAATCACGGATATTAAATATCAAACAAAATTGTTTTCTGTCTCAAGTCGACGAGCGAATCATGTTAAAAAACCGATGAACTAGCGAGTTAAAACCAAAGATAATTAACGTGAATATAATTGAAATTTGCCGAATCAGCTGAAGGATAAAATACCTAAGCGTCGATAAGTAGGACAGCACGGGAGAAGATAGATAATATTTTTAAAAAAACCACGATTTTAGAAAAATAAACAACAATGTCATAGTTCATTAATAACATTCGATTGAAGATGTGACACTGAGATCAGAAACATAATAAAGATTGCCAAAACTGCATTTAATAATATGAGAAAATAATGATACTCAAACAAACAGGCAGTAAAGTAAAAGAAATGAGATTCACTAGATGTTATATAAGATCTACATTACATTATCCTACAGAAACAGGGACATTGCTCAGATTGTAAAATGAACTTGTAAAATAAGTGGGCATTCTTCAATAGGCCTATATAGGGGAAAAACAAATGATAATTTTTTGAAAAATTCGGAATGTGAATGTTTTAATGGTTTTAAAGCCGACGGATTGACTTAACTGCGCCGGGTTTTACCCCATACGGCTCGGTTCTTTTCCGCAGAAATGGCATGTCACCTGCCGAGAGTATTGCACAGAGCACGAACTCCGAATCTCCGGCAACAATCCCAGGAGTCTCCCGAAAAAAGGCACCCGTGAACAGAACGGCGCAGTCAGGATTCGAATCCACGACCTTCGACTCACAAGACAAGGGCTTAGCCACAGAGACCCCCGAAATATAAAGGGTTTTGTTGAAAGAGATCAAGCATAGACAAATCAAATATTTTCCACAAATAAAGAGATGATATTCTGTTGAAAACCACATTGATTGCAACGTTTATAGGTTGTATGTTGTAGGTTGTATGTTGTAGGTTGTATGTTGTAGGTTGTATGTTGTAGGTTGTATGTTGTAGGTTGTATGTTGTAGTTGTATGGTTGTATGTTGTAGGTTGTATGTTGTAGGTTGTATGTTGTAGGTGTAAATTGGCAAAAACAAAAAAGACAGCGAAGGATATAATTCGAAGGGAAATTTAAAAGATGGACAGAAAACAGTTTTCAAGAATTTACTCTCATGATAAGAGACAAGAAAGGACAGAAAACAGTTTTCAAGAATTTACTCTCATGATAAGAGACAAAGATGGACAGAAAACAGTTTGAAAGAATTTACTCTCATGATAAGAGACATAAGTTGTTGGACATCTATTACAGACGAGGTTAAATATGGAGATGGTGCATAATCAATCGATCAATAAAACAATGAACGGTTAATTATTTTCGCAATGCCATTACATCAGGATTATTCTGATCGAAGTGCGATTGACATGCTTTGATCACAACAAGGATTATCACACCAACAATTAAATGTAATCGTTGGCAGTAAACAGTCAAATACATTATATCCATTGAACTATGTTTCTATTAAAGAATACACTCTACTGTATACATAGTATTGCTACAAAAGAACATGAGGAAAGAATGTAAGATGAAGACTTCAAATAAGATGGTTAGATGGCAATCCTGTCAAAAAACAAAAATAACCATCACCCAACCCAAGCCACTAAAGCAGCGCAAGACAAAAATAGAAAACCACGACACTGGGCAACTACCCTGTAACAGTGTGAATAAGAAGATAAAGAAATATGGGAATCACTTGAAAAATGTTGATAGATATCTAAAGTACAAAGGAAAAGAAAATACTGGGAAAAGTTTCTAAGCTAATAAACGCAACAAACATTCGTTTAGTCATATTCTTGGAAAAGATTTCGAAAACACAGTGACCATTGAAAATAGCGATGACAAATGAAGAAAAAAAGGAGAGTGTATCTGAACTACTTGAATGTATAAAAGACAGATATCATGATGAGATTGATCGTTGGCTTTGTAGGTCTATCATAGATTGTTGTAGTTAACGGTGCGATAGCTGACATAGACATGTTAATATACAGCATCCACTAGTTGAAGTTTGACAAACTATGCCTCACGTATCCCAGCACAGTTTACTAAACTTACACAGTAAGTCGTTGAATATATACTATGCAAAAATAATGAGTCAGATCTCCAGACTAGCATGGACATATTCTCACAAGCCTGCTCCAACTTTGGTCTTACCATCAATACCGAGAAATCTGAAGTCATGCACCAGCCATCTATTGGAACAGTATATGTCGAACCAAATATTACAACCGGCAAGAAACTGAAAGTAGTGGACAGATTTACTTATCTTGGAAGCACACTGTCCCAAAATGTCACCATAAATGATGAAAAAAATACCAGAATCTCTAAAGCTAGCAGCACCTTTGGTAGACTACATAGAAACGTCTAGCACAGATGTGGTATTGGCCAAGGCCCAAAACTGAAGGTATATCGAGATGTCATGCTGCCACTCCTTCTTCACGCATGCGAAACTTGGACAGTATATCAACGACACGCAAGGAAGCTAAACCACTTTCACACAGTCTGCCTCAGAAAAATAATGAACATCAAATGGCAGGATATGATCCTAGACACAGAGGTCCTAAAAAGAACCACCCTCCCCAGCATCTATACGATCTTGATGCAGTCCCAGACACGATGGGCAGGACATGTGGCAGGAATGGCGGATTGCAGAATACCCAAACAACTCTTTTATGGTGAGCTGCTCACAGGGTGGTCAGAAAAAGCGATTTAAAGAGACACTCAAAAACTCGATAAAATCCTTTGGCATAGATGTCGACAACTGGGAGAATGTTGCTCAAGACAGATCAGCCTGGCGCACACTTCTTTGACCTGCGCGGCAGGTAGAACAGCACGAATGAAACAAAAACGTCAAAATAGAAAGGCAATAAAACTTCCCACAATTGCAAGTATACCTTGCCCATACTGTACAAGAACATTTCAAGCCCGCATCGGGCTCACTAGTCACCTACGCACACACAGACAAACATAACGCAACTACATTCCCTTGGGTTAACTTTGTGTGGTCATCATCACCCGTGATGGACGAGCATCATCATACAAAAATACATAATAATTCTTGTTTACTGTGATAGTTTTTTACGATGACCACGATATTTTTACTACAATAATAATGATAATAATAATAATAATAAATAATAATAAATATAGAAACAAAGACAGCTTTCTGATATTATCTGATTGGAATAGCAATATTTTTCTCTTTGGTTTTTCTACTATTTGTGATATAAACGCAGCTCTGTTCAGCTAGTATCGATCTGCCGTGATGTGATGGCTAATTCAAAAAAACCAATTTCGTTACCAGAGCAGAGACCAATGTACTGAACTATTATGGGAAACACGGATCATATTGAATAGTCTAATCATCGTACCAAAGTTCAATAGGTCAGAGCAGACGCAAACAGTCGATGTTTTGGTGATTTTTTATTGTGAAGTCTTCTACAGTCTAGATCACATTCATTAGGACGTTTCTTTAACGTACTTTTCTGTCTACTTTTCTCTAACAAACGTTTCTGTCTACATTCCTTTAACAAACGTCTCTGTCTACATTCCTTTAACAAACGTCTCTGTCTACATTCCTTTAACAAACTGTCTGTCTACATTCCTTAACAAACGTATCTGTCTATATTCCTTAACAAACGTCTCTGTCTACATTCCTTTAACAAACATCTGTCTATATTCCTCTAACAAACGTCTCTGTCTAAATTCCTTTAACAAACGTCTCTGTCTAAATTCCTTTAACAAACGTCTCTGTCTACATTCCTTTAACAAACGTCTCTGTCTACATTCCTTTAACAAACTCTCTGTCTACATTCCTTTGCAAACTTCTCTGTCTACATTCCTTAACAAACGTCTCTGTCTACATTCCTCTAACAAACGTCTCTGTCTACATTCCTCTAACAAACATCTCTGTCTACATTCCTCTAACAAACATCTCTGTCTACATTCCTCTAACAAACATCTCTGTCTACATTCTCTAACTAAAATCTCTGTCTACATTCCTCTAACAAACATCTCTGTCTACATTCCTCTAACAAATATCTCTGTCTACATTCCTCTAACAAACATCTCTGTCTACATTCCTCTAACAAACATCTCTGTCTACATTCCTCTAACAAACATCTCTGTCTACATTCCTCTAACAAATATCTCTGTCTACATTCCTCTAACAAACATCTCTGTCTACATTCCTCTAACAAATATCTCTGTCTACATTCCTCTAACAAACATCTCTGTCTACATTCCTCTAACAAACATCTCTGTCTACATTCCTCTAACAAACATCTCTGTCTACATTCCTCTAACAAACATCTCTGTCTACATTCCTCTAACAAACATCTCTGTCTACATTCCTCTAACAAACGTCTCTGTCTACATTCCTCTAACAAACATCTCTGTCTACATTCCTCTAACAAACGTCTCTGTCTACATTCCTTTAACAAACACGTACATAACAAAGTCTCTGTCTACATTCCTTTAACAAACGTCTCTGTCTACATTCCTTTAACAAAATTCTCTGTCTACATTCCTTTAACAAACGTCTCTGTCTACATTCCTCTAACAAACGTCTCTGTCTACATTCCTCTAACAAATATCTCTGTCTACATTCCTCTAACAAACATCTCTGTCTACATTCCTCTAACAAACATCTCTGTCTACATTCCTCTAACAAACATCTCTGTCTACATTCCTCTAACAAACGTCTCTGTCTACATTCCTCTAACAAACATCTCTGTCTACATTCCTCTAACAAACGTCTCTGTCTACATTCCTCTAACAAACATCTCTGTCTACATTCCTCTAACAAACATCTCTGTCTACATTCCTCTAACAAACATCTTTGTCTTCATTCGTCTAACAAATATCTCTGTCTAGCAAAGTAAAGATAGACACAATCTTCGTTGTAGGGTAAACAAGCAGCACAAAGTTCGACCTCGCATTTTGTCCAAACCACAAACAGTTCACACAGAAGGACCAAAATGTGATGTTAAAAACAAAGTAGAAGAAGAAGAAGTAGTGAGAGGGTGGGAAGTGTGTGATGAAAAAAGAATGGATAGATATCAATTTAATTAAGAAAAAGATACCAGCAGAAAGTAATATTGTTCACAAATATTTCTGTAAAGAGCACGTAAACAGATACTAAAACCGACACAGACTAGAATATGAATAGTACTTACGTGGTTTAGTACCTCAGCAACTGATTGGGAAACTGTTAGACAGAATACTAACAATACGACCAGACACATCTGCTGTTCTCGATCCATAGATTCTGTGTAATATAAGACAGATTATATTTGTTCAACAAAAACATGAAAATATGAACATTCTTCACGCATTGAGAGAGTCTTTCCGAACAGAGGTTTTTCAGGGCTGTGACTCCCACTAGCTGACCAGATTGAAAGAGATGGGTGTCAATATTGATGCAGCTCGAAAAGAACGACATACTAAATATGCAAATAGATTGAACTGGCGTGTTGGGCCGCTGGACGCTGCTGGATTTGCTGAGGCAGAGATCGGAGCACCTATGGACATGCCCGTAGTGCTATGATGATAGTCCTCATATAACTGATAACTGATGAAAATATGAAAACAGCAAGAAAGTAGATTTACAAAACAGTAAATAGTTTAGTTTCTAGTATTGTTTATACATTTCGTTGCTGGTGTTATTCCTTGTGGGACCGAATAGTGTCATTAATAGAGCGTTCACTTATCGAATTGGACACAAGAGAGTTGTGGGTTCAATTTCACACTCGATGTTTCACACGTAAGGAAGGAATTTGCCCTCCTACATCCTGCAAAATCGGGTTTAGAAATTTGAAGTGACAGGCACTTCATTTCATAAGATCTTAAAAGGCTTCCGGAATTATTTTTTACAAATATTGATTGATTGATTGATAGGACCATCATCATTGCACTTCGTTGAGTAAACATGTGTGCTCCGATCTCTTTCTTACACAGGAAGATCTCAGGGACAGTGCACGAATTCCGTAGCACTGGCGAGGATCCCGATGTAATTTAGAAGATGGTGAAGATATTTTGTAGGTTTTTAAAAATATGATTATTTACCACCCCAAATTCATCTCCGTAATACTATCTTGCTTAGATAGTTCTTCGTGTGTGAAATAGTTTTAATATAGTCTTGTCCATTATAGGAGCCATTATGGAATAGCAGATATATGTTAAAAGTTAATTGCATATCCTTATTACAGGACTTTAGGAATCAAACCCAGCTTTTAACGCTGTTTGTGATTTTTCTAGGCATTATTACGTTCAGTAGTTTGCCATTGCTTTCTGAACGGGTGGTGCCATCGTCCTTTGTTAAAATCCACGCGAATAATTTGCAACCAAACTGTCCGCAGCGTGATTCGAACTCAGAACGTCGGGGTTTATAGACCGAGTCACTAACCCCTAGGCCACAGACGCCACTAGATATATGTTACTAGTTGCAATAATACGAGTCATCATTGTATCAGGTAAAATAGAAGTGGAAACAAATGTAAGCAATGTGTCCCTTACACCATGATGCTCCTAAATATGCCAGCATAGAAGCGATAATAAACTGTACCTGACGCGCCAGCACCCACGCGCACATACACAAAACGCACACACATAAACACTTATACTCGCATGAAAGCAAGTATATATATATATATATGTACATGTTGATTGTATATGCATTCTATTTAACATTAGTGTTTTAAATTCAAGAGGTTTCTGAAGATAAATAATTATATCATATAGGCTCATTTACATACAACATTCTACAGGTTTGTCGAAATTGAACATTATGTACATTTCTGGAAATTAACCACTTCGCACTTCCGAGACAATATACTGGCTCGCTGTATTTTTTAAGATGACGCAAAGCCAGTGCACTGACCAATTCAATAAGTATTGCAATATACATAAGTCCGGAGGTAAAAACAAACTGCGGAGTAAAAGGGTTAAATAATCTAGATTTTTCTGACGATACAGCATTTTACATTTCTCTGTACGCATAATTCTTGATGTTTTTTCCTCATTTTAGAGACTTCTCTATTAGATTATTTCATCTTCATACATGTTTTATAGATCAGTACATCAAGGTTTGTCGCTACTGTGGAATAGATGGTTTTGCTACAATTCGCATTGAACTGTGGGCATGAGTTGTTGAACGGACTATAGTGACCTCGCTTCTTAGGTGTTTGGCTCGGGTTTAATTTCACAGTCTGCGTGGAATATTTGTCCGACCTCATGTTGACCCAGCCTCACTTGGGTACGAGGAAAAGCATTGGAAAGTAAAGGCGGTCGGCGTGGTATTGACCACTTCATCCATTATGTGCCGACGGTCAATGAAAAATGCTCGCCTAACACTGTACTCCTCAAATACCTCGAGGTTTGAAAAAGGGTTCCGTAATTACTTTTTTTCTTTTGTGTTTTGTCCGCGGAAATTGAAATATTTATGTCAAACGAAAGTCACGCTGGTGTAGAGGGAGCAATAATGTAGAGTAGAGTTTATGGAAGATGCCGTGGTAGGGAACAACCAAAGTGACGGTGGCAACAGTACATTACTGAACACGATGACAGGGAATATGGAAAACTGGTTGGATATTGAGAATCTTTGAGTTTCCCTGTGATGAAGGCAATATTTTGAATATAGACATTGTACATAAACATAGTACGCATATATGAAGACTAATCACGAGTACAAAATAAACGAGAACCGCGATAACATAGTGATTAGCGCAACGGCATCGTAGGCGCTTGGTCCGGGGGTAATTCCACATGGTGAGTAGAATTTTTTTCCCACGACAACTGCTCTCTGGTCGATCCATCCTAGATTGGATACCAGAGAAACACTGGAAAGTAAAGGCAACCTGTGTGTGTTGTCCACATCCCCCATCGTGTGCCATTGATAAACAAAAAGTGCAGTCTTTACACCATATTCCCCATTATACCTCACGAATCGTCTTCTTTGCGTTCGTTCTTTACGACCAATTTGAATCACTCTTTTGTGATATGTTTGATCTTTGCCAAGAACAAGAACGTTTATACGTTGGTTTGGTAGGCTACACTTTTAGGACACGTGCATCCGAGTTCAGCCAATCCTCACGGTATGAAAACGGGGTGCTTACTAAATAAACATATGAGAAAATTATTGGACAGCACAGGTATATTGTGACGGAAGAATGTAAACGAATGGAAAGCAAAAATAAAGATTACCGTTGCTTTGAGGAAGTCCAGTACCGATAGCTAAGTTGATAGCACTTTGCGTTGGTGACCATATGCCTGGGAATTTTCGGCGTTTGGGGCCAGCCTGGGTACAAAACAAATAATCGGTTTACATATAGTGTGTGGTTGGACTACAGAAGACCATAATTGGTTGCTTAGTCATCTAAATTACAAGTACTTCTGAAGTCGAAGTAAGGCTCGTATAAATTGCGAGGGACACCGGTTCATAGTTCATAAGTGCAGTTCCAACTTCACTGCAACGGGTCACCCCATAATTGCTCCGTTCCTGTGCCAATGAAAATCACACGAAATGCTAACAACTGTGAAATGTTTCCTGTGTGAACTAATTCCAGAATGAAACAGCCGCGTACCGCCACAAAAACAACCTGCACCGCATAAAATGCATATGGCCGTCGCTAATGTAGCAACACAAAACTGTTCATCACTTGAATTGCAATTCTTGTCGAAGGAACATCAATCACGACAAAATCCAGCTTTCTGCACTCGCAATATAACTGCATACGGCAGATTGAGCTTGTTCATCATAACCGCTGTCGGCCATTTTCTGAATACACACTAACACACAACAAACGCACGGTTGACACAGCAAAAGCATTCCATGTAACATTCATAGCTCACAGCGTTGCTCAAGCACTAACTCAGTAGCTCGGCAAACGAAACCGGAAAATACCCGACTAAACATGTCGGAAATGCGCTAGCAAAGTCGTGTTCAGAATGAAACAGTTCTGACTCTGAATGGCCCTCCCGCATTCCGCCATTGCTGGCCAGGTTTTTTGGAGGGACACCGGTGATAAGAAAAACAAGCCTTCAAGTTAAAAATCAGTTATAGCCGCCAAATTAGGCGTCATGACTACGCCTGAATTCACAGAGGAAAAGAAATTATTTTGGAACAATCTAAAAAATAATTTATCAGAACTGGTCATTTGCAATTTTTACTACAGGTTCGATATTCTTATTTCGATGGTTATCAAATAATAGCATTGAAGAATCCTGTCAAAGAGCAAAAATAACAATCACCCGAGCCACCAGAACAGCGCAAGACAAAAACAGAAAACCACAACACTGGGCAACAACCCGGTAACAGTGCGACGACAAAAGAAGAAGATCAAATAATAACTCGCTAAAGCACACGTGAGAATAATCACAATAAAACTGCATGGAATTCTGTGAAAGCTATGAAAGACAAGTGAAGTATACACAAGAGAAAACGTTGAATATATAGATAATATTTTAAGGGAACGAAATAAAGAAAGGATCAATAATATTTGTTATTAATGTTCGATTTGATAGAATATTTTCTTCCAATTAATTTTAATCTCGTTAATCAGTGGCGACTCGTGATCCTTTTGTTGGTGGGGCCAGACTCAAATTTTCGGGAAAAATCATGGTTTTGGATTAGGTTATATTTTAATTTAACTAATAAATACACGTTACACATTATTTTTGGTGGGGCCCGGCCCCACTGGCCCTTAATGACGAGCCGCCACTGTCGGTAATAAATATGAAGTGCTAAATAATGGATTGAATAAATATATATATGGACGATTTACTTTAGAGTTTGAACTGTGTGACACCCATCTGTTACCGGAGATTGCAAGGAGAGAAAAGAATAGTAACACTGCGACCTGTAAGGCATGTCGCTAGAGTCGATTGATGTAGAACCTAGGGGAGTTAATCTAGTAAATAAAATGCGTCGCATAAATAGGATGTGCTGGCCTTCTCGTAGGTGTATAACCGGCACACCGTACAATCGCTCTTAGGCTCAGATCACACACATCTCATAAAGAGCGGTTTAACAAGTGGTCGATATGGAGCAATAGAAGAAGAAGAGGAAGTAGAACTATGTAAAAAAAAAGGTAAAGGAAAATTTAAACCAAAAGCTACACAAGTTTTTAGACCTTTAACTTGAACTTCCGTAGAAGACCCTTGGGCTGTACCTTCTATAATATCAACTGCTAGACTTAACACTTCAACTCAGTGGGTGGTTGGTGCCGGTTCTTGTGTGTTTGTCTTGAGAGGTCAGGAATTTCATGTATTAGATTATATGGCGCTGATGTATAATATTGTTTGTTCAGAGAAGTTAGCTTGTGTTAGAGAAAGGGGAGCGGCATATTGAAGTCTGTAGAAGAACTCAGAATTTGGTGAATGTATAAAGTTACGCAAGACTTACAGGCGCCTGAGTATACGCAGAATAGACCGATCACTTTGTAGACTCTAAGAACTGTGCTGGAATCCTAGCCTCTCGGCTAAAACATGATTAGAAAGGGCTGTGTATACAAATTGTTTATTCACGTAAGTGTGACACACTGAACTTTTCCTGAACTTAAAGAAACAACAGATAAATATAATGAACAAACGAAATATTCACACAAGTGCAAGTTGAGAAAATGCGCCCGGACCGCACATTGAAGAATTTCCCTAGCATGATTTTGCTGCTTGTTTGTGTTTTTGTATATCGTGACATTTTGTCTGAACAAATATTTGTTTTTCTTACGGTAGTAATATAGTTCCCCCACTTAGCATTATCTCTTACATTCTTTGCCACTCTTAACTCACACAAGAAGCGATGTTTCATTACTTCAAGAGATAGATCCTGCTTTCTGTCATGCTGCCTGAGAAACATACAACCCTTATAGTGTTTGTTCAGCTATCTCGGTGTCTTCAGATCCACCCAGTATAAGTACTTTGTCTTGACAATTGTCACAAGCGCTCTTCTTGTTTTAAGTGCTTTGGAATAGTAAAGGTTATCTCGTGTTAAACATAACTTGATAGAGTTTATGAATGCTTTCTGCTTGGTAGTCCAATTCGTACCTACACAGATAACACCAATAAAACACAACGTTTAGCACAATTATATATCTAATCTACATATTCCTGGCAGGACTACGCCTCTGGTTATCACTACTTTCCCACTCACATTGAACTGTAGAGTCATAGACATCAGTTTTCCATTATTTGCAGAGTGTGCAGTGTCAAGAAGTAGAACCCACTAATCAGAGGGGAATTAGTGCAGCACATAGATGTTTATTTGCATCTCACATAGCCTTTGCCACATCCTTCGTCCCCTCAGCGATGACACGTTTGTACTCTGTGTTTTGGATACGGACTGGGTTAGAACTAGAGAAAACAAATAGCAATCTGAATGTAGTTAGATTCACGAACTACACATATTCCATGCATTTTCAGACTTCCGAATCTAATCAGCAAGGGGGCGTTAGATTCACGAACGTAACATATTCCATGCAATGACTTCATATCAGCAAGGGGGCACACATTGGCTCTCATAGATGACATTTCCTTCTTCCAGAATTATATACAATCTGCACGGCCACTTTAATAAGAAGCCATACTTGGGTACAAGAAATAAATGAGTGGAGTAATTATTGTGAGTATTTCAAACATGTTAGTGCACACATCAGTAAGTGCACACATCAGTAAGTGCACACATCAGTAAGTGCACATATACATAGAACAAGGTGGGTATTTAGATCGGCTAGGATATCTTTCTGTGATAAATAATGAACATAAAATGGGACTAATCAAGGAGAAGTAATAGAATCAGAGAGATGTTTGGTCAAGCAGTAGTAACAATTTGCATATGAAAGAGAAGATAGAGATATGTTGGACATACTCTGAGAATAAATGATTAAAGAATTACAAAGTAGAGATTGAAGTGGGAGGAAAAGTGTTTCTAAAATTGACAGGACGTTCTCGGGAAACGCTGAAACAAACTTTTATGAGAGGGGCGAAAATATCGGACTCGACGATTTAGAAGAGATTGAACGAACTGGCAAGGCGAGAGCGGTATTAAGAAATAGTTTGTAGGCCATTTGTAACGTATAACGGTACGAGATGAATATATAATAATATAAATGTTTCCAGACGATGATAGCTAGTCATTGCATATCCACTAACCCATTTATAATTTTGTAAAGAAAGTAAAGAAACCTTTTTTCATTCCTCGAGGTATATTGGATAATACGGTGTTAGGCCCGTATTTTTCATTGACTGTTGGCAAACTATTGGTGATGTGTTCAACATCACGCTGACCGCCTTTACTTCCCAGTGCTTTTCGGGTACTCAATTGAGGCTGGGTCGACCTGGAAGTCGTTACTATTGGACAAATATTCCACACCTACTGTGTAATTGAACTCGAATCACGCCCCTAAGAAGCGAATTCACTAACAACTACGCTGTTGCGGCTCTCCAGATACCGTTTTTGAAAATTTCGTTAATAGATTCCTGTGTCTATGTAAGGATGCTTGAATCACTGAACACACTATCATACAAGTATCCAAAAAAGTAACCATTTTGTATAATCTTCTTCTTCTTAATGTTCTTGTTCAGTTTTTCAAGCATATGAGGTGCATTGCTGCGTATATCATCAAGCATATGAGCAATGGCGGCTCGTCATTAAGGGCTATTGGGGCCGGGCCTACCAAAAATAAAGTGCAACGTGTACTTATTACTTTATAAATTAAAATATAACCTAACCCAAAACCATTATTTCTCCGAAAATTGTTGTCTGGTCCCACCAACAAAAATTAGCACAATCCGCCACTGCATATGAGGTACATTGCTGCAGATATCACCAGCTTCCACACATTAATATAAAAATTAGCACAAGCCGCCACTGCATATGAGGTACATTGCTGCAGATATCACCAGCTTCCACACATTAATATTCTTCGCATTCTCTTCCCAATTGTTGATTCCAAGTATTTTTAAGTCTACTTCAATCTTCATATTTTTTTAAAGAACGAATAGATTGCGCTTTCATGATCACAGCCTCCTCAATTGTTGAGGCCTAAATGAATACATTTTTCTAATCTCTTCAACTTACATCGTTCTTGTCTATACTATTTACATATTTCTAACGATATTGGTTACAATGGTTGCAAGCAATATGAACATAGTGTGTATGTTTTCCTCATGTAAATTAACACAAGAATAAATCAAATAAAGAAGTCACAATGCTTTTGTATTCTTCAGATGATCAGATTTAACTTTCTTACGCTTGTCTGGGCTTTCTATCCTTGCTATATCTTTGCTATATCCTTGCTATAGCTTTGTAGAACTTTGGAAGAAGGTAGAAGTTCTAAAAATATTATCCATAACTTTCTCTTCTCGGTGCCATGACGTCACAAGCAAAGTTAATTACGAACAATGCTACTTTCATCTTCCGACCAAGCCAACAAAATTGACAGACTTTTAGTTGTTACCGGATGAAATGGAAGCTATATATATATATATGCATACGAGCGCAACCTTCGCCAGGTGAAATCATTCGTCTCATATGTACATCAGGTATGAATAAACGGTTCTGTATTTCCAAAGTTATAGCATATGTATTGTTACATTCCATAGACCAGGTATCGTAACTTTGGCACTTTTATGTATATTTGTTTAAAGAAATAAATTGTACGAAGACAGCCAACAAGGTAGGATACAGATCATAGAGACAGGGATTGGAGTAGATTTAGTGAACGTGCACATGTGCATGCTTCTGTATTGTTTATAGTTTAATAATATCGCATGTTGGCGTTTGTAGCTTAGAGGTAGTGAACTCGATCACAACACAAGAGTACCTGGTTCAAACTCCGCCGCGGACATTTTGGAAGTAAATTTATTCCCGTGGATTTTTATGAACGGAAAAAATAGACTTCACCGTTCAGAAAGCAATGACAAACTACTGAAGGGATAAGTAGTGCCTAGAAAATCAACAACTCGTTTATGATCGTTGATGGCTACGTCCTGTAAAGGATATGTCAGGATTTTCATTTTCATTTCAACATCGCATAGTTAGATTTTCACAACAAAACAACCAACAACACATGTGTGTTTCCAAGGGATGGCAAATGTATCATTTCATCTTTAAAAAAGCATTCTTTTATACCATGAAGTATTTTGGGGAATACGGTGAAAATGTCTGTATTTTATTTTACTATCGGCGTACTATGAATGAAATGATCAACATCACGCCGGACACCTTTATTCCCCAGTGCATTTTCTGGTACCCCATTACGGCGGTGTAGACATGATAGTTGTTAAGGTCGGAAAATCAACCCCCACTGTTGAATTTAACCCGGACCGCATGCCTAAGAAGCTAGTGCTATAACCACTACGCTATCGCGGCTCTATCCTCTCATTTTATTATTAGATAAAAAAAACTTGCATACCACTCACATTGCATCTGCAGTTGCAGAGATGAGAAAATTTGAACACTTGACAGTACTAGACTTGCATGTGTAGGTAAAAGAGAAGAAGAGATAAACCCTTTTTAGACCTCAGAGCGCCCGTGTGGTGCCAGGGCCCGCAAGGGAAGCAAAGAATAGTACCACTGCGACCTACAATGCATGTCGTAAGAGGCGACTAATGTAGGCCCTAAGGATGCTACCCTAGTAAATAAAGAGCAACGGAGAAATCGGACGTGTTGGCCTACTTGTAGACACATAACTTGGCACAACGTACAATCGTTCCTAGGCTCAGATCACATACAAATCACACAGTGGTTGACAAGTGGTCGATATGGAGCGTTTGAAGAAGTAAAAGATATATCGGGGTATAATGGTTAATACAGTGCTAGGCATGTATTTTTCATTGACTGTAGGCACACGATGGGTGATGTGGCACCATCACGCCGGCCACCTTCACTTCACAGTGCTTTTTCTAATAACCAAATTAAGGCTCTGTCGACATGAGAGCTAATGCTTTAGGAAAACATTCCCCGTCCACTGTGGAATTAAACCCGAACCACTTGCCTAAGAAGCGACTTTACTAACCAATACACTACTACGGCTCTCTATGTGGAGGTAAGATGGCAAATTTCCTCCTTCTACTTACCTACTCTAGCACAGCACCAAAAAAAAACGTTTTAAAGACACTCAAGGACTCGATTAAATCCTTTGACATAGATGTCGACAACTGGGAGAATGTTGCATAAGCACAGATAAGACGTTATACTTCGTCATGCTTCTTGGCCCGAGCATATAACGCACATTATGGAAAAAAGTCAAACTAGAAGGCAGCAACCCTAAAAGGTTGCAAGTAATCCTTGCCTAATTGAAAGACTTACCGTACCCAGGCTCATGTTTCTATGCAACCAAGACTAACGCAACACTTGCCTTACATGAAAATACATCTTACCGTATGATGCACATCATCACTGCCTCACTAATACACTAATGAGAATACCTACACTACCCACTGCTTACATTTCAACCTACACTACACTGCACTACACTGCACTGCACTCCCCTGCACTCACTACACTCACTACACTGCACTACACTACACTCACTACACTGCACTACTGCACTCACCTAGCACTCACTGCACTGCACTCACTGCACTACACTGCATTTGCACTACACTACACTACACTCCCACTACACTGCACCTGCACTCACTGCACTACACTACACTACACTCACACTCACTGCACTACACTGCACTACACTCACTACACTCACTACACTCACTACTACTGCACTCACTACACTGCACTCACACTGCACTACACTACTCACTGACACTCACACTACACTGCACTACTGACTGCACTACACTCAACTGCACTGCACTCACTGCACTGCACTGCACTACAACTCACACTACTACACTACAGCACACTGCACCTACACTGCACTACACTGCACTACACTGCACTCATCTCACTACACTCACTCACTGCACTAGCACTGCACTACACTCACTGCACTACCTCACTCACTGCACTACACTCACTACACTCACTGCACTCACCTGCACTACACTACACTGCACTGCACTGCACTCACTACACTGCACTGACACTGCACACTACACTGCACTAGCACTGCACTGCACTACACTCACCTAGCTCACTACACTCTCACTACACTACACTGCACTATGCACCTACACTGCACTACACTCACTGCCTGCACTCACTGCACTCACTACACTGCACTACACTGCACTCACTACACTGCACTCACTGCACTGCTACTGCACTGCACTCACTCACTGCACTACACTACACTACACTGCCCCACTGCACTGCACTACACTGCACTGCACTGCACTCTCACTCACTACACTCACACTCACTGCACTACACTACACTGCACTGCACTCACTGCACTGCACTCACTCCTGCACCACTGCACTGCACTCACTGCACTCACCCTGCACTCGCACTGCACACCTGCACTGCACTGCACTGCACTCTGCACTCCTCACCTGCACTCCATGCACTACACTCACTGCACACTACTGCTACACTGCACTGCACTGCACTGCCTACACTCACTGCACTGCACTGCACTACACTGCACTCGCACTGCACTACACTCACACTCACCACTCTCACTGCACTACACTGCACTGCACCTCACTGCACTGCACTACTGCCACTGCACTCATGCACTGCACTGTCACCTGCACTGCACTACACTGCACTCACTGCACTGCACTGCACTACACTCGCACTGCACTGCACTGCACTACACTACACTACACTACACTGCACTGCACTGCACTACACTGCACTGCACTGCACTACATCACTCACTGCACTGCACTCACTCACTGCACTACACTACACTACACTACACTGCACTGCACTGCACTGCACTACACTACACTGCACTACACTGCACTGCACTGCACTACACTACACTGCACTACACTACACTGCACTGCACTGCACTACACTACACTCCACTACACTACACTGCACTACACTACACTACACTGCACTGCACTACACTACACTACACTACACTACACTACACTCCACTGCACTACACTACACTACACTCACACTACTACACTGCACTACCTGCACTGCACTACACTACACTACACACTACACTGCACTCACTACACTACACTACAC
The DNA here is from genome assembly GCA_020796225.1 of Arion vulgaris. Lineage (NCBI taxonomy): Eukaryota > Metazoa > Mollusca > Gastropoda > Stylommatophora > Arionidae > Arion > Arion vulgaris. The sequence continues at coordinate 77,604,902 of CM036756.1, forward strand.
TACACTACACTCACACACTACACTACACTCACTACACTACACTACACTACACTACACTACTCACTACACTACACTACACTGCACTACAACTACACTACACTACACTCACTACACTACACACTACACTACACTACACTGCACTACACTCACTCACTACACTACACTGCACTGAATATGATGTAGCCCATGTGACGTTGGGGTCAGCAAGGGAAGCAAAGAAAAGTACTACTACAATATACAAGGAATGTTCTAAGAGGCGACTAATGTAGGGTCTTAGGGAAGCTACATTAGTCAATAAAAAGCGTCGAAGAAATTGCATGTGCTGGCCTACTTGTAGACGTATAACTTGCACAACGTACAATCGCTCTTAGGTTCAGATCACATACAAATCACACAGAATGGTTAACAAGTGGTCGATATGGAGCGTAAGAAGTAGAAGAAGAAGAAGAATATGATTTAAGAACGCACTGCTCAATAATGCAATCTAGTAAAAATAGGGAAGCAAAATGTTTATGTGTAGAGATACTGTCAAATGGACACAGCGAAGAAAGTGCTAGAATACAAACATCAAACATTCCATCTTATTATCAGTGGCAAGCAAAAATATTGTGGCTGTTAAGAAAATAATATGAATATATAAATTATCTTAACATATCTTGTTGAGGACACAGGTTCCTTTGTAACATTTTATAGCCTGGTCGGCTTACACTGCTCTCTCTTGTTTGACCAGGAATCTAATCAACTCATGTACAAAAAGTGGAACTCTTGAGAAAATGGTGAAACATTCCTGGCCCAGCCACAAGCGTCTTATCAGCAGAAGGAACGCTGAAGTTGATGTCTGTACAAAAAAAAACTATATTGTTCACCTCAGGCAAATGTCTAGATAACTTGAATAGATATCTGACTGTTGTTAAGATAATGTAGAAGGAAGGGAATGGAAATAGAAGACACAAGAGAAAGATAAACATTAAACCGATTCAGCTATTCTGTATAAAGCATCCATGCGCTTTCAATCGTTGGTTCGATAAATAAACCACCAGATCTTCATTAAAAGCTCATGTTAGAACATTCGTAACTGTAGATAGAGACATACACATTGCAATAGCGTCATTTAGAAACATACAAGAGCAAGGGAATAGCTTCAACCTTTGACTTAATTGAAGGGATAGACTGATATGAATGGTGAAAATAGATTTAATTAGCAGCCTATTAGATTTATTATTTCTGATCTTTATTACTACTTATTACTAAATAGTACAGAGACATACATTATGTTACACATACATCATTTATGTTAGACAGACTTTTCTTATGTTACACATACATCATTTATGTTAGACAGACTTCATCTATGTTACACATACATCATTTATGTTAAACAGACTTTCTTTATGTTACACATACATCATTTAGATAGACTTTCCTTATGTTACACATACATCATTTATGTTAGACAGACTTTCTTTATGTTACACATACATCATTTATGTTAGATAGACTTTCTTTATGTTACAGATACATCATTTAGATAGACTTTCCTTATGTTACACATACATCATTTATGTTAGACAGACTTTCCTTATGTTACAAATACATCATTTATGTTAGACAGACTTTCCTTATGTTACAAATACATCATTTATGTTAAACAGACTTTCTTTATGTTACGCATACATCATTTATGTTAGACAGACTTTCCTTATGTTACACATACATCATTTATGTTAGACAGACTTTCCTTATGTTACACATACATCTTATTTAGACAGACTTCATCTATGTTACACATACATCATGTATGTTAGACAGACTTTCTTTATGTTACACATACATCATTTAGACAGACTTTTCTTATGTTACACATACATCATTTATGTTAGACAGACTTTCTTTATGTTACACATACATCATTTATGTTAGACATACTTTCTTTATGTTACACATACATCATTTATGTTAGACAGACTTTCCTTCTGTTACACATACATCATTTATGTTAGACAGACTTCTCTATGTTACAATACATCATTTATGTTAAACAGACTTTCTTTATGTTACGCATACATCATTTAGATAGACTTTCCTTATGTTACACATACATCATTTATGTTAGACAGATACTTTCCTTATTTGAGATTGTTACACATACATCATTTAGATAGACTTTCCTTCTGTTACACATACATCATTTATGTTAGACAGACTTTCTTATGTTACATACATCATTTATGTTAGATAGACTTTCTTATGTTACACATACATCATTTATGTTAGATAGACTTTCTTTATGTTACAGATACATCATTTATGTTAGACAGACTTTCCTTATGTTACACATACATCATTTATGTTAGATAGACTTTCCTTATGTTACACATACATCATTTATGTTAGACAGACTTTCCTTATGTTACACATACATCATTTATGTTAGACAGACTTTCCTTATGTTACACATACATCATTTATGTTAGACAGACTTTCTTTATGTTACACATACATCATTTATGTTAGATAGACTTTCCTTATGTTACACATACATCATTTATGTTACAATCATAAGACTTTCCTTATGTTACCATACATCATTTATGTTAGACAGACTTTCCTTATGTTACACATACATCATTTATGTTAGACAGACTTTCTTTATGTTACACATACATCATTTATGTTAGACAGACTTCATCTATGTTACACATACATCATGTATGTTAGACAGACTTTCTTTATGTTACACATACATCATTTATGTTAGACAGACTTTCCTTATGTTACACATACATCATTTATGTTAGATAGACTTTCCTTATGTTACACATACATCATTTATGTTAGACAGACTTTCCTTATGTTACACATACATCATTTATGTTAGACAGACTTTCCTTATGTTACACATACATCATTTATGTTAGACAGACTTTCCTTATGTTACACATACATCATCTATGTTAGATAGACTTTCCTTATGTTACACATAATATTATTATTGCACAGTTTATACAAATCCGTTTGCCATCTTCCACTACCGTCACCCCTGACATCCATCGTCTACATGACCTTTTAATTTCCTTTGTAAATGACATGAATGCTGATGATTGCACTTTACACATTGAGTATTGTATAAACTGTAGTAAATGCACATACACTGAGAATCATTACATGTTTCATATTCAGCATTACTGCATGGGCGAAACAAATAGATAGAATTGAACAAATAGATAGAAAACATAACTGATTGAGGCTTTAGAATTATGAAAATACGGAAGATTCGGACGAATATTATGGAATGTTTTGAAAACTTATAAATAAGTGTTTGGGGTCTCTGTGGCTGAGTGGTTAAGCCCTTTGCCTTGCGAGTCGAAGGACGTGGGTTCGAATCCGGACCGCGGCCTTCTGTTCACGAGTGCAGTTTTTCCAGAGACCCTAGGATTGTTGCTGGAGCTACGGAGTTCGTGCTGAGCACGGGTTCGTGCTTTGTGCAATACTCTCGGCAGGTGGCGTGCCATTTCTGCTCAGAGGAACCGAGCCATATGGGGTAAAACCCGGTGCAGTGAAGTCAATCCTTCAGCTTAAAAAATCCTTTAAATAAGTGTTGCAACAAATGGGAGTTAAAAGTGAACTACTCAAAAAAAAAAAAAAAATTAGACAAGTATCGTATATATTCATGTGGGCGTCTGTAGCTTAAGGGATAGTGAGCACGATCACAACCCAGACCTACCCGGTTCAAACTTCGCGGCAGGCAGGTTGGAAGCAAATTCGTGTTCGTGGATTTTTACGAACGTTAAAAATGAACCCCACCATTCAGAAAGCAATGTCAAACTACTAAGTGGTGCCTAGAAAATCGACGACTCGTTTACTGTGCTTGACGGCTAAGTACTGTAGAGGATATGTCACGATTTGTATTTCATTGAATATATATCACAATAAGAGATATTAAATAATACACTCAGAAAGGTGGGGGTCGGTCTTTATTGTGAAGTTATGTTATGAAGGTCACATGTTGGTTGAGAGCTGGACACTGTGATATTTACTACTTTAGGTTCAGTATAATAAATGTCCACAAGAAACCGAATATTACCAGTAACGGATAAATTCTTATATTTGAAGTGTAACAGGTTTGCAATGTAAAATAATAGAGATAATTGACATTAGATCAGGGAGTTATATTTTATACAGTACTAACTAGCTTGACTTTTCTTTCACTGTTATATGGTTGGCAGATTTATAACAGTCCAACCACCCAGAGTAAATGTCGCGAGAAAGTTCTACCAATTATTAGGATACATTGAGAATGATATAGTAAACATTACAAGTATTTATTGGCCATAACTATAGTAATGTTATCAATGAGCAACCTGACGATAACAAAGCTTATTCCATTTAATTGACTATATATATATTTCAAGCTTGCGTTGGACGACGGGTGACAAGCTCACTGTGAGTGCGGGTTCAATTCCGCGGGCTGGCAGAAAAGCCACAGGTTCTTCAGATTTACGGTGTTCGTGTCACCGAACCGAAGGGTTACGATGTCCATGGTACCGAGCCAAAGAGCTGAAAGCTCAAATGCTTCTGGATCGGGCAAAAAAAAAAAGTTCAAGTCAACCAACATGACTTAACGTCCAGGTCGATACTATCTGCTTGACCTGAATAACTTGAGATATAGAGACAACTCTCGCGTACTCACTGACACATCGAGCTTTTATTGAATTATCAGGATTTCTCGATCCATATTTTGTGGTTTCTTCCATCTCTCTACTAACTATAGTATCGCAGTATCTAAAAAGAAAATCGTTTTCGTCTCTGAGTCTACCATTGGGATGAATATCTTTTAAACACATAAACATAATTGTTTTGTTATCTTCTATTTGTTAGAACGTGCAATGTTAGAATTGACAAGATATGCATTGAATGTTAGAACGTGCAATGTTAGAATTGACAAGATATGCATTGAATGTTAGAACGTGCAATGTTAGAATTAACAAGATATGCATTGAATGTTAGAACGTGCAATGTTAGAATTGACAAGATATGCATTGAATGTTAGAACGTGCAATGTTAGAATTGACAAGATATGCATTGAATGTTAGAACGCGCAATGTTAGAACGCGCAATGTTAGAATTGACAAGATATGCATTGAATTGTCCGCTTATTTTGTTAGAACGTGCAATGTTAGAATTGACAAGATATGCATTGAATGTTAGAACGTGCAATGTTAGAATTGACAAGATATGCATTGAATGTTAGAACGTGCAATGTTAGAATTGACATGATATGCATTGAATGTTAGAACGTGCAATGTTAGAATTGACAAGATATGCATTGAATGTTAGAACGTGCAATGTTAGAATTGACAAGATATGCATTGAATGTTAGAACGTGCAATGTTAGAATTGACAAGATATGCATTGAATGTTAGAACGTGCAATGTTAGAATTGACAAGATATGCATTGAATGTTAGAACGTGCAATGTTAGAATTGACAAGATATGCATTGAATGTTAGAACGTGCAATGTTAGAATTGACAAGATATGCATTGAATGTTAGAACGTGCAATGTTAGAATTGACAAGATATGCATTGAATGTTAGAACGTGCAATGTTAGAATTGACAAGATATGCATTGAATGTTAGAACGTGCAATGTTAGAATTGACAAGATATGCATTAAATGTTAGAACGCGCAATGTTAGAATTGACAAGATATGCATTGAATGTTAGAACGTGCAATGTTAGAATTGACAAGATATGCATTGAATGTCCGCTTATTTTGTTAGAACGTGCAATGTTAGAATTGACAAGATATGCATTGAATGTTAGAACGTGCAATGTTAGAATTGACAAGATATGCATTGAATGTTAGAACGCGCAATGTTAGAATTGACAAGATATGCATTGAATGTTAGAACGTGCAATGTTAGAATTGACAAGATATGCATTGAATGTTAGAACGTGCAATGTTAGAATTAACAAGATATGCATTGAATGTTAGAACGTGCAATGTTAGAATTGACAAGATATGCATTGAATGTCCGCTTATTTTGTTAGAACGTGCAATGTTAGAATTGACAAGATATGCATTGAATGTTAGAACGCGCAATGTTAGAATTGACAAGATATGCATTGAATGTTAGAACGCGCAATGTTAGAATTGACAAGATATGCATTGAATTGTCCGCTTATTTTGTTAGAACGTGCAATGTTAGAATTGACAAGATATGCATTGAATTGTCCGCTTATTTTGTTAGAACGTGCAATGTTAGAATTGACAAGATATGCATTGAATTGTCCGCTTATTTTGTTAGAACGTGCAATGTTAGAATTGACAAGATATGCATTGAATGTTAGAACGTGCAATGTTAGAATTGACAAGATATGCATTGAATGTTAGAACGTGCAATGTTAGAATTAACAAGATATGCATTGAATGTTAGAACGTGCAATGTTAGAATTGACAAGATATGCATTGAATGTTAGAACGTGCAATGTTAGAATTGACAAGATATGCATTGAATGTTAGAACGCGCAATGTTAGAACGCGCAATGTTAGAATTGACAAGATATGCATTGAATGTCCGCTTATTTTGTTAGAACGTGCAATGTTAGAATTAACAAGATATGCATTGAATGTTAGAACGTGCAATGTTAGAATTGACAAGATATGCATTGAATGTTAGAACGTGCAATGTTAGAATTGACAAGATATGCATTGAATGTTAGAACGTGCAATGTTAGAATTGACAAGATATGCATTGAATGTTAGAACGTGCAATGTTAGAATTGACAAGATATGCATTGAATGTTAGAACGTGCAATGTTAGAATTGACAAGATATGCATTGAATGTTAGAACGTGCAATGTTAGAATTGACAAGATATGCATTGAATGTTAGAACGTGCAATGTTAGAATTGACAAGATATGCATTGAATGTTAGAACGTGCAATGTTAGAATTGACAAGATATGCATTGAATGTTAGAACGTGCAATGTTAGAATTGACAAGATATGCATTGAATGTTAGAACGTGCAATGTTAGAATTGACAAGATATGCATTAAATGTTAGAACGCGCAATGTTAGAATTGACAAGATATGCATTGAATGTTAGAACGCGCAATGTTAGAATTGACAAGATATGCATTGAATGTTAGAACGTGCAATGTTAGAATTGACAAGATATGCATTGAATGTTAGAACGTGCAATGTTAGAATTGACAAGATATGCATTGAATGTTAGAACGTGCAATGTTAGAATTGACAAGATATGCATTGAATGTTAGAACGTGCAATGTTAGAATTGACAAGATATGCATTGAATGTTAGAACGCGAAATGTTAGAATTGACAAGATATGCATTGAATGTTAGAACGCGCAATGTTAGAATTGACAAGATATGCATTGAATGTTAGAACGTGCAATGTTAGAATTGACAAGATATGCATTGAATGTTAGAACGTGCAATGTTAGAATTGACAAGATATGCATTGAATGTTAGAACGTGCAATGTTAGAATTGACAAGATATGCATTGAATGTTAGAACGTGCAATGTTAGAATTGACAAGATATGCATTGAATGTTAGAACGTGCAATGTTAGAATTGACAAGATATGCATTGAATGTTAGAACGTGCAATGTTAGAATTGACAAGATATGCATTGAATGTTAGAACGCGCAATGTTAGAATTAACAAGATATGCATTGAATGTTAGAACGTGCAATGTTAGAATTGACAAGATATGCATTGAATGTCCGCTTATTTTGTTAGAACGTGCAATGTTAGAATTGACAAGATATGCATTGAATGTTAGAACGCGAAATGTTAGAATTGACAAGATATGCATTGAATGTTAGAACGCGCAATGTTAGAATTGACAAGATATGCATTGAATGTCCGCTTATTTTGTTAGAACGTGCAATGTTAGAATTGACAAGATATGCATTGAATGTTAGAACGCGCAATGTTAGAATTGACAAGATATGCATTGAATGTTAGAACGTGCAATGTTAGAATTGACAAGATATGCATTGAATGTTAGAACGCGCAATGTTAGAATTAACAAGATATGCATTGAATGTTAGAACGTGCAATGTTAGAATTGACAAGATATGCATTGAATGTCCGCTTATTTTGTTAGAACGTGCAATGTTAGAATTGACAAGATATGCATTGAATGTTAGAACGCGCAATGTTAGAATTGACAAGATATGCATTGAATGTTAGAACGCGCAATGTTAGAATTGACAAGATATGCATTGAATGTCCGCTTATTTTGTTAGAACGTGCAATGTTAGAATTGACAAGATATGCATTGAATGTTAGAACGCGCAATGTTAGAATTGACAAGATATGCATTGAATGTCCGCTTATTTTGTTAGAACGTGCAATGTTAGAATTGACAAGATATGCATTGAATTGTCCGCTTATTTTGTTAGAACGTGCAATGTTAGAATTGACAAGATATGCATTGAATTGTCCGCTTATTTTGTTAGAACGTGCAATGTTAGAATTGACAAGATATGCATTGAATGTTAGAACGTGCAATGTTAGAATTGACAAGATATGCATTGAATGTTAGAACGTGCAATGTTAGAATTAACAAGATATGCATTGAATGTTAGAACGTGCAATGTTAGAATTGACAAGATATGCATTGAATGTTAGAACGTGCAATGTTAGAATTGACAAGATATGCATTGAATGTTAGAACGCGCAATGTTAGAACGCGCAATGTTAGAATTGACAAGATATGCATTGAATTGTCCGTTATTGTAGAACGTGCAATGTTAAATTGACAGATATATTGAATTAGATCAGGAGTTATATTTTAACAGTATATAGCATTGATTTTACTCATGTTATATTGCAGATATATTGAATGTTAGACACTGCAAGTAAATTGACAAGAAAGTTCTACCAATGTTAGGATACATTGAGAATGATAAGATACATTGAATTAAAGTCATTTATTGCAAATATATAATGGTAGAACTGAGCAACTGACGATACATAAGCTTAACTCATTTAATTGACATAATATATTTAATGCTTGAACGTTGGACGACGGTGACAAGTCACTGTGAATGTTGAACGGGTTAAATTGACAAGAGCTGGCGAACGAAGTAATTGCAAGTATCTTAAATTTTAAACGCGATGTTGATTCGACAAGATAGCATTGATGTTGACGCAATGTTAGAATTGACAAGATAGCATGAATGAGCTGAAAGTAATCAAGATATGCATTATGGAACGTGCAAGAGAAAAAAAGTTCGAAGTCAACCTATTTTAAACGTCCAGAGTTCGATATCTATCTCCGTTTGTAGACTGAATGTAACTTGAGATATAGAGACATGTCCGCTCTCACTGACAATCGGCAATATTATTGAAGTTATCATGAATTTCGATCCAATTTGAATGAAGTTTCTTCCATTCTCTAATTAACATAGTATCGCAGAGTACTAAAAAGAAAATACGTTAATTTGACGTCTGTAGATCTGACATTGGGATGAATATCTTTAAACACATGAGACATACTTGTTGTTGATTATCTTCATTTTGTTAGAACTCAATGTTAGAATTAACAAGATATGCATTGAATGTTAGAACGCGCAATGTTAGAATTGACAAGATATGCATTGAATGTCGCAATTATTATTGATTGAATGTAGAACGGCAATGTTAGAATTGACAAGATATGCATTGAATGTGCTTATTTTGTTAACGGCAATGTTAGAATTGACAAGATATGCATTGAATGTTAGAACGTGCAATGTTAGAATTGACAAGATATGCATTGAATGTTAGAACGTGCAATGTTAGAATTGATAAGATATGCATTGAATGTTAGAACGTGCAATGTTAGAATTGATAAGATAAACGCAATTGAATGTCCAGTTATTAATGTTAGAACGCGCAATGTTAGAATTGACAAGATATGCATTGAATGTCCTATTGTAACGCGAATGTTAGAATTGACAAGATATGCATTGAATGTCCGCTGTAAATTCTTGTTAATTGAACGCGCAATATTAGAATTGAAAGATATGCATTGAATGTCGCATTATTTTGTTAGAACTGTTAGCAATGTTAGAATTGATAAGATATGCATTGAATGTTACGCTTGATTTATGTTATGAGAACGTGCAATGTTAGAATTGATAAGATATGCATTGAATGTTACGCATGTTATTATTGTTATAATTAGCGCAATGTTAGAACTGATAAGATATGCATTGAATGTCCGCTTTATTTTGTTAAGAAACGTGCAATGTTAGAATTGACAAGATATGCATTGAATGTACGCTTATTTTGATTAGAACGTGCAATGTTAGAATTGATAAGATATGCATTGAATGTTAGCTTCTCTGTTCTCTAATCTGAATTTAGAACGTCAGTGACATGATAAGACTATTTAATTAACATGTAATACAAATATCATTAATTAAACTGATTAGAAACTATTTAATGTAAACATGATAAGAAATTATTTAAGTCTGAAACTGAAATATTTAATTAACATGATAGAAAGCTATTTAATTAACAGATAGAAATATTTAATTTTTAACCATGTTAATGAAACTATTTAATTGAATTCGTTATTAGTAGAACTATTTAATTAACATGATATGAAAGCTATTTAATTGACATGATAAGAAACTATTTAATTAAAGAACGGACTTTTCTGTGCAATTCATAACTAATGTTTTTCACCGAATCTGTCTCTTCTTCTTCTTCTTTGCGTTCGTTCTTTACGACCAATTTTAATCACTCTTTGTGATATGATTTGATCTTGCCAAGAACGTGTATACGTTGCACATTGGTTTGGTAGGCCCTAAACGCTAGACTTCTACACGTTTAGGACATGCATCCGATTTCAGCCAAACCTCCTTAGTCGCCTCTTACGACATGCGTGGCAGGTAACAGTGGTTCTATTCTTTACACCCCAAATTTGGCCCCGGTAACCACTCGGGCGACCGAATCTGTTATTTCTGAGTTTCACCTTTTTCGTCGTCCGACCTTTGACTTTGTATCCACTATATCAGAGTAGCATTGCTCTTATATCAGAGTAGCATTGCTCTTATATCAGAGTAGCATTGCTCTTATATCAGAGTAGCATTGCTCTTATATCAGAGTAGCATTGCTCTTATATCAGAGTAGCATTGCTCTTGTATCAGAGTAGCATTGCTCTTATATCAGAGTAGCATTGCTCTTATATCAGAGTAGCATTGCTCTTAAAATTACTGTCTTTGATGAATCTACTTATGATTAGAGCTTTTTCAGTTGTTCTTTTTGAAATTTATATCATGTGTAGCATTCTTTATATCAGATGTTTGCTTTCTAAACTGCATTGAGTAGGAGTACATGCTTAATTCAATAGATTCCACAGTGCTTTCATTTATCGTACTTTTAAAACTTACTGTCTGTTGGTAATCTACTTATGTGTCGAGCTATTTAATTTGTTCTTTCTTGAAATTTAGTACTGATGTTGTACACACTTTTTACCAGATGTTTGCGTTTCTAAACTGCATTGAGTGGGACGTAACTATAATGTAATAATTCCACGTTTCATTTACGTACTTTATAAAATAATGCATTCAAAAATGATAAATGTAAAATCAAATTTGTTTTCCAAATCAATCACATTTACTTTCATCATCAAGTAGCTTGTCCTGAGCAGAACTTTGCCATCCTAACAGTCGTTCGTAATGTCTCCCTTTTTTCTTGGTCTTCCCTTAGCTCTAGTACCCGATCTCTTTTATTATATGCTGTTATTGGTGGTTGGTTACATCTTAAATTTATCTTCTTACCTTAGAGTATGCATGATACATTATTCGTCATGCTTGATACATTTTAGATTTTACATAATACTTTCTTTGTTACACTTGATACATCTTAGATTTTACATAATACTTTCTTTGTTACGCTTGATACATCTTAGATTTTACATAATACTTTCTTTGTTACACTTGATACATCTTAGATTTTACATAATACTTTCTTTGTTACACTTGATACATCTTAGATTTTACATAATACTTTCTTTGTTACACTTGATACATCTTAGATTTTACATAATACTTTCTTTGTTACGCTTGATACATCTTAGATTTTACATAATACTTTCTTTGTTACACTTGATACATCTTAGATTTTACATAATACTTTCTTTGTTACACTTGATACATCTTAGATTTTACATAATACTTTTCTTTGTTACACTGATACATCTTAATTTACATATACTTTCTTCTGATTACGGTCTTGTAATCATTAGATTTGTCATAAACTTTCTATAGGTCCGTCTCATATCATCTTAGATTTAGCATCATACTTTCTTTGTGCACACTTGATATCATCTTAGTTCCTTCACTAATCTTTCTTTGTTCACCCTTGAATACATCTTAGATTTTATCAAATACTTTTCTTTTTACCTTAATACATCTTATCTAGTTTTAAACTTTCTTTGTAAATACAATTGATTCATCTGTATGATATCTTATTCATAACCTTATGTTTATGTTAGTTTCATGAATACTCTTAGACTTGGCACATAAACTTCTTTTGTTACGCTTTTGATCTCTTAGATCTCTTCCTCACAACTTTTCCTTTGTATCAGTCGTACATCGTTAGATTTACATAGAACTTTCTTTATTCATGTAGTGCATTTAGATTTACATAATACATTCTTTAAATTACACTTGACATCTTAGATTTTACATAATGCGTTTCTTTGTTACTACTGACAAGCATCTTGAGATTTTCATCATAATACTTTCTCTGTTTACGTTTCGATGACGATCATTAGATTATGGCACAAATACTTCTCTTTGTCAAGAAATGAGAAAACATCTATTAGATTTTACATAATACTTTCTTTTATACGACTGTGATACATCTAGATTTACATAATATTTCTTTGTTACACATGTGAACATTTAGATTTTACATAATACTTCTTTGTTACGCTTGATACATCTTAGATTTTACATAATACTTTCTTTGTTACGCTTATACATTTAGATTTTACATATACTTTCTTTGTTACGCTCTGATACATCTTAGATTTTACATAATACTTTCTTTGTTAGCTGATACATCTTAGATTTTACATAATACTTTCTTTGTTACACTTGATACATCTTAGATTTTACATAATACTTTCTTTGTTACACTTGATACATCTTAGATTTTACATAATACTTTCTTTGTTACACTTGATACATCTTAGATTTTACATAATACTTTCTTTGTTACACTTGATACATCTTAGATTTTACATAATACTTTCTTTGTTACACTTGATACATCTTAGATTTTACATAATACTTTCTTTGTTACGCTTGATACATCTTAGATTTTACATAATACTTTCTTTGTTACACTTGATACATCTTAGATTTTACATAATACTTTCTTTGTTACGCTTGATACATCTTAGATTTTACATAATACTTTCTTTGTTACGCTTGATACATCTTAGATTTTACATAATACTTTCTTTGTTACGCTTGATACATCTTAGATTTTACATAATACTTTCTTTGTTACGCTTGATACATCTTAGATTTTACATAATACTTTCTTTGTTACACTTGATACATCTTAGATTTTACATAATACTTTCTTTGTTACACTTGATACATCTTAGATTTTACATAATACTTTCTTTGTTACGCTTGATACATCTTAGATTTTACATAATACTTTCTTGTTACAGCTTGATACATCTTAGATTTTACATAATACTTTCTTTGTTACGCTTGATACATCTTAGATTTTACATAATACTTTCTTTGTTACGCTTGATACATCTTGATTTTAATAATACTTTCTGATTTGATACATCTTACACTATACATGAGGTATTATCTATTTCATATTTTACATCATAGATAATACATGGTATATTATACGTGTACTTTGTTCTGATGTACGTGTTCTTTTTTAAATTCAAGTATAAGTAAGTGCTTGTTCTATTGAAACCTGTTCATCATCAGGTGCCGTCTCCACATCGAAGGTTGGCTGCAATGAATCTCTAGCATCCTCTGTCTTTCGCCTTGGTGTTGCACACTGTCAGACTAACCTGTCCATTTCTTAAAGTTTCCTTCCCACTTATCTCTCGGTCTTCCTCTTGCTTTTCTCCACTCAACTTTCCCCTCTAGTAAATATTTTATCATGGTGTCATGTCTTTTATGTGCCCAAAATACTTTACTTGTCTGAATTTTTTTTCTCTTAATAATTGTTTCTTCATGCCTAGTTTTGAAACCTGTTAGCTTTTGTAAATACCAAATCTGAATTCTATGTGGAATATGCGATCGATGCTAGTGATTCCATGCAACCTTGATGGATTTAAGAATGTAGCCTAGTTTTCATGAAGAAGTACTTCTTGAGACTTGAGCACAATTAAAACTTCCTAGTTTGGACATCTCCTTATTGAAGTGCTGCTACTGGAAAGTGCGTTATGTCTCCTCACAACTTCTTGACCTTTGAGAAATCATGTCGGCACATACGGTGTATGATGAGATACGCAACTTCTTACTTCTTATTTCTGATGTTAGTGCTATATTTAGAATGAATCTAACAAAATGGAAAGTAGGGCATTCTTCAACCAAAGGATTGACTTCACTGCACTGGGTTTTAACTTATATGGTTACCCGCCTGCCCAGCGTGTTCGTAGCTCGTTGGACTACGGGTGACAAGCTCCATGTGAGTACGGGTTCAATTCCACGGGCTGGCATAAAGCCAGAGGTTCTCCAGATTTACGGTGTTCGTGGCACCGAAATCGAAGGGTTACGATGTCCATGGCCCCGAGCCAAAGAGCTGAAAGCTCAAGTGCTTCTGGATCGGAAAAAGAAAAAAATAAAGAGAAAAAACAACTCATATGTTCGGCGATCCTCTTCACAGAAATGACACGCCATCTACCACAAAGCACGAACTCCGTAACTCCTGCAACAATCCTAGAGGTCTCTGAAAAAATGTATCCATGAACAGAACATCGCGGTCCGTTCGAACCACTACTTCGGAATCGAGGCGGACCTTAACCACTAACCATAACCCTAACCTTAACCCTTAACCAGCCACTTAACCGCGCCAGCCGCCCAGCCATAGCAACCCCTAACCTAACCAAGCCCAACCCTAACCCAACCACTAACCATTAACCAAACCCAACCTAGCCACTTAACCACTTAACCACTTAACCACTTAACCCAGCCATACCTACCACTTAACCCTAACCACAACCACTTAACCATAACCATAACCATAACCACGCCACAGATATCCTCAAACAAAGATAAATATAATGCAGGATTACTGGTAACGGAGGGATTGTTACTTTTACATTTTAATTTGTGTATTTTCTTCTGATTAGTATTATTTCTTCTCCACACCCCTCTTCCTCTCAGAATTTAACTTGACTATAACTAAACGAAAACAGTGTTTCATCACAGGCTGTTAACATCACAGGTTGTTAACATCACAGGTTGTTGACATCACAGGTTGTTAACATCACAGATTGTTGACATCACAGATTGTTGACATCACATGTTGTTAACATCACGGCTTGTTGACAGCACAGGTTGTTAACATCATATGTTGTTAACATCACAGATTGTTGACATCACATATTGTTAACATCACAGCTTGTTAACATCTCAGATTGTTGACATCGATAAAGAGATTTTTTGTAATATCAAAAAAACCAATCTATTAATAAAACTGAACTGCAGATAAACTTTAAAAACACAAATATAATGAAGTCACATATGACAAGTAATTCACATATCTCCTTGAAATACAAAATAATACAAATAATAGAGCATTTGACCTATTTGGGTAGCAATTTGTATTACGTGGGAGAGAATAATATGAAAATTATGTCACAAAACGCTAAAGTATTATTAGCTTTCAAATGTCTAAATAAAATATGGAACTCCAGGTTATATAGTTTCAAAATCGCCCGAATGGTTACCAGGGCCCAAATTTGAGGTGTAAAGAATAGAACCACTGTTACCTGCCACGTATGTCGTAAGAGGTGACTAAGGAGGTTTGGCTGAAATCGGATGCACGTGTCTAAACGTGTAGAAGGCTATGCGTTCAGGGGTCTACTAAACCAATGTGCAACGTATACACATTCTTGTCAAAGGTCAAAATATCACAAAGAGTGATTAAAATTGGTCGTAAAGAACGAACGTAAAGAAGAAGATAGTTTTAAAACTAAATTACGAATTTTCAATTCTAATGTTGAATAAATTCTAACACATCAGCGAGAGCTTGAAAATGACTAATGACATAGACAATATGTTCAGTTTATTTGAAAATAGATAAATGTGAAAAATAATGGACATAAATGAAAGTAATTTCGGAGAGTTGATGGAATCAGAGAAAGGCTTGGTCAACCACTATAACTCTACTTCATTTTATTGTTCTAGATATCAAACTTCGTCCTATTTTAATTTTATTGTTCTAGATATTCGTTTTATTTAATTTAGTCAGCTATCTTTTTTTTTTAATTTTATTGTTCTAGCTTTTTGAAACTTTTGCTGCTTCTGTTTTTATTTTATTGTTCTAGCTATGAAACTTCGTTCTGTTTTTATTTTATTGTTCTAACTACTTCGTCTAACACAATTCTTCTCTCCACTCTGTTATTCTCACTACAAGCTATAACCAAATAACTCTATGTTTGACACCAAAATTGACTTTGACAACCCCGCCCCTCCATTTTATTGACCCCGTGAGTTAGTGGTTTAACCTCAGCTGCCATCCCACAATTACTTTTATTGATTTCCATCTGCCTTATTTTAGCTAAAAGGTTTCCTTAGCAACAATAAGTCCAGTAACACACAATATTCTGTCAATTCACTGTATGAGGTTGTCAGATCACGATCTTTTTAGTTAAAATGAGCATCGCCATAGTAACAGATTGTACAGCATCTGCAATGTCATCTGGAGTAGGCGATCATAGATCTCTACAAACGTATGTCATTTATGCTGACTATCATGTCGGATGTTGACATCATTCTATGTTCTGACGCCTTACTTCCAAGAATTGTTCATATTTGTCTTTCTCTGTCTCGTCTCTTATTGATTTTACCGATTGCCATCATTTAGTGATAAACCTTTTATTCTCATTATAAGACCAAAACATGATGACTGTCTATTTTTTTATACTGATAATTTTTGTCTGTGACTTTAACTCATTTCACGGGCAACATGAAGGCTGATCTCGCAGTTAAGCAGCTGATAGATGATAATGCAAGGGATGGTGATGTTGTTGTATATACCGATGGGTCGGTTCATCGTGGTGAGAGATCCGGATGGGTTTTCTTGGCTAATGCACACGGTAGGGTTTTTGCAGAGCAAAGTGGCGCGTTCAAGACAATTACTTCTAGTATGAGGATGGAGGTTGAAGCCGTTACTACTACCCTCCATTGGCTCTCTGGGACTCCAGTTATTGTGGCCGTTGTTGTTTCTGACTCTCAGTCGATACTTCACAAGATCCAGAAGGGCAGGTTTCGGTATGAGGGGATGTCGTCTATAGAAGTTTCTAGCCTCCAGAGGCTTACGTGGATCTACAGTCCTAGATATGAAGGTGTTTGCTGTAATGAGATAGCGGACAGGCTTGCATCAACAGCATCGACTGTTGGGGAGCTGAATATGGGGATGTTCTTCTGTCTCTTCGCGACTGCCTGTTGGATGAGGACACTAAAATCTATGTTGAATCGATAAAGCTATTTAAGCAGTTTGGAGATTTCCGTTGTACAAGTTGAACTGGATGCCTGATGGGTAGAGCGAGGAGTGTGTTTAATCAGCGAGCCAAGGGAACCATTAGTATGTATACTCTTCGATATATGTTGGGGGAGACTGAGCACCTATGGGTCTGTCCGGAGTATAATGACGTCAGTCTAGTAACCAATAACCAATAACTCGATCACTAAGCGTTAATCAGACAAATGGCAAAACGTAATTTGTTTGTTTCTAGGATACACCTGGTTGATGTTCTTGAATGTCTTAATTAGTAGGCTAACCTTATCATTCGCTATATATATATACATAAGTGCAGTGGCGGCTCGTGATAATTTTTTTGGTGGGGCTAGAC
The DNA here is from genome assembly GCA_020796225.1 of Arion vulgaris. Taxonomy (NCBI): domain Eukaryota; kingdom Metazoa; phylum Mollusca; class Gastropoda; order Stylommatophora; family Arionidae; genus Arion; species Arion vulgaris. The sequence goes on from CM036756.1 coordinate 77,623,000, forward strand.
ATACATTTTTCGGAAAAATCATGGTTTTAGGTTATTATGTTTTAATTTATAATATAATAAATACACGTTACACATTATTTTTGGTGGGCACGGCCCAGAGGCTTTTAATGACAAGCCGCCACTGCATAGATATATACACACACAGAGAGATAACCAACAGTGCACATAACAAACACACACACACACACACACACATATATATATCTGTGTGTGTGTGTGTTTGTGCATTTACTATGTGTAATGTGGTATATGTACTAATTAATGAAATAAGAAAAGGAACTTGCTTACCTTGAAAGTTGATCGCTTGGTAAATTTTCACCAAAAAGTGTAAGAAAGAAAAATCTTCAAGTTTATACTCCGCTTTATAGTTTGTTGTTTATTTACTGGTTTACGGCCACGGATATCTGAGGTTCCATGTAGGAAATAAATCTTGTAATCATAAACAGTAATCTTCTATATATATATACAAACAATCACTAACTTATTCATTGAAAAAAACTTCTAGACACTTGAAGATAATATTTCACTGTTTGCAATTCTTTTAATAAGCGTTATAAATTACTTTCAATGTTACGTCGTTTTTACATAAGAGTATGGGAAGCCAAAACTGTCATATTCCAAAAATTAAGACATTTCGAAATTGGTAATAAAAGGTCGTTTGTAATCAATACTAGATGGTTCTGAGTTTAACATAGACATCGATTGAATACGAAAGACAATGCAATGTGAAAATGTGAAGTGTGTAGTTATAAAACCTATAGTGTTACAATAAAATTAGGGTGCAATAAAACAAAACCTGCATGATATCAATGCAATTCATTTCATTTTGCCGTTCCATTTTCATACTTCATTTACTACGGTTAAAAATAAATGTGTGGTGCGTAGTTAGTATTTTATTTTCTCTGTCCATGTTATGTATCCGCCGTTATAATCGTATTCTGTTTGTTGATAATTTATTTCCAATATCTCATTCTGTTTGTTTATAATTTATTTCAAACATCTCATTCTATTTGTTGATAATTTATTTCAAATATCTCATTCTGTTTGTTGATGATTTATTTCAAATATCTCATTCTGTTTGTTGATGATTTATTTCAAATATCTCATTCTGTTTGTTAGTGATTTATTTCATTATTGCATTCTGTTTGTTGGTGATTTATTTCAAATATCTCTTCGTTTGTTGATGATTTATTTCAAATATCTCATTCTGTTTGTTAGTGATTTATTTCAAATATCTCATTCTGTTTGTTGATGATTTATTTCAAATATCTCATTCTGTTTGTTGATGATTTATTTCAAATATCTCATTCTGTTTGTTAGTGATTTATTTCAAATATCTCATTCTGTTTGTTGATGATTCATTTCAAATATCTCATTCTGTTTGTTGATGATTTATTTCAAATATCTCATTCTGTTTGTTGGTGATTTATTTCAAATATCTCATTCTGTTTGTTGATGATTTATTTCAAATATCTCATTCTGTTTGTTGATGATTTATTTCAAATATCTCATTCTGTCTGTTGATGATTTAATTATTGCTAATAACACATTATATTTGTCATTGGTTCATTTCTAATGAAAGGAATTGGTTCTCCTACCTCCTGCATACTTAGCTCTAGAATTGTGATGCGACAAATCACTTGATATCATACGGTCTAGAAAGGTTATGTGATATTTTTATTGTAATTGACCAAGTACTTCTACAACGTACGTTCGTTTCTCTACGTTATAGTCAGATGTTGGGGGAAATGTCAGCAAGATAACAATGAAAACCGTAACGTTACAGAATATATGCGTCTCTGTAGCGTAGAGGCTAGGTGCTCGCCTTTCGTGCCAAAGGTAGATGGTTCGTTTTCTCTTGGAGCCATCATAATATTCTCCCAGAGATCCCTGATCTCAGTGTAGGTGAGCTCCAGTTCCTAGACTTATCGGAGACGGACGATAAAACATAGGTCACGTGTTCAATTTCAGCACGTGAATGAACCCTTGGCAGCTTAAAATCGATAAGAGCAGGCTGGAAAGCCGCAGCCCGCCCGGTCAAAATTGTTTAGAAAAACATTTTAAAATACAAAAACCGACAAAAACATTTTTCACCATCTTCAAAATTACATCGGAGGCACTAGCCGGTGATGCGGAGTTCGTGAACTGCAGCTGAGATCTTTCTGTGTAAGAAAGATATTGAAGCACACATGGTTACTCACTGAAGTCAAATGATGATGATCATATCAATCAATCAATCAATCACAGAATTATATAAACTGTATAAATATTGGATTCAAGCAATACACAACTGAATCGATATATCGATCAGGAGACCGATTCCAGTTGATGTGAATAAACACTGACAGCAGCTTACACATAATTTCACAGGAAGAAAGATCAACTAGAAAATAGATATCACACGCACCAGTATTGGAGGTAACGATTTTATGAACTTTCGCTGATTCAGCGAGTCGCAGCGATCAGGTTTTCTCGTTACACCCAACGATTGGGGCTAGACCGCTGTGGACAAAAATAAACACCTCTTGCGCGCGAATGCACGCACATTTTTGCCCTCGATTACATAGACATCCACACACAATCAAGCGCGCGAATACTCGCACGTATATGTGCGCACGCATTAACTCTCGTTACTGCCTGTAGTTCCGCTTTCTAGGGCGACGTAGGACAGGTAGGACGAAAGCCTGAGGAATTTAATGGCCGCATAGCTAGTGCAGTCGTCGCGAAGCTGTTCAGTTTAGGATTTTTCATTTATGTCAACAACAGAAAAATATCCTTGACCTTACCATGAATTGAACACGGGTCTCTCGCATAGGAGCCGCGCTCTAATCCATTCGGCCACACTCTCAACTCACACATACATTATACTGTCCCCATGTAGTATGTGAACAGTTCATCGTTTGGCCACACTCTCAACTCACACATACATTATACTGTCCCCATGTAGTATGTGAACAGTTCATCGTTTGGCCACACTCTCAACTCACACATACATTATACTGTCCCCATGTAGTATGTGAACAGTTCATCGTTTGGCCACACGCCCAACTCACACATACATTATACTGTCCCCATGTAGTATGTGAACAGTTCATCGTTTGGCCACACGTCCAACTCACACATACATTATACTGTCCCCATGTAGTATGTGGACAGTTCATCATTCGGCCACACGCCCAACTCACACATACATTATACTGTCCCCATGTAGTATGTGAACAGTTCATCATTCGGCCACACTCTCAACTCACACATACATTATACTGTCCCCATGTAGTATGTGGACAGTTCATCGTTTGGCCACACTCTCAACTCACACATACATTATACTGTCCCCATGTAGTATGTGAACAGTTCATCGTTTGGCCACACTCTCAACTCACACATACATTATACTGTCCCCATGTAGTATGTGAACAGTTCATCGTTTGGCCACACTCTCAACTCACACATACATTATACTGTCCCCATGTAGTATGTGGACAGTTCATCGTTTGGCCACACTCTCAACTCACACATACATTATACTGTCCCCATGTAGTATGTGAACAGTTCATCGTTTGGCCACACTCTCAACTCACACATACATTATACTGTCCCCATGTAGTATGTGGACAGTTCATCGTTTGGCCACACTCTCAACTCACACATACATTATACTGTCCCCATGTAGTATGTGAACAGTTCATCGTTTGGCCACACGCCCAACTCACACATACATTATACTGTCCCCATGTAGTATGTGAACAGTTCATCGTTTGGCCACACGTCCAACTCACACATACATTATACTGTCCCCATGTAGTATGTGAACAGTTCATCGTTTGGCCACACGTCCAACTCACACATACATTATACTGTCCCCATGTAGTATGTGGACAGTTCATCATTCGGCCACACGCCCAACTCACACATACATTATACTGTCCCCATGTAGTATGTGAACAGTTCATCATTCGGCCACACTCTCAACTCACACATACATTATACTGTCCCCATGTAGTATGTGGACAGTTCATCGTTTGGCCACACTCTCAACTCACACATACATTATACTGTCCCCATGTAGTATGTGGACAGTTCATCGTTTGGCCACACTCTCAACTCACACATACATTATACTGTCCCCATGTAGTATGTGAACAGTTCATCGTTTGGCCACACTCTCAACTCACACATACATTATACTGTCCCCATGTAGTATGTGAACAGTTCATCGTTTGGCCACACTCTCAACTCACACATACATTATACTGTCCCCATGTAGTATGTGGACAGTTCATCGTTTGGCCACACTCTCAACTCACAAATACATTATACTGTCCCCATGTAGTATGTGAACAGTTCATCGTTTGGCCACACTCTCAACTCACACATACATTATACTGTCCCCATGTAGTATGTGGACAGTTCATCGTTTGGCCACACTCTCAACTCACACATACATTATACTGTCCCCATGTAGTATGTGGACAGTTCATCGTTTGGCCACACGTCCAACTCACACATACATTATACTGTCCCCATGTAGTATGTGAACAGTTCATCGTTTGGCCACACGTCCAACTCACACATACATTATACTGTCCCCATGTAGTATGTGAACAGTTCATCGTTTGGCCACACGTCCAACTCACACATACATTATACTGTCCCCATGTAGTATGTGGACAGTTCATCGTTTGGCCACACTCTCAACTCACACATACATTATACTGTCCCCATGTAGTATGTGGACAGTTCATCGTTTGGCCACACTCTCAACTCACACATACATTATACTGTCCCCATGTAGTATGTGGACAGTTCATCGTTTGGCCACACTCTCAACTCACACATACATTATACTGTCCCCATGTAGTATGTGGACAGTTCATTGTTTGGCCACACTCTCAACTCACACATACATTATACTGTCCCCATGTAGTATGTGGACAGTTCATCGTTTGGCCACACTCTCAACTCACACATACATTATACTGTCCCCATGTAGTATGTGGACAGTTCATCGTTAAGTATGTTCTTAGAATATTGCTTTCATCACAGCTTTCTTGAGAAAACACAACTTAACTGAATATCTAGAGTGTGGTCAGTGAGGCTACCAATACAGGGTGTTCAAGATAATAGCAGCCCATGAATGGAGCTAATCTGTCATATATGTATGGAAATTGGAAGGTTCAGTTATGACGTAGTATAGGTCAAGGTTGTGTGACGGTGTGTAATTGTAGTGCTGGAAGGGGCGATGAACAAATGTGACGTAGGACGAGCTAGTCAGAACCGGTTTAAATAGTAAATAAACACAACTCAATTTGTACCTGGCAACTTTCGAATTGTCAATGGGGCTGCAATTATCTTGAACACCATGTAGATATCGTGTATTATCATCATCATTCATCAACGTGCGCGCTATCGTTTGTGTGTAGAATATATTTTAGACAAACTCAAAGAGAACAGTCACAAACTGCTGTATAATTCTTGTTTCACGTTCTTTGCCTGTAGAAAGATCGTAATATTAGGTTGATTGGCTGAATGATTTGATTTAGAGAGAGAGAGAGAGAGCAAAAGATCATAATATTAGGTTGATTGGCTGAATCATTTGATTTAGAGAGAGAGAGAGAGAGAGAGAGAGAGAGAGAGAGCGAAAGATCATAATATTAGGTTGATTGGCTGAATCATTTGATTTAGAGAGAGAGAGAGAGAGCGAAAGATCATAATATTAGGTTGATTGGCTGAATCATTTGACTTAGAGAGAGAGAGCGATATAATTCGAAAGAGAACATCGCCCGTGTTTTGCCAGGGCCCTCAAGGGTCGCAATGAATAGTAACACTGCGACACACAAGGCATGTCATAAGAGGCGACTGAAGTAGGGGCTTAAGGAAACTACACTAGTATATAAAAGTGTCGCAGAAATCGAATGTGCTGACCTACTTGTAGGCGCATAACTGGCACAACGTACAATCGCTCTTAAGCTCAGATCACATACAAATCACAAAGATTGGTTAATAAGTGGTCGATGTGGCGCGTTCAAAGAAAGAGAAAAAGAAGAAAGAGAGCATGAGAGAAAGAGAGAGACATAGAGAGATAAACATAATTAGAAATACTAATAAATTTCAGCATACGTTAATTGCACTTGTCAGCGATGGCCGCGTCCACTTTGTCAGGGTTCCAATGTATCATTTCCTGTTCAGACTTTAATAATCTGATCAAATAGAAAGATTTCAACTGAAGCTGTCCAGCCTCTGTCCAATTCAATTCTAGTCTGTCTTTCTTACTTTTCTCCAATCCTGTTTGCCTCACAGTGTCAGGTCAAGACAAGATTTCTAAAACGGGCCCTAGTATGCGTTTTGTAGATAGTGTCTTTCGTCGTTTCTGTTATCTCTGAGGTCCATCTTTTTTGCGTGGCCGACCTTTTGCTTTGTACCCATTGTATCGGAGCAGCATTGCTCTTTGAGGTACACTGTCTGTTGGTAATCTGCTTACGTGACCGAACCATTTAATTTGTTGTTTCTTGATGAAGTCTGGTACTGATGTTGTACTTACTTTTTCCTGATGTCTTCATTTCTCAACCGGTCTCTTCTTGTTACTCCCAGCATTCTGCGTAGACACTTCATCTCTGTTGTGACTAGTTTTCTTCTATCGTTTGTTGTCAGCGTCCAGGTTTGGCATTGGTAACATAATGTGGGGAGAACGATTGTGTTGAACATTGCTCTTTTTGTGTTCATGGTGACGTGTTTGCATTTTAAAATTGGCGCCAATTGTCCTACCATTTGATTTGCTTTGTATTGAATTTCATTAGTTATTCTTCCGTTTGCTGAAAAAATGCTCCCAGGTATGTGAAGTCTTTTACTTGTTTTAGTGGGGATTGTCGATGCAGATATTGGTAGTGCTTTCCTCTCTGACGAATGGCATTACTTAGGTTTTTTCGATGTTTATTTTCCTGTTCTATTAGTTACATGATAACTGGAGTCTTTTAATGTGTTGTTGTAGCTGTTCTTCTGTTGTTGATATAATTGCCTGATCATATGCAAAAAGAAACTCGTTTAAGAGGTCACCGAGGCTGTTTCTTCGCTGGTGTTAGCTATTTTACAGATGTGGTTAATCTATGTGATGAACAGCAACGGAGATAGTACGCAATCTTGTCTTACTCCTGACCCTACATGAAACTTTTCTGATAATCCTGTGTTTGTTCTAACCGTGTATTGGCTGTTTGTATAAAGGCTCTTTCAAAAGTTAATTAGGTGGTCATTAACCCCATAGGTTGTTAGTATTTTCCACAACTTGTGCCTATCTACGCGGGCGAATGCTTTTTCCTGGTCTACAAATGCAGCTTGCAGGCGTTTGTCGGATTCGACAGCCCTTTCTACTAACTGCCTGAGGGCGAATATCGCGTCTGTACAGCTTTTGCTCTTCCTTAAGCGCGATGATGTAGCGGAGCCTTTTTTCGAGTATTTTGCTAAATATTTTTTCAGTGTGGCTCAGTAGTGCTATTCCTCTATATTTTGTACAGTCCCTCTTGCTACCTTTCTTCTTCCGGATGGGAACTATTGTTGCATTTCTCCAATCTACTGGTGTTTCTTGTGTGAACCAGACTTGGTTGAATATTCTGTGAGGCCAGCGTATTCCTTCCTCTTTAGTTGCTTTGATTAGGTCGGCCAGGATATTGTCTGGCCCTGGTGTTTTGTTAGATGGAGCCATGTTAACAACATTTCTAATCTCTGATAGTATTATACTTGATTCTATTTCTGAAGTTACGTTTACTGTGTGTTCTTGAGTGTTCAGTTGATCCTCTTGATGTAGGTTGAGAAGTTCATTAAAGTATTGTTGCCATCTGTTCATTATAAATTTGGGATTATTAAGAGCGTGGCCATTTTCATCATTAATAATTTCAGCTGGTTTGTATTGCTCTTGTCTTTCCTGCATGGCTTTAATTTTCTTGTAGAACTGTCTTGTTGAATTTGTGTAATCTTCTTCAGCAATCCTCAGCGATCCCTGGTCATGTGCTTAATTTACTGTGGATCACAAACTGGGCAGTCAGCTTCAGGTCTGTCAGGTTTCTCCAAAGTTTAGTTTTCAGGTCGACTAGGTGTGGCCACATGTTGCTTCTCAGCTCACCCAGGAAAGGACAGTCTTGCAGGACATGTTCTGTAATCTGAATTTAATGTTTCGCCATAATCTTGCCATGCCTGTATTTTAGACTTCTTTATAATCTCATTAGCTTGTTTTAGTCTAGTCGATAGCTATAATAAATCATCCGTTTTAGTTTGCTTCTATCAAATAACAATAAATTCTCTTGTTAGTTGACTACAACATGTTTAGAAGTATAAAGAAGTAATATAATAATATGAACAATATCAATGTTATTTTCTTATCCTTGCAGATTGAACTCTTTCTGTTGTGAACGTTGTAGGCCAGTTCTATGCACAAAGAAATCAAAATCAAAGAAAACTGTCTGATGCTACAAATAAGAATGAGAAATTGGAGATATTTTGAACATATAAAGAGACACGAAGGGTTGAAGAATACCATTATGGAAGGAGATTCTAAGCAAAGAGAAGAAGATGAAGAACACGGAAAAGATGGATTCAGGATGTAACTGATCAATTGAGCATGACGGCTGCAGAGGTTGGCTATCTGACCTTTGGGAGAAGGAAATTCTAAAGGACTGTTAATGGTGTCAAAGTTCTGTTCAGGTCAAGCTATTTGATGATGATATAGACAAACTATTTGATGATGATATAGACAAGCTATTTGATGATGATATAGACAAGCTATTTGATGATGATATAGACAAGCTATTTGATGATGATATAGACAAGCTATTTGATGATGATATAGACAAGCTATTTGATGATGATATAGACAAGCTATTTGATGATGATATAGACAAACTATTTGATAATGATTAAGGGTCTATGTGGCTAAGTGGTTAAGCATTTGCATTGAGTTCCAAAGATCGTGAGTTTGAATCCGGACTGTTCTTCCCATACGTGAATTTTTTCCCATGATTGTTGTCAGAGCTACGGAGATCTTGCTTTGTTCAATAATCTCTGCAGGGGCGTGCATTTTTGCGGAGAATGACATAGCCATATGGGTAAAACCCGGTGCAATGAAGTCAATCTTTCAGCTTTATACTCTTGTAGATGTAGGCACGTTTTGTTATCTTCTTGTATTTGTAGGCACGTTTTGTTATCTTCTTGTAGATGTAGGCATGTTTTGTTATCTTCTTGTAGATGTAGGCATGTTTTGTTATCTTCTTGTAGATGTAGGCACGTTTTGTTATCTTCTTGCATTTGTAGGCACGTTTTGTTATCTTCTTGTATTTGTAGGCACGTTTTGTTATCTTCTTGTAGATGTAGGCACGTTTTGTTATCTTCTTGTATATGTAGGCACGTTTTGTTATCTTCTTGTAGATGTAGGCCCGTTTGTTATCTTCTTGTATTTGTAGGCACGTTTGTTATTTTCTTGTAGATGTAGGCATGTTTGTTATTTTCTTGTAGATGTAGGCCCGTTTGTTATCTTCTTGTAGATGTAGGCATGTTTGTTATTTTCTTGTAGATGTAGGCATGTTTGTTATTTTCTTGCATTTGTAGGCACGTTTTGTTATTTTCTTGTAGATGTAGGCATGTTTGTTATTTTCTTGTAGATGTAGGCATGTTTGTTATCTTCTTGTAGATGTAGGCATGTTTGTTATTTTCTTGTAGATGTAGGCCCGTTTGTTATCTTCTTGTAGATGTAGGCATGTTTGTTATTTTCTTGTAGATGTAGGCACGTTTTGTTATTTTCTTGTAGATGTAGGCCCGTTTGTTATCTTCTTGTAGATGTAGGCATGTTTGTTATTTTCTTGTAGATGTAGGCCCGTTTGTTATCTTCTTGTAGATGTAGGCATGTTTGTTATTTTCTTGTAGATGTAGGCACGTTTTGTTATTTTCTTGTAGATGTAGGCATGTTTGTTATTTTCTTGTAGATGTAGGCCCGTTTGTTATCTTCTTGTAGATGTAGGCATGTTTGTTATTTTCTTGTAGATGTAGGCACGTTTTGTTATTTTCTTGTAGATGTAGGCACGTTTGTTATCTTCTTGTAGATGTAGGCACGTTTGGTTATCTTCATAGTATGTCCTAAGATATATCGCTTTCCTCACAGCTGTCCTGAATAAAAAAACCCAATTCAATATCTAGCCAGTTTTTCCGTCTCCTCCATTGTTATGCTAAGTGTGTCTTTAATGTCCTGTTGCTACCGTCGTCTTGGTCAGTGTCTGTTTCCTTTTCCAAGAACCACGTCCTCTGTTATTGTTGTTTCTACACCAATGCAACGTTTAGTGTGAACAAAATATTTCAATTTCCGAGATGTGATGTTGCTGTTTATGAACGAATGCTCCTAATGTTCAGGTATGCCTCTGTCTTTCCTTTTCTTTCTCATTGACTTTCTAATAATTTGTCCGCAACACATTGTTTCACAATATTGGATATTTCTTGTTTCACAATATTGGATATTTCTTGTTTCACAATATTGAATATTTCTTGTTTCACAATATTGGATATTTCTTGTTTCACAATATTGAATATTTCTTGTTTCACAATATTGGATATTTCTTGTTTCACAATATTGGATATTTCTTGTTTCACAATTTTGGGATATTTCTTGTTTCACAATATTGGATATTTCTTGTTTCACAATATTGAATATTTCTTGTTTCACAATATTGGATATTTCTTGTTTCACAATATTGGATATTTCTTGTTTCACAATATTGAATATTTCTTGTTTCACAATATTGGATATTTCTTGTTTCACAATATTGGATATTTCTTGTTTCACAATATTGAATATTTCTTGTTTCACAATATTGGATATTTCTTGTTTCACAATATTGGATATTTATTGTTTCACAATATTGGATATTTCTTGTTTCACAATATTGAATATTTCTTGTTTCACAATATTGAATATTTCTTGTTTCACAATATTGGATATTTCATGTTTCACAATATTGGATATTTCTTGTTTCACAATATTGGATATTTGTTGTTTCACAATATTGGATATTTCTTGTTTCACAATATTGGATATTTCTTGTTTCACAATATTGGATATTTCTTGTTTCACAATATTGGATATTTCTTGTTTCACAATATTGGATATTTCATGTTTCACAATATTGGATATTTCTTGTTTCACAATATTGGATATTTCTTGTTTCACAATATTGGATATTTCTTGTTTCACAATATTGGATATTTCTTGTTTCACAATATTGGATATTTCTTGTTTCCCAATATTGGATATTTCTTGTTTCACAATATTGGCTATTTCTTGTTTCCCAATATTGGATATTTCTTGTTTCACAATATTGGCTATTTCTTGTTTCACAATATTGGATATTTCTTGTTTCACAATATTGGATATTTCTTGTTTCACAATATTGGATATTTCTTGTTTCACAATATTGAATATTTCTTGTTTCACAATATTGGATATTTCTTCTTTCACAATATTGAATATTTCTTGTTTCACAATTTTGGGATATTTCTTGTTTCACAATATTGAATATTTCTTGTTTCACAATATTGAATATTTCTTGTTTCACAATATTGGATATTTCTTGTTTCACAATATTGGATATTTCTTGTTTCACAATATTGGATATTTCTTGTTTCACAATATTGGATATTTCTTGTTTCACAATATTGGATATTTCTTGTTTCACAATATTGATATTTATTGTTTCACAATATTGGATATTTCTTGTTTCACAATATTGGATATTTCTTGTTTCACAATATTGGATATTTCTTGTTTCACAATATTGAATATTTCTTGTTTCACAATATTGGATATTTATTGTTTCACAATATTGGATATTTCTTGTTTCACAATATTGGATATTTCTTGTTTCACAATATTGGATATTTCTTGTTTCACAATATTGGATATTTCTTGTTAAATGTTGGCTACCGCCATATCAAGTCAAAGGAAAACAAAAATAATATTCTCAGATTCTAGCAAACGACCTCCAGAACGCAATGTATGTTCCTTAATCATTTCATCACAAAGATATCTCCATACACCAACCTCCCTTCCTCCCTTCCAACCCAATCCCGTCATAAGATGAAATTGTCAAGGCCTACGTTTTCGATAGCTCAACTGTTCATACACGGCTGTGAGTGTCACTTCTGGTTGATGAGCTTGTAGATCAAATCACTTTCTTCTTCTTCTTTTGCGATCGTTCTTCACGGCCAATTTGATCATTCTTATTGTGATGTATAATTAGTCCACTGGCAAGAACGGAGTGATCTACGTCGGGACGATTGTGCGCCCATGGTGACTAGGCCCGCCAGTCCGGTTTCAGCCAGCTTTTGATTTACTAGGGTGAACTTTCCCTAGGTACGATCCTTTCGGATCTACGCCTTTACGATCAACTTTGCCGTATATTTGGGCTTTGTGATCTACGTCAGGACAGTAAGTTACGCTGCTTTACCCGTTCTGATTGAGAAATATTTCTCGGGGCTTGTCAGCTTGTCCTCGGACGGCGTCTTACTCGTATAAAACACCGTGTAAAGTATCGGCCTTCGCCAATGTTCAGGACCCGGACTTCCTGTCTGATCCGTACATTGTCGGCCTTGCTTTACCGTACATTTTTGAGTTTGATCCGGAGAAGGAACATTCTCAGCCTTTTCTAGACGCGTATTGGTACGTGGCAATTTGCAATTAACCTCGAAAGGCACCGGCATGGGGCCCAGTACAAACAATGTAGAGGGTCGTTTCAGTAGGCGCTATCAACGCAACTGAGGATTTTGCGCCCGCCACCATCACCCGCTCTAGTTTTTCCCGGGGGATGTTAGTTACGACTGCAATCGAACCTTGCCCGGTTGCCCCAAGGCTGGCAGTTCCATTAGGTATCGCCAGCCTCAGTTCTTCCGGGGATGTTAAGTTTTAATCTCACAGTACCTTGCACGGTTTTCCCAGGGCGGGTAGTTTCGTTATGCACTAAAACGCAACTTGTTCTTTTGCGCCCAATCACTTTCAAACATACTTGACCTCCAAGATATTGAAATCTTTCTCTACCTAACTCTTTTCCTAAAGACTGATGACAAATTTCGTATATTCTGACATTCTCTAAGAAATTGATCATTTGAAGCTGACGATCACAATATACATTCAGAATTGATCATTTGAAGCTGACGATCACAATATACATTCAGAATTGATCATTTGAAGCTGACGATCACAATATACATTCAGAATTGATCATTTGAAGCTGACGATCACAATATGCATTCAGAATTGATCATTTGAAGCTGACGATCACAATATACATTCAGAATTGATCATTTGAAGCTGACGATCACAATATACATTCAGAATTGATCATTTGAAGCTGACGATCACAATATACATTCAGAATTGATCATTTGAAGCTGACGATCACAATATACATTCAGAATTGATCATTTGAAGCTGACGATCACAATATACATTCAGAATTGATCATTTGAAGCTGACGATCACAATATACATTCAGAATTGATCATTTCAAGCTGACGATCACAATATACATTCAGAATTGATCATTTGAAGCTGACGATCACAATATACATTCAGAATTGATCATTTGAAGCTGACGATCACAATATACATTCAGAATGCTAAAGGTACATTACTAACAGTGTTCGAGAACAAAGTCATATGTACATTATTTTTTCGATCTAGAAGCACTTGCGCTTTCAGCTCTTCGGCTCGGTGCCATAGACATCGTTTCCCTTCGGTTCGGTGTCACGAACACCGTAAATCTGGAGAACCTGTGGATTTCTACCAGCCCGCAGAATTTAACCGCACTCACAGGGGGTTTGTCACCAGTCGTCCAACACGCTACGAACACGCTGGGCAGGTGGGCAGTCATACGTATATAAAAACTAATGTAACAAATAACACTCTAACAAGAGACGATGGCGATGGATTGGACATTTTCTCATGATGATAAAAACGGAGAACGCCAAGTCTGCAATACAGTGAACGCCGCAGTGATAGCGGTAAAAAGGGGAGGCGTAGAGGCCCATGAATGAGAACTTTTAAGGCAGAGTTAAAAGATATGCGTAGGCCTAAGTTTGATGTAGTCAGAAAGATATAAGATCGAGTTGGAAATTTTTTTCTCTCACTTATATTGCATTAGTCTCGACGACGATTGGCGATGATGGTCAATTCTATGATTTCTAAATGTAAACAGACACTATTGGATCACACAGTATATATATATATATAAATTACCTAGCCATTAAAGGGACGCAATCTTTTATCAGTTTAACCACTTGTTTTCGTGTATTATCCGCTTATATATATGTGTATATATATATATATATATATATATGTGTGTGTGTGTGTGTGAGTGCGAGGGCGAGTGTGTGTAGGTGAGGGTGAGTGGATGTGTCTGCGTGTGTGTCTGTTATCTAACACTACGCTCGACTCTGTTGTAGAGACATCTTTTAAACGTTATTGAAACATCAACAAAATAACCCTTCTGCTTCATCTACAAAAGTTAATTGCATATCCGTTACAGTACTTTGCGAATCAACCCCAGCTTTTTAACGCTGTATGTGATTTTCCTATACATTATTACGTTCAGTAGTTTGCCATTGCTTTCTGAACGGGTGGTGACATCGTCCTTTTGTAAAAATCCACTCGAAACAAATTGCAACCAAATTGTTCGCAGCGTGATTCGAACTCAGAACGTAGGGGTTAATAGACCGATTCACTATCCCCTAAGCGACAGACTGCTTCATGTATCAGTCTAAAAACGATATTTCTATATTATTATAACTATCACGCAGAATTAATACATGTATAATTTCTGTTATAGTTTAAGTGTTATAGCAGAGCATTGATAGTGTCAGATTACAAAGTTAATTGTATATCCTTTACAGGACTTTGCGCATCAACTCCCAGCTTTGTTAACGCTGTTTGTGATTTTCTAGGCATTATTACGTTCAGTAGTTTGTCATTGCTTTCTGAACGGGTGGTGCCATCGTCCTTTGTAAAAGTCCACGCGAAACAATTTGCAACCAAACTGTCCGCGGCGTGATTCGAACTCAGAACGTCGGGGTTAATAGACCGAGTCACTAACACTTAAACCACAGACGCCACCTAGTATCAGATACCAGTGCTTTTTAACCTACATAAATGTATGTTTACGGAGAATACAGAGACTGAGATGGTATGATAAGATTATGATTGATGAACTGAGAGAAAGAACTAAGGAAATAGCAGTGGAGAAAGAGCTAAGGAAGAGATGCTGGCGATGGATAGGACACAGATTAAGAAGGCCGAAAAGAAGCATTGCAAGACAGACATTGTTTTGGAACCGGCAAGTAAAGTAGGGCAAGGCCTAGAATTACCTGGAGAAGAGAACTGGAGACTGATATTAAAAGGATAGGTAAGACGTGGAAAGAATTGGAAGGGATGGCAAGAGAGAGGAAGAAGTTTGTTGAAGACCTGTGCTCCGTTGGGAGTTAAAAAATGAAGAAAAGGAAGAAGGAATTGCTTTTTGAAATAATAAAGAAATGAATAAATAAAATCTTTTCATCAAGAAGTGATGTTCTCCTTCTTCTTATGCAATTTATAACACTTCTGTGTATTTTAATGTTTGGGCTTTGTTACAAGGGTGAACTGAAGTCTATACTATTATCTATATCAACATTTGTCATTTCTATTGCAACTCTTCGTCAATATGTGTTCTGCTGAGAAAACTCTACTACTATTTTAGATATCCATTGTACTAATATTTTCCCCTTATTTTCATTAGCTAGGTCGGTTGGGTTTCTAATCTCTTCCTATGTGACTGTGTATTTACTAACGTCTACCTATGTGACTGTGTATTCACTAGCCTCTATCTATGTGACTGTGTATTTACTAACATCTACCTATGTGACTGTGTATTTACTAACGTCTACCTATGTGACTGTGTATTTATAATAATAATAATTCCTCTCGTACCGTTATACGTTACATAGGGCCTGCAAGTAATTTATCCATACCGCTCTATCCTGGGCAACTCGCTCAATCTCCTCCATGGAACTGAGACCGATATTTCCTGCCTCTCTCAGCAAAGTTCGCTTCAGAGTCTCCTTAGGTCGACTTCTCTTTCTTGAACCCTTTGCATCCCACTTCAATGCCTGCTTTGATATTCGTTGATCATTTCTCCTCAAGGTGTGCCCAACATATCTCCATCTTCTCTTTCTTATAACAGTTGTCACTAGTGGTTGACCAGACATTCTTACAAGTTTCTGTAGCTATTTCAATTTCTTGTGATGAGGTAGCTGGCCTCACGCACAAGTCCTCCTCCTTTTCATCCGGGCTTGGAACCGGCATTGGCAGAGATACTGCGTATTTACTGTATTTTAAATACGATCATTGTTGTTGGCATTTAGTATCTTGTATCTTTGCTTGAAAAATATACCTTGGTCAAGCCTTCGTTTAACTTTTTTCACTCGGCAGTTTTTCTTAGCTCCGATCCCAGTTATGTTGTAATGTATACTGAACTAGCCAGTATACTGGCTTTGTGTCATATTAAAAAGTAATATGAGCCATTTTATCGGTTTAAACAGCCGAACGAGTTAAACATGTTGACGTGTTTTAAAACCTACCATAATTCGTCCTCTTATATTTCACGTCTAATATATATATATATATATAAAGAGAGTGATAGATATACAAATAGATGGATAGATAGATGATATATAAATGAATATGTCCTGTAGATTTTGCAGACCGTGGAGTGTGACATGCATACATACACACATACACGCACACATACACATATACATACATATATACACCCACCCACACCATACACACATACACCCCCACCCCCACACACATATATATGTCAATGAATACATGAACATGTAGATCTGATCACAATTAAAATAAAAAGAAGATAAAACAAAATATGAACATTTGTATTTTGTTGAAAAATAATCGGAACTTTCTTTATTCATCAAATATGTTTTGATATGTGTAAATGATAGAACAAAATGTGTACACAAAACTTAGATTTACTACAGTTATCTCCATTTACATTGGACTGCTTTAATTATGAAAAATGTGTACTAATTAATGTCATATTAATGTCTTGAATAAATTGATAGAAAATCAATTATTTTTTAGTTTTATACTTTCTTGAATTGTCTTTAATGATCATTATTCATCAGCTTTTTCAGATCTACCATTAATCATGAAAAGAATGAAATGAATCTGTCTTTGTTATATCTAATGTTCCCACAATGTGATCTTGTTCTCTGAAGGACAATGAATGTTGTAAATAATAGAGGTCATAGCGAAGTTTATTGTTTCTGGGACCATATTATGTCTTGGATAGTGCGCTAACGTCAAGTCCGTGCATCTCAACCGAAACAATGGTGTTCACGTCTAGGCTTATAAACGCTCCAGATCATCTTTTTTGTCAGTTTGGCGTAGTCTGAGACGAAAAGATTAGTAAGAAAGGGAAATTACCATTCAATATAGGTTGATGCCTTAAAATAATATAGCCCTGTACTGTGGCGAGATAACACAAATGATAACTTTTACTTGATAAAGGTATTTTGATTGAAACGTGGACTTGACCTGTTGTACTACTTCGTTAAACTTTCTTACATTGTATTTTGATGTTTCACATTCTTTAACTAGATTTCTTTTAACCATTTGGGGGAAATAATTTTCCAAAGACGTATTATTTTTACAAAACCTATTTTTGATAACCATCTTTTGATGACGTGCATCAAAGCAGATAACGTTTTTTATTTAAACATCAAACTACATTCTGTGCTAGATAATTCATACCAAACATTCAACTAAATATCTATATACAATCTGTTTTACTTGAACATATAGTAGAAGACAGATTGTAACTGACCTGACACTACAGTTATGATGTCTATACTATTTTATGATTGTAATAAATAACTAATGATAATTCTAACTATTAACAATTACACATACATATTTCTACACACGAGCTAACAATCTTAATAAAACTGAAGAATGGTGTGCAAAACTTCACCAATAAATTTATGACTTTAGATGTCCTCCTTTCTCCAGGAACTTTCTCCAAGTATTGAAAGAATTGACGAGCACTCCTGGTATAGTTGAGTCCAAGAGGTATCGTGGTATCTTACCCTTGATATCCATCTCTGTGATGGTAGACACACGTATATAGCCTGGTTTGCTGGAGATTATTCAAGAATATTAAACAAATATCATATTCGTTCTCAGATTAAACAAACAGGCAAGACATATTCGATTACAGTACAGTCTAAATGTTTGTCAGCCTACACAAACAGGCAGAATATTCTATTACAGAACAATCAAACGTTTGTTAGTCTAAACAAACAGGCAAGACATATTCTATTACAGAACAATCTAAACGTTTGTTAGTCTACACAAACAGGCAAGACATATTCTATTACAGAACAATCTAAACGTTTGTTAGTCTACACAAACAGGCAAGACATATTCTATTACAAACTGTCTAAATGTTTGTCAATATTATCATCGTTGTCAACAGACTACCTTATAAGAAAATGTCTAGATATCTCAAACAGTAATATGAGAACAAATAGACATTGACTTAATCGAAGAAATCAAATTATTATGGTAAGTTCATCAGGACAATATTGATGATGGTAGACTTAAACTGTTTCTAGTGCGCCATGTTGTAGTTGGGGAGGGACCATCCTGTTAATTCCGCGGGCTGGCAGAAAAGCCACAGGTTTGCCAGATTTACGGTGTTCGTGGCACCGAACCGAAGTGTTACGATGTCCATGGCACGGAGCCGAAGAGCTGAAAGTTCAAGTGCTTCTGGATCGAAAAACCCCCAAAAACGGTTTCTCCATTGAAGGCTAGCAACAATGAATTTCCAGCAAATTCTGTTCCTTGCCCTGATTATACATTCTGAAAGAATGCTGCTTGTCCATCTTTTGATATTGTCATGCCAATTAGATCAATAGTTTCAGCTTGCCTTAATGCTCTTCACTCCATCCAGAATGGTCTTAAATATGTCCTGTCTTTTACTGTAATCAAAATATCGTACTTAAAGGTTTATTTATTTTTATTTCACTATCTCTTTTAGTTGTTACAGTAATTCTTTATTATATTGTCTTTCTTTTCATAACTTTTCTGTATATTCACATTTTAAATGCGGTAGCTTTGTTTTCCATCTGTCAGTTCATTGTTCACTTGACAATCACATACAACAACGCTGTTCATGATAGCATTTGATGATTCTCATTTTTTTTTTGTTGGTTTCTTACTTGCTTGGTGACTAATAATTATTTCGTGTTGTTTTAATTGCAAATATAATGTCACTAACTTGCTATGTCCACGTTCAAATATGTCAATGCTCATTAAATGTATGTACTATTTTATATAATTATGAAATAAGGATAATAAAGATCAGAATATTAATAGTATTCATATTTTCAAACGCATCATATTAATGTTAGACATGAACATTTAACAAGTTCGCGATAAAGCATATGTGAACTTTTAACTACAAATGTTACACAATAGTCCTCCTTTTATCTGAACAGAATAGAAAACAAACAGTTCTATCCAAAAGCAACTCACAATTTTAAGAAAAAAGAAACCGACTGATGCTACAAATAAGAATGAGAAAATTGAATTATATTGAAGTCATAGAAAGACATGAAGGCCGAATAAGACAGCTATGAAAGGAGACACTATTGGCAAAGAGGATATCTTCTTCTTTGTCTTTGTTCTTTACGACCAATTTTAATCACTCTTTGTGATATGTTTGATCTTTGCCAAGAACGTGTATACGTTGTACATTGGTTTGGTAGGTCCCTAAACGCATAGACTTCACACGTTTAGGACATGTGCATCCGATTTCAGCCAAACCTTCTTAGTCGCCTCTTACAACATGCCTGGAAGGCAACAATGGATTATTCTTTACACCCAATTTGGGTCCCGGAAGCCACTTGGACGGCAAAGAGGAGATAAGGAAGACCATGCAACATAGCAGCAGAAGCGACTGGACAACTAACAATGAAACATTTCAAAGGACTGTTAGGTTTGTAAAGTTTTGCTGACGCAAGCTATTGAATGATAATGATTTTTCCTACAAGTTATCGATAACTCTCCAGTTATTTAGAACCTTCAGAGCAGTGGTAGAGCTGTTCGAATAGTTCTTCTTCTTCTTCTTTGAGCACTTCATATCGACACCTTGTTAAACCACTTTTTGTGATCTGTATGTGATCTGATCCTAAGAGCGATTGTACATTATGCTAGTTATGTGTCTACAAGTAGGCCAGCACATTCGATGTTTGTGACGCTTTTTATTTACTAGGTGGCTTCCTGGACCCCTACTTCTGTCGCCTCTTACGACATGCCTTGTAGGTCACAGTGGTACTATTATTTGCTTTTCTTTAGGGCCCTGGCAACACACAGGCAGAATAGTTCTAGAATGTAAATGAGTATCACAACAACGTGGTCATGTGTTTTAAGAGATACCATACACGTAGACAATGACAGATCTTGACAGATGACAAATCTTGACAGATGACAGATCTTGACAGATGACAGATGTTGACAAATGACAGTGTTATAGATGAACTAACCTGGGATCTTTATCGACTTTCATGATCATACATCCACTAATTCCACGAACAAAACTGTCATCTACTTGGAACTCTGGATATTCCACTCCACTTCCTGGAAAAGGAAATAATAACACAGGTGAACAATACAATATTTACCGGCACAATGTTTCATATTGATGTGAAATCATACGACACATGTAAATTCAATTGGAAACTCATAGATGTGACTCGGGGACCATAATACAAATATTAAAGTACAAAATTGTAGGTTTTAAAACAAAGTGTTGCAGAAAAGTTTTTAGAACGTCCTGGACAGAGAAGAGAAAAAGCAAAGACATCCTACAAGACCTGCATATCGAGGAGCTTTGGCTCATAAAAAAAACATAATGTCCGGAAGATAAAATATTTTGAAGTTCCCAGAGTACGAGGCAAGGGACGACCAAGATAAAGGTGGCAGCAGGACATTAAAGAAACATTGAACATGGCGCTGGAAGAGGTGGAGAGAACTTACGAGAGAACGACAGAGAGATTTTAGGCTGGCTGAGATGAACGCGACGTTCCACAAGCTACATGTTACTGCTTGACTTGATATGACACAAAAAGAATGGATGTGTCACATGAGAAACCGCGTTGATAACGTTTTAGAGTTTATATACAGAATGCACATACTATTGTTGGATTATGTCAGACGTGGGGCGTATACTCGTAATGCGTAACGTTTGCCTATCGACTAGAGATATAAGATGGCTGTGGGTTCAGTTCAACACTCGATGTTTCACACACTAGGAAAGGAACTGGCCCTACTACCTTCTGCACACTAGGGTCTAGAAATGTGAAGTGATAGACATTTCATACTCTAAGATCTTAAGAGATTACGGGACATTTTTTACTCAGTTATTCACAATACAATCTTTTGACTAAGCATTTACGCATACTATATTGTGATGCAGTGGATATAAAACAAAAGGCCACCAACGAAAAAGATGGACATCAGAAGTAACAGTGGCAGTGAAAAAAACTATTTATGAACCGCACACCTAAACTTATCAATCAATAAAACCCGCCTGCCCAGTGTGTTCATAGCGCGTTGGACTACGGGTGACAAGTCCTCTGTGAGTGCGGGTTCAATTCTGCGGACTGGCAGAAAAACCACAGGTTTTCCAGATTTATGGTGTTCGTGGCACCGAACCGAAGGGTTACAATATTCATGACACCGAGCCGAAGAGCTTTCAGTTCAAGTGCTTCCAGATCGAAAAAAACCCAAAACAATCAATCAATAAAAACACTAGTACCATTACAGCTTTAGTTTAATCAATTATTGGTGAGATCATTCTTAATCGATACTAAATGATTATAACTTTCTCCTAATTTTTAGACCAATAGTTCAGAGAAGGCTTACTTACCAACTACAAGGAAAGAGTCTGGGGTGTCTTCCCAGTTGGCGATGTTGATAAACTCTCTAGGGGATATCACTCCTTTAGCTATTGGGTTCGTCCGAGTCACGTACACAATTGTGGTCTAGTGATAAAGACAGTATACTTAGTGTCAGTACTAGCATTTGAGCCCAAGGATGATAGAACAGGGTGTTCTATGAATGTTTCGGTAGCACTTTAAAAAAATTTGATTCGGTACTCAGATATGTGTGATCAGATAGATAAATAGATATATAGATAGACAGACAGATATATATATATATATATATATAGATAGATATATTGATGAATAAATATATAGATATACAATTATATATATATATATATATATATATATATATATATATATATATATATATATATATATATATATATTATACAGTAGTGAATGCTGGAAAATGACCCAATACATGATACACAAGTTGGAGACATTTCAGAATAGATGTTTAAGAAGAATCCTGCAAATGTTTTGGCCAAATACCATAACAAATGAGGAGCTTTTGAAACGAACAGAATGTGCATCCTTGGAAACCATCATTAAGAGACGAAGATGGAGGTGGTTTGGACATGTATGTCGCATGTCAGTGGGGGCATTGACTAGGACATCTCTCAGATGGACAGCGGATGGAAAGAGAAGGCCTGGACGTCCAAAGGAAACATGGAGAAGAATGGTGGAGAGAGAGTTGAAGGAGTTGAAGGGAGACGGTTTGTAGAAAGGCAGCAGAACGGCAACAGTGGAAGTCTCTTGTGGAAGTCTTATGTGTCAATCGGGACACGAAAGATATAGATAGGTAGATGATATATAAATATATATATATATGCCACTGTTACTTCTGAGGTCCATCTTTTTCGTGGGTGGCCTTTTGTTTTGTATCCACTGATACGATAGATATATTCTACCTATGTTGCCATTATTAACACTCGTCCATTAGACCAACCCTAGTTCAGTCTTACCTTTGCGACTCTTTACATCTGCCCCTGTTTGTTTATTAAATCTCGTACTAGACACTTCTTCACATGTTTCCCTGCCTGCTCACCCCTCTCGTCGTTAATCGGGAGTTTCATTACAGTGATTGTATTTTAATACAAATTACTGATTTTTCTTAGTGTTTCGATCTTCACAATAACACTTTTTATTTATTTCAATTTGTTGCTCTATCTCAATATGTCCTGATCTCACCCAATACGCAAGCCTTGGTAAATTTGGGGAATCACTGCAAATGACACTACTCTGACTTATATTTATGACAATATGTAGTTTATTGAAATTGTTCTTGATCGTCCGTCGTTTTATATATATATATATAAGACTGCAGTAAAACTATTTGATTGGTAAAACACGTAATCACAAAGTACTGTAGTTTTACAAATTACAAAAACAATGACAAAATACCGCAACATTTCGACCAACAAGGCCTTTATCAAGCAAACGAACAACAGGAGTGATGAATTAAAAAAACCAAAAACATATGGACGACTACATACAAACGTTTCTAATGAAAATCTGGGAATAAAAACGAATAGCGAAATAAATGTAACACAAAAACACACATAAAAACTAGAAATAGAAAAGAAGAGAAACAATGAAAAATCTAGTAAATATATAACTTGAATACATGCAACATATGCCCATATAGATTACAAGGCGTGAGAAAAGAAAGTACTAAGAAGCATAGGAATGTAGTACGTTAAACCAACGTCGTCGCAAGGTACCATACAACGAAATCAACCGAGTCTCCAGAGAAAATCGACTGCGATCATCCGAGGAACATGATCGGATGGCTGTGACCTGGACATCGTGAGCTCCTAAATGGGAAGTATCATTGAAATGGGTGGCTACAGGGGTCACATAGCATTGGCGTACGTCGCGCAAGGTTTATATCGGCGAGACAGGCAAGAGGCTCAGTGACCGATTCGTCCAACACCCAAAATATGTGATAGCATTGATCTTCTTTTTCTGTCAGGGCATAAAAGAAAAATCCCAACCTGAACAGTTTCGTGGCGATTGCACTAGTCATGTGACCATTAAATTCCTCAATCAGACTCTCACCCCTCCCCTTCTTGTTCTACACACCCCTAAAAAGGGGACTACAGGCAGAAAAGACAGGTTTTTTGTTTTAAAATTACATTTTATTGATTCTCTCTACTACTTCCTCCAAGTTCTTCTCTATCAACTTAATATGGTTCACTTCTTTGATTTCATTTATCATCAAGATTTAAGATTTCCCGTCGTCTTTCTTTACAATTCCTAAAACCCCTTCGCTGAAAGAATTTATCAGATTTCTTTATTTTATTTTGAATTTAAACTTCATTAACAGATACCAGTACTGTATCGATCGAAACTTTTAGATCTTCTAGCAATTCGTATACAATCCATTAGATTCCATTTCGCTAAACAATCGCCATTGATTTCTCAATTATAAAACTCCACTAAAATCTGGAACATAAAGGGAGACAAAATGCAACCCTGCGAAATTTCAGATCTGATATTGAAGAATGAGTAGATTGTCCCTGATGTAGCAAGAACGTTCGAGTTGTCCCTCCCGTAGCGTAGTGTGTACTGGTATAGATCTCTGTAGTATATTACTACTCCAATTTTTAAAATGCACATGAAAAAAGTGTATAGTATCATCGTTTATATTTTATTCCTCCCAAGTTTTCAAGACTTATGCTTGTCTAAACCAGCGTTTCCCAAAGTGGGGGTATCCCCCCAGTGGACGCTGAAGCGTTCGAGAGGGGAGATAATGGGGTCACAAGAATTTGGGGGTGTTCAGACGATTAGGGGCCGGTTGCTCCTTAAAGAAGACATTATTAATAAATATCTTAAAATAATTTTCGTGATTTTGCGATTTATTAATCATTTAAAATTTGTATTCATCTTTTTAATTTAGTTTGTCCACCTCTTACATGATCCATTTTTTGTTCATCAATTTTCTATTTCATGCATATCATCATTTAAAAATGACCATGTATTACAGAAATATATATCAATTTTCTATATCGAAGAGAAAATAGAGCATGTATATATGTGGGAGGGGCGTTGGCAAACTGTTATAATGTGGAGGGATGCGTAAGAAAGTTTATGTTGCGCAAAAGGGGCGGTGGGGCGAAAAAGTTTAGCGATCTATGGTCTAAATCAATTGTTCTATGAATACAACATTTTGATCTGCATATTAAAATTTGTTCTATATACATTTTTCCTTTTCATTAGCACATAACACTCTTCCGGATCTGTGTTTAGATAAAGCATATTGGATTCTCCGAAAGGAGTTAATTCTCACTTTTCATGTTTGTTGGCCGACACACTTTGATATAACCAATCAAATGTTCGTCTTAGGTTGAAAGTAGTGCGCCTCGGCTTAAAGAGGTTTGAACCCTTTCACTCCGTAATTTATGTTACTCTTCGACGCGTGTATATTGTAATATATACTGAATTAGATAGTATATTGTAATATATACTGAATTAGATAGTATATTGTAATATATACTGAATTAGATAGTATATTGTAATATATACTGAATTAGATAGTATATTGTAATATATACTGAATTAGATAGTATATTGTAATATATACTGAATTAGATAGTATATTGTAATATATACTGAATTAGACAGTATATTGTAATATATACTGAATTAGATAGTATATTGTAATATATACTGAATTAGACAGTATATTGTAATATATACTGAATTGGATAGTATATTGTAATATATACTGAATTGACAGTATTTCGGCTTTGATATATCTTATACAATACCTCGAGACAGTATTTCGGCTTTGAGATATCTTATACAATACCTCGAGACAGTATTTCGGCTTTGAGATATCTTATACAATACCTCGAGACAGTATATCCGCTTTGAGACATCTTATACATTACCTCGAGACAGTATATCGTCTCAGAAGGGTGAAGGGTTAATCCTACATAGCAAACAGCAAATCGTACAACCAAATTAGATGAGTCTTCTCCCGTGTTATACAAGCTGTTCAATTTTCCATTAAACTATTAAATTTTACCAAAGGTTTTTAGTTGATAAATTGTTACCTTATAGCAAATCAACATAGCCTCAATGACAGCTTGTCAATGACATTTGACACTTTTAAAATAAAGCAAACAATTCCTAGCATATTTTAGCGATCATTGATTTGTACCTCACTAAATTATCACAGTTTGCATGATCATATATGTTGAATGTCCCGCGATCAATACATTATTTATTCCGCGTTGAAACACTATAATTGCTACAGTAGATTACATTACAAAATTGTACTATCATTGACAGTACTGTCTGTTTTGTCTAGACATCACCGTCTTTCACTATATCATTTTAGCGTTTAGTGATATTGGGTCAGGGGCATGTTTTATTATACAGGTATATTTAAAATAAGTGTTCTTCAACGTTTCACTTTTACTTAACATACCTACGCCCGTGTTTTGACCGGGCGGGGAGCAAGAATAGTAAGACTGCGACCTACAAGGCATGCCGTAAGAGGCGATTGAGGTAGGGGTCTAGAGAGGCTACCCTAGTAAATAAAAAGCCTCTCAGAAATCGTTTGTGCTGGCCTACGAGTAGGCGCATACCTGGAACAATGTAAATCACTCTTAGGCTCAGATCACATACAAATCACATAGAGTGGTTAACAAGTGGTCCGTTCATATATGGAGCGTTTGAAGAAGAAGAAAAAGTAGAATAATACCTATTCTAAACTGAAGCGTAAAGAGAATCAAGAGAGCACCACATCAGGTTATAATCGCAGTCCGGTTCCAGCTTAGTCTTCAACCCTCAGGAAGTCTCTCACGTCCTCTTCTCTTCTAACTCTTTGTCTGTGGCTAAGTGGTTAACCCCTTTGCCTTGTGGGTCGAAGGTCGTGGATTCGAATCCGGACCGCGTCGTTCTGTTCACGAGTGTAACTTTTTCCACAGACACCTAGGATTGTTTCTGGAGCTACGGAGTTCGTGCTTTGTGCAATACTCTCGGCAGGTGGCGTACCATTTCTGCGGAGATGGACTGAGCCATATGGGGTAAAACCCGGTTGCAATGAAGTCAATCCTTCGGCTAAAAACCTTTTAAACCCTTTGCCGTCATTAATGTCAACACTGAGAAAGTGATTTCCTACTTAAAATGTCCTTTCTAAAGTTTTCATTGTGAAAAAAATTAACTATTTAACTTACCATGCCCGAGATTTCACGTTCTTTCTTTCCCTTGTAATTTGAGAATTAACTAATTTAATTTGAAAGTAATATATGTCATAAAATATTAATGTCTTATGTCTTCTGTGTCTTTAGTGACAATTTACATCTCAAGAGTCCACGTTCTTTCTTTCCCTTGTAATTTGAGAATTAATTAATTTAATTTGAAAGTAATATATGTCATAAAATATTAATGTCTTATGTCTTCTGTGTCTTAAGTGACAATTTACATCTCAAGAGTCCACGTTCTTTCTTTCCCTTGTAATTTGAGAATTAACTAATTTAATTTGAAAGTAATATATCTCATAAAATATTAATGTCTTATGTCTTCTGTGTCTTAGTGACAATTTACATCTCAAGAGTCCATGTCTCACTAACGGTCTAATCAGTGCTATCCAACGTATTTTGTAAACTGGGGTGAGCGGTTTCTGACCGATGGATGGTGAGTCGCGGGCGCCTGTCACTGTGGTTGCAATAATATAAACAATAATAATAGTAATACAGTGAGATATTAATGGGAATATTAAAATAAACTAAGAACAGATCCTTAATCCTTACGTTAACATTTTTTTTACTTATATTTTACATCGGGTGACATTTCAGTTTCAAAATAAAACATAAAGAAAGTTGCACATGCAATACCTACATCTGTAATCTGCTTTAGAAGTATCAGCTCCTTAAAGTCGGGGTCCCACTCTCGTCGGCGCCCACCTGGTAGAAAGTTTAATGTGTCTTTGACAACATCAATCGGAGCCTTCACATAATGCACTGCTCTGTAGCTGTAATTGTAAGATAATTTAACATCATTATCATTGTTATTTAATTCGACTGATTGATTGATTCGTAGGACCTTCATAATTGCACTTCTGTGAGTTACCATATGTGTTCCTATTTCTTTCTTACACAGGAAGATCTCAGCGACAGTGTACGAACTCCGTAGCAGCGCCGAGAGTTTGGATGCAATTTTGAAGATGGTGAAGATATTTTGTAATGATTTTATAATTTTGAACTTTTTCTAATGAATTTTTCCCGTTCAGCGGTTTTCCAGCCTGTTCGTCTCGATTTTGAACTGTCTAGTGTTCTTTTGTTCACGCTGCGGACAGTTTGCTTTGCAAATTGTTTCCGTTGATTTTAACAAAAAGGACGATGGCGCCACCGTTTAGAAAGCAATGGCAAACTACTGAACGTATAAGTGGTGCCTAGAAAATCAACGACTTGTTTACTGTGGTTGATGGCTACGTCCTTTGGGATATGCCACGATTTTCAGTGTTCTTTTACGTGCTCAAATTGAACACGCGACCTACATTTTATCGTCCGTCTTCGATAGGTCTAGGAACTCAATCTCACTTACACTGAGATCAGAGATCTCTGGAAAAATATCCCAATGGTTCCACGAGGGAGCGAACCGATTACCTTTGGAATGAGAGGCGAGAACCTAATCTCTACGCTACAGGGACCCTTGTTATGAATTCACTAGCTGTAGGTCCTATGGAATGAGAGGCGAGAACCTAATCTCTACGCTACAGGGACCCCCTTGTTATTGAATTCACTAGCTGTAAGTCCTATGGAATGAGAGGCGAGAACCTAATCTCTACGCTACAGGGACCCCCTTGTTATTGAATTCACTAGCTGTAAGTCCTATGGAATGAGAGGCGAGAACCTAATCTCTACGCTACAGGGACCCTCTTGTTATTGAATTCACTAGCTGTAGGTCCTATGGAATGAGAGGCGAGAACCTAATCTCTACGCTACAGGGACCCTCTTGTTATTGAATTCACTAGCTGTAGGTCCTATGGAATGAGAGGCGAGAACCTAATCTCTACGCTACAGGGACCCCCTTGTTATTGAATTCACTAGCTGTAGGTCCTATGGAATGAGAGGCGAGAACCTAATCTCTACGCTACAGGGACCCCCTTGTTATTGAATTCACTAGCTGTAGGTCCTATGGAATGAGAGGCGAGAACCTAATCTCTACGCTACAGGACCCCTTGTTATTGAATTCACTAGCTGTAGGTCCTATGGAATGAGAGGCGAGAACCTAATCTCTACGCTACAGGGACCCCCTTGTTATTGAATTCACTAGCTGTAAGTCCTATGGAATGAGAGGCGAGAACCTAATCTCTACGCTACAGGGACCCTCTTGTTATTGAATTCACTAGCTGTAGGTCCTATGGAATGAGAGGCGAGAACCTAATCTCTACGCTACAGGGACCCTCTTGTTATTGAATTCACTAGCTGTAGGTCCTATGGAATGAGAGGCGAGAACCTAATCTCTACGCTACAGGGACCCCCTTGTTATTGAATTCACTAGCTGTAGGTCCTATGGAATGAGAGGCGAGAACCTAATCTCTACGCTACAGGGACCCCTTGTTATGAATTCACTAGCTGTAGGTCCTATGGAATGAAGGCGAGAACCTAATCTCTACGCCTACAGGGACCCTTGTTATTGAATTCACTAGCTGTAGGTCCTATGGAATGAGAGGCGAGAACCTAATCTCTACGCTACAGGGACCCCCTTGTTATTGAATTCACTAGCTGTAAGTCCTATGGAATGAGAGGCGAGAACCTAATCTCTACGCTACAGGGACCCCCTTGTTATTGAATTCACTAGCTGTAGGTCCTATGGAATGAGAGGCGAGAACCTAATCTCTACGCTACAGGGACCCCCTTGTTATTGAATTCACTAGCTGTAGGTCCTATGGAATGAGAGGCGAGAACCTAATCTCTACGCTGCAGGGACCCCCTTGTTATTGAATTCACTAGCTGTAAGTCCTATGGAATGAGAGGCGAGAACCTAATCTCTACGCTACAGGGACCCCCTTGTTATTGAATTCACTAGCTGTAAGTCCTATGGAATGAGAGGCGAGAACCTAATCTCTACGCTACAGGGACCCTCTTGTTATTGAATTCACTAGCTGTAGGTCCTATGGAATGAGAGGCGAGAACCTAATCTCTACGCTACAGGGACCCCCTTGTTATTGAATTCACTAGCTGTAGGTCCTATGGAATGAGAGGCGAGAACCTAATCTCTACGCTACAGGGACCCCCTTGTTATTGAATTCACTAGCTGTAGGTCCTATGGAATGAGAGGCGAGAACCTAATCTCTACGCTACAGGGACCCCCTTGTTATTGAATTCACTAGCTGTAGGTCCTATGGAATGAGAGGCGAGAACCTAATCTCTACGCTACAGGGACCCCCTTGTTATTGAATTCACTAGCTGTAAGTCCTATGGAATGAGAGGCGAGAACCTAATCTCTACGCTACAGGGACCCCCTTGTTATTGAATTCACTAGCTGTAGGTCCTATGGAATGAGAGGCGAGAACCTAATCTCTACGCTACAGGACCCTTGTTATTGAATTCACTAGCTGTAGGTCCTATGGAATGAGAGGCGAGAACCTAATCTCTACGCTGCAGGGACCCCCTTGTTATTGAATTCACTAGCTGTAAGTCCTATGGAATGAGAGGCGAGAACCTAATCTCTACGCTGCAGGGACCCCCTTGTTATTGAATTCACTAGCTGTAGGTCCTATGACTACGACATTAGTATGGCAATGTGTTTTGAACAAATCAGTTAACATCGAACAATAAGTAACTTATATCACAAAGTAGATCATAGCTAATTAGTATAAACTAACATAATGATATCCATGAGAGATTGATGTCTACTGTAGATACATTTCACTAGTATTTCAAGATTTTTGGTTGACAAATTAACAATTGTCATACAATATACAAAATATTTTAAAAAAATTGACTTATTCTCTGAAGCTTGAATGAAATATCTGAATCAGGGGTGACAAAATTATCGATAGAGAAACACATTATTTTATAAATCTACTCATAGTAATGGTGTCACCATAAGTAACGTGGGTCTCAACTGTTTTCACTAAGTCTTTCTGTATTGTTCTTTCCAACAGAGAGTCGATAATTAGGAGTCTAGCCACTTTGATGAAAGTTATGGTGATGTCTAGGTCTTTCGTGGTGTCATTCAGTTTTATATCTGTTGGATTAGTGGTCGGTCAATGGTTGTCTCTCAAAACGGCAGTCATCATCGGAAAAAGATCAGCGGAAAAGGATAACAAATTAACTTTCAATGTGGTTTAGATTTAAACTAAATTCGTCTTTTTCACGGGAACGGGAATTCTATTGTATCAGGTTTTACTGGCAATCGAAATGTGGGAGATGTCTGAAGTATGCAGTGAGAGTTTTATGATGCAGTTTTACATAGACAAATCACTGAATTGTTGATGTGGAGTGTCGTGCTCATGAAATGAAAAGATTACAATGACCTGTCCTTAGTCTGAAGATGATGGATTGTCCATCGCTTGATAACACCCGGGATTGTTTCAATATGTTGCCTGGATGGAATTATGTTGTCAATTTTATGTATATGATAAATAATAATTCCTCTGGTACAGCGTTTTACGTTACATAGGGCCTGAAAGTAATTTCTCCATACCGCTCTATCCTTGGAAACTCGCTCAATCTCTTCCATATAATTGAGTCCGATATTTCGTGCTCCTCGCAGCAAAGTTTGTTTCAGGGTTTCCCTAGGGCGTCCTATCTTTCTTGAACACGTTGCATCCCACTTCAATGCCTGCTTTGGTATTCTTTGATCACTTCTACTCAAGGTATACCCAACATATCTCCATCTTCTACTTCTTATAACAGTTATTATTAGTGTATGTTTGATGATAGGTGTTACCTGGTGAATCAAACCATAGCTATCTGTTTCACTCTACAGACACCTTTGGTAGGTAACATTTGAATAGATACCTCGCCCGAGTGGTTACCGGAGCCCAAATTGGGGTGTAAAGAATAGAGCCACTGTTACCTGCCACTCATGTCGTAAGAGGCGACTAAGGAGGTTCGGCATCGGGCCACACTGTAAAAAACACTAGATGGCTACATAATGGAGAGCGAACCGAGTAAACGCTGGCTGAAATCGGACACATCACCAAAGCTCCAAATGGTGCTGAAGATGTGACGTAAAATATACCAATGCTAAGGCTGCATGAATCATATTTCCACATGAAAAGAATTTATGGGGAGATCTGGTACATCGATCTGGGCGGTGATCGCAAGAGAGAGAGAGAGAGAGAGAGAGAGAATAGATACGTCAGAACAGAAGAATATGAAAAGATCAAGATTACTGTAGTCACAATTAAGAAAGTAAAGCGGTTAGCAATAGTTTGTAGTAGAAAATATTACGAACAGAAAGATGTAGCTTCTAGAACTGATTTTCTTCTACAGGGTGTTCAAGATAAAAGTAGCCCCATTGGCAAATCGAAAGTTGCCAGTTACTTATTGCGCTGTATCTATTTATTATTTAAACCGGTTCTGACTAGCACGTCACATTTGTTCATCTCCCTTTCCTGCACTACAATTACACACCGTCACGCAACCTTGACCTAAACTACGTCATAACTGAAGATTCTCATTTTCATAAATATATGCCAGATTAGCTCCATTGATAGGCTACTTTTATCTTGAACATCCTGTATAAGCTGCTGGGAGCGTCACTATTTATTTGTTATAGAACGATCTTAATGAGAATTCATTTACCTACAAAATGGTACTCATAAAATTCTGTTAATAATTAAGAAAACTGCAGTTGAATTTGTACATGCACGTAATGAGAAAATAGGATCTTAATGTAATTCAGCCACAACACGTTTTTCAATTCAGTAGCTAACCAGGTAGCGTCTGTGGCCTAGGGTTACTCTTTGTGTCCAAGAACATTTTGGGGAGTAATCACGCTCTGCCAGAACACATTTCTATAGTCTGTACATTAATTCGTGAGCACGTTTGAAATTGATTTTCTCGAAAACTACCTGTTTGATCTCAGTGATTTTTTTGCACGCAGCCTTAGAATATCCATGACGCTAAAATAAAGCTAACCAGTAGTCCATAGATGCTACGGATTTTGCACATCGGCGAATTCCTTTGATCTTTATGACAATTGCAAATACGGGGCTCAAATTTTAGATTTTACAGTAATCCCTAGAATTTGTCCATGTCAATTCTATTCATAGGTGTATCTCCATATTAACTTGATAGGTCAAGTAATTGAGTGTGTTGCCCTTTATGTGCAATCGTGAACTTGGATACAATATGCAACAGTTAGTCCTCCCTTCGGTCACCATTAGACCCCAGGGTGTCTTAACTTTACCACAAATTGTATGATGGTAGACGCATTTGGATATGGAAATGTATACGTTGCTATTTCTCAGTCTGTAATCAAAATATGATTTGTATCATCCCGAATCTGACGATTCCATGAGGTTGATAATTGTTACTGGCTGACAAATTGTAATCCATCTCGGTGCCAGTACTCGTCTTCCTCTCGAGCACATGTTCAACACACTTCTTCCAGAACTGCATGTCTATCATTGAGAAGGACTCACGTGTCAGAACTTCAACATCACACATTTTAAACGTCCTGTTCTGTTCGGCAACTTGCCTTTTACTTTAGTCCAGACAAGCTCTATCGGATTGAGCATGATATGGAGGTAGTCGCAAAGACCTGTGGCTGTATTCAGCAATGATTTTGTCAATATGAAACACCTTGTCTTATTTGTCATCCTCACCAGGTGCAACAACTCGGTTTCAAATATGTATCATCGAAGCTGACATTTTCCTTAGCAAGCCAAGTCCTAATTTGATCTTTGTATTTGATGCAGTTGGTACTTTGTCTTCCGCTGATACTGCGTTGTGATAGGATGCATTATCCATTACCAAGCATGATGGTCTGTTTAGAATTGGAAGTAGATCTTTCTCCATCCAGTGCCTGAAAATATGTCCATTCATTTCTGTGTGGTAGTCCCTACCGTCGGTACTTTTGATTGGAAAATAAGTCCAGCGTCATGGACAAGACCTTCTTCACTACTTCCTGCATGTGTTAGTATAATAGGCTGGCCTTTTCTGCTTGGTATTTTTCTTTTCTGTTCACCGTCTACTGATTGCCATTCTTTAGCATTGATGTGGTGAGCATTGACCCAGGATTCGTCCAAATATACAATATCATAGCCTTGCCTCCGCCGCTCACGGATCTGCATCAGGTTTTACTTCGGGCAGCAATTAAATGTGGCTTTTCACAAATAATATTCCTGCCGCCTATAGTTTTTCTGAAGGTGAAGCCGGCGGCTCTTACAATTTTTCATAGAGTACTTTTAGAAATGTCTATGCTGCAATCTGATTGCAGTTTTAATTTCAGTTTCTTGAGAGTAACAAGTTGATTTGTCGCAAACATTTTCAAGAGCTCCGTCTTATGACATCTATGTCAAAGTCGTCAATTGTTCTTTTCCGTCCTTGCTTGACATTAGTTCAATTTGTGTCCTGTTTAATCCATCGGGAAAAGGATTCTCTATTCAGACCAAGCGCCAGCTGCGCTCGTTTCTCAGGGTTATGAATATCGCAATATAGATGACCTCTCTTAGATTCCCTACGGAAGTGTTGGTATAGTAAAACTGTAACCTTCTGCATTGTTATAAATGTGCACTTCAGACTCATTATGAATGTGATATCAATGTCAGTTTTGATAAGCCAACAAATATGATACAATAGCTTCATACAAATAGCGAGATACGCCTATAACTATACAACGGTATCCCAATTATAACGTCATATGCTTTCCGCTTTCAAAGTCGACTGGGTTAGGGGCACGGGATTTCGTGAAATTGTTGTATACTCACGATATTTCTATGTTACCATAATGTATTTTTAGAACAACGCGTCTGCGTACCGTATATCTGTTACTATTGTGTACAATCCGGTGAGGTTGATTTTAATATAACCTGAAGAAGAAATATTTCAAACTACATCAAATTTTCTTGGAAAAAATATTTCTCTAGCGTCATGGATATTCTAAGGCTGCTTGCAAAAATCACTGAGATCCAACAGGTAGTTTTCGAGACAATCAATTTCAAACGTGCTCACGAATTAATGGACAGACTATAGCAACATTTTTCAAAATGGAATGATCTTGGAAATATGCATATAACTTAAGTTCTTTGTAAGCTAGATTTATACTGTTGGTATCAAAATATGCAGAATTAAATTCTGAACAATCTGATAATAAATAGTTATATATGTAAATCAGTATTTATTTAGTAAATTATTGTTGTATTTCATGTTCAGAGTAACTACTACGACTTTCAAACTTGAATCAATACTTAGCCATTGCTAAATTCTCCATCATTGTCGGTGAAATCATAAACATGAAACACTGTGTGTTTATTTGAACTTTGGAACAAATCCATGTCTTGTTCGGCACTTTATCGACGTGGAGGACGAAACAACATCTTATAACTAAACTTTTCACACGAAAGTTCACTTTTTCACAACAGGAAAAATATATTTGCGAATAAAACTATTTACTAAAAATTCAAAACTGAATTCTACCATGCTGTATAGTATATGAATGAAATGGGAGTTATCTGCCCGTTGAATTCTGTAAACAAAAACAGTGTCGGACGTATAGTAGCTGAACAGTAAAACAAAACGTGCATGGACTCAATTTAGCCGTCGGCAGCGTGTTTTGGCATAATGAGAGAACTGTTTTCTACGCTGGGAGCGTCGACTGGACATAAAGAGTTTAATGACTCGGTTTATTAACCTCGACGTTCTGAGTTCGAATCACGCTGCGGGCAGTTTGGTTGCAAATTGTTTCACGTGGATTTTAACAAAAGGACGATGGCACCTCCCGTTCAGAAAGCAATGGCAAACTACTGAACGTAATAATGCCTAGAAAAATCACAAACAGCGTTAAAAAGCTGGGGTTAATTCACAAAGTCCTGTAAAGGATATGCAATTAACTTAGCTAACCAGTTAATAACTAACCTTAAATGATATAAAATGATATTGACAATGTACTCACATGCTGCAGTTGAGCTTATCTGAGAGTTTTGACTCTATTTTCCAGTGTTCCTAGTTTCAAAGAAATAAACATTTTCATGAATACAGTGCCAGCACCTTATTTCTAGCTCTCAACCCAAATATCATTATTGACACATGAACATAATATTCAATGTGCTAGAAGCAAGAACTACGTTAAATCAAGCGGTACCCTGCATTGATGACTTATCTTTGGCACCTCACATCTTTTCGCATTTATTGATAACTGTCTTTAGATCAACTTACAGAATTTATGTACTCTAATTCCTTTCCATCTTTGATGGTAGACTCATTGTCATTCCGTTTTGTTGTATTTGTTTGATTGATTGATTGATTGATTGATTGATTGATAGGACCATCATCATTGCAATTTGGTGAGTAACCATGTGTGCTCCGATCTCTTGTTTACACAGGAAAATATCAGCGGCAATGCACGAACTCCGTAGCACCAACGAGGGTCGCCGATATAATTTTGAAGACGGTGAAGATATTTTTAGAAATTAAAAAAAGAGTCGTCTGATGAATTTTGCCCGGGCAGCAGATTTCCAGCCTATTCTTCTCGATTTTTGAACTGTCAAGGGTTCTTTTACCTGCTCAAACTGAACATGGGACCTACGTTTTATCGCCCGTCTCCGATAGAACTGGGAACTCGATCTAACCTACAGTGAGATCTGGGATAACTGGAAAAATATTCAGATGGCTCCACGAGGGTGCGAACCTGGTACCTTAGCCGAGAGAGACGAGCACCCAACCTCTGCGCCAAATAGACCTCTTTTGTTAATTCGTCTTTAAGACGAAGAATGTTAATACTGAGACAAGTTTTGCTCTGCTCGTTTGTAATGTTCGGAATTTTTCTTCTTCCTCATGTACTGTTTTTTTAAATTTACCTTTGATTTCTCCCATTCTTTACTGATAACAATAATATTCATTCTCTCAATGCTAATGTCCAATTTATATTCCTTGTAAGTTTATGTTGCAAATATAAATATTCAGATGAATTCATAAATAATACAATAAACATAAATTATGAAGTGATTTATGCATTCATCCGTTTTCTGTGTCCAGAAATAGAAGCACTAGACAAACAGTTATAATAATATAATAGATATTCATCGCAAGGGATGACGACAACAGCCACCGACATGTGTTGTTGCACGTCTCTGGTGTGTACGGATGCCACTGAAGAGTTCAACCCATGTTTGTGTGTGTGTTATTAACATGCAGCTGCTGTGTGTTTTACATATTGTTCTTATTTTGTTAGTTAGTTGGGCTGACATATAACTAAATAAAGGTTTACTTGTTTGAGATTTATTTGTTTGTGTTTTCAGTGTTGCTGTTATATGTCTGCTGGTTAGTTATATTTGGTGCTGTTTT
The DNA here is from genome assembly GCA_020796225.1 of Arion vulgaris. Taxonomy (NCBI): domain Eukaryota; kingdom Metazoa; phylum Mollusca; class Gastropoda; order Stylommatophora; family Arionidae; genus Arion; species Arion vulgaris. Next base: position 77,660,508 of record CM036756.1, read on the forward strand.
AAACCAGAAAAACGCCCGAGTGATTACCGGGCCCAAATTTGGGGTGTAAAGAATAGAACCACTGTTACCTGCCACGCATGTCGTTAGAGGAGACTAAGGAGGTGTGGCTGAAATCGGATGCACATGTCCTAAACGTTAGAAGTCTATGCGTTTAGGGGCCTACCAAACCAATGTGCAACGTATACACGTTCTTGACAAAGATCAAACATATCACAAAGAGTGATTTAAATTGGTCGTAAAGAACGAACGCAAAGAAGAAGAAGAAGAAACCAGAACAAAATTTCGTACGCCGGTTGTGAATTAAGGCGTGGTCAGGGCGCTTTATATGGTGGCTATATATATCCGTCTGCCCAGCGTGTTCGTAGCGCGTTGGACTACCGGTGACTATCCCTCTGTGTGCGGGTTCAATTCCGCGGGATGGCAGAAAAAGCCACAGATTCCCAGATTTACGGTGTTCGTGGCACCGAACCGAAGGATTACGATGTCCGTGGCACCGAGCCGAAGAGCTGAAAAGCTCAAGTGCTTCTGGATCGGAAAAAATATGGTGGCTATGATTGATTTGTACATGAAGGCTTTCTTTTCTTATCACCAGAAAATTCATTAGAAAAGAATAAAAATAACATTCTTACAAAAATATCTTCACCATCTTCAAAATTACATCGGGGACCCTCGCCGGTGCTACGGAGTTCGTACACTGCAGCTGAGATTTTCCTGTGTAACAAACAGATCGGAGCACACATGGCTACTCAACGAAGTGCAATGATAATGATCATATCAATTAATCAATCAATCAATCCAATTATAAACTTTTGTCAATGTCAACGTTTCAGTAAAAAAGCTAACCAGGTACTGGGACAGTTAACATCACTGTTGTCACATAAAAAGATACCGCTAACAACTGTATCAAACCTCATAAGAACGATTTTCTGGCCAACACTTTGTTACCAGTGTCAAACATGGCCAATAACAGCAGCTAATGGGCGGAAAATCATAACGACAGAGATGAGGTGTCTTAGAAGAGCTGCAGGTGTGACAATAAGAGACAAAATTAGAAATGAAAAATCAGAAGAAGACTGGATGTGAAACCAGCCATGCAATTTATAAAAGAACAACAGATTAAATCGTTTGGACACCTGACAAGAATGCCCTTGCATCACCTATCACAGAGAGCCACACAGAAAAAGTATAATGAGCACAAAGCAAGAGGAAGACCACGCAAAAGAGTGAGCGACGGCAACAAGAGCAGCCTTACGAAAATGAATACCGGCTTACAGAGGCGCCCGCAGAAAATTTTCTAGGGGGGGGGCAAAATATTTTTAGTAATGTTTTAATGTAGTTTTAATTTACTGTAGCGTATTTGTATGGTGAACGAACGGACAGGACATTGTAGTAATGAAGGGCATACTGTAGCAACAAAATTTTTATGAACACAATATATGTATATAACAAAAAGTATTACAACATAAATTTAAAATAAAATGTATTCTTTAAACAAGAACTGGAGTCGTCTGTTATCGCTACCAAACATATCTACAATTTTGTCCATAAAGTCTTTTTGTTGCAGTTCACTTTGTCTCTGTGTACGCTTAACATGCACAATCCAGACAGACGTTCATCTGACATTGTAGATCTAAAAGCGCACATGTTGTTGCTGGTAATGTTAGCAAAACTAGTAAGGCATACCTGACACTCGGATAAAACTTTGTAAAAGGTAACAAATCGATGAAATCTTGGCTACTTTTGTATTCTCGCGTTTTCCAAAAAAACAAACCAACAAAGGCTTCAGTTTCAAAATTACCAATGTGGTATACCTGATTAATAGTAGACATTATATCCTTAAACTGTTTGACGATTCAGTTTGCACAATTTCGAAGGATGTAGCAACGCTAAGTTGAATTGTGCACTGTTGGCTTCACAAAATCGACTCTCCATTGAGTTAATTAGAGAATCTAAGTATGGAATGTAAACTGTTTGTCTGAAGTACTCTTCAACACTTATGGTTCCCGGATTATTTCGATGCTTTTGTCTTCCACAATGTCTTGGGATAATCAGTTCAATATCCACTTTCTGTTCGAGTTGTACTGTTTTCTCAAAAATATCCCTGAAATAGTTATCGGAATCACCTCGGTGAAGTTTTACTACACTGAGCAGGTTTTGAACTTGCAGTTGGACTTCTGGAAGATCAACTTGAACAGCTCTTGTTGAGACCTACGATGCCATGCTGAGCTGGTATGGTTTCTGGCACATTCATTAAATTCTTTGTACTTTGTACAAGGAGTAGTAATGAAAGTAACATTATTTGACTATTTTCTAGCAATCCAGGGAGGGGGCAAGTGCCCCTGCGGGCGCCCATGCCGGCTTACAAAGTGTCTTAAAACAAGTACACACAAGATCACTAAGTTTTCCCCCAACACTTCTATAAAGAAGTAAATGATGGAAGAGAAGAAGTAGGAGTAGAACGTTTCAGTCCTTTCATTGCAGAAATATCGAATGTGTATACTTTATGATGTGATCACACTGTGTAAGAAAGAGATCGTTGCACACATGGTTATTCATGGTCTTATAAGTCAATCAATCATTACTGGAAGTTCCTGGTGCTCAAGACAACATTTTTTATATTCTCCATTCAGACCCATAGGTGCTCAGTCTCCCACAACAGATATCGAAAAGCATGCATACTGATAGTTCCCGTTGCTCACTGGTTAAACACACTCCTCATTCTGCACACACAGGCACCCACTTCTTTTATTATCGGATAACTCCAAACTGCTTAAATCGCTGAGTCGATTCAACATCTTAGTGTATTCATCTAACAGGCAGTCACGAAGAGAGTAGGCATAACAATTCAGTAGGAAGGTAGCACTAAGAACTACATCATATAATAAACAAGGAAACAAAAGTAACAATTCTAAGGATATGCGTTTTTACTTTGGTAACATAAGAATATGAATCAAGTATAATTACATAATCAATCAAGAAATAAATTGAATCGTTTGAAATAAGTTGCTACAGAACAATTCTTAGACGTACGTGGACAGAGAAGAGATAAAACATAGTCATCTTACAACACTGAACAACGATAAACCGAGGCTTATAAATAACATCAAGTCTCGGATTCTGATATGTTGATCCGTTGCCCCCGGAAACATAAGGCCGACTAGCTCAGTACGGGAAAACTTAAATTACTGTTTAATGTGGGCTGGTTTTTATATATGTCTGGTAGAACTTGAAAGCTTTTTGCAATTTTACTCAATTCTATGAGGCTATGGTTATTTATTGATGAATAATATTAATAATACTAATATTCTTTAGTGTTAAACTTAACTTGTGACATAATATAACCTTGATTTAGCATGTTGTGTTGATTCTAAAATGAATTTGTCTTTATACAACAATATTGTAATACGAGGTCACGCGACGGTTGTGGTCTTATTTCCTAGAATTTTTACATGAGCCCACCGGCAGTCTGTTATCGGAGGCCATGGTTTATCATATTTAATGTAATAATGGTTTAGAAAGAGACGTATTGAAGACGATGGTTTCTTAAAGATGAGTCAAGGGACCACCAAGAAATATTGGGGGAACAAAACCTTAAAATAACTTGTAGCATGACGATGTAAGAAGCAGTAGAACTTGCTAAAAATGGTAAAGTGTGTATGTGATTTGTTATCACATTAACGTTCTATATAAAGCATGTAACGTGATAATGAGTCCACGATTACAAACTCCATGACATTTCTCAATGTTTCACTTTCTTTGATGCGTACCAAGTCAATACGCCTGACCTATTTCTGCATTATTTCAAGCATATAAGTTTGTGCATGGTTAACTATGACGTGCGTTTTACCAGAACCAACTATAAACGTATGGGCCTTCGAACTCAGGTAAGAATTACGGGAAATCAGACCCCAACTATACCACGGGACCTCGCATTCCAGTATTGGTGTATATAGACGAATTCATTTTAAAATCAACACAAAATGCTAAATCGAAGTTATATTATGCAATATGTTAAGTTTAACAATAAGGAATATCAATATAATGAATATTTTTCACCAATAAATAACCATAGACTCATAGAATTGAGAAAAAGTGCAAAAAAGCTTGCAATGCTCTATCAAATATCTATATTTTCAGTCCCCCTTTTCTGATTTAGGTCAGGTAACCCCTTTTCAGTTGTCTGGCCTAGTTATCTAGAGTTTTACCGTATCTCAATCCATAGCGGTGGAGTTCAACGTTTGTATATTTGTGGGCGCATCTGTATTATAGTTATGGAAGCGCCATATGATTATTGCAATACTATTATTACATATAATATAATATTAATAACTAAGTGCCGATGTTTCTCCAGTGAAAAACTATAAAATAGTAATATTACTATAACTAAGATGCCGATGTTTTCTCCAGTGAAAAAACTAATAATAGCAATAGTAATATTACTATAACTAAGATGCCGATGTTTTCTCCAGTGAAAAAACTAATAATAGCAATAGTAATATTACTATAACTAAGATGCCGATGTTTTCTCCAGTGAAAAAACTAATAATAGCAATAGTAATATTACTATAACTAAGATGCCGATGTTTTCTCCAGTGAAAAAACTAATAATAGCAATAGTAATATTACTATAACTAAGATGCCGATGTTTTCTCCAGTGAAAAAACTAATAATAGCAATAGTAATATTACTATAACTAAGATGCCGATGTTTTCTCCAGTGAAAAACTAAAATAGCAATAGTAATATTACTATAACTAAGATGCCGATGTTTTCTCCAGTGAAAAAACTAATAATAGCAATAGTAATATTACTATAACTAAGATGCCGATGTTTTCTCCAGTGAAAAAACTAATAATAGCAATAGTAATATTACTATAACTAAGATGCCGATGTTTTCTCCAGTGAAAAAACTAATAATAGCAATAGTAATATTACTATAACTAAGATGCCGATGTTTTCTCCAGTGAAAAAACTAATAATAGCAGTAGTAATATTACTATAACTAAGATGCGGATGTTTTCTCCAGTGAAAAACTAATAATAGCTAGTAATATTACTATAACTAAGATGCGATGTTTTCTCCAGTGAAAAACTAATAATAGCAATAGTAATATTACTATAACTAAGATGCCGATGTTTTCTCCAGTGAAAAAACTAATAATAGCAATAGTAATATTACTATAACTAAGATGCCGATGTTTTCTCCAGTGAAAAAACTAATAATAGCAATAGTAATATTACTATAACTAAGATGCCGATGTTTTCTCAGTGAAAAACTAATAATAGCAATAGTAATATTACTATAACTAAGATGCCGATGTTTTCTCCAGTGAAAAACAATAATAGCAATAGTAATATTACTATAACTAAGATGCCGATGTTTTCTCAGTGAAAAACTAATAATAGCAATAGTAATATTACTATAACTAAGATGCCGATGTTTTCTCCAGTGAAAAAACTAATAATAGCAATAGTAATATTACTATAACTAAGATGCCGATGTTTTCTCCAGTGAAAAAACTAATAATAGCAATAGTAATATTACTATAACTAAGATGCCGATGTTTTCTCCAGTGAAAAAACTAATAATAGCAATAGTAATATTACTATAACTAAGATGCCGATGTTTTCTCCAGTGAAAAAACTAATAATAGCAATAGTAATATTACTATAACTAAGATGCCGATGTTTTCTCCAGTGAAAAAACTAATAATAGCAATAGTAATATTACTATAACTAAGATGCCGATGTTTTCTCCAGTGAAAAAACTAATAATAGCAATAGTAATATTACTATAACTAAGATGCCGATGTTTTCTCCAGTGAAAAACTAATAAAGCAATAGTAATATTACTATAACTAAGATGCCGATGTTTTCTCCAGTGAAAAAACTAATAATAGCAATAGTAATATTACTATAACTAAGATGCCGATGTTTTCTCCAGGAAAAGGACAGCTGGAATGAAAAGCAATAGTTAAAATAAAATAAAAACTGTAAATGTGAGAAGATAGTGTTCATGAAGTGATAAAACACATCTGTAAATGTAGAAGATAGTGTTCATAAGTGATAAAAACACATCTGTAAATGTGAGAAGATAGTGTTCATGGAAGTGATAAAAACACATCTGTAAATGTGAGAAGATAGTGTTCATGGAAGTGATAAAAACACATCTGTAAATGTGAGAAGATAGTGTTCATGGAAGTGATAAAAACACATCTGTAAATGTGAGAAGATAGTGTTCATGGAAGTGATAAAAACACATCTGTAAATGTGAGAAGATAGTGTTCATGGAAGTGATAAAAACACATCTGTAAATGTGAGAAGATAGTGTTCATGGAAGTGATAAAAACACATCTGTAAAATCGAGAAGATAGTGTTCATGGAAGTGATAAAAACACATCTGTAAATGTGAGAAGATAGTGTTCATGGAAGTGATAAAAACACATCTGTAAATGTGAGAAGATAGTGTTCATGGAAGTGATAAAAACACATCTGTAAATATGAGAAGATAGTGTTCATGGAAGTGATAAAAACACATCTGTAAATGTGAGAAGATAGTGTTCATGGAAGTGATAAAAACACATCTGTAAATGTGAGAAGATAGTGTTCATGGAAGTGATAAAAACACATCTGTAAATGTGAGAAGATAGTGTTCATGGAAGTGATAAAAACACATCTGTAAATGTGAGAAGATAGTGTTCATGGAAGTGATAAAAACACATCTGTAAATGTGAGAAGATAGTGTTCATGGAAGTGATAAAAACACATCTGTAAATGTGAGAAGATAGTGTCTATGGAAGTGATAAAAACACATCTGTAAATGTGAGAAGATAGTGTTCATGGAAGTGATAAAAACACATCTGTAAATGTGAGAAGATAGTGTTCATGGAAGTGATAAAAACACATCTGTAAATGTGAGAAGATAGTGTTCATGGAAGTGATAAAAACACATCTGTAAATGTGAGAAGATAGTGTTCATGGAAGTGATAAAAACACATCTGTAAATGTGAGAAGATAGTGTTCATGGAAGTGATAAAAACACATCTGTAAATGTGAGAAGATAGTGTTCATGGAAGTGATAAAAACACATCTGTAAATGTGAGAAGATAGTGTTCATGGAAGTGATAAAAACACATCTGTAAATGTGAGAAGATAGTGTTCATGGAAGTGATAAAAACACATCTGTAAATGTGAGAAGATAGTGTTCATGGAAGTGATAAAAACACATCTGTAAATGTGAGAAGATAGTGTTCATGGAAGTGATAAAAACACATCTGTAAATGTGAGAAGATAGTGTTCATGGAAGTGATAAAAACACATCTGTAAATGTGAGAAGATAGTGTTCATGGAAGTGATAAAAACACATCTGTAAATGTGAGAAGATAGTGTTCATGAAGTGATAAAACACATCTGTAAATGTGAGAAGATAGGTTCATGGAAGTGATAAAACACATCTGTAAATGTGAGAAGATAGTGTTCATGGAAGTGATAAAAACACATCTGTAAATGTGAGAAGATAGTGTTCATGGAAGTGATAAAAACACATCTGTAAATGTGAGAAGATAGTGTTCATGGAAGTGATAAAAACACATCTGTAAATGTGAGAAGATAGTGTTCATGGAAGTGATAAAAACACATCTGTAAATGTGAGAAGATAGTGTTCATGGAAGTGATAAAAACACATCTGTAAATGTGAGAAGATAGTGTTCATGGAAGTGATAAAAACACATCTGTAAATGTGAGAAGATAGTGTTCATGGAAGTGATAAAAACACATCTGTAAATGTGAGAAGATAGTGTTCATGAAGTGATAAAACACATCTGTAAATGTGAGAAGATAGTGTTCATGGAAGTGATAAAAACACATCTGTAAATGTGAGAAGATAGTGTTCATGGAAGTGATAAAAACACATCTGTAAATGTGAGAAGATAGTGTTCATGGAAGTGATAAAAACACATCTGTAAATGTGAGAAGATAGTGTTCATGGAAGTGATAAAAACACATCTGTAAATGTGAGAAGATAGTGTTCATGAAGTGATAAAACACATCTGTAAATGTGAGAAGATAGTGTTCATGGAAGTGATAAAAACACATCTGTAAATGTGAGAAGATAGTGTTCATGGAAGTGATAAAAACACATCTGTAAATGTGAGAAGATAGTGTTCATGGAAGTGATAAAAACACATCTGTAAATGTGAGAAGATAGTGTTCATGGAAGTGATAAAAACACATCTGTAAATGTGAGAAGATAGTGTTCATGGAAGTGATAAAAACACATCTGTAAATGTGAGAAGATAGTGTTCATGGAAGTGATAAAAACACATCTGTAAATGTGAGAAGATAGTGTTCATGGAAGTGATAAAAACACATCTGTAAATGTGAGAAGATAGTGTTCATGGAAGTGATAAAAACACATCTGTAAATGTGAGAAGATAGTGTTCATGGAAGTGATAAAAACACATCTGTAAATGTGAGAAGATAGTGTTCATGGAAGTGATAAAAACACATCTGTAAATGTGAGAAGATAGTGTTCATGGAAGTGATAAAAACACATCTGTAAATGTGAAGATAGTTCATGGAAGTGATAAAACACATCTGTAAATGTGAGAAGATAGTGTTCATGGAAGTGATAAAAACACATCTGTAAATGTGAGAAGATAGTGTTCATGGAAGTGATAAAAACACATCTGTAAATGTGAGAAGATAGTGTTCATGGAAGTGATAAAAACACATCTGTAAATGTGAGAAGATAGTGTTCATGGAAGTGATAAAAACACATCTGTAAATGTGAGAAGATAGTGTTCATGGAAGTGATAAAAACACATCTGTAAATGTGAGAAGATAGTGTTCATGGAAGTGATAAAAACACATCTGTAAATGTGAGAAGATAGTGTTCATGGAAGTGATAAAAACACATCTGTAAATGTGAGAAGATAGTGTTCATGGAAGTGATAAAAACACATCTGTAAATGTGAGAAGATAGTGTTCATGGAAGTGATAAAAACACATCTGTAAATGTGAGAAGATAGTGTTCATGGAAGTGATAAAAACACATCTGTAAATGTGAGAAGATAGTGTTCATGGAAGTGATAAAAACACATCTGTAAATGTGAGAAGATAGTGTTCATGGAAGTGATAAAAACACATCTGTAAATGTGAGAAGATAGTGTTCATGGAAGTGATAAAAACACATCTGTAAATGTGAGGATAGTGTTCATGGAAGTGTTAAAATGACGAAAAACCAGAAAATTGTATATAATCTTGAAGTCTGATTAACCTTAATGTCTGCGGGGTAAAATTGGGTGTCATTGTTTATGACACGGGTGCCATGTTCCTCACAGGCACCGCGTTGATCAGTGCTAGCCGACAGTATACTGTATGAGCAGACGTGGTGAAATGCAACTGGTCGCCATGAAAATAAAGTAGTGGAGACAGACGAGAAAAATCGTACTCAATTTCATAGAGGTGATTGAACGAGCTGCCTAGGATAGAGAGGAGTGGAGAAATTGCTTGCAGGCCCTAAGTAACCTACAACGACAGAAGAGTAATATAATAATGTAATGTAATATTTATATATAACATGAGCACAGAAACAGTGTGTGATGTGTGCGTATCAGTCAATAAACTGAACCAAACCCTTGCTTCATCTTTCTGTGAGGTGTTTTGGAAAGTGACTCGCCGGGTTAAAGAAGGAAGGAACGCAATGAGTATTTCTGTGATCACACCTGCTGGATACATGGAGACTAATCTTCTTGGAGAAACCAACTTTCAATAATCAGTTCACTCCACCTCACTCCCACCCACTCCCACCCTGTAAGAGAATCACAACAAAGTCACCTCCGGAGTAAATGACTTCGTAATTACCCAGAAAAAATAAAGAACACTGATGTCCTGAAAGAACTAAACGTTAAAGAGAATTGGCTGATAAACAATATACTATACAGAAAAATTAGATACTTTGGTCCCATCAAGCGTCACGATGGCCAGGAAAGAACAATATTAGAGGGCAGGGTCCCAGGACGCAGAGGCAGACTCAGAAGAAGATGGTTACAAGATATTAAAGAAATCATGAATATGACCATCGACGAAGTGGGTAAACTGGCTAGAGACAGAATGAATTTTAGATGTGCTGCAAAGAAAGCAACGACCTATAAAGGATAAGCCCCTTGATAAGTTACCCTTACCATTAGATTAGTGAAGGACTCCACTGGAATTTTAAAGATAACTCTTAGGATATTGCTGGTTAGATTGACGCATCCGGAGAAACATCAACCAAACCGAAATGATAGACTATTATCTGGCACAGGTAGAAAAGTGCACACTTGTATTTCTTGGGAACCAAAACAGAAAAGCATTTCTAAATTATGGAAAGCATTTAACTATTGGAGGCATACAATTAAAGAAGAAATGTATTGGATATCTGACATTGAACAATGCAATGAGAGTACTAAATTTAGAAAAATTATCAGATGTTCTTGTAAAAGTCTTATGAGCGCAAGGCATGACAAATGACAATCGTGACATATCCTTTACATGACGTAACCATCAACCACAGTAAACGAGTCGCTGGTTTTATATGCACCACTTATACGTTCAGTAGTTTGCTATTCATCTCTGAACAGTGAGGTCTATTTTTACCTTTCGTAAAAATCTCACCGAAACGATTTGCTTCCAAACCGCCTACCGTGGGGTTTGAACCAGGTACGCTTGGGTGGTGATCGAGCTCACTACTGCTTAAGCTACGTACACAAGACATGATGATAGTTAACAATACATAAATACTACAATAAGAAATATACATTGCTAGCAGTTTAAAAGATCTTTGTTACAGTATATCTCATCTCATTGCAACATACTAGACAATGATGTAGCAGACAGATTGGCAAAAGTGAGAATAAAACTAACACAACCTGAATTTAGATCGAACTATTAAAAACCAAAGAGATTTGCTACCAGAAAATATACAATACAATGAGATAAAGGACATTAGGACCACCAGACAAACGATCCAAATGACTAAATAACGAAAAAAAGGCAAATACCAATTTTCAGACCTCGCAGAAAACCGCAACGTACTGTGATACTATCATTTTAATAAGTTAAAACCACAACGTACTGTGATACCATCATCATTTTAATAAGTTAAAACCGACAACGTACGTGATATCATCATTTTAATAAGTTAAAACCACAACGTACTGTGATACCATCATTTTAATAAGCTAAAGATAGGAACTTCTGATGAGTTTAACTGTGCCAATAACAAAACTGTTTCTGATCATCTTTTTACTTTTTCGTCTTCTTCGAGAGCTACATATCGACCACTTGTTAACACTCTTTGTGATTTGTATGTAATCCGAACCTAATAGCGATTGTGCGTTGTGCCAGCTGTGCGCCTATAAGTAGACCAGCATATACGATTTCTGCGACGCTTTTTATTTACTAGGGTAGCTTCCTTAGGCCCCTACCTTAATCGCCTATTACATCATGCCCTGTAGGTTGCAGTGTTACTGTTCTGTGCTCCTATTCAGGACCCCGAGCAACACACAAGCGAATCTTTGAACAAAGATATCCATCCTATGAAGAACAGAGAAGTTGATATGATCACCACCATTGATGTTATTTCATAAACTCTATGGAAATCACGACCAACCTGCGACAAACAACAACTTTCTGAGAGTAAACGAAAACGATACTAAATAAATAAAGAATAAATAAATAATTATACACAACAAACATGATCAGCTTACATTAGATTTGGAAGACACTTTCCATCCATCGTGATCCTTTAATAGACTAAAACCTCTGTCTCTAGCTGCCTTAAGAGTATCATCGAAGCTCATGATAGTAAATGATAGCAACAAAGAGATATGGACTAAATGCAACGGATCTGCCAAAACTTAACAGTTGATGTTTTTGCGCCGCCCCGAATTTAACTTATGCCAGAAATCGATTTGAGGCCGCATTTATACGGGTCGAGTATCACAGCAGAAGTAATTATTACAATAAAAACAAATATAATACCGATGTAAATATATAATATTTATATTAAATGATATTCTGCTTTCACATTTAGTTTGCTAACGTTCTAGTATTCAGAGAATGTCACGTGACCAGTGTCACGTGATACATTTAAGACGATTCTCATCTTTGCCATAAAACCCACATACATTAATTATTTGACTATTGTTTGTTTAATCAACATTGATGTAGTACAACTATTTGACTATTGTTTGTTTAATCAACATTGATGAAGTACAACTATTTGACTATCGTTTGTTTAATCAACATTGATGAAGTGCAACTATTTGACTATCGTTTGTTTAATCAACATTGATGTAGTACAACTATTTGACTACTGTTTGTTTAATTAACATGATGAAATACAACTATTTGACTGTTTGGTAATCTTCTTCTTCTTCTTTTGTCGTCACACTACTCCAGGTTGTTGCCCAGTGTTGTGGTTTTCTGTTTTTGTCTTGCGCTGTTCTGGTGGCTTGTGTGATTGTTATTTTTGCTCTTTCACAGGATTCTGCTGTACCTTACCTTTACTTTTCTTTTCGTGGTCTTCAACATTAATAAAAAACGTGGGAGTTTTGTAATCAACATTAATTTAAAATCCACTACCCTTTTTTAACGAGTTTATCTTGTTGGTTTACATTTGATTTGACAAAATTTTATTGATTTGTGTTTGAAGCAAAGTTAGTATTGCTATTATATGTTTGCAGTTGGAGTGTGGATAAAAGTTAGTATTGCCGTATTATATGTTTGCAGTTGAGTGTGACAAGAAGTTAGTATTGCACATATTGCAGTTACATTAGATTAAAACTAAAAACTCATATCGTTCGATAGGCTTTTATCAGGGTACAATAACAAAAAAGAAAGAAACAAGCAAAGTAATTGCAATAAGATATTGAGAACAGAACATGCAACCGGTTCACAGAAAAACACAGATCCGACCATGCACAGATCACATGGTATAACTTTGAAAATATAATGTATCAATCGCCCACATCGTATTACGATGTGGACAATACGATGTCAGCGTAAGAAAACATTTAATGACCAACTCTGTCTTTCATACAACATGTTGCCGATAATGATTCTTTCTAGTGGTTTTCTAATTGAACAAGACCTAAACTGTACATTATCTAAAGTGTCAGAGATCGTCATGACATTATGTAAGTAAACATTGTATCATACATGCTCTAGATTGAAATCTACAAACCCGTGTATTGTCGGGGCTCGCAATTGGAGCAAAGAATAGCAACATTGCGACCTACAAGGCATGTCGTAAGAGGCGACTGAGGTAAGGGACTAGTGAAGCTACACTAGTAAATAAAAAGCATCTCATCAATCGTATGTGCTGGCCTACTTGTAGGTGCATAACTGGCACAACGTACAGTTGCTCTTAGGTTCAGATCACATACAAATCACAAAGATTGGTTTAACAATTGGTCGATATGGAACGTTTGAAGAAGAAGAAGTAGAAGAAGAAATCGACAAAGTTAGAGAAGTAGGGAGAAGTTAGAGAATAGTAGATAACGACGTCAAAGCACTAGGAACACTATGTATGAAAATTAAATCAAACCTCAACATGAGAAATGCGTGTGGAGTAAGAATTATCAATCACAGCATCGACTGTTGAGAATTTTAGAATGAATATGGGGAATGTTCTTCAGTTTATTTTTGGGAGACCTCCTGTTGGATGAGAACACTATAGTTGAAGTTAAGTTTATCCAACGATTTTAAAGAGTTTGGAAATATACGTTGTACCAAGTTGAATATACCCTGGACGGAGAAGAGAACAAATAGATATATCCAGAAAAACTCAAAATCAAAGAAAACTGGCTGATGCTACAAATAAGAAAGAGAATAATTAGATATTTTCGACATATAAAAAGACATGAAGGGCTGGAGAAGACCATCATAGAAGGAGGCATACCGGCAAAGAGAATAAGAGGAAGACCACGGAGAAGATGGATTCAGAATGTATCTGATGGTTTGAACTGCTACATCGGCAGGACATCTGGCCTATGAGAGAGAGAAATTCCGGAGAACTGTTGGAGTGGCAAAGTTCTGCTCAGGACAAGCTATTTGATGATAATAACAAGTTGAATTGGATGTCTGAGCGACAGAAAGAGGAGTGTGTTTAACCAGTAAACAACAGGTTGCATACCCATCAGTATGTATACCCTTTGACATCTGAGCACCCGTGGGTCAGTCCGGAGTGCTATGACGTTGTTTCAGTAACCACTAACCAAGGAATAGCAATAGATATGACTCTGATTCCAACACATAACACTTGATACTCGTAATTACATGCACGTAATTCAACCATAACACACTCCAGAGTGCCAGCTGTGTGCACATGATCATGAAACAATTCCCCACAACCACATTAGGTGCCAAGCGCTGGATGATGTCAGAAAGATCCTTCTTCCTCAATGTCAGATAAATCAAACACATTATACAAAAGAAAAGAACAACTTACAAATACATGCATATACCACTGTATAGCCAAAGGGTAAGCGCTCAAGTTCCACTGGATCATTGAAGAAGAGGATAAAACTATTCTGTTCATTCAACAACTAGAGCTCGATAACTCTGAGAATGTTTCTTGTCCCTTCAAACATTGATTTATTCATGATACTTAACATTCCACAACTAGAGCTCGATAACTCTGAGAATGTTTCTTGTCCCTTCAAACATTGATTTATTCATGATACTTAACATTCCACAACTAGTATTTGATAACTCTGAGAATGTTTCTTGTCCCTTCAAACACAGATTTATTCATGATACTTAACATTCCACAACTAGTATTTGATAACTCTGAGAATGTTTCTTGTCCCTTCAAACACAGATTTATTCATGATACTTAACATTCCTGGCATTACTTAAAGTGGAGCGTCTGGTTGAATGGACTAGAGCGCGGCTCCCATAGAGATACCGGGATCAATCCACGGTAAGGTCAAGGAGTTTTTATGTCGGGGCATACAGAAAATCCTAACCTGAACAGTTTCGTGACGATTGCACTAGCCATGCGACCATTAAATTCTACAGGCATATGTGCTCCTCCTTCCTGTCCTACACTGCCCAAAAGGCGGTAATACATTCAGTAACAACTTAACGTGTATGTTAATTCTGAGAATGTTACTTGTCCCTACAAACACTGATTTGGCAATCTTCTTCTTCTTTGCGTTCGTTCTTTACGACCAATTTTAATCACGCTTTGTGATATGTTTGATCTTTGCCAAGAACGTGTATACGTTGCACATTGGTTTGGTAGGCCCCTAAACGCATAGACTTCTACACATTTAGGACATGTGCATCCGATCTCAGCCAAACCTCCTTAGTCGCCTCTTACGACATGCGTAGTAGGTAACAGTGGTTCTATTCTTTACACCCCAAATTTGGGCCCCGGTAACCACTCGGGCGTGATTTGGCAATGATACTTAGCG
Organism: Arion vulgaris; assembly: GCA_020796225.1. Taxonomy (NCBI): domain Eukaryota; kingdom Metazoa; phylum Mollusca; class Gastropoda; order Stylommatophora; family Arionidae; genus Arion; species Arion vulgaris. Next base: position 77,675,970 of record CM036756.1, read on the forward strand.
TGTAGTTAGGTTGAAGAAAAGATTCTCACTCGGCTAGCGTTCAGATCAGAGTCGTTTGAGGGCAGAGCAGAAATACTTAGACCTCCAACTTCTATACTAACTGTGTACTCCAGCTTTGTGCTGACTACAAGAGATCTCGTTACACAATCTCTTCTTTGTATCAAAGTTTCAATTCTTACTTTGCAACATTCAAGCTGTGACATACTTGACTAATAGATACAGCGGCCTCATGCATGGCTAACTTTATATAGATTTGATGTCCTACACAAGCAATGGTTTTAAATAATGTATAATCTTATGAGCAGGCATATTGATTTCATTAACATATTTAGAGAGTAAATATTTTTTTTAGGATAGTTAGTTAGTTAGTCTTTCCTCTTGGGCCTGTGGGCGGCGCATAGGGCAGAGGTCATAGCTCTCCATGTCTCGCGGTTCGTTGCTATTTGTCTTAAGTCTTTAATGTTTACTAGGCCCATCGTTGAGCCTTCTCTGGTGATGGTTCTACGCAGAGTCTCTCTTGGTCTTCCTCGTTTTCTTTTCCCTCTGGTGTCCATATGAGGGATTGGTAAGGAGTCTTCTCTCATCCATTCTAAGTGTGTGGCCGATGTAGTTCCAGCGGCGCTTTCTTATAAAATTTGATACATTTTCTTGCTTGGTCTCTTGTCTTATTTGTGTATTGGGTCTGAAATCTAACCATTTGAGGTTCAGTATTCTTCTAAGACATTTATTCTCAAAGTTATCTAATTTTCTTTCTAGAGCTTTTGTTGCTTTCCAACTCTCGCATCCATAAGTTAATACTGGAATCACACAAAGAGTTAAAGATCTTTAATTTTAAGTGCTTGCTGAGTGAATTGGACTTCCATATATTTGACAATTTGTTAAAAGCACTTGATGCCAATGCGATTATGTGTGGAATTTCTGGCGCTGTATCCCCGTAGATGACATCATACTCCCTAGGTATGTAAAACTTTTGACTTTTTCAAGAGTGTAGTTTTTAGTTGAATATTTTCTGGACTGCTGGTAAGGTCAAAAATTTTTGTTTTTGTGGTGTTTATTTGGAGACCAATTTGTCCTGAGATATTTTGGAGAAGGTTTGTTTTCATTTGAATATCTTGATGTGATGAACTCAAAAGGGCTATATCGTCGGCAAAATCAAGGTCTTCTAAAATTTTATCAACCCACTTGATGCCCATATTTGCGTTATTGGTGCATTTTCGCATGACCCAGTCAATTGCTATTCCAAAGAGCATTGGCGATAAGACGCAGCCTTGTTTCACTCCTGTTTCCACTGGGAACCAGTCAGAGTTACCGAAATCTGTTCTTACACTGCAGCGCGATTCACTGTAGAAGGATTTTATGATGTTGATGAATTTAGTAGGAAACCATAGTTTTTAGTAGTTTCCAAAGCGTAGGACGGTGAATACTGTTTTGAGGATAGCGGTATCATAACAAGCCGCTTCTAAAGCCACAATGTTCCAGATTGGGATATAACGAGCTGCGTCTAAAGCCACGATGTTCCAGATGGGGATATAACGAGCTGCTTCTAAAGCCATGATGTTCCCGATGGGGATATAACAAGCTGCTTCTAAAGCCATGATGTTCCCGATGGGGATATAACGAGCTGCTTCTAAAGCCACAATGTTCCAGATGGGGATATAAGGAGCTGCTTCTAAAGCCATGATGTTTCAGATGGGGATATAACGAGCTGCTCTTAAAGCCACGAAGTTCCAGATGGGGATATAACGAGCTGCGTCAAAAGCTACCATTTGTTAGATGGTGAGATTGCCATTGACCAGAAAGTATCCCTGAAATGAGAGGAAGTTGAAGTCTAGCTCGAAATGGGTCGGCATAGACCACTTCTAAAAAAACCGGGTAATTCATGCGTTCAATCAGTGAGATACAGAAACCAATCAGTTTGTATATTATCAAACTTGTATGAAAGAGACTGAGAACCTATGCGAGTTGTCTGGAGTGTTGTTACATTAATTCTCTAAACTAACCAATGAAATATACAAATAAAAATAATAAAATCTCATATGATTATTGAATAATAATGAAGAAGTGCGTCTCGCATAGTTAACCCAAAAAAATGTCTCAGGCTGTTCTAGAGGTTATGTTATGACATGTGACATCACTGACCGCATTTCAATGTTACGAAAGTTATTCATTTAATAACACTAGAAGTTGAGAAAGTTGTCTCGAATTGGGGACTTACTTGACATACACAAATCGCTGGTCTGAAAGCATTCACCTGGTTCCGTCATTTTAAGTTTTACAATATCCTTCGTTCTAAAATATACATCATCTACAGGTTTTGAACCTGTGTGCTCTGCTGACTAAAGAGTTACGCTTGGCTAGTTCTGAAAACTGTTTGTCTGTCAACATTTTTCTCACACATTGTTTAACAAAGGGAATGATCTAGTCAAGTGCTTTATACGTAGCAGGCTCTAGACGGCTACATAATATAAGCAACAGTCCTTTTTATCCGTATTTCTTCCCTCTATCTCTCTCTCTGTGTTTTTTATCTTCCATCCCTACAGACTTTCAATCACAGCTTCCTGCTCCATGTTCCCATCTTAAGCATTGTTGAGTATATAAAAAAAACATTATTTTTATATCCTCCTTCCTTATATATATGTATGAGATAAAGCATGATTAGCTTATATATATGTATGAGGTAAAGCATGATTAGCTTATATATATGTTTGAGGTAAAGCATGATTAGCTTATATATAAATATATATAAATGTATGATATAAAGCATGATTAGCTTATTATATATATGTATTGTAGAGTAAAGCATGATTAGCTTATATATAAATATATATATATATGTATGAGGTAAAGCATGATTAGTTAGTCTTTCCTCTTGGGCCTGTGGGCGGCGCATAGGGCAGAGGTCATAGCTCTCCATGCCTCGCGGTTCGTTGCTATCTGTTTTAGGTCTTTAATGTTTACTAGGCCCATCGTTGAGCCTTCTCTGGTGATGGTTCTACGCAGAGTCTCTCTTGGTCTTCCTCGTTTTCTTTTTCCCTCTGGTGTCCATATGAGGGATTGGTAAGGAGTCTTCTCTCATCCATTCTAAGTGTGTGGCCGATGTAGTTCCAGCGACGCTTTCTTATAAAATTTGATACATTTTCTTGCTTAGCTTATATATAAATATATATATGTTTGAGGTATAGCACGATTAGCTTATATATATGTTTGAGGTATAGCATGATTAGCTTATATATATATATATATAAATATATATATGTATGAGATAAAGCATGATTAGCTTATATATATGTTTGAGGTATAGCATGATTAGCTTATATTTTTATTTTTTTTCCAATCCAGAAGCACTTGAGCTTTCAGCTCTTCGGCTCGGTGCCATGGACATCGTAACCCTTCGGTTCGGTGCCACGAACACCGTGAATCTGGGGAACCTGGGGCTTTTCTGCCAGTCCGTGGAATTGAACCCGCACACACAGAGGACTAGTCACCCGCAGTCCAACGCGCTACGAACACGCTGGGCAGGCGGGCCGATTAGCTTATATATATATATATATGAGATAAAACAGATTGAGAAGAGAAGAAGATAATATATATATATATATATAGGTGTCCGTTCTTCTTCTTCTTCTTCATTTCTTTAATTTTCTTTGCTTCACAGCGTTAGGACAAGAAGAGACTTCTAGAACAGGCTTTTATCTGCGCTTCATAAACAGTGTTTTTCGTCGCCTCTGTTATCTCTAAGGTTCACCTTTTGCATGTAGATGTGTGTGTGTTTCTCTTCCATCACTACAGACTTTCAAATACCGCCACCTACTCAACGTTTTCAGGTTAAGTATTGTTGACTATTGAAAGCATCGTTATTAAATCTTCTATCTTGTTTGTTTCGCCAATTGAGTATTCAGTGAATTTAACAATGTCTGTCTTTCATGTTCTACGTTTGTTTTGTAGCTTGACAACAAGGAAGTAACGTATAAAAATAATCAGTTACAAAGAAAATATAACTAACTTACATAACTTTTAACGTAACATGGTTCCTGATGGAAGTATGAACAGTAGTCTCTTTGTGTTTAACTGTAATGTCTTTGTGTCAGATAGTGCAGTATCTATTTTGATTCTCATACAAAGTATGACTATTTCAGCTCAATCTACATGTAGATTCTCTTTCTATGACTTAAGTAATTGGCTGCTTTGCGCTCTGAAGGTCGTGGCTTCGAATACAGACCGTGTCGTTCTATTCATGAGTGCAGTTTTTCAGATATTCTTATGACTGTTGCATGAGCTACGGAGTTCGTGCTTTGTGTAATAATCTCTACAGGCAGAGGGTCATTTATGTGGAGAAAGACAGTTATATGGCGTTTAAGCCAGTGCAATTAAATCAATGCTTCGAATTAAGACCCTTTAAACTGCCACCAGAGGTGGTCTGGTTGATAATCGACTTCCAAGTCGTATTATGTAGAAGATATTCAACTGTGATTATGCATGCCACGATGACTGCATACATTTTTCAAACACTTTAGTTCAAATCAGTCTAGTATTTTTAAACATATGACGAACAAAATTAGACCGTTTACTTCCAATGTTTGGTCACCCGTCCCGCGTCGTATAGTAGTACTTTGAAACACGACTCCTAATCAAATTGTTACAGTATTGATATGGTAATATGACCATCCCCCTTATAACTCTAAATACACACTTGAAAGACTGCCTGTTGTCTGTATCTAGCAGCGTGTAGTCTACCATTGACAACATCCATGCAACTTGATTGATTGTAAAGTTCCACATATTGTTGTAAGATCTATATTATTACTGGTATTCGGAGCAAGCATTGTTGATACGGTGCGGGAAGTACTGAATGTTCTAGTTTAGTTAAGAGAAGATCAGTTATGCCATAGGTGTGCAAATGTACACATTTGATGTATGTATTGTATAAATATGTGATTGTATTAAAGAAATGTAGATTTATTACTCGTAATGATAGTAAATAAGTTGAATCGCTGTTATCATTTTATTGTGTTTTACCTACAAAATCGAAGATTTCCAACGTTTAATGTCATATGCCAGGGCAGATATTACGTTATCGAAGAAGATATCCAACCTTTAATGTCATATGCCAGGGCAGATATTACGTTATCGAAGAAGATATCCAACCTTTAATGTCATATGCCAGGGCAGATATTACGTTGAAATTAAACATCGAAGATTTCCAACCTTTAATGTCATATGCCAGGGCAGATATTACGTTGAAATTAAATATCGAAGATTTCCAACCTTTAATGTCATATGCCAGGGCAGATATTACGTTGAAATTAAACATCAAAGATTTCCAACCTTTAATGTCATATGCCAGGGCAGATATTACGTTGAAATTAAATATCATGAGTTTAGTATACTTGTTCTGTGTTTTTTATTTCTTTTAATTTGATTCTTCTGATATAATTATATCTTATAATTATCACTTTAAAAAAAGTAGCTATCTAGCAATCTGTTTCGTGGAATAATAAGTCTCAAAATTTAAAAAAACAATCTTGAGATTATAATTCTATGCGAATATTTATCTATCTATTCTCTAATCATGTTTTGCCTTTCAGCGTCAGGTGGGAAAAGGAGACACATGGAACGAGCCTATCTATGCGCTTGTCTTTTTTTCTTTTCTCCAGTCCTGATTTGTCTTACAGCTTCAGGGCAAGAAGAGATTTCTAGAACGGGCGTTTGTGTGCGCTTCATAAACAGTGTCTTACGTCGCCTCTGTTATCTCAGAGATCCACCTTTTACGTGATCGGCCTTTTGCTTTGTATCCACTGTATCGGAGTAACATTGCGCTTTGTGGTACACTCTCTGTTGGTATTATACTTATGTGGTCGAATCATTTAATTTATTGTTTCTTGATGAAGTTCAGTACTGATGTTGTTTCTTGATGAAGTTCAGTACTGATGTTGTTTGTTGATGAAGTTCAGTACTGATGTTGTTTCTTGATGAAGTTCAGTACTGATGTTGTACCTGTTTTTCCTGATGTCTTCATTTCTACAACGGTCTCCTCTTGTTACCCCCAGCATAAAATATTTGAAATATATTACGCCCAAGTGGCTACCAGGGCCCATGTTGGGGTGTAAAGAATAGAACCACTGTTACCTGCCACACATGTCGTAAGAGGAGTCTAAGGAGGTTGGCGTGGGGCTAGCTATCCCACACTGTAAGAAACACTAAGATGGCTACAGAACGGAGAGCGAACCGAGTATACGCTGGTTGAAAACGAACACAACGCCGAAGGATAAGTACCAGAGCTCAAAATGTGGCTGAAGATGTGATGTAAAACACACCAATGCTAAGTCTGCATGAATCAGATTTCTACATGAATAGAATTTATGGGGCGATCTGGTACATCGGTCTGGGCAGTGATCCGAGAGAGATAGAAATATATAACAAACATTTGTACGAAACGAAAAGTGTAACATTATGTTTGTATTAGAACGTGCATACGAAATGACACACACCTTTATATTGTAACACACCTTTTCACACATAATTTAGAAACATGGATAAAGTATCAACAATAACAAACTGACATTTGGTATAATGTTTATTACGTGACATGTCATTACAAATGTCATTCCTGGACCTGCATTGTTCATTTACTTGAATGTTATATGTGACATAGAGAACTCATGGAATAAATTAAGGAGAGCAATGGAAGAGAGATGTTAGAGTGTTTGATTTTGTAAGAGCTCGTGTGAGTGTGTGTGAGAGAGGTAGATAGAAGATTAAGATTAATATGACAAGGTGTGGTTGAAATAGAATGATAGTGTGCAACAATAAAATGGTGTTTGACATTTAGTTGACGAAAAGAAAGTAGCATAATGCAGTTGATAGATGCTTACAATCAGTGGCGGTTCGTCATTAAGGGCCAGTGGGGCCGGGCCCCACCAAAAATAAGGTGTAACGTGTATTAATTTTTTTATACATTAAAATATATCCTAACCGAAACCATGATTTTTCCAAAATTTCTGTCTGGCCCCACCAACAAAAATGATCACGAGCCGCCACTGCTTACAATAATACCAACTCAATCAAGAAGATCAGGTTGTCATCGTTTTCCCGTGTATTCGGCATAAAAGAATGGGGTACCGTTTGTTTAACAAGTACAAGATGAACAGAATAAACACACATTGCCAATCCCAATAGGAAATTGAAAATAAAGAAATGCTAGTTTAGCAGAGGTTGTATGTCATATAGCAGTTAGTGTATTGGTTCTCTGAAGTAAAGTGACTTGGAAAAGAAGTCATAGGTGTTCAAAGGAAACATGGAGAATTGTGGAGCGAGAATGGAAAAATCTTGGATTCTCTGCAAGTAGTTAATTCTTATTTTTCATGTTTGTTGGTCTACATCCTCTGACATAACCAAAAAAATAGCTCGTCCTTAGGTTGAATGCAGTGTGCCTCTTCCTAAAGAAGATTTTATCTCCTACATAACAAACAAAACAAACGGCTGAAAGATTGTAGCCTGGCATAGGAAACAATTAGTAGAAAAGTGACAGAACGACATCAATGGGAATCTCTTGTGAAAGATTTATGTTTCAAACGGGACACGAAGTGGATATATATACATATATAGTTACAGAAGAGGTTAAAGTTGACATCTTAAAAATGGAACCATACTAACTATTACCTGGCAATACAAGCGAGAAGAAATATCTTGTAGATGGGAATCAAAACTTTACATGTGCAAATCAATGGCAATGAATAAACCTGAAGAAAATGACTAGCAAAAACAAAGGTGTAGTTTTTGAGATGGATGCTACATATACCAAGTACAACTAGAAAATTAAATGTTAACATATTACAAAAGCACTGCTGTCGAAATCTGCCTGTATAAGAAAGAGATCGGAACACAAATGTTTATTCACCTGTGCAATGTGGGCGGTTCTGTCAATGAAATAAACATAGTAAGAAATAAAGAACTTGTAAGTCATGTTTTGGTAAGTCATGTTATATTTATCAGACAATAGACTGAGGTAGGTTGATGGGAAAGATCTGGGACTGAATGACAAGTTGACTAGAAAAATAAGCACTACCTGAAGCGCTCAAGAGATGCATGGTTTTGAAGGTAAATTATCAAAAACTTAACTTGGAATGAAGAATGATTGTGCTGATATCCTGAAAATGAGACTGGGAAAATAAGAGAGAGAGAGAGAGAGAAGAGTTATAGTGAGATACTTGAAAACTAAACAATCAATAAAGTCATATCATATTATATAGAAACTTTCACAACAGAACATGATCCTTCTATCGTATTTTAGAAAAAAATAAACCATTCACTTAAATTAGAGTCATATATACATATATGTTATTATATAAAGAAAATAATAATTAAAATCACACATTACAATGGCACGTAACAACAGCATAAATAGCATTCTAGGTCGTGATTGAAGTACGAAACTATTTTTCATATTTCCTATCAGGTTTGAATATTGCAGAATTTAATTAGCAATTATTTAATTTGATTTCTTTAAAACGAGAAAACCATGAGAGAAACAGTAGATACATCACCCAACACAGAACGGGTGTTGTTAGTTTAAACACACTGAAATACATCCTTAGGAGGAGATCGGAGCAATTATATTTGCGATATGTGCTATGTGCGATGAAGATTATCCTCAAATGAACGATGAAAAACGAACAATTTCGTACATAGAGCACGAGCTTCTTAACACCGGCAAAGGATACCAGATGTCATTTTTGACATGATGATTTTTGTTTAATGTTACATTGATCTGTTATATTTTGTATTTTTTTGTTCGGATAACGGCTTTTCGACAAAACGCAATTTTGAACTGTTAACGGTTCTTCGGAAGGAAGGGGAAGGGGTGGGGGTCACTGTAAGTTATTTTCTTGGCTAACATCTAAGACATAGACAACTCAGGATCTTTGAAACTAAAGACTTACGTCGAATAACCTCAACGCTAATGTGGATTTCTAAATTCGTATGTCTGCTGAGATTTCTTCCAATATATTTCTTACATTTCATGAATGGCAGGCAGTCCACTAGATTTACTAGACTTGACAATAAACACATTCCAATGCCCTTTTAGAAACAAACATTATAAACAAACTAGTGGTGTCTGTGGCAAAGTGGTCAAGACGTGTGTTCTGGACATCTGTGGTACGGTTTGTTCACACGTGCATTTTTTCCAAAGATCACACAGATTTTTGTTTGAGCTACGGAGTTCTTAGCTTAATTTAAACTGTTAGCACTTGGCGTGATATTTCTGCTGAGAGTGACAGTGTTATATAGGGAAACCTCGGTGTAGTGCAATTGAGCCGATCATCTGCATTTAGGCATCCCCACTCCCTAAAAAGAACCACTCCCAGCAACAACTCCCTTTTCAAATATTATAAGGAAACGAAGGTGGAAATATTTGTGGCTTAGGTGTAGTTACTCGGTCTATTAACCCCGACGTTCTGAGTTCGAATCACGCTGCGGACGGTTTGGCTGCAAATTGTTTCGCGTCGATTTTTACAAAAGGACGAATGACACCACCCGTTCAGAAAGCAATGGCAAACTACTGAACGTAATAATGCCTAGAAAAATCACAAACAGCGTTAAAAAACTGGGGTTAATTCGCAAATTTCTGTAAAGGATATGCAATTCACTTTTTTTCTTAGATCAGACGAAAAGAGACTAAATCAACAAGTCCTTATGTGGTCACCAGTTGGGAAAATAAAACGTGGAAGACCTACGACCACTCTTCGAAGAACAATCATACAAGAAAGTAAGCTCATCATAAATCAGGTGCCGTGCCGGCTGGCGTTTGCGATCATGGATCTCCACAAATCTCTGTCGTTGGTGTTTGCTATCAACTCAGATGTTGACGCTCTACCGTGCCATGAAGTCAGGCTATCCAAAATTTTCTGTCTCTGTCTTCTCCTGTCTCGTCTACCCTCGATTTTACCGGTTGTCACATCATGTTCTAAACTTCTCCTCCTCATCACATGCCCGAAAAATGATAACTGCCTCTTTCTTATATTGATGGTAAGCTTTCTATGTGTCTTGATCTCTTTCAGCACCTCAACTTCGGTCATTTTAGCAGTCCATGAGATTCTCATCATTCTTCTATAAAACCACATTTCTTTTGCCCTCAGAGATTTTTCGATCTGTGTGTTCATTGTCCATGACTCGCATCCGTTGTCAGTATTGGTTCTATGTAGCACTGAATAACTCGCATTCTGATCGGGATTGACAAGGACTTGATGCATATAATGCTTCTCATCTTCAGGAATGATGTTTTCGCTTGTCCTATTCAATAGCTTGAGCTATTGGGATGTAAAACCATACGAGATCTTCAACTGCTAGCAACGAACCGCATCACATGGAGATCTAAAACCTATGCCCTATGTGCCTCATTTGGCACGAAAGGAACAAACAAACTAACTAACCTCCTAAAAAAGTACCGTGATTGCTTTAGTAAACATCAGACATGTTTCTTCTCTTCCACTGATTAGAACCGCCGCTACAAAACTGCTACAATACGTCAGATGACAGTATTCTGTGTCTGTCAAAACAAATGTCTAATATAGATATCATCTTTTGACATTATTTGTAAATATTTCTAATAAAGTTTTATTTATTATGTGTGTCGTGACTGTGAACAAAAATTGACACTGAGGTTTCACAGAGGGTTCTTATTTTTCTTTACCCCTGTCTGTTTAATTGAATGCAAACACATGACACACAAACATATTTTTATAGTTTAGAAGTGCTAACATAGTTAGGCATACAAGCTTGTATTAGTTCAGATAGTTTCTTTGCAGTGTATAAGGGCCATGAAAAGTATGGGTGAATTGATTATTGGTTACTAAACTGACGTCATTGCACTCCGGGCAGACCAATAGGTGCTCAGTCTCCCCCAACAGATACGAAGAGTATGCATACTGATGGTTCCCGTGGCTAGCTGATTAAAGACACCTCTCACTCTACCTCTCAGGCATCCAGTTCGACTTGTACAACGGGTAACTCCAAACTGCCTAAATCGCTTGATCGATTCAACATCGATTTTAGTGTCCTCATCCAACAGACAGTCGCGAAAAGACCGAAGAATATCCCCTTTATTCATCTTCAACTCCCCAACAATCGATGCTGTTGATGCAAACCTGTCCGCTCTCTCATTACCGTAAACACCCGCATGCCCATGACAGTACATCCACGTAAGCCTCTGGAGGTTAGAAACTTCTCCATATGGGTGACAAAAATGCAAATTAAAAAAAAGCTGAGCTGGCTGTTTGCACGAGTAAATATGGTAATGTCAAGAGGTTTCCTTATATTTCTTTGAACATATACTTTAAATAGTGGTTAGGGATGATCATCATCACATCACTTTAAACAGATCTAGAGGTGCTCTGACCTCATCCTGAATATCTTTACCAGCATATAACGACTAATTACACCAGTTCTGTGCGACTAATCACACCAGTTATGTACGACTAATCACACCAGTTATGTACGACTAATCACACCAGTTCTGTGCTGATTAATCACACCAGTTCTGTGCGACTATTCACACCAGTTCTGTGCGACTAATCACACCAGTTCTGTGCGACTAATCACACCAGTTATGTGCGACTAATTACACCAGTTATGTGCTGATTAATCACACCAGTTATGTACGACTAATTACACCAGTTCTGTGTTGATTAATCAAATGACTCATATCTCTAACAAAGATATGTCTGACAGTTCCCATTTTCAACCCTATCTCCTTCATTCTGGATAGGGATGCATATTTATAAATGTTTCTAGACTCTTCTATCGAGTCTTCTCGTATGGCATTGATGATGTCTGCACTATACATGAACCGTCCTTCCTCAGCCACTGTTGTATCAGTCAGGTGATTTATGCGCTCATTGACTTATACTTCCGCATGTCCTTGTACAAAAATAACGGTTAAATGGGTCATTCGGGATGAGCCAGAGTCAACTATATCTGTGGATGAGCTAAATATGACCAGTCAATTTTTAATTATAGAGATATCCTGAATTTTTATTAGCATATTCTTTGAGTCGATCAATGCATACACATTTGTGAATTCATGTGTACACACTTGTGTGAATTCCTGTGTACACGCTTGTGTGAATTCAGTGTACATGTGTAAATTTATGGTATCGCTGTGAATTCCTGTGTCAGGAGAGATTTTAATCGTTTTCACAAACAATTTTACGTTTCACGCATCATCAAACATATTAGTACAATTGTTTATTTGACTTCTATGAAAGTTTCAATCTGTTTTATTGTATCATCACAAAAACAAATGTTTTTGTAACATTTGTTGTGTTTCATTTGTTAGTTTAGTTTAGTCGTCGGATCATCATCTCTTCACGTCGAACCAATTAGTCCATAAATGATCCGATCTCCCCCCTCAGTATGTCTCTCAGCGTGTGGCGATTAACGATCCCGGTTCTTTGTTGGTTTACTATTCTTCTTTGATCACCAGCATAGTGTCCTGTCTAGCTACATCAAACTTGACCTGGACATCTTGCAGTCTGGTTAGTGTTGTAGATTCACTACTATTACTTGACTCATGTACACGTCTTTCCTACCCGAGGGAATTTATAATATCAGCCATACCTGCAAGCATATCGGCGAGTTCATTTTTCCTTACACCTGCATGTCCTGGCGAGGTAAGTCATTAACTCATAATCAAACACTTCATATTAACTAGTGTCTATTTATGTCTCACTAAAATACCGGCGGTTGTAGATTAGCCTAATGATTGTTAGACGGACTCGGTGTTTAAAATATTCAATTATTCACAGATTGAATTTATATTCCTTGATCGCGATGATTTTGATTGTTTGTTTGTTATATAAGAATTAAAGCCTCTTTTTTTTAAGCCGAGGCAGGTCTTTCAAGTTAAGAATGAGTCCTTTTTGGTTATATCTGTTATTTGTTGTCCAAAAACATAAAAATGAGAATTAACATCTTGCGGAGAATCCATTCATATATATATATATAAATAATATATATATATATATATATATATATATATATATATATATGTATTATATATATATATATCTCTAAGTTTCCAAAATCAATTTCCTGCTATATGGGACACAACTACACAAATGTACAATATATATAATATTACTTCCCCTACCTGAGAAATTGTACTTCTAGATCTAACATTGACATAATTCTGTGTAAGTTTGTAGTGACATAATTCTGTGTAAGTTTGTGGTGACATTATATGTTTTTAATTGAATATGACTGAGATTTGAAACACATATTCATTAATATTCTTTCAGTATTGTAAGCATTAAATTAAGAACACACACTTGGATTTTTGTTTTAAACATGATAATGCATTCAAATCTAATTCTTTCAGTTATCTCAGGAACTACTGTACTCCCTGCTTCAGTACAAAGGTGAATAGAGTAGAGAAAAGAACCAGTTTTGATACCATGTGGTATATTGAGGAATATAGGTTAAGCTCACATATTTATGTGACCAACAGAATACAGTAAGGTATGTGGTCAGCATCACGCCATCGACTTTACTTCGCAGTGGGTTTTTCCCCACCTAATTGAGACTTGGTCACTTATAGGAACTTAATTTGTACTACGTACAATCGCTCTTCACTGTAGCGTAGTTGTTAGTGAGCTCGCTTCGCAAGGCTGGTGGTCTGGGTTCAACTCCCGCAATGCGCGTGGAATTTTTCCCGACCACGACGGTTCTCAGGTCGACCCAGCCTCAACTGGGTACCAGACATGCTCTGGGAAAGTAAAGGCGGCCGGCGTGATGCTGACCACATCACCCATTGTGTGCCGACGGTCAATGAAAATACAGGTCTAACACTGTATTGACCTATATACCACGAGGTATGAAAATGTTCCTTTACTTTTACAATCGCTCTTACTCTCAGATCACATACAAATTACAAAGAGTGGTTTAATATGTGGTCGATATGAAGCGTTCGAAAAAGAAGATCAAAATGAAAGTCGCTACAATAGAAACCCATTTCCTTTGTACTGTAAAATTCAATCCTAGACCTTTCAGCCACGAAGAAAGCGAGCTAACCCCTAAGCTTCCATGGCTTTCAACTGAAATGCTATACAATACAAATTATCTGCATAAGTTTCATTATTATTAAAGACATCACACAGAAAATACATGTACATTTATCAGAATAATATCAAATACTTTGAAACATTAAAACACGTTACATATCATATATCATTAGTAGAAGCAACATTTACAATAATACATGCCGTTACAACTACCAACAAACACGAGTAGAATGATATCATTATATAAGTGCAATATTGATATTATAATGAATTTTTACATCACAGATTTTAGCCACGATGACTTCCAATATCTCTTATTGTTTCAAGATTGGAAGAAAATTTAAAGAGGAAAAAAAAAGGATCAAAATACTATTGTGGTATACTATTAATGTAATCTGTGGGTTTGTAGGCAGCTCAATGAGAAATGTAATCTGTGGGTTTGTAGGCAGCTCAATGAGAAATGGGAATGTGGGTTTGTAGGCAGCTCAATGAGAAATGGGAAATAAATTACAGAGTGAGGAAATAACATGTCAAATATAAAATAATATTTACATTTAAATCATAAATATATATGCATGTAATAAATATTAATGAGAGCTATTTCAAAATGTTGATTAGATCGCAAACGAAACAAAACGACAAGAACAGTGTATAATAATATAGTTAGAAGGAACATCCAACAAGAATTGAACATCAAGAAATATTGACTAATAAACAAGATAGTGTATTGGAAACTGAAATATTTTGGTTACATTAAATGTCAAATTTGTTTAGAGAGAGAATATGAATGGCATGATTCCTGGAAGAAGAGCTAGGAAAACAACAATGATAATACTGGCAATCGGGTGGATGATATTAAGGAAACAATGAACACGAAAATGAAAAGGAATGAAAAATTGATTAGAAATCGAGTCTTTCGTGAGGGGTTATGGCGAGAGCGAAGATCTGTGAAGGTATTCTACAAGAACAAGAATGAAAGAGAGATTGCAATTCCTGAAATAATATTTGTGTTTATTTCACAAGAGATAGATCTCATTATTCAACTCTTGTATTGTGTTTTCTGTGGATAGAAATGTTGATTTTAAATCAAGTGTCAAGCCTACCGGCGTAGGCGATCATGTCTCTCCTCAACTCTCCCTCCTTGGTGCTGTTAATCAGTTCTGACGTCGATATTTTATAGATCCATGATGTCAGACCACCCACCATCTTCTCCCTCTAACTTCCACGATCTCTCCTTCCCTGAATCATATTATGCAATATTATTTTGCATTGACAAAAATGTGCTTTGAGTCAATTTGACATTAATACTGAAATTAGTCTATATTTTAGTCTAATTATTTATTTTAAAAATAATTTATTGTAATTTGTCTAGAAGTTTTCTATCTGATAATTTAAGTGTTTGAGTAATGGAGACACTTCAATTATAGTTATTGGCTTGAGTAGAGAAATAATAGTTTTTAAAATAAATATACTTCTGGAAGAGAACAAAGAGTTGTCAGAGCAGACTATGGGCAGAGAAATGGTAGACTAGGGGCAGATGAATGGTTGACTAGGGGTAGATGAATGGTTGACTAGGGGCAGATGAATGGTTGACTAGGGGTAGATGAATGGTTGACTAGGGGCAAATGAATGGTAGACTAGGGGCAGATGAATGGTAGAATAGGGACAGATGAATGGCAGACTAGGGGCAGATGAATGGTAGACTAGGGACAGATGAATGGCAGACTAAGGGCAGATGAATGGTAGACTAGGGACAGATGAATGGCAGACTAGGGGCAGATGAATGGTAGACTAGGGGCAGATGAATGGTAGACTAGGGGCAGATGAATGGCAGACTAAGGGCAGATGAATGGTAGACTAGGGACAGATGAATGGCAGACTAAGGGCAGATGAATGGTAGACTAGGGGCAGATGAATGGCAGACTAGGGGCAAATGAATGGTAGACTAGGGGCAGATGAATGGTAGAATAGGGACACATGAATGGTAGACTAGGGGCAGATAAGTGGTACACTAGGGGCAGACTAGGCGTAGAGTTGATACAACTTAAAGTATCATATAATAAAATAATTTTTCTACTTTGTCATTTTAAAAAAAATTTGGAAACGTATAATTTTTCTTCTGACAGTTGCTACAATTACTGATACATTTTTAATTATCTTTTATATTCTAACATCATCCACCTTCCACAATGACTTTATTGTTCTTCTGACAGTCTACTTTTATTACTGCAGTGTCTTCATATCATGTCAATATTCCTGATATACAAAAGAAATGTGTTTCAGCTGCACAAAGAAATATAATGATCTGGCTTTTTTTCACTTTTATTTTATTGTGTCAGCAAACACGTATCATTAGCTACTTCATTGCAAACTTTTATGAGATAATGTTGAGCTGTTAATATTTTCTTCAACTGGATTTAAATATGCAAGATTGCTGCAAATGATCAATTATGTTACTAATATTCATAGCTTATGTATCTTATCTATTTGGGAACATAAAAAGACATGACACCATGATAAAATCTTTACTAGAGGGAAAGTTGAAGAGCAAGAGGAAGAACGAGAGAAAAGTGGGAGGGAAACTTTAAGTAATGGACAGTTTACAGTCTGGCAGTGTGCAACACCAAGGTGAAAGACAGAGGATGTTGGAGATTCATTGCAGCCAACCTTCGATGTGGAGACGGCACCTGATGATGATGATGTGCCTATCTATCTATTCTCTAATCCTGTTTTGTCTTTCAGCGTCAGGTAAGAAAAAAAGTCGAGAACTGGAGCGAGTCTTTCTATGCGCTTTGTCTTTCTTTCTTTTCTCCTGTCCTGATTTTCCTCAGAGCTTCAGGATAAGAAGAGATTTCTAGAACGGCCTTTTGTGTGCGCTTCATAAACAGTGTCTTACGTCGCCTCTGTTATCTCTGAGGTCCACCTTTTTGGTGGCCGGCCTTTTGTTCTGTATCCACTGTATCGAAGTAACATTGCTCTTTGTGACACACTGTCTGTTGGTAATCTGCTTATGTGGCCGAAACATTTAATTTGTTGTTTCTTGATGAAGTCTAGTACTGATGTTGTACTCACTTTTTCCTGATGTCTTCATTTCAAAACTGGTCTCTTTTTGTTACTCCCAGCATTCTGCGTAGACATTTCATCTCTGTCGTGACTACTTTTATAATAGCCTAGTTTTATAACAGCCTAGTTTTACAATAACCTAATTTTACAATAACCTAGTTTTACAATAACCTAGTTTTACAATAACCTAGTTTTACAATAACCTAATTTTACAATAACCTAGTTTTACAATAACCTAGTTTTACAATAGTCTAGTTTTATAATAGCCTATTGTGTAGCCTACACTCTTACATAATTCTCTTTAAAATCGCCATCAGTGCTTTGTTGAGTTCAATGTCCCATACGACAGAGACATAACATTTCCACTCAATTCGTTCTTGTAAACTTTTTCTACCTTAAACATAGTTCTATTCCCGTCTTTCAACTCTACTGTGTTAAATAGAAAAAGAAAAATTAATACAGATTTGAAGGAAAAATAAGGTCTTAAAAAATGGATTAATTAAACAGAGATCTGTATTTCATGGTAAACATTTAAATAAAGTATTCTGGTGAAAAAAACACCTAAAAATAGGATCGCAATGAGAAATAATTAAGTGAATTAACGTTAGAGAATTATAATAGATTGAACATGTTAAAAGATTTCATATTTATAACAATTGTTACTGAGAAAATGACTGAAGAAATCAAATGTAAACAAAACAATAGTGCAATACGTTGAAAAGTAATATAACGAAATCGATAGAAATGTAATATGTCGACATAGCGAGTTTACAGAAGATACTGATAATGAAGATACTTTACAATGAACTTTTGCTATGAATACAATTGTTATTGAGAAGTTTAGTGAGAGGTTTAGTGAGAGATTTAGCTATTCATTGCTCGTTCTTTGGTCTAAGATCAAAGTATAGTGCCGCCCTTGATCGTCGCTAAAATGTGAGAGCCTTCATACAGCAAATACGCAACTAAATTAAACAAATTCAGAGGAGCTCTCATTCGAAAGAAGAACGATGCTCTGAGTTTAAAAAAAATATATTTCAAAACGTACATGTGTCCACCCGCTGGGCACTACCGGAAAAGAGCAACAACAAAAATATTTAGCTAGGACAATAATTATGAAAGTCACATAACTTTGAAGCGGTTAAATAATATGTACTAGTGGTTCTCAAACATAATACATTGTGTCGGTTAGATTTGACACGGATTCCCAAACAAAACACATTTTATATTTAACAGGGGACACTAGTAAGAAATTGTTATTTTTTATGATATAATAGAAGACAAAATACACACGCACACATAAAGCAAGAAATTATTTATATACAGTTTGATTATAAACAATTTATGCTATTTGGCTCCCTGGGATATTTGCATATCTAGCTACATCATACAAGGGAGGTAACTTCTGAGTGCATCAAGAAGCTGGAGACTGGTTCGGTGCGCAGGCAATGGACTGAATCAATACAAGCATCAACAATTTACAGAATTACATTCATATTTGTTTCGGGTCACATGGGTATCTCTAGCAATGAGAGAGAAGGCGGGCTGAAGGCTATTTATTTATATCTGGAGGGTTAGAGCAGTCATTGGATAGAGCTGATATTTCGAAAACTTTCTTAGAGTGCAGTCGCAAAGAGGATTTTTATGTAAACCAATCCACATCAACTGCTAGTTTGCATGATTGAGTGACCAGAAAAGAACAGCACAACATACTTTTGAGCAGGCTCGTCAATCAACATCGAACTGGTACGGTTGGTCACTAGATGCTGTTGGAGATATTGAGAAAGATATCGGATTACCTAAGGACATGTCCGAAGGGCAATGAAGATATCCAAAACTGAAACTGAAGGGAGTTAACTACCTATCTAATGCTTTGCTTGTATTCTCAATTGTTCTGCCTAATGTTAGATTAATGACCAATCTCCATAATATTTATTACTTTTTTGTATTATACTTCAGCCTTCGGGCTTCTTACCGTTACTAAAGCATTGGTTATAAAGTTTAAAGGTCAAACTCATTTCTTATCTCTATATATAAGATATATTAATCATAGAGGTCAGACAATTATTTCAATTCAGTATTTATTTTGATACACAGTGGCAACAAATTATGTAATAAACGGTGAAATATGAAAGTTTGATCTGGACCAGAAGGTATGAGCCATCAAATAGCTAATTGGCACACTTATACATACATTATACAAGTTCCGAGAAGCTATATGCAAAAGGGCAGGACACTCGAAGCGTAGTCGCTCTCAAGAAGTGCTCTGTTTAAAAAAGGAGCGCAAATAAAATTGTTGACGCTTGATTTCTTCCAGAAGATGGAGACGTTTAGCTAGCCAAATGGCACTACGGAATAAACAAGCTTCACACATCTCTCTTCTAAAGGACGAGAAACTCAAGAGTTTACTCACGCACATAAAGGGCCCACCCGATGCAGCACTGCAGGGGCGGACCCAATTAAAAAATAATTGAATGCACTTAGATAATGCATAATTTGATACTATATATATAACCTATAAACAGTTACTCTCGTTTGGCTGAAATCGGATGCACATGTCCGAAACGTGTAGAAGTCTATGCGTTTAGGGACCTACCAAACCAATGTGCAACGTATACACGTTCTTGGCAAAGATCAAACATATCACAAAGAGTGATTAAAATTGGTCGTAAAGAACGAACGCAAAGAAGAAGAAGTTACTCTCGTAAGGTTATACTTGATATAGGCCTGAAAATAATTTCTCCATAACGCTTTGTTCAAACCAACTCGCTCAATCTCTTCAATTGGATTGTCCGATATTTATTGCCTGTCTCAGCAAAGTTCCTATCATGGTTTCTCTAGGGCATATATAAAGAGGTACACATGTTTATTTATCGTGAGACGGTACTTAAACGGTATAAAATAGCACTCCAGTTATAATAACTATATTACATACACCAAGTTCAATAGAGGAAAACAAGTGGTTATTTTCAGTTTCTGCACAGGTCACAACAGACACATATATTGATATATATATATATCTACACATCAAATCTTTAATAAAATAAAACTTAAACACTTCTGATGTGTGAAGCTGTGGTAATGAAATAATACTAGCTAAACAGGATAGTACAAAAGTTTCCAACGTATGAAGATAGAAAAATGAAGATAGAAAAATGAAGATAGAAAAATGAAGATAGAAAAATGAAGATAGAAAAATGAAGACAGGAAAATGAAGATAGAAAAATGAAGATAGAAAAATGAAGATAGAAAAATGAAGATAGAAAAATGAAACAGGAAATGAAGTAAAATATGAAAAACAGGAAAATGAAGAAGAAAAATGAATGAAAATGAAGATAGAAAAATGAAGATAGAAAATGAAGATAGAAAATGAAGATAGAAAATGAAAACATGTGTGACACCAAGTATCATTATGAAAAAGGTATGAACAAATTAACAATTTAATATTTTATTAACGGTATGTAATCTGTATTAAAGGTATGTAATCTGTATTAAAGGTATGTAATCTGTATTAAAGGTATGTAATCTGTATTAAAGGTATGTAATCTGTATTAAAGGTATGTAATCTGTATTAAAGGTATGTAATCTGTATTAAAGGTATGTAATATGTATTAAAGGTATGTAATCTGTATTAAAGGTATGTAGTCTGTATTAAAGGTATGTAATCTGTATTAAAGGTATGTAATCTGTATTAAAGGTATGTAATCTGTATTAAAGGTATGTAATCTGTATTAAAGGTATGTAATCTGTATTAAAGGTATGTAATCTGTATTAAAGGTATGTAATCTGTATTAAAGGTATGTAATCTGTATTAAAGGTATGTAATCTGTATTAAAGGTATGTAATCTGTATTAAAGGTATGTAATCTGTATTAAAGGTATGTAATCTGTATTAAAGGTATGTAATCTGTATTAAAGGTATGTAATCTGTATTAAAGGTATGTAATCTGTATTAAAGGTATGTAATCTGTATTAAAGGTATGTAATCTGTATTAAAGGTATGTAATCTGTATTAAAGGTATGTAATCTGTATTAAAGGTATGTAATCTGTATTAAAGGTATGTAATCTGTATTAAAGGTATGTAATCTGTATTAAAGGTATGTAATCTGTATTAAAGGTATGTAATCTGTATTAAAGGTATGTAATCTGTATTAAAGGTATGTAATCTGTATTAAAGGTATGTAATCTGTATTAAAGGTATGTAATCTGTATTAAAGGTATGTAATCTGTATTAAAGGTATGTAATATGTATTAAAGGTATGTAATCTGTATTAAAGGTATGTAGTCTGTATTAAAGGTATGTAGTCTGTATTAAAGGTATGTTATCTGTATTAAAGGTATGTTGTCTGTATTAAAGGTATGTTGTCTGTATTAAAGGTATGTAAGATAGAAGTACGAAGTCATATCAAAGTCGATGTCTTCCCGTGTAGATATGGGAATCCATCTGATACTGCTTGCTTTATCTTAAGTTGTTTTACGCAGCATCCAATTTATGACAATGCTGTACAGTAGGGTTGACATTACATATCATTGTCGCATGTTTGTTTGACTTCAAACTTTGTCTCTGAGCTTTCTATACTGTATCTGCTGTAGTGACTTTCCATTATGGTTATCAAAGAAAGCGGTATTCCATATAATATTAGAATACATCAAAGACCTTCACGGTGTATGTGCATTGACATATTATTTTCTTGATCACATTAGAACTTTTAAGAGAGGGCAAAGAAATGTTCATTTTGTTTCTGAACAAAAATGTGTGAAGATGGGACTCACATCAGACTGGCAATAAAAACTGTTTGATCAGAAGACTCACCTACTCATTTAACATTGGTATAGCAATAACACTGTTTATATATAACTTTCTCTCGTACCGATATACGTGCCTATGGCCTGCAAACAATTTCTCCCTACCACTCCGTCCTAGACGACTCGCTCAATCTCTTCCATGGCATCGAGTCCGGTATTTTTCGCCACTCTCAGCAAAGTTCGTTTCAGAGTTGCTCTAGGACTTACTTTCTTTCTTGAACCATTTGCGTCAGACTTCAATGTCTGTTTTGGTATTCTTTGATCATTTCTTCTCGAAGTATGCCCAACATATCTCAATCTTCTTCTCCTTCTTATAACAGTTGTTACTAGTAGTTTACCAGAGATTTCTCTGATTTAATCACGTCTCCTTAGTTCGTCTAATTGACGAACCCTATGATTAACATGTGTGTTACTACAGCTTCTAAGACAAGCTAGAAATAATGTATGCAATAGACATAACAATATGATGACACATCCCTGGAAGAATTAATACACTTTCAATTATGCAAACAATACAGCTTTGACAGCTGAAATTATGAATACAATTTCAAGAATTATTAAAATAAGTTAGATTTAAACATGAATAAATATTAATCAGATAATATTTGTAAAAAAAAGATTATTAGTATTTCACAAAATAAATGAAAAGGCAAACATAATAATATGTGGATGAATATTGAAAATAATAAAAAAACTTTTATATCGCAACAAAAAATATATGTTTTGCAGGTAGCCAAATCCAACTAACTCGATAAACAACCAAGAGATGAATGTTATATTACGTATCATGCAGAAACATAATTTTACGTGTAGACTCAAGAGGTACATTTCATTGAG
Source organism: Arion vulgaris (assembly GCA_020796225.1). Lineage (NCBI taxonomy): Eukaryota > Metazoa > Mollusca > Gastropoda > Stylommatophora > Arionidae > Arion > Arion vulgaris. Next base: position 77,698,730 of record CM036756.1, read on the forward strand.
AAAGAAACAAATATATGATAATAAAACAGAGCATACATATAGAAAATAAAATATGATTATATATGAAGAAATATTACACATACTGAAATAAAAATTATAAGAATTAGCTTAAATGAAATTTATTGGTTGAAATCGGATGCACGTGTCCTAAACGTGTAGAAATCTATGCGTTTAGGGGCCTACCAAACCAATGTGCAAAGTATACACGTTCTTGGCAAAGATCACACATATCACAGAGTGATTAAAATTGTTTGTTTAGAACGAACGCAAAGAAGAAGAAGAATAGAATTTAAACGATGTAGAAATGGCTATAAATGGAAATTAAATGAACAAAATGTTTCTTAAAGGATGCAAGTATTTACTATAAATGACCAAGACAGAAAGAAAAAGAGGTATACACGTAGTAAAACTAACATTTGTATGGGAGACGCACACAAAGAAAACTAATCCAATCAATATTTTACCATCAATGAACCAACAGTGTTTCAATTTGATTCCTTCAGCCAAATATAAAGCAATGCTATTTTCTTCTTTTCTTAAGTGTTACTTGTTTCATATAATATATTTTAGTTATATCACATTGAGTGAAGCTAATTTTTCTGGCACCAATTAGTTCTGTTTGTTTGTTTGCTACGTAGGGGATTAAAGCCGTTTTAAACTGAGGCACGCACTTTTCAACCTAAGAACGAATCTTTTATTGGTTATATCAGAGCGTGTAGGTCAACAAACATGAAAAAAAAAAATAATTTACTTCTTTCAGAGAATCCAAGTATGTATATGTTTATCTTTCTGTTCTTGTACTTCATGTTATATTATATATATACAAATCTAACACGATAAAGTATATGTCCAATCTGTTGAAATGTTTTGTGTATGGATTTCTACATGCCTAGTTTGGGACAGAATAAGATGAAAATACATAATCAAATAATTGTAACAATATACGGGACTGGACACATGAACTAGATCCTTCATGTCAAACAGTTTGCTAAAGATATACTCTACCACGCGATCACAAGATGTGACTTGTTCAAAGTTTCTCTCTAAGGGACCGTTTCTTAAGTTATGGTTCTCTGGGTTTTTTTTTTCAACGAAAAAAATATAAGGCTCAGACGAATTCTATATAAAATATTAATATTAAATGAAGAGTAATGTGTTGTTTATTTTGTTCTTTGTCAAAGTATATTACAATATCAAAACTGAGAAATGTATCCCAGATATTTAGAAATATAATTCATTCATGTCGTAACTGTTTTATATACATATCTACATAACATCCGTCTTATATATTGAGCTGATATAAACATTTATAATATAAGATTCTAGTTATTTTCTATGAATACAATATAAGATTCTAGTCATATTCTATGAATACAATATTCTATTTATGTTTACTGTGAAATCGCTAATAGAGAAGATGATAACACACTTCATTAGTGACACCGTGTCGTGGACATTTCGCAGTTTGAATCGACTCTGTCGTTTACAAGAGCCCCTGATCATTTACTTGAGAATCTAAAGTACAATTACCTCTTAAGTCGGGATAAAGCTCGCCTGAATGGCTAGAGACACTGATGATAACTGAATTTATTAAATACCAAGGAAAAAACATACCTATTATCTCAAATGTTAACTTTTCAAGTTTGTTTCCACGTATTTGAAAGGCAAGAACAAAATTTAATAATTGAGAAACTTATAGCTGAAAATCCAAAATAAACTACTAGGATTGCAAATAGAAGTAAAAGCTGTTCATATAAATAAATAAATCCAGTAAAAAGATTTGATTTCTAGTGGAAAAAGATGTCTAATCAATGAACGATATCCGTTATCACATATTGGGCATACAGGATCCGGGTTGAACATGTGGGTGCCCTGTGTTCAGTCTCCTCAAGCAGCTCGTTTCCTCCGTATCTCAGCGGTACGATGATTCCCAGATATGAGAGTTTCTCTTGCGGTGTTGAAGCGACACATTTCGTGAGAGACTCCCAGCAACGGTGTTTGTATTGAAGAATTTTAGAAACACTTTAAAAGTAGCTTTTCATATACCCTCATCGCGCCACATATGAGTTGTTTTGGATACGTTTACAAAGCATCCATTCACAATGGTTGGTCCATCTCATCTGGGCCTTCTACAACACATTGTGAATGTAATCTTAGCTCTCGTGAGGAATTTGGCATCTGACATTTTGTCCTGTTATTATAATTTGAACAATCTATGAAGATATCAAGGGAAGGTGGAGGAGCTTTCTTGTCTTCTATGAACTGTCTATGTTGTCTTCTATGAACTGTCTATGTTGTCTTCTATGAACTGTCTATGTTGTCTTCTATAAACTGTCTATGTTGTCTTCTATGAACTGTCTATGTTGTCTTCTATAAACTGTCTATGTTGTCTTCTATGAACTGTCTATGTTGTCTTCAATGAACTGTCTATGTTGTCTTCTATGAACTGTCTATGTTGTCTTCTATAAACTGTCTATGTCTTTTATATCAATTACTGCTATTTGCTAGAATGACATACTGGATACAAATCTAGACTTTTTTATGACAGTGCTAGAGGATTGTCCTAGATCCACCTTGCGGTATAGCTTTGTTTCTATCAATGTACAGAACTGCATTGCTCGTCGATGAACTGTCTATGTGCACTGTCTGTTGGTAATCTACTTATGTTGCCGAACCATTTAATTTGTTGTTTCTATAGTTTATGTAAGGTCGAAAATGGATCCTTGTTTATACCATGAGATATATTTGGGAATAGGTGTTAGGCCACTATTTTTCATTGACCATCAGGCAACATCAAGTCCACCGATATTACTTCTCAGTGCTTTTTTGGGACCCACTTGAGACTGGGTTGATCTGGGAGCCGCTCCGGTTCGAAAAATATTTCATGTCCACTGTGGATTTGAATCTAGACCACACGTCTAAGAAGCTAGTACACTAATCACTACGTTATCTCTGCTCTTGTGTGTCTTACGTAGAGAAGTAATATTTTTAAAAAGGTATCTAAATTAAATAATCTGTTTACAAAATACATTTGAAAAGAAATCAGAAAATGTGTTTGGTTGAGTTATATATATTGCTTATGATACTGACGTGAACTCTACACCCAATATTATTTACAGATAATAAATGTAATATGTGCATGTATTTTTGTGATTTACGGTAAACAAGAAATCACAAAATACTTGATTGCGAAGTAATAATAAAGAAAACTAAAGCAGTTATGCATTGTACTTCTTAAAAAGTTGAATTTGAAGTATACGTAATTAGAGAAAAGAAAGAATTATTGAATAGAACATATTTATTGTTATATGAATACAGATGTATGCCTAACATGGATGGGGGGTGAATGCAACGAAATCATTATGGGAATCACCTGACTGTATTCATAGCATAACCTTAAGAACAATAGAAACACACAGGACAACAAACATTATATCAGAACAGAAGAAGGTATTTACATTTTTACTAAATATGAATGAATAAAACAACACATTCTTTTTTGCTAATTTAACAATTGAGTTTTAAATAACATGCAACACGAACATTGTACAAAGTAGGGACTATTTTCTTTAAATATAAGCAACTATGTACAGCAACAAGGATATAATAAAAGAGAGACAGCCATTTACACCAACTGTGATAAAACAGAAGATGAGTGGCTTGTGCTGTCTCCTAAACTACGGTTAGCCGCAATAAATTTCCAACAAAATGGTGTCTTGAGACAAGATCTAACTTTAGCTATCTCCTTTCTTTATTTTGTAACATTTAACGAAAAACTTTACGAAAGTGTAACTCTCACAGCTTGTTAAATATAAAGATTTCTAGAATGACAGTTAATTAATTTCTTAACAACATTGATATTTTCTGAAATGTTTATGATACTAGTAACTGTAAACAAGTAATACAACAGGCAGTGATATGATAAATATTGATAACTATATGATAATCAGAATTGCTATCACTATCCTAATCAGGCAAGGTTTTCGGCTTGTTAAAATTATGATATGAATAAGATATACCTGATTATAGTAATGAAACAAATTTTCGATTCAAAAGTAATAACTATTTATAGAAATATGCATTATATTATGACGGTCTAACTGTGAAGAATTTACTTCATTCCACCGGGTTTTCCCATATGGGTCTGTCCTTCTCTGCAGAAATGACAGAAACTCCCCTGCTGAGAGTTTTGTAAAAAGCACTAATTTTGTATCTCCAGCAACAATCTCAGAAAAATGCACATGTGAACTAAATGACGGATTCCAACCAACAACCTTCAGAACTCAAGGCAAATGTCTTAACCTCCTCACCATATAGATTTCCATATATTTGATAATATTAATCTCAAAATTTGCAACAGAACAATACAATACATGACTTTCATAAAACAATTTTTTTTCTTTTAACTGAAAAAAAAGAAAGTTCAAAAGAGATATTGTGGTGTGGCTGTAGTCAAATGTTTTCTATCAATGCTGAAGTTGAGCTGATGCTCCCACCGGGATGTGATGCAGTGCAGCTTGTGTCTGTGAGAACAAGTGAGATCATCATCAGAGAACTGTATCAAATATGGACATCCCTTTGGTGATGTTCTCATCCTGCAAGAAATACACAAACGTTTTAATATGTTCTTCATTTAAACTTACTTTAAGCAATTCAAACCAAAACTTAACTCTGAAACGAATCATACGACGATATATTCACATACACAGTTCAAGTTCAACAGAAGTGATGAAATCAGAGAAACGTCTGTTCAACCCCCAGTAATAACTGGTGTAAGAAAGGAAAGAGAAAATGGAGATATATTGGACATATTCTGAGAATAAATTATCGAACAAGAATCACAAAGCAGGAATTGAAGTGGGAAGCAAATGGTTCAAGAAAGAAAGACCCCCTTATGGAAATCCTGAAGTGAACTTTACTGACAGAGATGAGAGGTATCGGACTATATTTTATAGCAGAGATTGAACCAGTAGCACAGGATAGAGCGGTATAGAGAAATTGCTTGCAGGCTCTGTGCAACATATAACAGTACGAGATGAATACACCCCCCCCTCCCACGCCTACTTACATATGTATAGTATTGCGCAACTACAGTCACACAATATACATACAGGTGTGACTTTATCATAAAATAACTATATGTTTTCTATACATACAGGTGTTACTTTATCATAAAATAACTATATGTTTTCTATACATGCAGGTGTGACTCTATCATACAATAACTATATGTTTTCTATACATACAGGTGTGACTCTGCCATAAAATAACTATATGTTTTCTATACATACAGGTGTGACTTTATCATAAAATAACTATATGTTTTCTATACATACATACAGGTGTGACTCTGTCATAAAATAACTATATGTTTTCTATACATACATACAGGTGTGACTCTGTCATAAAATAACTATATGTTTTCTATACATACATACAGGTGTGACTCTGTCATAAAATAACTATATGTTTTCTATACATACATACAGGTGTGACTCTGTCATAAAATAACTATATGTTTTCTATACATACATACAGGTGTGACTCTGTCATAAAATAACTATATGTTTTCTATACATACATACAGGTGTGACTCTGTCATAAAATAACTATATGTTTTCTATACATACATACAGGTGTGACTCTATCATACAATAACTATATGTTTTCTATACATACATACAGGTGTGACTCTATCATACAATAACTATATGTTTTCTATACATACATACAGGTGTGACTCTGTCATAAAATAACTATATGTTTTCTATACATACAGGTGTGACTCTATCATACAATAACTATATGTTTTCTATACATACAGGTGTGACTCTATCATACAATAACTATATGTTTTCTATACATACAGGTGTGACTCTATCATACAATAACTATATGTTTTCTATACATACAGCAAAGGTAACATGGTAACTAGAGATAATTTTCAAATATGGTTCTTGATCAGCTCTCATAGATTTGAGATGTCACGCGTTCCGAACTTATCTAATAATTGTGAGATATTATTTTGTGATCAATTTGTTGATTTCTCTCTCTCTCGCGATCCCCGCCTAGACTGATGAACCAACTTTTATCATTAATTTTACTGTTGCTTTTAGGGCCTCCGTCCCTCCGTACAGCTTTTCGCGAAGTTCTGTGTTATCGGGTCACGTTTCTTTTCTTAGGGCTGCTAACAGTTGGTAGTCTTCAATATGTGCTCTGCCGTCATGTCCACCTTTTCACAATGGCACAGGCTAGTTGTGCCAATTCTGATTTTGTTAAACATGTGTGCTCGGAATCTGTTATGGCCGGTACGGAGGCGGAATATGGCAACTTGTTCACTCCGGGACAGACCATAGTACCCATCATTACTGTTGTTTTGTGGATTTGATTTGATCCGTTTCATTTTTGACCGGACTTAATCTGATTTGAACTCGTTGTACAAGTATAACTGGATGCCTGAGTGAGGAATGTGTTTAACCAGCTATCCATAGGAACCATCAATATGAATACCCTATGACATCTGATGGGGAAGACTGTGCACCTATGGGTCTGCTCGGAGTGTAAAGATGTCGTAGTTCCAGTAATAAATTTAACCAATAATCAATTATTTAATTCAACTGATGTGAGATAGTAATTGATCTGATCTGAAATTAGCCACACTACTCAATTCAATAGTTTGCTCTATGCTAACAACATGTATATAAAACAAACAGCCCCACCTACCGTTCTACAGGTGTCCATGAACTCTTCCATTGAAATCACACCATCCTGGTTAATATCCATTTTCTGTCAATGTAACACATACACTTCTCCATTAACCATTAGAAATGATCTACTAATATATCTATATGTCAAACCTAATGTCCTCTAACCTTTACATACCTTGTCGTATGAAGTGCGTGTCACTATATAATCTCAGAGAGCGACAGTTTATACAGGTGTTCAATTTTTAAAAGCAGCCCAGTGATAAAAGAAAATTTAGCCAAAGTAGCATTGCATTGTTATTTTACTATTTAAACCAGTTCTGACTAGCTTGTCCTACGTCATATTTGTTCATCGCCCCTTCCCGCACTACAATTACACACCATCACACAACCTTGATCTATACTACGTCATAACTGAACCTTCCCATTTATATACATATATGCCAGATTAGATCCATTCGCAGGCTGCTTTTAAGTTGAACACCCTGTATATATCACGTTAATTCTTTTTACTGAAATATTTGTTATTAGTAAACAAAATACAGTGATGTTCAATGCTGTCTAAAATAAAAGCCTGGAAGACAAAATGATGATTATTCTTATATTATATTATACTCCATAAATCGGGAGCAGGCTGGAAAGCCGCTGCCCGGGCAAAATTCATTAGAAAAGATGTTAAAATAAAATTCCTGCAAATATATCTTCACCATTTTCAAAATTATATCGGGGACCCTCGTCAGTGCTACGGAGTTCGTGCATTGCAGCTGAGATCTTCCAGAGTAAGAAAGAGATCGGAGCACACATGGTTACTCACCGAAGTGCAATGATGATGGTCCTATCAATCAATCAATCAATCAATATTAACTTCCCTTGAAGCATAAGGTATCAACACATTTCCTCAAACCAAATCTGTCTTGAGGAAGCCAGCTTAGTTCACTCGAGATCGTTCCCACCTCTTCTCTTTATCTGTCTACAGTTCGTCTTCATGTCTCTCTATGTCTTCTCCAACTACTCTTGTTGCTCGGATCCCGTTTCAAAGCCTCATATGGGTATCTGGTCTTCTAAAGTCTTAATGTATTTCCATCAATTTTCATCTGTTCCTTGTTTCCTCGCTTAGAAGTGTTTTGGAGACTGCTAAGGATCCTGTCGGAGACTGGAATTCATTGCAAGGGTGACAATATCTTTGGATAAAATCAAAAGACACAAGGAAAATTGAACAGAAAATGACAAGAATTAAATAACACTATCGAGATAAACAACAAAATACATTCACGCAGAAAAAACACTATTTGATTGCAGAGTAATTTAGCACAAATAATATCCTATATTAAATATACTATATCACCCAACAACAGTATAACTGTTATTAATATATCTTCCCTTCTGTTACTCTCAGTTCATTAATTCTGAAGTCTGTGCGTCGGAAGATACAATGCAGATGTCTGCGGTGTGAATGGAAGACTTACGTAGAGATCTCAGTCCATCAGGAACGTGTATGGATTTACTGTCCTGGTCATGGGAATGAGCGAGTTGATGTGTTGATATTGAGAACATCTTTGAAGGGGATATTACAAGTAAATAGGGGCAGAGGGATATACTGAGTTCAGTCAATGATCCCCTGCTGGAAGAGGACACCACAGTAGAGGAATCAGAGGTTATGAGACTGAACAATTTTGGAACCAATCGTGGGAGCGCAGGGAAGTACGCGAAAGACGGCGATTTAGAAGTATGTGTAATCAGAGTGTGGCGGAAACAATTAGCAAGGTGGCTTAGGGGATAGTGACTTGGTCTATTAACCCCAATATTCTGAGTTCGAACCCCGCTGCGGACAATTTGGTTGCAAATTGTATCGAGTGGATTTTTACAAAAGGACGATGGCATCACCCGTTCAGAAAGCAATGGCAAACTACTGAACGTACTAATGCTAAGAAAAATCACAAACGGCGTTAACAAGCTGGGGTTGATTCACAAAGTCCTGTAAAGGATATACAATTAACTAATTCTTTGTCATCTGTTGAGGAATTGAGTATCAATGAGACTATCCAAAGTACAATTGTGTCCTTTCTTAAACAATGAACAGGGGTCACCGATAACGAAGCTAATAACAGATGTCGTACGTCTAAATTCCTTTCGAATCCAGCTTAGGCTAAAACATCTCCATGAGCACGCGAAGGTCGTTTGGCTACAGTAGACCAAGATCCTTTACTTAGGGATCTAAATTACAAGTCTCTATTTAGTCGGAGGGAGGGGGGCTCGCATGAGTCGCGAGGGTGACTGGTAATAAAGAAATAAAGCCTTCATGTGTCATAGTTCCCCAGATGGCAGCGGAGGAATGGACAGTTAGCCATATAGTTAGAGTAGTATAATTAGATTGTTTAATAGTTGAGACTATGTGTTGTACTCTCTATGCAGAAGTGCAACACATAACTACGAGACATGACGCTTTTGTGTAGCTGTGTAGTGACGATTAGTTAGCAACAAATTTTAGTAAATAAAAAGACTCATATAGGACTGCGAGAGGAGAGGACATGTTTTATGTTGTGTCCGAATACTATAAATAAAGGAAATGTAAAAGAAACTGAACAATGGTGGTCCTTTATATTGTGACTGTCGCCTATTGTTCGTTATGTTAGTATGAGAATGCTACCAGAGTACAACGGTATGAACAAGAAAGGAAATTATACCGAAAGGAGAAATTAAACCGTGAGCAGGACCAAAATGACTTCAACCAGCAGAGAACAACATGAACGATGTCGCATAAACATCATGGATTTCTTCTGGCTACAATCAGAGATTAAGACGGTCGCAGTCGGGATGGCCCCTACTACACATGCAAACATCAGTGACAAGTGCAATATTTGGCATCAAGACTACACATGCAATAATAAGTTCCGAACGAAAAAAAAAAAAAAATCTTGAACCTGAAACTATTTATTTGTTAACATATTTTGGTATTGCTCTGTTTTGTTGAGTGCATTGTTTTTTTCCCTTTTAAATCATGTCTGATACTCTGAATTTAGACATCGATCTGTTATTTCTGTTAATCAAATACTTAGATATGAAATTATCATCCTTGTTTTCATATACTGTTCACTTTTACTTAACCAGTTACTCATCTGATATATTGCTGCTTACCTGAAAGACTCTCTCTACGTGCTCCTTTATCTGATATATTGCTTACCTGAAAGACTCTCTCTACGGGCTCCTTTATCTCATATATTGCTTACCTGAAAGACTCTCGACGTGCTCCTTTATCTGATATATTGCTGCTTACCTGAAAGACTCTCTCTACGGGCTCCTTTATCTGATATATTGCTTACCTGAAAGACTCTCGACGTGCTCGTTTATCTGATATATTGCTGCTTACCTGAAAGACTCTCTCTACGGGCTCCTTTATCTGATATATTGCTTACCTGAAAGACTCTCTCTACGGGCTCCTTTATCTGATATATTGCTTACCTGAAAGACTCTCTCGACGTGCTCCTTTATCTGATATATTGCTTACCTGAAAGACTCTCGACGTGCTCCTTTATCTGATATATTGCTGCTTACCTGAAAGACTCTCTCGACGTGCTCCTTTATCTGATATATTGCTTACCTGAAAGACTCTCTCGACGTGCTCCTTTATCTGATATATTGCTGCTTACCTGAAAGACTCTCTCTACGTGCTCCTTTATCTGATATATTGCTTACCTGAAAGACTCTCTCGACGTGCTCCTTTGCTGTGGTGTCATCTATGGAAGGTTCCGTATAACGGCCCATCATCTCATAAATTGCTGTCACAATGTCCAGCATTTCTTCTTTAGTAATGATTCCATCACCGTTGACATCATACAGACTGAATGCCCATTGTAGTCGCTCTTGGAATGTGCCTCTTGAAAGCACAGACAACCCCATGACGAACTCCTATAAAAGAAAGATAAATTCGTATGATTGTGGGATGCAAACCAATCGTTTGATTGGTTGACTGAATAATAGGAACATCATCATTGCACTTTGACAAATAATCATGTGTATTTATATTGATATCTTACACAGGAAGATTTCAGTGACAGTGTACATATTCAGCAACACCGGCGAGGGTCACTGTTGTAATTTTGAAGATACTGAAAACATTTTTAGGAATTTTTATAAAAACATTACTGTTCAGCTGATATCTAGACGACCTAAAGTGATATTATAATAATAATTCCTCTCGTACCGTTATACGTTGCATAAGGCCTGCAAGTAATTTCTCCATACCGCTCTATCCTGGGCAACTCGCTCAATCTCCTCCATGGAACTGAGACCGATATTTCCTGCCTCTCTCAGCAAAGTTCGTTTCAGGGTCTCTTTAGGTCGACCTCTCTTTCTTGAACCCTTTGCATCCCACTTCAATGCCTGCTTTGATATTCGTTGATCATTTCTTCTCAAGGTGTGCCCAAGTGATATTACTATTCATTTAATAACCTCTCAGACTTTTGGTTCAGATTAAAGTATAGTGTGCACTTGATCTAGGCAAAGGATGCAACTTTTCATAGAGCCAATAGTCAACTAAACAAGATTTTAAAATTCCGAACAGTTCACGTTGGAAAGAATGACTGCGCTCGGGGTTTTACACGTCTAAAACGTAACTAGGTGCCCCTCTCTGCAGCACTAAAGGATGAGGACCCAACACTGATTAAAAAATAGAATGACTGCACTCGGAGTTTTACACGTTTAAAACGTAACTGGGTACTACCCTCTGCAGCACTAAAGGGTGAGGGCCCAACACTGATTTAAAAAAAAATTAGTGCTCACGTGATCGCGGCCAAAGGGTAGGAGCCTTCATTAAACGCCAAATGGTACAATAAAGATTCTTTAAACAAACTCCGAGCGTTCTTATTCGACAGATTGATGACGTTCGGAGTTTTGCACTTTCCACTTTCACTTGTACTGGTTCCACCCCTTCTTCCGGCTAGGGTTACAAAAACCGACCTATATTATTATTACTCTTCCGTTGATATCTAAAGACATCCTAAAGTGTTATTTCTCTTCCGTTGATATCTAAAGACATCCTAAAGTGTTATTTCTCTCCCGTTGATATCTAAAGACATCCTAAAGTGTTATTTCTCCTCAGTTGATATCTAAAGACACCATAAAGTGTTATTTCTCCTCAGTTGATATCTAAAGACACCATAAAGTGTTATTTCTCCTCAGTTGATATCTAAAGATACCATAAAGTGTTATTTCTCCTCAGTTGATATCTAAAGACACCATAAAGTGTTATTTCTCCTCAGTTGATATCTAAAGATACCATAAAGTGTTATTTCTCTTCAGTTGATATCTAAAGATACCATAAAGTGTTATTTCTCCTCAGTTGATATCTAAAGACACCATAAAGTGTTATTTCTCCTCAGTTGATATCTAAAGATACCATAAAGTGTTATTTCTCTTCAGTTGATATCTAAAGACACCATAAAGTGTTATTTCTCCTCAGTTTGTGTCAAAAGATAGCATAAAATTAGACTAAACTTTAACTTGTTTCCAAATGTAAACTAATTTAATACTGTTCTAGAAACAGATACCAGTGTTGGTACCTACCTCAAAACTGATGGATCCGTTATGATCATGATCGAATGTGTTGAAGACATAATGAGCATAGGCCGTGGCATCTGCAAACACAATATCAACTTTCAGGTTAGGTTTCATTTTTTGATATTGTCAAGAAAGGTTATAGCTGTTGTATTTATCCAATCTTTGCCCCCTGCCCAGCGTGTTCGTAGCGCGCTGGACGACGGGTGACAAGCTCCCTGTGAGTGCTATTCAATTCCACGGGCTGGCAGAAAAGCCACAGGTTCTCCAGATGTACGGTGTTCGTGGCACCGAACCAAAGGGTTACGATGTCTATGGCATCGAGCCGAAGAGCTGAAAAGCTCCAGTGCTTCTGGATCGGGAAAAAAATCCAATCTTTCAGGAAATGTGACATCAAGTTGATTATTCATTTTACAATGATCATGTAGAACAAATTGATTATTTTAATTAAAAAAAAATTCGTTTAGCGTTTGCTAGCTCTGAGTTAATGGCACGAAAGAGCGTTAACATCTTAGAAGACAACAAATCTCAGAGATAGCGATTTGTGGAGATCCCTGGTCGCTTACAATAGATAGCACGGCACCTGATGATGCTCATGAGCTCTGAACTCAGGCTTAGTCATGACACCTAATATGGGGTTTCTGAATAAATTGTGCGTGACGGCTTGTTTCCTTATCACCAGTGTCCCTCGCCATTAAGAAGTCCCTTACTTCAACTTCAGAGGTACTCGTAATTGAGCTCCACAAGTAAAGGATCAGGGTCTCCAGTAGTTTAACTGCGCATAGTGTGCATACCAATAATATTTTTGTTGATGTTCAAGCTGGCCTCGAACTCTGTATGTTCTACAGCACGTGGTCACTAGCGCAAAGTGTTATCAACTTCGCTATATATTTATACTATATTCCTTTTGTACCGTTATACGTTACATAGAACCTGTAAATAATTGCTCTGTACCGCTCTATCCAGTGCAACTCGCTCAATCTCTTAACTTCGCTGTATCTATATTCCTTTTGTGCCGTTATACGTTACATAGAAACTGTAAGTAATTTCTCTGTACCGCTCTATCCAGTACAACTTGCTCAATTCCTTAACTTCGCTATCAACAACTTTAAATCGATTATAGAAATAACCTTTACATGAATATAATTTGATTTGGTGCACGTTTACGCATGAGAAATGTAATGTAATTGTGAATCAATAGTTCTACTGGAAATGATGGCAATGAAGTGTGACCAATAATTCGACTACGGTTAATGGATAATTAATGGTAAAATAAATGTCTACACATGTTCATGCAATTATTATAAGAGTTGCGTACTTTCAATAATTTTATATAGATCTGAATGATGAAGAACAACAGAAACAAAATATCTAAACTGCTATCATTTCCTACAACTAGCATGAGACAAGTACTCTAAATTTTTTTTGTCAAGCAAAATCAGAAACCAAGAGCAGATACAAGTAGGAGAAATGCACAGTGATAAGAAGCGGACACTGGAACTAGATCGGCTGTGTACTGAAACACAATTCAGAGACGACTACAAAAACTATCATGTAGCGGAGTCCAGAGGGAGACTGAAGAAAAGCAGAGCAAAGACAACCTGATGGAGATGAACAATGTACGTCAGATCATACCCCCCCTTTTCATGTAGACATAAGATTGTTCAGCTCAAATTGAAATATCCACAAATCGGACCACTCAGGTTACAGAAGTCATTGATTCTAATATTGCTAGATAAAGACGAAATCATTTAAAAGTCAATGCAACATGTGAAAACAAGTTACGTTATGTCACAAGTTACGTTATGTCACAGGTTACGTTATGTCACAGGTTACGTTATGTCACAGGTTACGTTATGTCACAGGTTACGTAGTCACAAGTTACGTTATGTCACAGTTACGTATGTCAAAGTTACGTTATGTCACAAGTTACGTTATGTCACAAGTTACGTTATGTCACAAGTTACGTTATGTCACAAGTTACGTTATGTCACAGGTTACGTTATGTCACAAGTTCAAGTTAACGCTAAGGAATAGCTGCACTATTAACACTTTTCATCAATAAATAAATATAGATTCATTATAATTATAATTGTACAATTTTACAATAACGTTTACAGTTTTCTATCAAACATATATAAAAGTTAGCCTATATCAATAGGAATTTCCGATTTCTTGAATAATCTGAACGGTCTTTTGTTACTGTGGACCACAGTCAGATTTGGGTCACCTAGCAAAGAATGGTCACTGACTGAACAAGGTGAAGAGATTTTAGTTGATGCTCTACAAGACGTGTCAACAAATGATTGCTTTGTAAACCCGTTGTCAAGATACAGAAGAAGAGGATGAAGACTTGTCAACTCTTGTCTACACTTTGTCTTGTCCACTTCAATTTCATTATGTCTATTCAGGCATAAATAATTCTCTGTTGTTTTCTCGTTCTTTGGCAATGTTCCATCTCAACTCTCTGACACCTATCCTACAGCTATCACAGTACAAATATTGCACATTACACATATTGCACAAGACATATATTACAAATTATATATATTGCACATGTTTCTAGCAAGACCAATACAATTCTTACCGCCTTGAGGGAAAAACTGTGCATATATTTCTTTAAATGTTTCCTCATTCACGATCCCAGTGGGACACTCCTGCAGACAATTAGAAAAGTAATGAATTTTAAAAAATCCAATTTGTGTTACACTATCATATTGTAAAACATTGAGAGTCTTTCCGAACGGAGGAGTTTCCGGGTTGTGAATCCCAGTCGCTGACCAGATCGAGAGTGATGGGTACCGATATTGGTACAGCCCGAAAAGAACGACATACCAAATATGCGAAAATATTGATTAATCAATATCGAAATGGAGTGTTGTGCCGCTGGACTCTGCTGGATTTGTTGAGGCGGAGATCGAAACACCTATGGGCGTGTCCGGGGTGCTATGGTGATAACTGATTGTTAAACATAAGCACATTTAATCTAATCACATCTGTAATAATGTGATTTTAAAAAGTCACATTTAGTAATACATACAGTTTTGTGAAACAAAAATATAATATGTAGTTCAGTCGTACTTAAAGTAACATTATCTTATCTTATCTTATCTTAACCACATTTGCTGTGAAGCGTCGCGGGGAGAGTTAGTTTTCTATCTTGTGCCAGGTGTGTTGCGCTTGACGTTGTCAGGCCATGCTTCGCAGGGACTCTGAGATGTTATCTAATCATCGTGTTCTTGGCCTGCCTCGTACTCTGCGCCATGAGTGTCAATTATTATAGGCACGTGATGGTAGTAAATGTAGTTCCATTCTCATTAGATGGGGCCGAACCACTTGATTCTTGCTTCTCGATGTACTGTATGCATGGCATAGTACCAACGATGCTTCTGATATTCTCGTTGCTCACTCTATCTCTCCTTGTAACGTTGACAGCTTTTCGTAGACATCTCATTTCACATGTTGTAATCTTTCTTTCTTGTGTCTTAGTCAGGGACCATGTTTGGCATTGATAGCAGAGAGTTGGAATAAATATGAAGTTTATCAGTTGTCGTTTGACTGCCATATTAATGCTTGGATGTTTTAATAGTGGTGACAGCTGGTATGTCACTGTCTATACTAAACAAATTATGACTGGGATTTCTAAACAAAATAAAATCCAATCATACATACAGCACTCGGATTTATTACAAAATTTATATAATATAATAATTCCTCTCTTACGGTTATACGTTACATAGGGCCTGCAAGTAATTACTCCATACCGCTCTATCCTGAGCAACTCGATCCATCTCCTCCATGGAACTGAGACCGATATTTTTTCCTCTCTCGGCAAAAGCTCATTTCTAGGTCTCCTTAGGTCGTCCTCTCTTTCTTGAACCCTTTCCATCACACTTCGATGCGTGCTTGCATATTCTGTGATTATTTCTCTCATAAAGTGTGGCCGCAGACAAGTTTCATCCAAACCAATCCATATCAACTAACAAATTGCGGAAGCTGGGATTGAAGTGTGGCAAGAAAGAATAGAACGACAGGTATATGAGTAGGCACATGAATCAAAATCGAATTGGTACGGTCAGTCGCTGAGCGCTGTTGGAGATATTGCGAAGTAGATCGGAACACCTATGAACATGTCCGGTGTGCAATGAATATATTCCAAACTGAAACTGATCATTTCTTCACAAGGTGTGTCCAACATATCTCCATCTTCTCCTTCTTATAACAGTTGTTACTAGTGGTTGACCAGACATTTCTCTGACTTCATTACTTCTCCTGAATTCGTTCCATTTTATGTTCATTATTGCTCGCAGAAATCTATTTTCAAATACATTCAACTTGTTTTCTATATCTTTAGTCATTTTCCAACTCTCGCTGGCATATGTTAGGATAGCATGGGCGCCCTGGCAGGGGCAGGGGGCACTTGCCCCTGGATTGCTTGAAAATAGTCAAATAATGTTACTTTCATTACTACTCCTTGTACAAAGTACAAAGAATTTAATGAATGTGCCAGAAACCATACCAGCTCAGCATGGCATCGTGGGTCTCAACAAGAGCTGTTCAAGTTGATCTTCCAGAAGTCCAACTGCAAGTTCAAAACCTGCTCAGTGTAGTAAAACTTCACCGAGGTGATTCCGATAACTATTTCAGGGATATTTTTGAGAAAACAGTACAACTCGCACAGAAAGTGGATATTGAACTGATTATCCCAAGACATTGTGGAAGACAAAAGCATCGAAATAATCCGGGAACCATAAGTGTTGAAGAGTACTTCAGACAAACAGTTTACATTCCATACTTAGATTCTCTAATTAACTCAATGGAGAGTCGATTTTGTGAAGCCAACAGTGCACAATTTAACTTAGCGTTGCTACATCCTTCGAAATTGTGCAAACTGAATCGTCAAACAGTTTAAGGATATAATGTCTACTATTAATCAGGTATACCACATTGGTAATTTTGAAGCTGAAGCCTTTGTTGGTTTGTTTTTTGGAAAACGCGAGAATACAAAAGTAGCCAAGATTTCATCGACTTGTTACCTTTTACAAAGTTTTATCCGAGTGTCAGGTATGCCTTACTAGTTTTGCTAACATTACCAGCAACAACATGTACGCTTTTAGATCTACAATGTCAGATGAACGTCTGTCTGGATTGTGCATGTTAAGCGTACACAGAGACAAAGTGAACTGCAACAAAAAGACTTTATGGACAAAATTGTAGATATGTTTGGTAGCGATAACAGACGACTCCAGTTCTTGTTTAAAGAATACATTTTATTTTAAATTTATGTTGTAATATTTTTGGTTATATACATATATTGTGTTCATAAAAATTTTGTTGCTACAGTATGCCCTTCATTACTACAATGTCCTGTCCGTTCGTTCACCATACAAATACGCTACAGTAAATTAAAACTACATTAAAACATTACTAAAAATATTTTGCCCCCTCCCTAGAAAATTTTCTGCGGGCGCCTCTGTAGGATAGATACAACATTTGAATTGAAAATTCGTAATTTAGTTTTAATACTGTATGTCAACTCTAAAGAATATATGATCTAGTCATAAATGTGATTGATTTTTTCAATCGTCATAAATGCGATTTTTTTTTTTCTAAATGCACTAATTACTGTGATTTATTTTATGAAAAACTCCAGTCACAGCTGTGATTAATTGTTTTGTAATAACCAATAATAAATGTGATTGATATGGAAAACAATGGTCGCAATTTTGATTTATATATATATATTTTAAATCCATTTATAACTGGATTAAAAAAAATCAAATACAGTCATAAATACACTTTGATAAATAGAACACAATTTAGTTATACAAATTTCACTACAATAAAAAAAAAAAATTAGTTGTACATACTGTTTTGATTTATCATATACAGATGAACATTCAAGTTGGACGCAACAAGCATATTCAATATAGTTACACATAAATTATTGGAAAATTTAACAATGCTGAAATATATACATATCGTAGTGTGAACCGAAAAAGATATCAATGTTGACAAATGAATTTTCTGTGAAATGTGTTAGTAAATATATATGTTTTTGTGAAACAGTAGCTATGATAAATTTAGTATCATCGATGTTGTTTAGCAGTTACCAGCAGTGGCGGCCCGTCATTAAGGACCAGTGAGGTCAGGTCCACCAAAATAATGAGTAACTTGTATTTATTATTTTATAACTTATTTGTTCATAATTATTACTTTTAACGTTTTTTGTTTTTTAAAACTTTTAACGTGATACTGATTAGCTTTGAAAGTTAAATATATAGCGATAAAATATCATATACAGTATGAAATTCAGCGTCCTTCCTCCCTAATTAGTATACTTCACGTATATCTAGTGCACTATTTTTAAGTCCAATAGAAATATGGTCTATTTAGACTGTCTATTAACATAACAAGTCCTGACCTATCTCTGGGCTAGTTAGTTGGCACAGATAAATATGTCATTTTAATTCATTCAGTAGGGAAATTCTTACGCAGCCAAGCCAGTACACAGCTAAAAGGTGTTATTGCGCTAACGATTTGTCCGAGAGCGTAAAGGCCGAATCATGTATAAAATAATAGAAAATAATAGACATTATTAACTAACCATCACAGAATAGTTTACGGTAATCGCCCGTTCCATCAACTTACATCAGTGTACAACAATGTACGTTCTTAAACAAGTCAAACAAGTCAAAACAAGTCATAAACAAGTTAAACAAGTCAAAAAAGTTTTAAAATTCATGCACGTCATAAACAAGTCATAACCATGTCATAAACAAGTCATAAACAAGTCATAAACAAGTCATAACCAAGTCATAAACAAGTCATAAACATGTCATAAACAAGTCATAAACAAGTCATAAACAAGTCATAAACAAGTCATAAACAAGTCATAAGCATGTCGTAAAGAAGTTAAGTAGGTCATAAACAAGTTTAACAAGTCCCAAACAAGTCATAAACAAGTCATAAACAAGTCATAAACAAGTCATAAACATGTCATAAACAAGTCATAAACATATCATAAACATGTCATAAACATGTCATAAAGATGTCATACACAAGTCATAAACATGTCATAAACAAGTCATAAATATGTCATAAACAAGTCATAAACATGTCATAAACAAGTCATAAACATGTCATAAACAAGTCATAAACATGTCATAGACATGTCATAAACATGTCATAAATGTCATAACATGTCATAACCATGTCATAAACAGTCATAAACAGTCATAAACAAGTCATAACGCAAGTCATAAACATGTCATAAATATGTCATAAACAAGTCATAAACATGTCATAAACAATGTTATAAACAAGTTATAAACAAGTCATAAACATGTCATAAAATGAAGTTACAGTTAAATGTCATAAACATGTTAACAAGTCATAAACAAGTCATAAACAAGTCATATACATGTCATAAACATGTCATAAAAAGTCATAAAGTCATAATAAGTCATAAAAGTCATAAACATGTCATAAAGATGTCATAAAGTCATAAACATGTCATAAACAAGTCATAAAATGTCATAAACAAGTCATAAACATGTCATAAAAAGTCATAAACATGTCATAAACAAGTCATAAACATGTCATAAACATGTCATAAACATGTCATAAACAAGTCATAAACATGTCATAAAATGCTAAACATGTCATAAACATGTCATAAAGAAGTCATAAACATGTCATAAACAAGTCATAAACATGTCATAAACATGTCATAAACAAGTCATAAACATGTCATAAACAAGTCATAAACATGTCATAAACATGTCATAAACATGTCATAAACATGTCATAAACATGTCATAAACATGTCATAAAGAAGTCATAAACAAGTCATAAACATGTCATAAACATGTCATAAAAAGTCATAAACACATGTGTCATAAACATGTCATAAACATGTCATAAACATGTCATAAACAAGTCATAAACATGTCATAAACATGTCATAAAGAAGTCATAACATTATAAACATGTCATAAAGAAGTCATAAACAGTCATAAACATGTCATAAACATGTCATAAAAGTCATAAACAGTCATAAACATGTCATAAACAAGTCATAAAAGTCATAAACAAGTCATAAACATGTCATAAACATGTCATAAAGATGTCATAAACAAGTCATAAACATGTCATAAACATGTCATAAAGAAGTCATAAACAAGTCATAAACATTTATAAACATGTCATAAAGAAGTCATAAACAAGTCATAAACATTTATAAACATGTCATAAAGAAGTCATAAACAAGTCATAAACATTTATAAACATGTCATAAAGAAGTCATAAACAGTCATAAATTTTAAACAGTCATAAAGTCATAAACATGTCATAAACATGTTCATAAACAAGTCATAAACATGTTATAAACATGTCATAAACAAGTCATAAACATGTCATAAACATTTATAAACATGTCATAAAGAAGTCATAAACAAGTCATAAACATTTATAAACATGTCATAAAAAGTCATAAATCATAAACATTATAAAGAAGTCATAAACAAGTCATAAACATTTATAAACATGTCATAAAGAAGTATAACTATAAATAAACAAGTCATAAACATTTATAAACATGTCATAAAGAAGTCATAAACAAGTCATAAACATTTATAAACATGTCATAAAGAAGTCATAAACATTTATAAACATGTCATAAAGAAGTCATAAACAAGTCATAAACATTTATAAACATGTCATAAAGAAGTCATAAACAAGTCATAAACATTTATAAACATGTCATAAACAAGTCATAAACATATAAAACATGTTCATAAACATATAAAGTCATAAAGAAGTCATAAACAAGTCATAAACATTTATAAACATGTCATAAAGAAGTCATAAACATTTATAAACATGTCATAAAGAAGTCATAAACAAGTCATAAATTATAACATGTCATAAAAGTCATAAACAAGTATAACATATAAACATGTCATAAAGAAGTCATAAACAAGTCATAAACATTTATAAACATGTCATAAACAAGTCATAAACATTTATAAACATGTCATAAAGAAGTCATAAACAGTATAACATTTATAACAGTCATAAAGTCATAAACATTTATAAACATGTCATAAAGAAGTCATAAACAAGTCATAAACATTATAAACAGTCATAAACAAGTCATAAACAAAGTCATAAACATTCATAAACATGTCATAAAAAGTCTACATAAAACATGTCATAAACAGTCATAAACATGTCATAAAAAGTCATAAACAAGTCATAAACATTTATAAAGCATAAGAAGTCATAAAAAGTCATAAACATAAACATGTCATAAAAAGTCATAAACAAGTCATAAACATGTCATAACAGTATAACAAGTCATAAAATAAGTCATCAAACATGTCATAAACAGTCAAAAGAAGTCATAAACAAGTCATAAATAATATAAACAGTCAAAGTAAAAAGTCATAAACATTTAAAACAGTCATAAAGTAAGTCATAAACATATCATTATAACATGTCATAAATAAGTCTAAAAAGTCATAAAACATGTCATAAAAAGTATAAATAAGTCATAAACAAGTCATAAACAAGTCATAAACAAGTCATAAACAAGTCATAAACAAGTCATAAACAAGTCATAAATATGTCATAAACTAAGTCATAACATCAAGTCTAAACAAGTCATAAATAAGTTAAATAAGTCATAACAAGTTGAAAAGTCATAAACAAGTCTAAATAAGTCATAACCAAGTTGAACAAGTCATAAAAGTTAAAAGTCAAATAAGTCATAACCAAGTTGAACAAGTCTAAATAAGTTAACTAAGTCATAACAAGTTAAAAGTCATAAATAAGTTAAATAAGTCATAACCAAGTTGAACAAGTCATAAATAAGTTAAATAAGTCATAACCAAGTTGAACAAGTCATAAATAAGTTAAATAAGTCATAACCAAGTTGAACAAGTCATAAATAAGTTAAATAAGTCATAACCAAGTTGAACAAGTCATAAATAAGTTAAATAAGTTCATAAATAAGTCAACCAAGTTATAAACAAGTTGACAAGTTATGATTTGTGAATTGAAATATGATTTTTTCCGACATTTCTTGTCTGGCCCCTCCAACAAAGATGATCACGAGCTGCCACTGGGTACCAGTATTCCAATTTGTAACAACTAACAGTTTTGTATAGTACATAAACATGGACATTTAACAAACATTTGGAAGACAGAATTAATACCTTTGAATTGTGGATTTACAGAAGAATATGTCGTATTTCATTGGAAAAAAACATATACTAAAAAAGTTGTATCAAAACTAGGAACAAAGAAAGCATAACTGCATGAAATAAAAATTAAACAAATAAAATATGTTGGACTTCCATTCTCTTACACTTTCATTATTAATTTATCAATCCATTTGCTCATGAGGACAATTAAGCTGTATCGTCAGCATGTCGTAGTTCATGTATTTCTCTTAGTCCGATTATAAAATGATTTTAAATAATTTTCCGCTTTCTTCTGTAACATTCCTGATCTTTTCAGTATTTATGTCAAACCTAGACAAGGTGACAGAATGCAGCTATGTCTGACCTACTGCCTTGTGTCAAACCAATCTGACATGTTCATAGAACCGTCATTTGATCACTATAACGATCTTGTATTAGCTGTATGAAATGTAACGAAAATCCCATATAGTAATATACACCAAAAAAAAAGAAAAACCCCATTAAATATGCAGTATTCTTATATGCATTATTAATTTTCATATTGTATCAGCCATGGATGGTTTCGTAGAAACGCACGTTCTCTTGACAAGTATACAATGATCATAAATGCAGTAGAACAAATAGCATAATTTTACATAGTTTTGTGAAGTGTTGGGAATATGATCGAACAATATAAAAATTAAATGTGCAGAAAATAGTCCCGGTCGCTTTCAACAGCGAAGAATGGGCTTAATCACTTGACTACCGCGATATTGATATATCTATCGATCTATATAAATATATATATATGAAATTCTAGCTTTACTAAATAGTTTTGTATGGAGTGATTTTGTGGAATATATTTCTATCGATTAGTAGATTCGTTGATTAATTGATAGATTACTCACAATACTTCGGTGAGTAATCATGTATGATCCGATCTCTTTCTTACACAGGAAGTTCTCAGAGGCAGTGCATGAACTCCGTAGCAGCGGCGATGGTCCCGATGTAATTTATAAGTTATTACACATTTTGTAAGTATTGTTTTTCAAATATCTTTCTAATGACTTTTTCTCGGGCAGCTGCCTTCCAGCCTGCCTTTCTCAATTTTGAACTGCCATGTGTTCCCTTACGTGCTCAACATGAACACGGGACCCACGTTTTATCGTCCATCTCCGATAGGACTAGGAACACGATCTCACTTATACTGAGATCAGGGATCTCTGGAACAATATTCCGATGTCTCCATTAGACGGCTCTCAGGTCGAACCAGCTTCAAATGTATACCAGAGTACAACACTGTAGAGTAAAGGTGCCAGCGTGACGTTGATCACATCTTTCACCATGTGACATAAGTCAAAGAAAAATACGACTCTAACACCGTAATAACCAATATGCCTCATGGCATGAAAAGTATATTCTTTACTCTTATACATTTCATATTCCATAATATTTTGCATTAAAAATCAAAAAGAAATTGATGTTTGCCTGAAAGGAAAAAAGCGTAACAAATGTGTCCTGTGTATTTTTAAATTTTGTATCCAATTTGCAATTGATGTTCTCTGTTCTCAAATGGTGAAACTAAGTTTTCTCCGTTAACCGTTGCACATTCTCGGTGATCTAGTATAATGACTAAATTAATACGATATGAAATGTACATATTTCTTTCATTGATTAACTCGGTAAAGAAAGAACGTAAATAAGAAATGTCACGTACAATCTACACATTTCTACAGAAATAAGGTGTCCACATTTCATAATGTCAGAGTTTGACGTTCTCAAGCTACTCATATCTTCATCTTCGAACGCTCCATATCGACCACTCTTTGTGAGTTGTATGTGATTTGAGCCTAAGAGCGATTGTACGTTGTGCCAGTTATGTACCTACAAGTAGGCCAGCACATTCCGATATCTGCGACGCTATTTATTTACTAGGTAGCTTCCTAGGATCATACCTTAATCGCCTCTTACGACATGCATTTATGTCGCAGTGTTACTATTCGTTTCTTCCTTACAATCCCGGCAACACACGGAGGAAGTTTTCATATAACACATAAACACGCACACATACACACGCACACATAAACACGCACACATAAACACGCACACATAAACACGCACACATAAACACGCACACATAAACACGCACACATAAACACGCACACATAAACACGCACACATAAACACGCACACATAAACACGCACACATAAACACGCACACATAAACACGCACACATAAACACGCACACATAAACACGCACACATAAACACGCACACATAAACACGCACACATAAACACGCACACATAAACACGCACACATAAACACGCACACATAAACACGCACACATAAACACGCACACATAAACACGCACACATAAACATACAGGATATATTTTAATACAATTTATAGAACGTATCTTGAAACAGTTTGGTATAATAAGGAATATGGTATTAGACCTGTGTCTTTCTTTGACGAAGGGGCGTACGATGAGGGACCTGGTGCCCATCATGCTAGCCGCTTTTACTTTCTATAGTTTCTGTGATACCCGTCTAAGGTTGGGTCGACCAGAGAGACGGTTGCTGTTGGAATAATTTCCACTCTAGTTGAAACTTTCAGACTTGGGGGTCATCTTCTTTTCTCTAATCATGTTTTGCCTCACAGCTTTAAGATAAAAAGAGCTTTCAAGAACGGGTTTTGTGTGTGTTAAATAAATAGTGTTTTTCACTGCCTCTGTTATTTCTGAGATTCATCTTTTGCGTGGACCGTCTTTTGATGTTTCTATGTACAAATGCTTCTATGTACAAAGAAAAGAACAAATGCTTCTGTTTAGCAACAGCTTGATGTTAAAGAGAGTTGGCTATTACAAAGGAAACAAGGAAAATTAAATATTTCGGACACATCAAACGACATGAGTGAATAGAGAAATTAATTTTGGAATGAATGGTGCCTGGGAGAAGAACGAGAAGAAAACCCAGAAGACGATGAGTGCAAGATGTCATTGACGATCTGAGAATGACTGCTGCTGACGCCGGCCAACTTGTACAGAACAGATAGTTTTTCAGGACTGCTGTCATGGAAGCCAAGTTCCCGAAGAGACAAGCTACCTGATGATGATGATATCGGAGTAGCATTGCTATTTGATGTTGTTGGTAATCTGCTTATTTTGCCGATCCATTTAATTAGTTTTTTCCTGATGGAGTTCAGTGTTGATGTTGTACCTACTATTTTTCTGATGTCTTCATTTCTAAACCGGTCCCTTCTTGATACTCCCAGCATTCTGCGTAGATACTTCATCTCTGTCGTTATTACTTCGATACCATCCATCTGAAAGGCAAGTGCACTACATTTGGGCAACCATTAATCTCGTACTATCATCATGTTCTATGGCAGATGGTGTTTTAATTCTGATTAGGGATCTGTATGGCGAAGTAGTTAAGACGGTTGCCTAGCGTTCTGAAAGTTGTAGGTTCGAATCCAGACTTAGACACGTATGCAGTTTTTTCAGCAGAACCCTAGGACTGCTGGCGCTAGGGAGTCGTGCTTTGTGCAACACTCTCTGCAGGTGGGGTGCAATTTCTGCCACAGAGGGACAGAGCCATTCACGAAAACTCGATGCACACACGTCAATCCTTCGCCTTCAGATCATTTAGACCCATGTAAAACCACATGTTTGCGGTCCCCAGAGAATTTACTATCTGTTTATCAATTGTTCATGACTCGACCCTTAAGACTCTCATGCATAACATGAATATATTTAATCTATCTAGGTAGCATATTACAATCCGCTGTATATTAACTATACAATCGATCTACTAGTCTAGACAGCTAAAAGATAAAAATTAATTCCTAGACTCGATGAGTTGTTTAGTTATACAGAATCGTTACTGGGACTGATGTATAAGGGATATGTCGCTAATACTTTAGTTAGCTGAAACACGTAATAACAAAGTACTCTAGTTTTACAAAAAACAACAAGACACAGCGACGTTTCGACCTAAAGAATAGTAACACTGTGACCTACTATGCATGTCGTTAGAACCGACTGAGGTAGCGGCCTAGGGAAGCTACCTTAGTAAATAAAAAGCATCGGATGTACTGGCTTACGTAATTGACACAATGTATGTACAATTGCTCGTATGGTCAGATCACATACACATCACAAAATGTTTGC
Organism: Arion vulgaris; assembly: GCA_020796225.1. Classification (NCBI taxonomy): domain Eukaryota; kingdom Metazoa; phylum Mollusca; class Gastropoda; order Stylommatophora; family Arionidae; genus Arion; species Arion vulgaris. The sequence goes on from CM036756.1 coordinate 77,725,347, forward strand.
TTAACAATGGGTCGATATAGAGCGTTCGAAGAAGAAGAAGAAGAAGAAGTAGAACCGACTACATAGTACTTTAGACAGACCTATGGGTTCTTAATATCTTTCAACAGATGTCAAAGAGGATGCCGGATTGTGGTTCCGCCCGACTGGTTGCCGGGCCCAAATTTGGGGTTTAAAGAATAGAACCAGTGTTACTTGCCAAGCATGTCGTAAGAGTCGACTAAGGAGGTTTGGCTGAAATCGGTTGCACGTGTCCTAAATGTGTAGAAGTCAACCTGCTGCCTTGCAGGACTGCTGGGGACAGCCAAAGGCTAACGGAGGGTGAACCCAGTAAACGCTGGCTGAATCCGGACACATCGCTGAAGGATAAGCACCAGAGCTTCAAATGTCACTGAAGATGTGACGAAACCCACCCATGCTAAGCCTGCATGAATCAGATTTCCACATGAATAAATTTATTTAGAGATCTGGTACATCGGTCTTTTAGGTGATCGCGAGAGAGAGAGAGATTGTGGTTTCCGTGACTCACTGGCTAAACACACTTCTCAGTCTTTCTCTCTGGTGTGTTCGGACACAGGGTGTTCCTAAATATGCGGTCTTCCTCTACGCGGCAAACTGCTTTTCTGATCAACATCTCCAATAATTTTCCATATAAACTGTGAAAGGTAGGGAGGGATATGGTAACTGCAAAGCAGTATATAATTATATTCACGATTTATGAAGTTTTTTGTAAATAGATACGAGGTACACTGCAGCATTCAGTATGATGTTGATGATATATATTCAACCACATTTACTCCAGGTCTTCTTATTATTATTTGACTGGTTGTATACCGACAACGTGTGTATAAATATTGAAATATATGTTATCATATATGGTAATATCTGGAAATCTATATGTACATCACACATATAGTTATAAATTCAGGAGGCAATAATACCAGTTGAATATATATATATATATAACATGAAAGAAATATATCATTTGAACAGTAACATATAGGGAGTGTTGCAGGTGGATATGGTAACAACTTGATATAAGGAAGATTGTGCTGGTGGAAGGAGGGGGTTGATACGTTTGTGAAAACCGAATGTAAGCCATAGTGACAAAGAGAGTGAGTAGAGATATATTGATTTAAGTGAAAGCAATATTGTTGACATTTTTGTTAGAAGCATTTGGTGACAGATGCGAGCCAGATGATGACTATCTGTTAGCCCTAAGGCTACATATTCGTATGGTTATGGTTGGTAGAACAGATTAATTAATTGTTGCGAGCATTTCCTCAAATAACAGAACAAGTGTTGACACAGATGCAATTCTATGTTACAGAAGTCACATCGAGAAATGGAACGTTGCTGGTAATTTCCCAAATAACAGGGAAAGTTGACACAGCTCAAGTTCTATGTTACAGAAGTCACATCGAGAAATGGAAAGGTTACATATTTGTTTTTATCAGTACACTAGTTTGAAAACATATACAGATATTGCTTCTTGTCAAACGTACATTCACAATGTCAGCTTCTGCTCTAAACCTTACTGTTAGTCATTATTGACAAAAGTCTCCTCCAACCACAACTAAATTTCCACCCAGAAAGATAGATCATTGTCCATTGTGTCCGAAAGTATTATATAAACAATTTAAAGGATACATTTCTGAGCGATAGAGATTTCATCCTAAATGATGACTTCGTTTCTAGTTTTCTTCAACAAAACCTCGAATTGACAGAAATTTTGGAACCTTATTTATTTTTACTATTAAGTTGAGACCCAAATTAGTTATGAACTATTTCATATGTGATAAATGTAGCTGACAAGTATAATAATAGTATTTTAAATGGTATTTCCACACATTTGGTAAAGAATATCCATTATATACATATAATTTGTAATAAATTTCGATGTGGGCATTATTCACTGTGGGAAAATAATCTTCGATTTCATTATTGTATTAGTTTTAAACATCGCCTCAATTCATTCCACATGTGCTGTCTCAGGCGAATATACAACATCCGATGGTAAGACCACATCTCCAATATACAAATTCTGTACAGTGCTGGCATTCCAAGTATGTACACCTTGCTGAGTCAACGATGAGATGGCTGTGACACATGTGCCGTATGAGCGATGATAGAATCCCAAAGAACATTCCATATGGTCAACTCGCAACTGGTACTAGACAGCATGGGCGCCCATTATTACTCTTCATTGACACCTGCAAGCGTGATCTAACTTCATGCTACACAGACAAAGAACACTGGGAGCGGCTGGCCAAAGACAGGCAGGCATGGCGAGCGGCAGTGAGGGACGGCTCAAAAAGAAAAGAAGAAAAACACCATCACCTATGGAGACAAAAGAGAGAGTAGAGAGCAGAAAGAACATCCTAAGTATCAGCTCCAGTCTCCAAGTTTACCTACAGCAACTGTGGCAAGGAGTGCCATTCCACAATAGGCAATTACAGCCACAAGAAATGTTGTGATTCAGTGCAGAACATACTATGTGACGTAAAACCTATTGTCTTCTGAGACAACAAGGTCAATGAAGATGATGATTAGTTTTAAAATTAGAGAATGTTGGATTCAAGTTACGTTTATTTTATAGCCCAATAAAAACGGTACATTCATGCAGAAAATAAAGTGTTTGGAATAAGTAAGGGAGCACACTGAGTTACATTGAAAAATAAAGAATAAAGTGGTTTGGCCACTTAATAAGAATGCATCCAAACCTCACAGTGTACAAAGTCTTCTACAACAGAACATCAGGAAAGAAGGCGAGAGGAAGACCACGAAAAAGGTGGTTAGATGGTAAGCAGAATCCTGTCAAAGAGCAAAAAAAACAATCACCCAAGCCACCAGAACAGCGCAAGACAACAAACAGAAAACCACAACACTGGGCAACAACCTGGTAGCAGTGTGACAACACTGGGCAACAACCCGGTAGCAGTGTGACGACACTGGGCAACAACCTGGTAGCAGTGTGACGACACTGGGCAACAACCCGGTAGCAGTGTGACGACACTGGGCAAAACCCCGGTAGCAGTGTGACGACACTGGGCAACAACCCGGTAGCAGTGTGACGACACTGGGCAACAACCCGGTAGCAGTGTGATGACAAACGAAGAAGAAGAAAGGGAACACAGACGTAATAAAATAAATTGACAAAGCTGGCACAACGGAGAGATGACACGCTAAGTCCTTCACACCTCCACGTGGTAGTCATGGAAACATCTGCAGTGGCTGATCGGACAAATGGTAGGGATTGAGGAGAACTACCTGGCGGAAGGTAGCTGTGTGGGCACAGTCACAAATGCTAAGCCATCTATTTAGCGACGATCGGAGCACCTATGAACATGTCCTGAATGATAAGATAGTGGTTCTCATATAACTGCTAAATGATCTCATGAACTGATTTTGCGAGATTGCTAGATATACAGAAAGTATTGCCTGAAATAATCTGCAAATAAAAAATCAATATCTTCAATTATTGTCTCTTACCTGCTTGAATCCCCTGTACATGATCTGTAGCTCCTTCCGAGAGAACTTGGTATTTTTGCAAAGCGTATCAAGACCTTCCGGCTTGTACCGCACCACTTGCATCTCAAGATCATCGATGTCATTGTCTGAGGATGAATCATAAGCCAGACTTTGAAGCTAGTTTCAACATTTAATAAAGCAACATAAAGCTTGCAAGGATGGTACATCATCTTTTCGGAAAATAGGCACACATCTGCTACTGAAACTGTTGAAGTCTTCTTTTTTACGTTCGTTCTTTATGACCAATTTTAATCACTCTTTGTGATATGTTTGATCTTTGCCAAGAACGTGTATACGTTGTACATTGTTTTTTGTAGGCCCCTAAACGCATAGACTTCTACACGTTTAGGACATGTGCATCCGATTTCAGCCAAACTGTTGAAGTGATAGTGCCAACATTCTGTTATCCTATACTATCTCCTATTTCATCGCTGTCAAGCTTAGTTTTACATTTATGGCGCCCCAAGTTACTCCGCCAGATTTAACGTTAATCAGCATTTTATAAAATATTTATTTTTGAGGTTTTGTGGCAAGAATAAATATCCAAAGACTAGTATTGTTGCTCCTAATATATGTTGGTTCTTTGATTCAACATATCTATGTGAAGTCTCGTTTTATTTGCCAACATTATCAAAGATAAAACTAAACTGACAGACTCACACCTAGCTGATGCAATAAAAGCAACTTGTACCAGTTAAACACTAGAATTTCGTAAACTTGCAGCAGCGAATATTCAGTGTAATATTTTAGTCTTCTTTCTTTTTTCTTTTGTTCTTCTCTACTTTTTTTTGGCCGTTAAGCTTAGCAGGTTTAACTTATGATCGGTTCCCGAGATAATGTACACTCGGTCGCTTGATATGTTGTGGTATTGTAGAGTTTTAAGATGTCTGTAACTGAATTCATCTTTTTCTTGGTCTGCCCCTTCCTGTTGATGATACCATTTTCAGGTTGTACGCTTTTGCAACTGGTGTATTCGGGTTCATTCTGACCAAGTGGCTAAACTATTTGAGTCTGTTTTTCAATAAATCTAATAGCAGGTGTTGTTCCGACTGTTCATCTAATATCCTCATTTCTTATAAGGCCTCTTCTTGTTTTATTTACCGCTTTCCTCAAGCATCTCAATTCACAGAAGGTAAGACTCACTAACTATGTTAAATGAAAGTTTAATATATAATTTATTTTATAATAATATTTTATTAGACGCCAGGATTATAAGTCAGAACTACGTTTTATCTGTTATTAATTTGTTTCAAAATATTACTATTAATATCATTGTTTTACTATTATTATTGTTCGTATTGTTTATGTAATCGTCGCACGGCGTCCGCACCTCCCCAACTATCAGTCAGATTCGCCCCTGTATACAAGCACATTTTACAGCTCTGGCGTATACGATTTCAATATCCTCATTATTCAGTGTAATTACGGATGAATTTCATTATCGAATGTATCGGACATCCTTGTTGATCTAGTTTAAGGTAACAGGCATAAATGACAGACCTGATCTCTACATAAATGTTCCGATCTCAATGCATATATAATTATGTGTGAATTTGCGAGAATTTTATGACAAAGGTTAAGCGAAGAAAATGGTGATAGGTCGGGCATCTCTTACGGAAGACACATCAGAATATCACTAGACAAACACTTGAGTGGAATTTGCAAGGAAAACTAAAAAGTGGACGTCCTAACTGACCTGAAGACGGAGTCTTCTTGAGGAAAATAATGTGTGCTGGACTGCCCTGGAAGGCTATAATGAAAACCAGTCAGAGACAGGGAAAAGTGGCGAACAACTGTTTAGGACCTATGCTCCACAAGAGGTTGAGAGGAATAGTACGTCAAGGTATACTCTTTTTAACATTTTTTTAGTTATATAAAACCCAAAGGGGTACAAAAGCAAAGGATTGACTTCATTGCACAGGTCTTCCCTATACGGCTTCGTCCCTGTTCCTCAAAGATGGCATGCCATCTGCCGATAGCATTGAACAAAGCACCAACTCCGTAGCTCCGGCACAATCTTAGGGATCTCATGAAAAAATTGCGCATGTATCTCAGTCCAGATTTAAACCCACAACTTTCATCACGACAGTCAAACGACTTAACTACTTCACCATTAAGACCCCCCAGATAAAGGCGTTGGAAAAAATCAGTAAACATCAATACTAATTGTAGCTGTTATACTTAATTTACCATTTAATATAAGTGAAATTTTATAATAATGTTCTGTATGCCGAGTCATTGAAACATGCGGGTACGTAGACATTGAGGATCGTATGTGGTTGATTAACATCACAATCAATATGTATATGGATGAGACAGGTGATACGGATATGAAATATAACTGATAAATAACACATGCCAACACGGACAATATTGTAAATACGACATTGCTAGTGTGTATGTAATCTTATTTATATTTGTGATTACTGCTCCAGTTTGAGAGTAAATAAGGGTACTCTATATGTGAACATGAGTGATAAAATCAGAGAAATGTTTGGTCAACAACTAGTAACAGCTGTTATAAGAAAGAGAAGATGGAGATATGTTGAACATACTGTAAGAAGACATTATCAAAGTATCACAAAGCAGACATGTAAGCGAGAGACAAAGTGCTCAAGAAAGAAAGGACGCTCTAGGTACACGCTGAAACGAAGTTTACTGAGTGAAGCGAGAAATATCGCACTCAGTTCCATAGTAAAGGTTGAACAAATGTCTAAGATAGAGCGGTATGGATACATTTCTTGCAGGCCCTGTGTTACAAGAGAAATACAACCACAAAATAATAATACTATGTACACAAGTATAGGTACTGGTATTGTATGAGTTAAGAAATCTTGTCTTCTGTGAATATGTAGCATATATGGCAATTTGTGAACATGTATACGGGCTGCTATTGTACGAGTATGACATGAGGAAATCGTCTATTGTAAGTAGCATATATGGCAATATATGAACATGTATACGGGCTGCTATTGTATGAGATGAGGAACCCGTTTATTGTATGTAGCATATATGGCAATATATGAACATGTATACGGGCTCCTATTGTATGAGATGAGGAACCCGTCTATTGTATATAGCATATTTGGCAATATATGAACATGTATACGGGCTGCTATTGTATGAGATGAGGAACCCGTCTATTGTATGTAGCATATATGGCAATATATGAACATGTATACGGGCTGCTATTGTATGAGATGAGGAACCCGTCTATTGTATGTAGCATATATGGCAATATATGAACATGTATACGGGCTGCTATTGTATGAGATGAAGAACCCGTCTATTGTATGTAGCATATATGGCAATATATGAACATGTATACGGGCTGCTATTGTATGAGATGAGGAAATCGTCTATTGTATGTAGCATATTTGGCAATATATGAACATGTATACGGTCTGCTATTGTATGAGATGAGGAAATCGTCTATTGTATGTAGCATATATGGCAATATATGAACATGTATATGGTCTGCTATTGTGTGAGATGAGGAACCCATCTATTGTGAGTATGTATCTTGTATAACGAAATATGAATATGTCGGTTCCGCCTGTGTGTTGTACAGACTCACAAGGGGAGCAAAGAATAATAACACTGCCACCTGCAAGCTAAGTCGTAAGAGGCGTCTGAGGTCTTTTTATTTTTTTCCCGATTCAGAAGCACTTGAGCTTTCAGCTCTTCGTCTCGGTGCCATGGACATCGTAACCTTTCGGTTCAGTGCCACGAACACCGTAAATCTGGAGAACCTGTGGCTTTTCTGCTATCCCGTGGATTGAGCCCGCACTCACAGGGAGTTTGACACCCGTCGTCCAACGCGCTACGAACACACTGGGCAGGCGGCGCGTCTGAGATCTAGAGAAGCTACCCTAGTAAATGAAAAGCGTCGCAGAAATCGGATTTGCTAATCTACTTGTAGGTGCATAACTAGCACAACGTACACTCACTCAAAGGCTCAGATCACATACAAATCACAAAAAGTGGTTAACCAGTGGTCGATATGGAGCATTCGAAGAAGAAGAAGCAATATGTCGGTTTCTTGATTTACTTATATCCTTATAGAAATAAAGCGAATTATTAAATATATCTCAGTTGTACCTCAACATGGTGGCGTCTGTGGCCTAGGGGATAGTGACTCGGTCTATTAACCCAGACGTTCTGAGTTCGAATCACGCTGCGGATAATTTGGTTGCAAATTGTTTCGCGTGGATTTTTACAAAGGACGATGACACCACCCGTTCAGAAAGCAATGGCAAACTACTGAACGTAATAATGCCTAGAAAAATCACAAACAGCGTTAAAAGTTGGGGTTGATTCGCAAAGTCCTGTAAAGGATATGCAATTAACTAACCTCAACATAATATAGAGACTTCGAATTTTGATGTTGTCAACAGTCTTATCAGAACACGATCTAATAAAAACAAGTAGAATTCAAATGTTATATTATGTCTAACATACAGCAGGTAAACATACACAAGGTCGTGGTATGTGTACCAGGTATGTATACAACAGGTAAGTACGCACGATATGGATACACCATATACGCCTACACTATTTAAGCCTGCATAATTTAAGCCTACACCAGGTAAGTATGCACCAGGTAATTATATACCAGGTAAGTATACATCAGATAAGAATATCAGGTAATAATAGCAGGTAAGCCTACACCAGGTAAGTATGCACCAGGTAATTATATACCAGGTAAGTATACATCAGGTAAGAATATCAGGTAATAATAGCAGGTAAGCCTACACCAGGTAAGTATGCACCAGGTAATTATATACCAGGTAAGTATACATCAGGTAAGAATATCAGGTAATAATAGCAGGTAAGCCTACACCAGGTAAGTATGCACCATGTAATTATATACCAGGTAAGTATACATCAGGTAAGAATATCAGGTAATAATAGCAGGTAAGCATACACCAGGTAAGTATGCACTAGGCAAGCATACACCAGGTAATTATATCAGGTAAGTATATCTGGTAAGCATACACCAGGTAACTATACAATATATCATCATCAGGTGCCGTGCCGGCTGGCGTAGGCGATCAGGATCTCCACAAATCTCTATCTTTGGTGTTTGTTATCAACTCAGATATTGACGCTCTACCGTGCGTTGCAGTCAGGCTGTCCAAAATTGTCTCTCTCTGTCTTCTCTGTCTCGTCTACCCTCGATTTTACCGGTTGTCAAAATGTGTTCTAAACCTCCACTCCTCATCACATGCCCGAAAAATGATGACTGCCTCTTTTTATATTGATAATAAGTTTTCTCTGTGTCTTGACCTCATTTGCATGCATCAAGATATGCATACATCAAATAGATATACACCAATTAAACAAATACAAGGTAAGCATGCAACAGGTGCGCCATACAACAGCTAAGCATACATCACCTAACCATACACTAGTAAACATATACCACACACGTGTACGTACACCAGGTGTGTATACAAGAAAACAGCAGGTTAACAAACACAAGTTACTTATACACCAGACACGCATAGACCAGATAAGTATATACCACATTCACATTCACCTATTAAGCACACATTATGTATTCATACATACATACATACATACATACACTATGTTCGCAATTGCAGGTGCTCATACATCATGTACGAACACCTGTCACACCTGTTACATGTAAACATACACCAGACACACATACATCCAGTGGCGACTCGTCATTAAGGGCCAGTGGGGCTGAACTCCACCAAAACTAATGTGTGTGTTTTAATTATTTTATAAACTATATGTTCACAGTTATTTGTTCATATACCCTTTACTAGAATATGTAGGTACCAACTCGTTAACTTGTCTAAACGTGCATTGTCGAACACAGATGTAGGTACCAACTCGTCAACTTGTCTAAATGTACATTGTCACACACAGATGTAGGTACCAACTCGTCAACTTATCTAAACGTGCATTGTCGCACACAGATGTAGGTACCAACTCATCAACTTATCTAAACGTGCATTGTCGCACACAGATGTAGGTACCAACTCGTCAACTTGTCTAAACGTACATTGTCGCACACAGATGTAGGTACCAACTCGTCAACTTGTCTAAACGTGCATTGTCGCACACAGATGTAGGTACCAACTCGTCAACTTGTCTAAACGTACATTGTCGCATACAGATGTAGGTACCAACTCGTCAACTTGTCTAAACGTACATTGTCGCACACAGATGTAGGTACCAACTCGTCAACTTGTCTAAACGTACATTGTCGCACACAGATGTAGGTACCAACTCGTCAACTTATCTAAACGTACATTGTCGCACACAGATGTAGGTACCAACTCGTCAACTTGTCTAAACGTACATTGTCGCACACAGATGTAGGTACCAACTCGTCAACTTGTCTAAACGTACATTGTTGCACACAGATGTAGGTACCAACTCATCAACTTGTCTAAACGTGCATTGTCGCACACAGATGTAGGTACCAACTCGTCAACTTGTCTAAACGTACATTTTCGCACACAGATGTAGGTACCAACTCGTAAACTTATCTAAACGTACATTGTCGCACACAGATGTAGGTACCAACTCGTCAACTTATCTAAACGTACATTGTCGCACACAGATGTAGGTACCAACTCCTCAACTTGTCTAAACTTACATTGTCGCACACAGATGTAGGTACCAACTCGTCAACTTGTCTAAACGTGCATTGTCGCACACAGATGTAGGTACCAACTCGTCAATTTGTCTAAACGTGCATTGTCGCACACAGATGTAGGTGTCAACTTGTCTAAACGTACATTGTCGCACACAGATGTAGGTGTCAACTTGTCTAAACGTACATTGTCGCACACAGATGTAGGTGTCAACTTGTCTAAACGTACATTGTCGCACACAGATGTAGGTGTCAACTTGTCTAAACGTACATTGTCGCACACAGATATTTATTGATGTAAAGGATGATTAACATCCCGCAATAGATAAAGAATAGTAACTACTAAAATTTTACCTAACCCAAAGCCATGATTATTCCGAATATTTTTATGTGGCCCCACCAACAAAAATGATAACGAGCCGCCACTGCATACATCCCATACATACATGCGCTATTTTTTCAAAGACCTGGTACTCATATACCAGGTACCTTGACCTTACATTATATTAGGTCGTCCAAGAGAATTGATAAATGGAGTTAATTATCTAATTTGATTTAATTATTAATTAGAACCTTGAAACTCCTCGAGATTGCCCTTTACATACAGAACCTGAACGGGTTCTTGAGACTGAACGTGTGCATATTACGGATAATCTGTTGCATGAAATAGCACTTGTCTTGTAGTACATATTATAAATAGTACTGTGCACAATCCAACAAAGTGTTGTATGTTACAGATAATTGTGTGCAAATTCTAATAGTTGCACATTACAGAAAATAATGCACACATCCCAATAATTTTATATTACAAATAATAACGTGCACATCTCAATAGTTTTATATTACAGATGCACATCCCAATAATTTTATATTACAAATAATAATGTGCACAACCCAATAGTTTCATATTACAGATAACAATGTGCACATTATAATAGTGGTATATTGCAAAAAATAGTTTGCCAATTTCAACAAAGCGTTAGAAATTACAAATAATAGTGTGCATATTCCAATAAAATATTATATATTACAAATAATATTGTGCACATTCCAATAAAATATTGTATATTACAAATAATATTGTGCACATTCCAATAAAATATTATATATTACAACTAATATTGTGCCCATTCCAATAAAATATTGTATATTACAAATAATATTGTGCACATTCCAATAAAATATTGTATATTACAAATAATATTGTGCACATTCCAATAAAATATTGTATATTACAAATAATATTGTGCCCATTCCAATAAAATATTGTATATTACAAATAATATTGTGCACATTCCAATAAAATATTGTATATTACAAATAATATTGTGCACATTCCAATAAAATATTGTATATTACAAATAATAGTGTTCATATTCCAATAAAATATTATATATTACAATAATATTGTACATTCCAATAAAATATTGTATATTACAAATAATAGTGTGCACATTCCAATAAAATATTGTATATTACAAATAATAGTGTGCACATTCCAGTAAAATATTGTAAAAGAAAGTAAGTAAAGAAATCCTTATTTATACCTCGTGGTATATTGAGGACTACAGTGTTAGGCCCTTATTTTTTTATTTACCGTCGGCACACGATGGGTGCTGTGGTTAATATCAAGCAGGCAAAATGGCAGACAAACAAATATTTCTATACAGAAGATGAAAGATTGAACAAATATTTCTATAAGATCAGAAACACAGCAGGTATTCATATAGGGAAGATAAAAATACAGAGTATTTCCTTATAGAAGACTTAAGATAGAAAGAATATATCTACAGATAAAAATAAAGACTAAAAGAGTGTATGTGTAGAAAGGTCCCAAGACAAAATGATTGATTTTATTCAGAAAAGCAGTGACATCAACAGTTTTTGTATAGAGAACCTTAATTGTAAAATGATTGCAACAAAAAATGACTTGATGTCTAATACACTAGATACAATTTCGTAGACCAGGGACGAGGGCCTTATTGTTTCACAAAATACTATTGATAATCCAAAAAGATATTGAGAAAACTTCTGTGATTTGAGATGTAACCAGATCTAAATCGTCCCTTAAAAGATACCAGTAAATATCGATGAGTAATTTGTCAATTTTCTTTATTTAACATTATTTAGTTATGTGATTATTTAAACTAAACAAAAGTAGCACAAAAATCAGTTAGTAGTGGTATAGTCAACACTGAGATAAATAAAATGGAGAAACTCACTGATACAGATAATAAGTAATAGCTCACTGATATGGATAATAATTAGAAGGTCGCTGATACAGGTAATAATTAGTAGGTCACTAATACAGATAGTAATTAGTAGGTCACTGATAGGGATAATAATAAGTAGATCACTGATACGGATATTAATTAGTAGGACACTGGTAGGATAATAATTAGTTGATCACTGGTAGGATAATAATTAGTAGGTCATTGGTAAAAATAATAATTAGTTGGTCACTGGTAAGGATAATAATAGTAGGTCACTGGTAAGATAATAACTAGTAGGTCACTGGTAAGATAATAATTAGTAGGTCCATTGTAAGATAATAAGTTGATATGGTAGATAATTGTAGGCCTTGTTATAAAATTTATTATACAGGGTATAATTCTAGTAGCACTGGTAGAAGGCAAAAAGACACATTTGCCTGTTCTCTATATTTTACGACTACATCCCTGATGCCCCCCTTCCCCAAGCATAATAATCTCATTCATATGAAATGCTAATAGTGAGGGTAATGTGATATGTAGATTAATGCAGCCATGTAGTAGGTCTCCATCTGTTCATGTTTTTGACATTCTTGCATATGGCGTGTGTGAATATATTTTTTTAAACAAAGTTGTTGTGTATATTGTACACCGGGGGTCTCTGTAGTGTAGTAGAAGTTAGACGCTCACCTCGCATCCCAGAGGTACTTGGTTTGCTTCCTCGTGGAACAATTGAGATTTTTTACAGAGATCCTCGATCTCAGTGTAGATGAGATCAAGTTCCTAGTCCTATAGGGGACGGACGATAAAACGTAGGTTACGTTGAGAACGTAAAAGAACCCTTGGCAGATTCAAAATCGATAAGAATAATCTGGAAAACCGCTGCCGGACAAAAGTCAGTGGAAAGATTTTTTTTCAAAATTCCTACAATTAATTTTAACAATCTTTTAAATTACATTACGGACTTTCGCCGGTACTGCGACGTTCGTGCACTGCCGCTGTGATGTTCCTGTATAAGAACGAGATCGAGCACACATGGTTACTCACCGGAGTGCAACGATGATGATCCTATCACTCAATCAATCAATAATATATATATATATATGCGTGCGTGCGTGCGTGCGTGTTTTAGTTTAGTTTAGTTTAGTCGTCGGATCATCATCACTGTACGACGAAGCAATTAGTCCATAAGTGCTCCGATCTCCCTCAGTATTTCCTCAGCGTGTGGCGTCTAACGATACCGGTTCTTTGTTGGTTTACTATTCTTCTGTGGCTACCAGCATAGCGTTCTTGTCTAGCTACACCACACTTGACTTGAAATTCTTGCAGTCTGGTTAGTGTTATAGATTCACCACTATTACGGGAATCATGTACACGCCCTCTCTACCTGGTGAGCATGGTGTGCGTACGAGTGCGTTTGGGTACGTATGTGAAATCAGCGAAATGTCTGGTCAACCAATAGCAACAACTGTTATAAGAAAGAGAAAATGGAGATATATCGGTTATACTCAGAGAGAAAATGATCAAAGAATCACAAAGAATGCATTGAAGTAAGAGACTAAGAGTTCAAGAAAGAAAGGACGACCTAGCGAATACCTGAAGCGAACTTTACCAATAGAGGTGGCAAATATCGGACTCATATCTATATACGAGATTGAACGAGTTGGCCAGGATATATCGGTGTGGTGAAATTGCCCGCATGCCCTATGGGGCGAATAACGGTAAAAGGTGAAAACAATCTATATATCATGCAGTTAACATTAATGTGAAAACAATCTATATATCATGCAGTTAACATTAATGTGAAAACAATCTATATATCATGCAGTTAACATTAATGTGAAAACAATCTATATATTATGCAGTTAACATTAATGTGAAAACAATCTATATATTATGCAGTTAACATTAATGTGAAAACAATCTATATATCATGCAGTTAACATTAATGTGAAAACAATCTATATATCATGCAGTTAACATTAATGTGAAAACAATCTATATATTATGCAGTTAACATTAATGTGAAAACAATCTATATATCATGCAGTTAACATTAATGTGAAAACAATCTATATATTATGCAGTTAACATTAATGTGAAAACAATCTATATATCATGCAGTTAACATTAATGTGAAAACAATCTATATATCATGCAGTTAACATTAATGTGAAAACAATCTATATATCATGCAGTTAACATTAATGTGAAAACAATCTATATATCATGCAGTTAACATTAATGTGAAAACAATCTATATATCATGCAGTTAACATTAATGTGAAAACAATCTATATATCATGCAGTTAACATTAATGTGAAAACAATCTATATATCATACAGTTAACATTAATGTGAAAACAATCTATATATCACGCAGTTAACATTAATGTTCTCGTTCAGTATCACACCGACTGTTATACGAACATATCGCCTGTGCGTTGACTGGGCTCGCAAGGGGAGCAGAGAATAGTAACACAGTGACCTACAAGGCATGTCGTAAGTGTCGATTGAGATAAGGTCCTATGGAAGCTACCCTATTAAATAAAAAGCGTCGCAGAAATCAGATATGATGGTCTACTTATAGGCGCAAGACTGGCACAAGGTTCAATCGCTCTCTAGCTAAGATTCCATCACAAAGAGATGTTTAACAAGTGATCGGTATGGAGCGTAAGAAGAAGAAGAAGATAGGAACATGTTGTGAATAACATCTGTAATGTTCATTCATCATCAAATACGAGCTTCTCCTGAGCAGAACTTTGCCACCCCAACAGTCTTCCGGAATTTCTCTATCTCATAGACCAGATGTCCTGCCTCTGCAACCGTCATGTTCAAACCATCAGTTACATCCCGAATCCTTCTTCTCCGTGGTCCTCCCCTTCTTCTCTTTGCTGGTATGCTTCCTTCCACGATGGTCTTCTCCAGCCCTTCATGTCTTTTTACATGCCAAAAATATCTCAATTTTTCTCTGAAATGATCATTACTCATCTTTACTTTGATGTCCTACTTAAACTAAAATCATCAGTTTATTTAAAAACATTGGACTGTTATAATAAAGAATAAGTCGACACATTGACTTAGAATGGATAGATCACATTTTGCTACCTTGAGTGTGACGTCTTCAATTGCTAGTAATGTAGCAGTTGTACCGACGTTCTTAATTGATCGATTGATAGGAACACCATCAGTGCACTTGGGTGAGTAACCATGTGGGCTCCAATCTCTTTCTAACACAGGAAGATTTCAGCAGCAGTACACGAACTCCCGTAGCATCGGCGAGGATCCCCGATGTAATTTGAAAATGGTGAAGATATGTATAAGGAATTTTATTTCAAATCTTCTTATAATGAATTTTGCCCAGGCAGCGACTTTCCAGCCTAATCTTCTCGATTTTGAACTGGCCAATGTTTCTTTTACGTGCTCAAATTGAACAAGGGACCTACGTTTTATCTCCGTCTCCGATAGAACTAGGAACTCGATCTCACCTACACTGGGATCGGGGAAACTGGAAAAACATCCTGATAGCTCCCCGAGGGAGCGAACCGGTTACCTTTGGTTCTAGAGGCGAGCACCTAACCTCTACGCTACATAGACCCCACGAGATGTAATTAATGCACAAGTATAATTTTTTAAACTATGATTTTTTAACAATTAATCTATTATTGAACAAATATATCAGCTTTTGGTTTTCTACACACAACAAACAAATCATGAAGACGTTAAAATGTGTGTTAAAAATACTTTATTATAAATCATTATTAGAAAACTCTTAACGAATTTTCCTAACAAAAATTTCGTCATCAACAAGCTTTTCTAATATAGTTAAGAGTATAATATAGTTAGGATTGTTGCTGGAGCTACGGAGTTCGTGCTTTGTGCAATGCTCTCGGCAGATGGCGTGCCATTTCTGCGGAGAGGGACCGAGCCATATGGGGTAAAACCCGGTGCAATGAAGTCAATCCTTCGACTTAAAACCCTTTTAGTTAAGAGTATTTTCCAATAAATATATTACATGTTTTGATTTACATTATTCATATATTTTACTAATAATATACTTAGCGATATCAAACACAAAAGAAAAACAGAAAATGACACTAGTAAAACGTTAGCACTTTTACCGTAAGTTAAAAATGCTACAATAACATTTAGATTTTTCTCCTCTCTTATTTTTTTTTTATTATCGGCAACGCTACACCCCACCCCTACTGATCATAACAATAACATTAGTATAAGTTGTTTTTCGCTTAATGTTTGCCGCAATTAAATGTGTGTGTGTGTGTGCTTATTCTCCGTTTACGCCCCTACAGTTCAGAATAATTGAGTGTTATTATTTTTTCTTCATATTCATCAATGAGCTAATAAAACTAGAGTTATCGTTCTTTGACGCAAAGTTAGAGTTCTCGTTCTTCGACGCAAAAATATAATTCTCGTTCTTCGGCACAAAACTAGAGTTCTCGTTCTTCGTCACATAACTAGAGTTCTCGCTCTTTGACACAAAACTAGAGTTCTTGTTCTTCAGCACAAAGTTAGAGTTCTTGTTCTTCAGCACAAAACTAGAGTTCTTGTTCTTCAGCACAAAACTAGAGTTCTGTTCTATGGCACAAAGTTAGAGTTCTTGTTCTTCAGCACAAAACTAGAGTTCTTGTTCTTCAGCACAAAACTAGAGTTCTTGTTCTTCAGCACAAAACTAGAGTTCTTGTTCTTCAACACAAAACTAGAGTTCTTGTTCTTCAGCACAAAACTAGAGTTCTTGTTCTTCAGCACAAAACTAGAGTTCTTGTTCTTCAGCACAAAACTAGAGTTCTTGTTCTTCAGCACAAAACTAGAGTTCTTGTTCTTCAGCACAAAACTAGAGTTCTTGTTCTTCAGCACAAAACTAGAGTTCTTGTTCTTCAGCACAAAACTAGAGTTCTTGTTCTTCAGCACAAAACTAGAGTTCTTGTTCTTCAGCACAAAACTAGAGTTCTTGTTCTTCAGCACAAAACTAGAGTTCTTGTTCTTCAGCACAAAACTAGAGTTCTTGTTCTTCAGCACAAAACTAGAGTTCTTGTTCTTCAGCACAAAACTAGAGTTCTTGTTCTTCAGCACAAAACTAGAGTGCTTGTTCTTCAGCACAAAACTAGGTTCTTGTTCTTCAGCACAAAACTAGAGTTCTTGTTCTTCAGCACAAAACTAGAGTTCTTGTTCTTCAGCACAAAACTAGAGTTCTTGTTCTTTAGCACAAAATTAGAGTTCTTGTTCTTCAGCACAAAACTAGAGTTCTTGTTCTTCAGACAAAATAGAGTTCTTGTTCTTCACCAAACTAGAGTTCTTGTTCTTCAGCACAAAACTAGAGTTCTTGTTCTTCAGCACAAACTAGATTCTTGTTCTTCAACAAAACTAGAGTTCTTGTTCTTCAGCACAAAACTAGAGTTCTTGTTCTTCAGCACAAAACTAGAGTTCTTGTTCTTCAGCACAAAACTAGAGTTCTTGTCTTCAAGCACAAAGCTTAGAGTTCTGTTCTTCAGCACAAAACTAGAGTTCTTGTTCTTCAGCACAAAGCTAGAGTTATTGTTCTTCAGCACAAAACTAGAGTTCTTGTTCTTCAGCACAAAACTAGAGTTCTTGTTCTTCAGCACAAAACTAGAGTTCTTGTTCTTCAGCACAAAACTAGAGTTCTTGTTCTTCGATACAAAAATATCAGTTTATGTTCTACCTCCACTTAAGTTAAACATCACCGCTTCCGGTCCAATACAATGTTTGTAGGTTCTTACTTGTTTCATCACTTTCGCCCGTGTGTTGACGGGCCCTAAACGAAGCAACGAATAGTACCACTGCCACCGATAAGGCATGTCGTAAGAGACGACTGATGTAGGGCCTAGGAAAGCTACAGTAGAAAATAAAAAGCATCGCAGAAATCGGATGCGCTGGCCAACTTGCAAGTGCATAACTTGCCCAACGTACGATCACGCTTAGGCTCAGATCACATACAAACCACACAGTGTGGTTAACAAGTGGTCGATATGAAGCGTTCGAAGAAGAAGAAGAAGAAGAAGAAGAAGGTTCATCAACTTAGCATCGTGTGGGCTTCTTGTCCTTCCATCCAAATGCAAAGAGTCTACTCATGATCCAGGAATTCATTTATTGATTGATTGATAGGACCATCATCATTGCACTTCGGTGAGTAACCATGTGTGCTCTGATCTCTTTCTTACACAGGAAGATCTCAGTTGCAGTGCACGAACTCCGTAGCACTGCGAGGGTCCCCAATGTAATATTGAAGATGATGAAGCTATTTTTTTATACATTTTATTTTTAATCTTTTCTAATACCTTTTGCACACAAAAAATGGCTTTTCAGTCTGCTCTTCTCGATTTTGAACTGTTAGGGTTCTTTTATGTGCTCAAATTGAACACGGGACCTACTTTTTACCTTCCGTCTCCGATAGGACTAGGAACTCGATCTCACCCACACTGAGATCAGGGATCTCTTGAAAAATACTGAAATGGCTTCACGAGGGAGCGAACCTTTAACCCTTGACACGACAGACGAGCACCTAGTCTCCTACGCCTCAGCAGAGCCCGATTAGCATAGTAGCAGAAGTAGCAAATGCTACGGGCCCCGCACTTTGGGGGCCCGCGCCTCTGGAGCTAAGTTGTCACTAGTCATAAACAAGGAATCAAGTTTGGGAGGTGGGTAATAATTTCCCCCTTTCATTTTTTTTATTGAGGTTAGGGCCAAGGTCATGTTTACTCAATTTCGGACTTAATTGGGCGGTCACACTGAGCTCATTAACAACGTAACAGTTTTTTTGTATAGGAGTGTCTCTTGTGTGCACACGCTTCTAATAAACGAAAACTTGAAAGCTTGAACAAAAGAACAATTAAATTTGACTCATAACCCAGTTCAAGTCTCTGTTCGTTCAGTAATTTTTGCGCGCGAAACTTAGTTTAAAATAAATGCAAGTGGGCGTATGAAATATTGTTCTAAGACATGAGCAGATCTGGGCACTCCTAAATAAATTTCATGTCATTCACGTTTTTGTGAGAAACTGTTTTGCACTCGACTAGATGTCCCAGAAAATAATGCGAGGAAGGGCCAAATGATTAAACAGAAAACTTGGACACACTTGAAGGAGGAGCCGCAACAAGAAGCCGCAACACAGAGCTGCATAATTTTACAGAGAAGCACACAAACGGACACAGAGAGTAATTTTTATTTGTTCTGCTAACTTTGAATGTATTTAAATCCTCCCATCTTGTTATTTTATTATTATTTTATTTTACATAGCTAATTTTATGTTTCAGTGAGAAATTAATTTTTTAAAAATAGTTTCTATCATTTTTCGTTTTCAATGAATTCAAATGTTTTAAATCAGAGTTATAGTCATGTTAAGTGGTTAAATTACGAAGCACCCTGTATATAATATATCATCATGAGTAAATTGTTATATCATAAAACGCTGTCCAAACTTTCACATTTATATGTTATATTAGTAGAAAGTAGAAGAATTACATTTTATTTGGAGATGAGTAAGTTGGAAACGGGAATAGTTAGCATTTTATGGAACGGAATTCTAGAACGCTTGCAAGCGTCTAGCGCTTCATTACAGTCACCTGATCAAGACCTTAACACGGGATATGCTCTTTATGAATCGTTACACGGGTACGTTCAAGCAATGCGGCCTACATTTTCAGATATTGAGGCCAAAGCCAAAATCCTGACTCACTGTCAAGAATATCAGCAACAAACTTCACGACGACGCAAGCGAAATACTAAGTACGACGATTTTAGTGGCTCTACTACGCTCGATGAAATTGTAGAAAATCAAACACCCAAACAAAAATTTGAAAGTCATGTGTTTATTGTCATAATTGATAATGTACTCTCTGCCTTAGCTAAACGCATGGAAGCGTACCATAGAGTGACTGATGTATTTGGAACATTTCGGCAGTTAAAATCTCTTACAGCAGAAGAGATCTTGAAAAGAACTCCAAATATTGTCAGCTCTTACCAAGAGGATTTGGAAGAAAGCCTAGGCGACGAACTTGTGCAGTTCGCTGAACTTCTTAAAACTAATGTAGCTGCTGCTATTAGCAACGAAAAGAATGAGGCCCTTGAACTGCAATTTTATAAACTTATAATGGAAAATTCATTAGAGTCGTGTTTCCCAAATGTAGAAATAGTCTTACGTATTTACTTGTCTTTAATGATTACTAACTGCAGGGGAGAACGTTCTTTTTCAACATTAAAGCGTATAAAAGTGAGTTAAGAAACATGATGGGACAAGATCGTCTAAATAACCTCACCTTAATGAACATTGAATGTAATTTACTTAGAGAAATTGATTTGTCTAGTATTATCTCTAAATTTGCTCACATTAAATCGAGACAAGTTTGTTTGTAAAATTTATGTTTTATTATTTATTATCATACAAAACTTAGGGCCCCGCGCTAAAATTTGCTACGGGCCCCGCGCTGGTCTAATCCGGCTCTGCGCCTCAGAGACCCCTGGAGATCCAGAAATGTTTTAACTGCCGGTCCAAATAAGTACGTCAATGATTGGTTATTATTTCTCGAATATGTTGACGTACAAAACATAATTGTTTTATTTGTGGTTAAATTGTACTTGTGGGAGAACATAACTGTATTGTTTCCTGTTAAGAAATGTACTTGAGTGTTTATGTAGTACTCAAATTCAAACACACTACATATATGTCAGATCATCCCATTCTAACAAATCTAGTATATTTCTTAATATCTTATCGAATCATAACGAAGAAGGAGATATACATGAAAAAATAATGATCATGAGTCTGGTTCTTGAGGTAAAAGTAGTAAACCAACGTGCTTTATTTATTACAGAACTCAAAATTTAATATTAGATGCAGAAATTATGACTAACATTTCTTGTTGATTTTAAAAAATACCAATGTATTTTACCAAGAATTAAAATACCAAGAATTAATGAAAAATATGTCCGCCATTTTAGTTATTTTATGCGCGAAAACATCTGTAAAGTTGATATAATTAGAGCTTCAAAGGAAGAAACGACGTTATTGGAAATCAGGTTCCGGATGAAAGATTATGCAACACAACTTTCTTGCTCAGTGATTATTCTCTACAGTCAGTACGATATACTATTTAATGTTCTTTGTAAACGGCAAATAATTTCATTAAATCAAAGTATTGATATATCGTGAGTAATAACTACATATACATGACTAGTTAATTATCCATACAGGTTACAGCTTTATTGATAGTGAATATTTTGTTCCTGTTTATGTACTATCCAAAGCATAGTAGTTATTAGAACAAGATATTAAAAGACACCATTTGTTATACACAGCTGTGCCAAATATTTTTGTAGAACTGGTTAGCAATGTGCTCTGTCTCCCATGTCTATTGTCATACACAGTTGCGCCATATATCTTTGGTTAACTGGTTAGCAATGTACTCTGTCTCCCATTACTATTGTCATACACAGTTGCACCATATATCTTCGGTGAACTGGTTAGCAATGTACTCTGTCTCCCATTACTATTTCCTTACACATGTGCACTTCATTCAACGAAACCATTATCCTCGTGTTTGAAAATAGTCCTGAGCAAACATTTCTCGTGGGTCAAATTAATTAATACGCAAAAAATAAATGTGGAGTCGTGTGTAGTACGTCACTGTGAACTATAAGTTCGAGATATATTACAAAAAGTATATGGTTAGCATTCCCCCACGAAGTAGTTTAGATTGTCATCCGTACAATGCGAACTTGGACAGGTCCTTGTTCTGGGCACGCTAGATTGATTACGAACGACCAGGACAACCTAATTCTTCAGATTCTATGCAAGATATGTAACCTAAACGATGTGATGAAATGTTACCAGCACCGTGAATATATTTACGTTGTTGCTATCGATATAAAAATGAGAATCCTGGATAAAGCAAATAACTTGAGGAAGAAATATCAACAAGACTAATAATCTTGTCAGAACGTTAACATATAAAAATATTGATCGAAGATGGAGTAAAAAAGATAACATAAGACAACGAGAATAAGATCACAGTTTCGAAAAGAACTATTTAAAACAAACCGTCAATGTTACAAAATGGGACTGGGTAAGAAATGAGAACGTTCGAAATATCGTTGACATCACACTCTGCATTCAACAAATTGAAAGACAAAGCTTTAAATGGTCTTGTTCCTTAATGAGAATGGAACACCCATCTACTACCATCATGCGCATGTAACAACCGACAATTCGGCATCAGTTCACGAGGAAAACCAAGAAAACGTTTAATAGATACCAGCATAAAGATTCTGCAACGATATGGAATAATAGCTGCAGTGACAACACATTTGGCTCAGAATGGAGAACTACAACTCCCCACGTCGCTTCACGGCACATGTGTAGATGATGCAATAAATCTATGTCAGGAGCAGCTATTCAAAACTAACCAATAAATACACTGCTATCCTTTCAATGGGGGTCCTGATAACTGTTAGATCCTTGCAGTCTAGCCAAAAGAGTAGGGATCGAAGAAATAAATGGAACCTAGTCCCAAAAATGTATTCTGCTAAAAGATAAGTTGGGATTAAATTCACAAGTATCCGAAACTGGCAGTAAACTACAATATGAAGTAACAACTGATCTGTCAGTTACAAACACTGAATAATAAAAGATATAGAAAGTAACGAAGCATGAATTAAAATATGTGCATAAACTATAAATTGCGTTGTGTACTGATCTCCTGGGGTATGTAACACAGTATGCCTCTACATACTAAGTGCTATTTCACTACAATTACCATATGTATGGGACTTATGTATTGACACTGTGTCCCTTAGTTGTTATTGCTTTGGGGTAATGTTGTCATATACATCTGGCGCTGACTAAACAATGACACTGAAAGCAGAGGCGCCCGCAGAAAATTTTCTAGGGGGGGGGCAAAATATTTTTAGTAATGTTTTAATGTAGTTTTAATTTACTGTAGCGTATTTGTATGGTGAACGAACGGACAGGACACTGTAGTAATGAAGGGCATACTGTAGCAACCAAATTTTTATTAACACAATATATGTATATAACAAAAAATATTACAACATAAATTTAAAATAAAATTTATTCTTTAAACAAGAACTGGAGTCGTCTGTTATCGCTACCAAACATATCTACAATTTTGTCCATAAAGTCTTTTTGTTGCAGTTCACTTTGTCTCTGTGTACGCTTAACATGCACAATCCAGACAGACGTTCATCTGACATTGTAGATCTAAGCCATGTTTTTACACGACGTAATGTGCTGAACGATCGCTCCACCGTACATGTTGTTGCTGGTAATGTTAGCAAAACTAGTAAGGCATACCTGACACTCGGATAAAACTTTGTAAAAGGTAACAAGTCGATGCAATCTTGGCTATTGTATTCTCGCGTTTTCCAAAAAGCAAACCAACTCAAGGCTTCAGTTTCAAAATTATCAATGTGGTATACCTGATTAATAGTAGACATTATATCCTTAAACTGTTGACGATTCAGTTTGCACAATTTCGAAGGATGTAGCAACGCTAAGTTAAATTGTGCACTGTTGGCTTCACAAAATCGACTCTCCATTGAGTTAATTAGAGAATCTAAGTATGGAATGTAAACTGTTTGTCTGAAGTACTCTTCAACACTTATGGTTCCCGGATTACTTAGATGCTTTTGTCTTCCACAATGTCTTGGGATAATCAGTTCAATATCCACTTTCTGTGCGAGTTGTACTGTTTTCTCAAAAATATCCCTGAAATAGTTGTCGGAATCACCTCGGTGAAGTTTTACTACACTGAGCAGGTTTTGAACTTGCAGTTGGACTTCTGGAAGATCAACGTGAACAGCTTGAAGAGCCTGAGTAACTGGTTCCAGTATGGCAGAGTACTGCGAAATAATATTGAGACAAAATAAAAACGTGCTGGACTTTGATGAACAATATAACTGATGTGCAGCCTGTCGTGTATTTCCACTTGCATGCAATGAAAATTCTTCCAGTTGACAATAAATATCTTCAAATTTACTAGAAAAAATCCGAATACTTTTATACTTGCTTGTCCATCTTGTCTCACACAGAAGAGATTTGGGACAGAGGACCTCCTTTTTGGGCTTTCACGAAAAATGTAATAATTGCTTTGATAGTACCAATAGTATTTCGTATCACTGCAACATTATTAAGATCATTTACTACGAGATTCAGTCTATGCGAGGCACAGTGAACAAAGGCAGCCTTGGGGTAAATACTTCGAATTTTTGCCTGAACACCATTTTCTTTTCCGGCCATTATCGAGCACCCATCATAACCTTGACCCAGCAGATTATTAAGGAGAAGACCAAATGTTTTGCAATGTTGAATAATACAATCAGATATCGTGGCGGCGTCCATACCTTTCAGCGGAGAAAATCCAAGGAATTCCTCACGAATCATAGCCTTCTCACTAGACGTATCTACAAACCGGACTCCCAGTGATAACTGTTCTGTTCCTAAGATATCTGCTGTTTCATCGGCAACATTAAGTAACATTATTTAACTATTTTAAATCAATCCAGGGGGCGGCAGTGTTCCCTTGCCCCCTTGCCCCTGCGGGCGCCCATGACTGAAAGGTCAATGTCTTTGAAAACAGTCGAGTATATGTTGATTTCAGCTGCTGAGGCGGGACATCTGGCCTACGAGAGAGAGAGAGAGAGAGAGATGTGGTAGGTCTGTTAGGGTGGTAACGTCCTATTTGATGGTAATTTTTTCTCTAACAAAGCTTAATAAGCTTGATAATTTAACACAGCGTTTCTAAACCGAGATTCCTGGGAACTTTACATTCCGTTTGTAATATTTCGGGATAAATAAGCTAATCATATGTAAAATATTCAGTGACTTCTCTACATGTCTTTTTTTCCTGTTCGTATTTCTACCACGCCCATACGACATTTCTCTCTCTCACTCTCTCTCTCTATATATATATATATATATATACATATATACATATATATCTTATCCATTTTAACTTCCGGTGGTACATAGGCCCTCCGCCAACTTATGCCAAATTTTCCCATCTTTAGCTATTTGTTGCAGCTCGATCTAGCTCTCCACGCTGTCGTTAGCCTCCGTCTCCACTCTCTTCTCTGTGTACTTCTTGATTTTCCTCTCTTTCGTGTTCCGTGCGGGTTCCATGTATTGTTATATTCTCCTCTGGTTTTCTCAAGGTGTCTTCTACCAGCACCAGTGTCTTTTCTATACCTCTTGGTTCACTGAAATCTGTCTCGTTTGTTTTTCCCCATAAGCTTCTCATTTGTGACACGATCATACCTGTACAGCTGTTTTGGGGAAAATTCTCAGACTTTATAGTCTTTTCTTTCTTTCTTTTCTTCAATCCTGTTTGCCTCACAGCGTCAGGTCAAGAAGAGATTTCTAAAACGGTCCTTTGTGTGCGCTTCGTAGATAGTGTCTTTCGTCACCTCTGTTATCTCTGAGGTCCATCTTTTGAGTGGCCTGCCTTTTGCTTTATACCCATTGTATCGGAGCAGCATTGCTCTTTGAGGCACACTGTCTGTTGGTAATCTGCTTGTGTGGCCGAACTATTTAATTTGTTGCTTCTTGATGAAGTCTAGTACTGATGGTGTACCCACTCTTTTCCTGATGTCTTCATTTCTCAACCGGTCTTTTCTTGTTACCTCCAGCATTCTGCTTAGACACTTCATCTCTGTCGTGACTAGTTTTCTTCTATCGTTTGTTGTCAGTGTCCAAGTTTGGCACTGGTAACATAATGTGGGGAGAAATATTGTGTTGAACACTGCTCTTTTTGTGTTCATGGTGACATGTATGCATTTTAAAATTGGCGCCATTTGTCCTATCATTTGATTTGCTTTGTTGCATCTGTGTTGAATTTCATTATATATTAAACATTATAGTATATTCCTCAATATGATATTTCATTAAGAATTAAAATACTCATAAGTAATATGTTTTGAACGATGTCTATCTTGCGCCATTGTTATAAATATTGTATTTATATATACACTATAAATGTCGTTACAGCATGTAGTAGCACTTTTGTATGGCAGTGTGGGACAGGTGGGACGTAAGTGTGAGGAATTTAATGGCCATATAGCTAGTGCAATCTCCGCGAAGCTGTTCAAGTTAGAATTTTTCATTTATATAGAATGTAAACTGTTACACTGTACTATATAAAATGTATAGTTGTATAAAATAGAGTGAAAGATATTCATCATGAAATATCAATAATTTGTATGTAGGTGTACCCTAGAACACGATATTATTTCAAGGGTTCTGTTAGAATAAAACGTTTGAGAAACGCTGATCTGATATCATTAATGACACGAAGAAAGAAAAAGTAGACTGGTAATGAAAGGTTAGAGCGAAATAGTCAGTCACAGAGCTTCAAATACTCAGATCTGCTGGTACTTTAAGTCAGTCACAGTGCTTCAAATACTCAGATCTGCTGGTAGTTTAAGGTCTCTAACACATTATACTTCCACAGAAAATAAAGGAAATGTCATCAAAAAGGAAAGTGGGACATATACGATGACAACTACAAGCAGCATGACTATGGAGGTCATGTCGATGGCAAAGTCCCTTGAGATATTAAAGAAGCAAACATTCACTCATACATACATGTCCAGCGACTCTATGAGCATGATACAGAAGAAAAAGACAGGCTTTGTATGAAGGCAATGGATGCAATTATTACAAAACACGACAATCCAGTCACTCCCTTTCATCTTTGTCCTCAGTCATTCTAGGGTGAAGGGCAATGAGAGATCGGATGCACTGGTGGGCAATGCTACGATTGAGAATGGGTCTTCTATGGATAAAAGCGACATCATCAATGCTCTAAGAGAAAACATACGCTCTGAAGGTTTCAACGAACAAGATTAAGGGTATTCTCTATCTCGGTTGCGCAAGTTGTGCATACCGATAGGTGCGGCACGACGGAAGTACCATGAGAGACACCCCAGTAGATACATCAACCAACACAGTACTGGAGTTGTTAATCTAAACACACTGAAATAGATGCCTGGCAAGAGATCGAATAAATTATGGACATATCTGATGTGCGATGAAGATAATCCTCAAATGAACAATGAATACTCTGTGTTATGAGATTATAGTTATCATGTGCATGGTACTTATGCATTGACACTACATCGCTTGCGCTGTCATTGCCTGGTGTAATGTTGTAGCATACACCTGGCGCTGAATACAAAATGACATGATTCACATGTCATATTCCTATGAGATACAGTTAACCCCCGACTTAACAACGGACTGATATGGAGAGCGAGTCGCTTTAACGTGGTGGACAGTGCATTCATTTCTTTGGCGTTTGGTCTGGGTTCAATTCCACAATGGGAAAGGCATTTTTTTACAGCCAGTTATCTTTGATGTCATTTAAAGTTCTAGATACATCTATGTGTTCTCTTCTCTTCCCATGGTATTTGAAAGACGTGTCTGTAACACTTATATTCAAAAGTATATATATGTCTATCCACTGCTATATTCAATGTTCATGTTTCATACCTTAACTTTACCACTGAAATATCATGCTCCTATTTGCACATATTTCTTATACAACAATTTCATAGCGACAAGTTTATCAACTCCGCTAGTGAGCATCGCGGTATAAATTTGTGAATAATGACATTTTCATTTACCTTAATATTTCTATCAGACTATCATCTCCACTAACTTTTGTACATTCTCTTGTTTCTTATTTCCTTGAGATTCCAATATAAAACTCATCTTGTTGTACAATTAATAAGTCTTCTTAACAAAAGGGTATGCGCATCAAACCTATCTTTCCTTAAGCTCTTGTTTCATTGATGTCTGTTAAGTTAATTCCATCAGTCCTTCATTAGTGATACTGTCTTACATCTTGCATCTTTTTTGACAGTGCTGTTAGTGTTTTCGTTCTTATATCTGTATATAAAGAATTACTTTATATTTGGTTTTTAAATCCATAACTTTGTATTGTACTTGATGTCTTGTTATTCTCATATATGAACCAATACACTACACGCTTGGTCTATGTCTTGTATTACTATTTCAATATCCTTATTTATTCATCTATTCATATCTATGTAGTTGTCACGATATAAACAAGATATATATGTGAATCTATCTATATCCATAAGAAACTGGACAGCTTTGAGAATAAATGTCTACGAAAATTATTAAAAGTAAAATGGAGTGATTTCGTTTCTAACAACAAAGTGAGAGATAGAACACACCAACAACCCTTACAAATATTATAAGAAATGAAGGTGGAAATATTTAGGTCATGTTCTTAGATCAGACGAAAAGAGACTAAATCGACAAGTCCTTATGTGGTCACCAGTTGGGAAAAGAAAACGTGGAAGACCAAAGACCACTCTTCGAAGAACCATCCAACAAGAAAGTAAACTATTGGGATGTAAAACCATACAAGATCTCCAACTGCTAGCAAAGAACCGTATCACATGGAGATCTAAAACCTCTGCCCTATGTGCCGCCTTTGCACGAAAGGAACAAACTAACTAACTATCTATATCCTCTTCATGTCCCGATTGATACATAATGCTTTCACAAGAGATTTTTACTGTTGCCGTTCTGCTACCTTTCTACCAACCGTCTTCCACGTCAGGTCATACTCCTTCAACTTTCTCTCCACACTTATTCTCCATGTTTCCTTTGGACGTTCAGACTTTCCTTTCCCATATTTGGAGATGCCCATATTAGCTCGTACATATTTCTGTTAGGAAGTTGTTGGGTTTTTATTTTATCACCCGCTATGAATTCAGGCGTAGTCATGGCGGATAATATGTCGCCACTGGCTGGTTTTTGTACGAAGACTTGCTTTCCTTATCATCTGTATCCCTCGCCATTCAGGCTAGTTTTACTCAGATTGATTGATTGATTGATTGATTGATTGATATGATATGACCATCATCATTGCACTTCGGTGAGTAGCCATGTGTGCTTCGATTTCTTTCTTACACAGGAAGATCTCAGCACGAACTCCGTAGCATTGGCGTGGGTCCCCGATGTAATTTTGAAGATGGTGAAGACATTAAGTTTTACTCAGACTTCAGGAGTACTTGTAATTTAGAACCATTAGGTAAAGAATAACGATTTCATGTACTCCATTCATGTAGTCTAGTGTACATGGACAACTTTCTTCTCTCTCAAACATGCCTTGAACCTTGGAAGTTCCACTGCCTGCTGTAACTAGTACAGCGTGTTATCATCATCGCTATCAGAGATCCCAATGTGAGTTAGTAATATACCACCTGTGACAGGTAGATTTACTAGGCAGAAACCAGTTAGCAATTTTCCGTTTACGTTCATGTAGTCACACCTCTTGTGGGAAGAATTAGTGTAATTAATATGTATATGGATGAGACAGGTGATACGGATATGAAATATAACTGATAAATAACACATGCCAACACGGACAATATTGTAAATACGACATTGCTAGTGTATGTAATATTATTTATATTTGTGATTACTGCTCCAGTTTGAGAGTAAATAAGGGTACTCTATATGTGAACATGAGTGATAAAATCAGAGAAATGTCTGGTCAACAACTAGTAACAACTGTTGAAAGAAAGAGAAGATGGAGATATGTTGAGCATACTGTAAGAATAACGTATAATCGTTCGCTTATCGACACAGACAAATTAAGGTAGTAGGTTCATACCAAAACTCGACGTTCCACAGGTGAGGAAAGAAATTGGCCGTCCTACCTCCTGCACACTGAAAATCATTACATATCTTGTACATGACATCACCACCAACCATAGTAAACGATTCGTTAATATTCTAGGCACCACTTATATGTTCAATAGTAGGCCATTACTTTCTGAACGGTGGGGTATATTTTACGTTCGTAAAAATTACCGGGAACAAATTTGCTTCCAAATTGCCCGCCGCGATGTTTGAACCAAGTTCTTTTTTGTTGTGATCGAGTTCACTACAACGAAGTCACAGACGTCCACACTAGGGGGCTAGAAATGGGAAGGAACAGGCACTTCATATCTTAGGTAAATTAAAATACTACGATAAATTGTATTTATTTAGTCACCCCTCTACTCTAGCATTGTTAATTATCTATCACTATCGTTGTTTACTATCTTGACATTTAAGTCTCAAAGAACACACACAACAAATAGTCAGCCAATACTTCATTTCTCACATCCTTACTTCATCTTTGTCTTTTTCATCATTCTCATTTGTGAGTACATAACATTGAATCAGTGGCAGCTCATGATCCTTTTTGTTGGTGGGGCCAGACTCAAATTTTCGGGAAAAATTTTGTTTTTGGGTTAGGTTATATTTTAATTTATTAACTAATAAATGGGTTGTGAAAGTTGGAAATCAACAAAGAAAATTGATAAGAAACTGGACAGCTTTGAGAATAAATGTCTACGTAAATTATTAAAGTAAATGGAGTGATTTGTTTCTAACAACACAGTGAGAGATAGAACACACCAACAACCGTATCAAATAATATAAGAAACGAAGGTGAAAATATTTAGGTCATGTTCTTAGATCAGACGAAAGAGACTAAATCGACAAGTCCTTATGTGGTCACCAGTTGGGAAAGAAAACGTGGAAGACCAAAGACCACCCTTCGAAGAACCATCCAACAAGAAAGTAAACTATTGGGATGTAAACCATACAAGATCTCCAACTGCTAGCAAAGAACCGTACCACATGGAGATCTAAAACCTCTGCCCTATGTGCATTTGCAAAGAACAAACTAACTAACTAACTAATAAATACACGTTACACATTATTTTTGGTAGGCCTGGCCCCACTGGCCCTTAATGACGAGCCGCCACTGCATTGAATGATATTCTGTATTGCTAGTTTCATATTCAATTTTCTTCTCACGGCTTTGTTTCATTTTTGGATGATACTCTACGAGTTATTTTCCTAGTCCCTTCCTCAAATTGGCTGATATCCCATCTAGAATATATGATGGTCTCCTTTTATGCCAGTTATAGTTTGTTCATATCGTATCTATCCGCCATGCTGATGCCCATATACATGCAATTTGTAATTATGAATTCCCTAGTATTACCTGGGTAGTCTTAGTTGTTTCCACATTGTATCAATAATTTTAGACAATATAATGAAATACTTGTAAGTTAACAAACTACAGGTAGATCACAAACTACAGCTAGTATCTAATAAACTACAGGTAGATCACAAACTACATCTGGTTTCTAATAAACTACAGGTAGATCACAAACTACATCTGGTTTCTAATAAACTACAGGTAGATCACTACAGCTGGTGTCTAATAAATTACAGGTATATCCTACAGCTGTGTCTAATAAACTACAGGTAGATCACAAACTACAGGTAGATCACAAACTACAACTGGTATCTAACAAACTACAGGTAGATCACAGATCACAGTTGGTGTCTAACAAATTACAGGTATATCAGCACAGCTGGTATCTAACAAACTACAGGTAGATCACAAACTACAGCTGGTGTCTAACAAACTACAGGTAGATCACTACAGCTGGTATCTAATAAATTACAGGTAGATCGCTACAGCTGGTATCTAACAAACTACAGGTAGATCACTACAGCTGGTATCTAATAAACTACAGGTAGATCACAACATACAGGTAGATCACAATACTACAGCTGGTATCTAATAAACTACAGGTAGATCACAAACTACAGCTATTATCTAACAAACTACAGGTAGATCACAAACTACAGCTGGTACCTAATAAACTACAGCTGGTATCTAATAAACTACAGGTGGATCACTACAGCTGGTGTCTAATAAACTACAGGTAGATCACAAACTACAGGAAGATCACAAACTACAACTGGTATCTAACAAACTACAGGTAGATCACTAGAGCTGGTGTCTAACAAACTACAGGCAAATCACAAACTACAGCTGGTATCTAACAAACTACAGGTACATCACAAACTACAGCTGGTATCTAACAAACTACAGGTAGATCACAAACTACAGCTGGTATCTAATAAACTACATGTAGATCACAAACTACAGGTAGATCACAAACTACAGGTAGATCACAAACTACAGGTAGATCACAAACTACATCTGGTATCTAATAAACTACAGGTAGATCACTACAGCTGGTGTCTAACAAACTATAGGTAGATCACTACAGCTGGTGTCTAACAAACTACAGGTAGATCACTACAGCTGGTGCCTAACAAACTATAGGTAGATCACTACAGCTGGTATCTAACGAAGTACAGGTAGATCACAACCTACAGCTGATATCTAACAAACTACAGGTAGATCACTAAAGCTGGTATCTAACAAACTACAGGTAGATCACTACAGCTGCTGTCTAATAAACTACAGGTAGATCACAAACTACAGGTAGATCACAAACTACAACTGGTATCTAACAAACTACAGGTAGATCACTAGAGCTGGTATCTAACAAACTACAGGTAGATCGCTACAGCTGGTATCTAATAAATTACAGGTATATCACAAACTACTGGTAGATCACAAACTACAGGTAGATCACAAACTACAGGTAGATCACAAACTACAAGTAGATCACAAACTAAAGGTTAACATTATTCTAAATGCACACAAAAACCAGTGGGGTGTTAACATTATTCTAAATGCACACAAAAACCAGCGGGGTGTTAACATTATTTTAAGTGCACACAATTACCAGCAGGAAAGTTTACATATTTTGGCTTTTAAAAAAAATAAAACTACCGGTAATGAAATTCGTAATATAAACATAATTTGTACACATATACAACTAACACATAGAAGCATCAAATGTATTGGTCAGTAGTATGAATCACGAACACACGCTCTGTGTCTGGCTTGTAAAGTGAAATTGATGACGTTTTTTAGTATAGAAAAACAATGGATGCTAGTAACACATATCACGTGATAATGCAAGGTCCTTTCAGAGAAAATAACATGTCGCTTTTTTGTGTCAAATATAACAGCTTCACTATCATCATCTACGTTTAATAAAATGTTGTTATAAGTTTATATCGCCTCAATAAGGTACAATTATTCTTTAATATATTACTACATTTAATCCAAACAGTATTTTTTTCTCATTCGTCATATTAATAAGTGCATAATATGCATACATTGCGCCTCAAAGATCAATGTTACTCCGATACAGTGGATACAAAACTGAAGACTGTCCCCTCAAAAGTGGACCTCAGCAATAACAAAGTCGACGGAAAACACAGTTTATGAAGCACACACAAAACCCTGTTCTAGAAATCCTGACGATGTAAGGCAAAACAGGATATGAGAAAAGAAGAAAGGTGCATATGTTTTGAACAAAGATATATAAAATTATACGAATCATCTCTGTCATCTTACCACAGGGTTTGACCGAATGTTGAAATTTGATGCCTCGGAAAGATGACATCCGACGAAAAAACATAGCAGCTGCGCTCGCACTCATTGTCATTGATGAAAAGTGTTCGAATCTGTGAAAAGTGTATATCTCTTTACTATGACCGTACTGTTTGACACTCAACGTAGTAACATATTCATCTGCAATGACTAACTCTAAACAAAGTACACACACGTGCAGTCGAACACACCAGAGTGACTTGCTCACACGGATATCGGCAGTCGAACACACCAGAGTGACTTGCTCACACGGATATCGGCAGTCGAACACACCAGAGTGACTTGCTCACACGGATATCGGTAGTCGAACACACCAGAGTGACTTGCTCACACGGATATCGGTAGCACAATAATATACTAGCAAATATCTGATTATCGACGCGATAACAGCCTCCGCCGCAAGTAGTTTCATAAACCATTGACGTACAATAATTATCTAACCTTTATTGGCCCCTTGGGTAAAGTTGACCTCCAAGCGGTTGATCAAAAGGGCTAGGTCATATAATTATAAATTTGTTACAGCAGACCAGGTCAATACAGAAAGAAGTAAATATATTCATAAGTTATTTTCATGTGCATGTGTTAGTTAGTATGAGAAATTGTTAGTATGTAGTGTTTGGTTTAGTATGAGAATGTGTTTGTATGTAGTGTTTGGTTTAGTATGAGAATGTGTTTGTATGAAGTGTTTGGTTTAGTATGAGAATGTGTTTGTATGTAGTGTTTGGTTTAGTATGAGAATGTGTTTGTATGTAGTGTTTGGTTTAGTATGAGAATGTGTTTGTATGTAGTGTTTGGTTTAGTATGAGAATGTGTTTGTATGTAGTGTTTGGTTTAGTATGAGAGTGTGTTTGTATGAAGTGTTTGGTTTAGTATGAGAGTGTGTTTGTATGAAGTGTTTGGTTTAGTAGGAGAATGTGTTTGTATGAGTGTTTAGTTTAGTATGAGAATGTGTTTGTATGAAGTGTTTGGTTTAGTATGAGAATGTGTTGTAAAGTGTTTGGTTTAGTATGAGAAATGTGTTGTAAAGTGTTTGGTTTAGTATGAGAAGTGTTTGTAGTAGTGTTTGGTTTAGTATGAGAATGTGTTAGCTGTATGAATTAGGTTTAGTAGTTTGGTTTAATGAGAATGGTTGTAAAGTGTTTGGTTTAGTATGAGAATCGTGTGTATGAAGTGTTTGGTTTAGTATAGAGAATGTGTTATATAGTTTGGTTTAGTATGAGAATGTGTTTGTAGTTAGTGTTTGTTAGTATGAGAATGTGTTTGTATGAAGTTTGGTAGTTTTTGTTAGATGAGAACATGTTTGTAAGTGAAGTGCTTGGTTTAGTATGAGAATGTGTTTGTATGTAGTGTTTGGTTTAGTATGAGAATGTGTTTGTATGAAAGTTTTTTTAGTGTTTATTTAGTATGAGAATGTTTATGAAGTAGTTTGGTTTAGTATGAGAATGTGTTTGTAATGTAGTGTTTGGTTTAGTATGAGAATGTGTGTCTGAAGTGTTTGGTTTAGTATAGAAGTGTTTGAGAAGTGATGCGTTTAGTGTTGGTTAGTAGAGAACGTGTTTGTATGAATGTTGGTAAATAGGTATGAGAATGTGTTATGAGTGTTTGGTTTAGTATGAGAATGTTTTGTATGAAGTGTTTGTTTAGTGGTGGTTTAGTATGAGAATGTGTTTGATGAAGTGAGTTGTTTATGATGAGAATGTTTGTATGTGGTGTTTGGTTTAGTATGAGAATGTGTTTGTATATATGTGTTGTTTTAGTATGAGAATGTATTTTATTATGTTTAGTTTAGTATGAGGTGTTTTAGAAGTGTTTGGTTTAGTATGAGAACGTGTTTGTAAGGAAGTGTTTGGTAGTATGAGAATGTGTTTGTATGTAGTGTTTGGTTTAGTATGAGAATTGTTTGATGAAGAGTGTTTAGTTTAATAGACAAATGTGTTTGTATGTAGTGTTTGGTTTAGTATGAGAATGTGTTTGAAATAAATGTTTGTTTAGTATGAGACTGTGTTTAAGAGAAGTGTTTCGTTTAGTATGAGAATGTGTTTGTATGTAGTGTTTGGTTTAGTATGAGAATGTGTTTGTATGTAGTGTTTGTTTAGTATGAGAATGTGTTTGTATGTAGTGTTTGGTTTAGTATGAGAATGTGTTTGTATGAAGTGTTTGGTTTAGTTTTTGGTTTAGTATGAGAAGTGTTTGTATAAGTGTTTGGTTTAGTATGAGAATGTGTTTGTATGTAGTGTTTGGTTTAGTATGAGAATGTGTTTGTATGAAGTGTTTGGTTTAGTGGTTGGTTTAGTATGAGAATGTGTTTGTATGAAGTGTTTGGTTTAGTATGAGAATGTGTTTGTATGTAGTGTTTGGTTTAGTATGAGAATGTGTTTGTATGTAGTGTTTGGTTTAGTATGAGAATGTGTTTGTATGTAGTGTTTGGTTTAGTATGAGAGTGTGTTTGTATGAAGTGTTTGGTTTAGTATGAGAATGTGTTTGTATGAAGTGTTTGGTTTAGTATGAGAATGTGTTTGTATGTAGTGTTTGGTTTAGTAAGAGAATGTGTTTGTATGAAGTGTTTGGTTTAGAGTGAAATGTGTTTGTATGTGTGTTTCTTTAGTATAGAATGTTTTGAATGAAGTGTTTGGTTTAGTATGAGAATGTGTTCTGTATGAAGTGTTTGGTTTAGTATGAGAATGTGTTTGTATGAAGTGTTTGGTTTAGTATGAGAATGTGTTTGTATGTAGTGTTTGGTTTAGTATGAGAATGTGTTTGTATGTAGTGTTTGGTTTAGTATGAGAATGTGTTTGTATGTAGTGTTTGTTTAGTATGAGAATGTGTTTGTATGTAGTGTTTGGTTTAGTAAGAGAATGTGTTTGTATGAAGTGTTTGGTTTAGTATGACAATGTGTTTGTATGTAGTGTTTGGTTTAGTATGAGAATGTGTTTGAATGAAGTGTTTGGTTTAGTATGAGAATGTGTTTGTATGAAGTGTTTGGTTTAGTATGAGAATGTGTTTGAATGAAGTGTTTGGTTTAGTATGAGAATGTGTTTGTATGTAGTGTTTGGTTTA
The DNA here is from genome assembly GCA_020796225.1 of Arion vulgaris. Classification (NCBI taxonomy): domain Eukaryota; kingdom Metazoa; phylum Mollusca; class Gastropoda; order Stylommatophora; family Arionidae; genus Arion; species Arion vulgaris. The sequence goes on from CM036756.1 coordinate 77,762,186, forward strand.
GTATGAGAATGTGTTTGTATGTAGTGTTTGGTTTAGTATGAGAATGTGTTTGTATGTAGTGTTTGGTTTAGTATGAGAATGTGTTTGTATGTAGTGTTTTGTTTAGTATGAGAATATGTTTGTATGTAGTGTTTGCTTTAGTATGAGAATGAGTTTGCCCTTTAAAACATTTTAATAATAAATTTATGTTGACAGAAAACAATACTTTATTTTCCATTAACTGCTTTTATTTTAAACACTTTTGAAATCACACAAACAAGACGATTGTTATATTTTACCATACATTAATTACACCTATTGTTCTTTGTGATACACTTTAGGAAAAAAAGCAATTTTATTGCATAAATAGTAGTCTACTCAGGGGCGGCTCGTCATTAAGTGCCAGTGGGGCCGGGCCCTACCAAAAATAATGTGTAACGTGTATTTATTATTTTATAAATAAACAAATAACAACCCATATCCATGATTTTTCCAAACAAATATTTGTCTGGCCCCACCAGCAAAAATAGTCAGGAGCCCCCACTGAGTCTACTGTTTATTTACTCAAGCTGTTAAAACTTAAATAAATGATGGATACATAGATTAGACATGTTTACAAATATATATAGAAATTAAATAGAAAAAGACTTCTGGTACTAATAAACAAAGTATACTGGCACATTGAGTCACACTGAAAATTTATGACGAGTGCAGAGAGAGAGGAAGAGAGCACGCAAAAGCTGAAGGGGCGGCATCAAGAACATTATGAAAAGGAATAACAGCTTACAAAGTACGTTAGAATAAGCACATACCAGATCACTAGCCACCCCATCCCCCTTCCCAGCACTTCTAAAAAGAAGTAAATGGTGAAAGAGAAGAGGATACAGTCCCGGCAAATAGTCAAACGTGCAACCAATATATAAGCAGATAATAATAATAATTCCTCTCGTACGTTATACGTTACATAGACCTGCAAGTAATTTCTCCATACCGCTCTATCCTGGGCAACTCGCTCAATCTCATCCATGGAACTGAAACCGATATGTCTTGCCTCTCTCAGCAAAGTTCGTTTCAGGTCTCCTTAGGTCGTCCTCTCTTTCTTGAACCCTTTGCATCCCACTTCGATGCCTGCTTTGATATTCGTTGATCATTTCTCCTCAAGGTGTGTCCAACATATCTCCATCTTCTCTTTCTTAAAACAGTTGTCACTAGTGGTTAACCAGACATATCTCTGATTTCATCACTTCTCCTGAATTCGTTCCATTTATATATATATAAGCAGTTAATTAGACATAATACACATTTAATCGACAAATGTGAAGCGTCTGGTTGAATGGATTAGAGATCGGCTCCCGTGTACGAGACCCGTGTTCAATCCACGGTAAGACCAATGAGTATTTTTTTCTGTCGAGGGCATAAAGAAAACATCCTAACCTGAACAGTTTGGCGACGACTGTATTAGCCATGTGGCTATTAAATCCACAGACTCATGTCCTGCCTGTTCTACACCGCCCTAAAAAGCGGTATTACAGACAGTAACAACAGTAACGATATTACAGACAGTAACGACAGTAACGAATAGACAGACAGACAGATCCACCGACCATGTGGTTGTTGTGATGAGGAGAGAGGGTAGTGGATAAAACGGTTAGACGGTTAGGGAGTTAGATTGTTTATTGAACTAACATCGCATGGTGTGAAGCCATTATGTGTATGTGGATGGCTCTGTGACGGGAGGTAAAGTGCTCTCTCTAGCATTATGTGTATGGATGGTCTCTGTGGCAGGAGGGTAATGTACTCTTCTCTAGCTTCAAAGGTACTAGGTTCGTTCCAAGCGTGGAGCGAATGAGCTATATATCCAGAAATTAATGAAAAATGAAGGTGAGAAAATAATGAAGACCAATTGTAGTAGACATTTCATGTCAAAATGACAAATATACAATCAACCAATGAGAAACATGGATGGATAATAGCACAATTTTCACTTTAGTTATGACGTCAGATAAGATCAGATTGAGATTTGATTGGCTAGTAGTTTGTCTTGTTTTTAAGTAACACATCGCTCAATTGCTTTCATTTATCAAACTGAACAATAGGTTCACCGAATACATTAAACGGCACATATTCAGTGGTTTGGACATTTAATGAGGATGGAATATAACCAGGGGCGGCTCATTAAGGGCCAGTGGGGCCCGGCCCCACCAAATATTTTGAGTTACGTGACTATTAATTTTATAAATTATTTGTTCATAATCATTTTTTCACGTGATACTAATTAGCTTAATAGTTGAATATAACGCATAAAATATCACAGTCTGAGATCTGAAATTCAGCATCTTTCCTCCTAAATAGTATACTCCTGTGGTCATTAGGGCAGTTAGGTCCGGTCACCCAAACCAAAAATGAGTAACGTGTACTTATTACTTCATAATATATTTCTTCATAAATATTACTTAACTGACAACGGATTACCTTTGAAAGTTGAATATATAACATCAAAATATAAATATTGTATAATAATAACATAACATTTATAATAATATCTAAAATATCTCTTTAAAAGTATTATATACAATCTGAATACAGTCACGCATATTGAGCACTATTTTTTCGGTAGTTCATTTTAAGTGCCTATCTAGATGTAAAATTGCGACTTTGACCTTGACGTCTACTGCAAATAATTGTCAAAATAATCACGTCATTTCCATTCTGCGAGTGGCTAACGTATTCTTACGCGTCAACTCATTTCTTGATTAAATAGTCCTTTCAAATATCCATTGAATCACGAATTATATATCAAAATAGTATAGAATTATTTAAAAAATAATAGAGATAAGTTACTAATCATCATAGAATAGTTTGTTAATCGCCCATTCCATGAATAAACATTTGTCAACGACAATGTACTTTCACTTTCACTTTCGTTTACACAGCTGACAAGTTTACGAAGAGAGATTATATTTTACAAAATCACCCAACATGTATATAGCCGCGCTGACGGAATAGATAAGTAAGTGTAGTCTGTAACGCGGGTAACGCGAGTGCAATTCAGGTAGATGGTATTTTAAAAAAATCTTCTCTGGGCACTCACGTCGTTTGATGTGGCCGAAATATTTAATTGCCTTTGATTTTATGTTCTTTAATAGCCAACGTTTGGATGTAGGGAATGGACATTTGATGAGGCAGTAAAAAGATATGTGTGCTTTTGAATATGGGTGTTGCAGAGGAGACCTCCGTGTGCCATGGACAGAGCGGAGAGCAAGCGAATCTATGCAGAAGGAACTCAGGGTCAGAGAAAGCTGGCTAATGCTACAGATGGGAAAGAGAGAATTGAGATATTTTGAACATATGGATAGACACGTGGGCTGGAGAGAACGGTACGGAGGTAGGCAAAGAGAGGAGTAGGATCACGGAGAAGATGGATTCGGGATGTAACTGATGGTTTAACATGATGGCTGCAGAGGCAGAACATCTGGCCTATGAGAGAGAGAAATTCCGGATTACTATTGAGGTGGCAAAGTTCTGCTCAGGACAAGCTATTTGATAATGATGATGAATAGCCAACTCTCTTTAATATTAAGCTGTTGCCGAACAGAGGCATTTGTTCTTTTCTTGAAAGAGGGAATAACTTGCCGGAATAGACACATAATAGTAATTAGTCCAAAAACCATGATTTTTCCGAAAATGTTGCCTGTCCCCTCCAAGAAGAATGACCACGAGCCGCCACTGATTCCAGTATAGGATGTCCGGTAGAACGGATAAGCAGAATACGTAAGCGTTCTGCTATCGACTCGGACACAAGAGGTATGTGAGTTCAAACCACACTAGACGTTCAAAATTTGAGAACAGAAATTGACACTCCTACCCCCTGTACTATAGGGACAAGAAATATTAAGTGACAGGTACCCTCAGGTTTGAAAAGGCTTCGCAACATTTTATTTTACTATATAGAATATACGGTACATTTAGTCCCTATAACTAGATGCTCTGAAACAACCGATTATAGACACCGTTGTTAGCCAGACTGAAATATCGTAACTTCTGTTGAAAAATGAGACAAACATATAATGAACAGAGATGCAGTTTCATTTTGACATCATCGATTTGCGATCAAGTCAGCAGAGACACAGCATGTTTTCCAGCACAAACATGCACAATAGAAGAAAAAAAGAAACTACATATCGAGAGAAATATGAGAAAGGCAATTGTGTTGCAAACGAGCTATTGTTGGACGTTATGTATGCACGTTGACGGCAGACTCGGGGGGAGATCAATTGAATGTAGTGTTTGGGAGATATATATATTATAGAATAGGTGTAAGTTTAGAGAAAATAAAATGTAGTGTTTATGAAATTTAGATATTATAGAATAGATGCAAGTGTAAAGTAGAGAAATTAAAATTGTAGTGTTTGGAAAATATAGATATTATAGAATAGGTGTAAGTTTAGAGAAAATAAAATGTAGTGTTTGTGAAATATAGATATTATAGAATATATGCAAGTGTAGAGTAGAGTAAATAAAATGTAGTGTTTGTGAAATACAAGATAGTATAGAATTTATATATATATATATATATATATATATATATATATATATATATATATATCTAACATGATCACTTCAATTTCTCTAACAAATGTGGCGGTCTGTCTATAATCACTCTGGTAGTGATACATTTTGTCTTTAACACTTTTTATTTTTGAAAAAACTAGGAAAATTATTTTCTTTCTCTCGTAACAAGAAATTTGGTTTCTCTTCCTGATCTGGTAGCCCTGACATACTTAATGATTCCATTGCTACTCACACTTTTATTTCAATTTACACACATGCGACCTATATCGTTTAACACCTGTCTGTGTCGACTACAGCTTACTTTAAGAGACAGGGCATCGATCGTCCGCAGGGTTATTTAATGAAATATGAAGTAGAGATTGATATGTGTCAGGGAACAGCCTAACTCATTCAAGGGACACATTCACCAGCCTATGTAGGACTAACTCAGTGAGGCCATTATAGTTTAGCCAGTCATTCTACAGGGTGTTCAACTTAAAAGCAGCCTATGAATGGAGCTAATCTGGCATATATGTATGGAAATGAGAAGGTTCAGTTATGACGTAGTATAGGTCAAGGTTGTGTGATGGTGTGTAATTGTAGTGCGGGAAGGGGCGATGAACAAATGTGACGTAGGACGAGCTAGTCAGAACCGGTTTAAATAGTACATAAACACAACGCTATATGTTATCTGGCAACTTTCCATTTGTCAATGGGGCTGCAATTATCTTGAACACCCTGTAGTTTGTAATATCTCGCTCTTAACTCAAGTATTATCGTGACCCTGGTGTCATAGGTGATCCTAGTAACCACATACAATCTAAAAGGTTTAAAGGTTTTAAAGCCGAAGGATTTGACTTCATTGCACCGGGTTTTACCCCATATGGCTCGGTCCCTCTCCGCAGAAATGGCAAGCCATCTGCCAAGAGTATTTCACAAAGCACGAACTCCGTAGCTCCAACAACAATTCTAGGGGTCTCTGGAAAAAACTGCACTCGTGAACAGAAGGCCGCGGTCCGGATTCGAACCCACGACCTTCGACTCACAGGGCAAAGAGCTTAACCACCTTAGCCCCAGAGACCCCTCACAGACATAAAATCTATGTATTTGTAACAGACACAGATCTCATCACGGACATAAATAAATAGATAATCAAACAATAACAACAATGTTACCAGTGCCAAACTTGGACACTGACATCAAATGACAGAAGAAAACTAATCACGACAGAGATGAAGTGTCTTCACAGAATGCTGGGATTAACAACAAGAGACCGATTGAGAAATGAAGTCATCAGGAAAAAGTGGTAAGTAAACATCAGTACTGAACTTTATCAAGAAACAACAAATTAAATTGTTCGACCACATAAGCAGATTACCAACAGACAGTGCACCTCAAAGAGCGATGTTGCTCCGATACAATGGATACAAAGCAAAACGCCGGCAGCGCTAAAGATGGACCTCAGAGATAACAGAGGAGACGAAAGACACTATTTATGAAGCACACATCAAAGTCCGTTCTAGAAATCTCTTCTTATCATGACGATGTGAGACAAAACAGGATTGGAGAAAAGAAAGCAAAATACAACAATATTTGGAAGAAATATGACAACAATATTTGGAAGAAATATGACAACAATATTTGGAAGAAATATGACAACAATATTTGGAAGAAATATGACAACAATATTTGGAAGAAATATGACAACAATATTTGGAAGAAATATGACAACAATATTTGGAAGAAATATGACAACAATATTTGGAAGAAATATGACAACAATATTTGGAAGAAATATGACAACAATATTTGGAAGAAATATGACAACAATATTTGGAAGAAATATGACAACAATATTTGGAAGAAAGACAACATATTTGAAGAAATATGACAACAATATTTGGAAGAAATATGACAACAATATTTGGAAGAAATAATAGAAACAATATTTGGAAGAAATATGACCATTGCAATGCTCTATGTTTGCAAAACAAGGATTTCATAGATCAATATCAACAACATAGTTTATTACTGCTCTTGAACTTTCACTTCTGTACTATTTATGCTGCAAGACATATACAACTATATTTTAATTTATTTTTTAAAAACCCTTTGTTGCCTTGTGAGTCGAAAGTCGTGGGTTCGAATCCGGACCGCGCCGTTATGTTCACGAATGCATTTTTTCCAGAGACCCCTAGGATTGTTGCTGGAGCTACGGAGTTTGTGCTTTGTGAAATACTCTCCGCAGGTGGCGTGCCATTTCTGCGGAGAGGGACCGAGCCAGATGGGGTAAAACCCGACGAAGTCAATCCTTCAGTTTTATGTGGTATATAGGTTAATACGATGATAAGTCCGTATTTTTCATTGGCTGTCGGCGCGCGATGTGTGATGTATTCAACATCATGCTGGCCGCCTTTACCTCCCAGTGCTTTCCAATTTTATCATAGTTATTTTATGGATATGATTTTATATAGTTATTATATATGATTTATTATGATTTTATTGATAGATTTATTATAGTTATTATATATGATTTATTATGTTATTTTATGATATGATTATCATAGTTAAATTATGCGTTTTTTAAAACTTAATTCGTGCGCTGGACTCACAGATTAAATGCAGATAGATTCAAGTCCTGAATGCCCATACAACATGCTGTAAAATTATATATAGTATTGACAATTTTAAAAATGGAAATGTAAGCTTGAAAACTAGTGCTTTAGTAATGATTAACGCCCGAGTGGTTACCAGGGCCCAAATTTGGGGTATAAAGAATGGAACCACTGTTACCTGACATGCAAACAGTGTCGTAAGAGGCGACTAGGAGGTTTGGATGAAATCGGATGCACGTGTCCTAAACGTGTAGAAGTCTATGCGTTTAGGGGCCTACCAAACCAATGTGCAACGTAAACACGTTCTTGACAAAGATCAAACATATCACAAAGAGTGATTAAAATTGGTGTAAAGAACGAACGCAAAGAAGAAGAAGCAGAGTATTGATTAACTATTTAGAGAAGTTTTCCGTGAAGTTTTATTCATCAAAGTCGAAATGGCATGTATCCAGTTTATTAGTAGTAATGACATTTTACCACCCCCCTTCCTTCCTCCTTAACCATCTCGGATAACACCCATATTGTGAGCCCTATTCTTGGATAGGATATTCTATTGCGCAACTGCACGTCGTGGCTGAGCCCTGACACGAAACATACAATGAATAATTGAACAAGATCTCATGGCTCTCTGGTCATGATTTTCACGATTATATATGATGATGATGGATCTTTTCACACGAGCTAATGGAACGCTTCACTTTATATAGAAAATTCACTTTGCTAGAACGAGATACGATGTGAATCATTTAGGCGTTGTTTCTGGTTCTGAAAACTCAGACCAAAGCTGGACTTCATTCTGACACGCTTGGTTCATTGAAAGTAGAAATACCCATTTATGATCTTTAAACCAAACTGTCTGTCATTTGTAATTCTTGAGTCTACGCTGTGTTATGAGATAGCTGTATAAAACCACATTTATGATCTTCTGATTAATCCATTATAGGAGTCATCTGTCATTTGATCTATGGTTTATAGGAGTCTATGGGGCTGTGTTTATAGGAGTCTATGGGGCTGTATATATAGGAGTCTATGGGGGCTGTATATATAGGAGTCTATGGGGCTGTATTTATAGGAGTCTATGGGGGCTGTATATATAGGAGTCTATGGGGCTGTGTTATAGGAGTCTATGGGGCTGTATATATAGGAGTCTATGGGGCTGTATATATAGGAGTCTATGGGGGCTGTATATATAGGAGTCTATGGGGGCTGTATATATAGGAGTCTATGGGGCTGATATATAGGAGTCTATGGGGCTGTATATATAGGGGTCTATGGGGCTGTATATGGGCTAGTAGATTTATTTGAGAAAGAAATCGGGGGTCTCTGTGACTAAATGGTTACACCCTTGACTTGCGAGTAGAAGGTCGTGGTTCGAATCCGGACCCGCCGTTTTGTTCACTAGTGTATTTTGTTTCCAAGAGACCCCCAGGATTATTTTTGGAGCTACGGAGTTCGTGCTTAGTGCAATACTCTCGGCAGGTGGCATGCTATTTCTGCGGAGTGAAACAGAGCCATACGGGATAAAACCCGATGTAATGAAGTTAATCCTTCGGCTTTAAAATCTTTTTCTTAAAGACCACGGAAAAGATGGTTAGATGGCGTAGCAGAATCCTGTGAACGAGCAAAGATAACAATCACACAAGCCACCAGAACAGCACAAGACAAAAACAGAAAACCACGACACTGGGCAACAACCCGGTAACAGTGTGACGACAAAAAAGATGAAGAGAACTTCGATAGCATATTGATTAGTACATCTGCTTCGTAGGACAGTTGTCTAGGGTTCAATTCCGGAGTTGAATCAGGTTTCTCAGGTAAATCGATCCACAATATGATAAAATAATAACACTCGGTAACAAAAGCGATACCAGTGTTTATTTTTTTGGTTCGTGGTGCAATTTGTGGGAAAATTGAGGCGTCCATAACGGCTGGTCAGATATCGTGTTGTATTTTAAAGCGTTAAATAGTAGATTCTCACACTATACTTGTACTTGCATACTTCACAGAAACCATCTGCGCTGATCATATGCATACATTGAAGCAAGGACACTAATCAGGAAGGATAATTAGAATGTATTTGTTGTAGAATTAAGAGTTAGTTAATTTAAAACAAAAGGGAAAGAAGTAACGAGTTGTCAACTGAGCTAATATCTAAAGGAACTCTTCTTATACCACGTAGTATATAGGGTAATACGATGTTAGGCTCGTATTTTTCATTGACCGTCGGCACACGATGGGTGATGTGGTCATATCACGCCGGCCGCCTTTACTTTCTAAGTGCTTTTCCTGGTACTTGAGGCTGGGTAGACATGAGAGCCTTTGAAAATGAAAATCGTGGCATATCCTTTACAGGACTTCACCACCAACAACAGTAAGCGAGTCGTCGATTTTCTAGGCACCACTTGTACGTTCAGTAGTTTGCCATGCTTTTGAACGTTCTATTTTTACCTTTGTAAAAATCCAAGGAAACTAATTTGCTTCAAATTTGCCCGTCACGGAGTTTGAACCAGGTACGCTTGGGTTGTAATCGAGACCACCACATACGCTCACGATCGGAAAAAGTGGCTCACCCTCTGTGAAATTGAACCCGGACCACTTGCCTAAGAAGCGTGTTCACTAACAACTACGCTACTACGGCTCTGGCTAATGAGCTAATATCTAGCAAGATATAAATAACGAATAGAAAACGTTGCTATGGCGATACGGGTAGAAACTCGTTTGGCTTGAAAGGGGAGATAAACTCATTAAAATTATCAAGTGGGTAGTTAACATTTGATTATCTCCTCTTCGTATCATATCTGTCCGGTTAGGTTTCTCTTGTTCATTTCTTGCAGACAATTATTAGTGGACAGTTAGATTGAGTTCCTAGTCCTATCGGAGACGGACGATAAAACATAGGTCCCGTGTTCAATATGAGCACGTAAAAAAATCCTTGTTGGCAATTCAAAATCGAGGTCAGGCTGGAAAACCGCTGCCCGGGCAAAATTCATTAGAAAATGATAGAAATAAAATTCCTACATAAATATATTTACCATCTTCAAAATTACATCGGGGACACTCGCCGGTGTTAGGGAGTTCGTGCACTGCAGCTGAGATCTTTATGTGTAAGAAAGAGAACGGTGCAGACATGGTTATTCATTGAAGCGCAACGATGATGGTTCTATCAATCAATTAATCAGACAGTTATATTGTCAATTATTGCAATAACCACTCATTGTTTTAGCATGGACAGGTTTTCTGTGATGATGATAATAATGAGGGGGAGTTTAGTTACTGAGCTGATGTCATAGCTATCTGGGCAGATCTTTCAGTGTTCAGTCTCCCCCAATATATGTAGAAGTATTTGCTTCCACGTCTCTCTCTCCCTCAACTCCAGCTTATGCTGAAGTACATGAATTCAAATCGTCTCAACTCTACACCACAACAAACGTGTAATTGTACTCATGCTAGGCATCCCTTCTCCCAGCATATGCAATTATACTATGGAAGTCCCCCTTCCCCAGCGTATGTTGTATTTTACTCATGTAAGTCCCTCAGCATATATCGAATTATACGCATGGAAGTCTTTCCTCTAACGCCCCCACCCCCATATGCTCAATTGTTCTCATGGAAGTCTTTCCTCTAACGCCCCCCACCCCCATATGCTCAATTGTTCTCATGGAAGTCTTCCTCCAACGCCCCCACCCCTCATATGCTCAATTGTTCTCATGGAAGTCTTCCATCTAACGCACCCCACCCCCCATATGCTCAATTGTTCTCATGGAAGTCTTCCTCCAACGCCCCCACCCTCATATGCTCAATTGTTCTCATGGAAGTCTTCCTCCAATGCCCCCATATGCTCAATTGTTCTCATGGAAGTCTTCCCTCCAATGCCCCCATATGCTCAATTGTTCTCATGGAAGTCTTCCTGCAATGCCCCCCATATGCTCAATTGTTCTCATGGAAGTCTTCCTGCAATGCCCCCATATGCTCAATTGTTCTCATGGGAAGTCTTCCTCCAACGCCCCCACCCTCATATGCTCAATTGTTCTCATGGAAGTCTTCCTCTAACGCACCCCACCCTCCATATGCTCAATTGTTCTCATGGAAGTCTTCCTCCAACGCCCCCACCCCTCATATGCTCAATTGTTCTCATGGAAGTCTTCCCTCCAATGCCCCCCATATGCTCAATTGTTCTCATGGAAGTCTTCCTCCAATGCCCCCATATGCTCAATTGTTCTCATGGAAGTCTTCCCTGCAATGCCCCCCCATATGCTCAATTGTTCTCATGGAAGTCTTCCCTGCAATGCCCCCCCCCCATATGCTCAATTGTTCTCATGGAAGTCTTCCTCAACGCCCCCACCCCTCATATGCTCAATTGTTCTCATGGAAGTCTTCCATCTAACGCACCCCACCCCCCATATGCTCAATTGTTCTCATGAGTCTCCCTCCAATCCCCCATATGCTCAATTGTTCTCATGGAAGTCTTCCCCAACTTCCCCACTATGTTCAATTGTTCTCATGAAGTCTTCCCTCAATGCCCCATATGCTCAATTGTTCTCATGGAAGTCTTCCCTCAACCCCCCATATGTTCAATTGTTCTCTGAGTCTTCCCCAATCCCCCATATGCTCAATTGTTCTCATGGAAGTCTTCCTCCAACGCCCCCATATGTTGAATTATACTCATGGAAGTCTTCCTCCAACGCCCCCATATGTTCAATTATAGGCATGGAAGTCTTCCCCCAGCATATGCCGTATTTTACACATGCAAGTCTTCCTCCCCAACCCCACCCCATCATATGATGTATTTTACTAATGGAAGTTCCCCCTTTTCTCCAGCATATGTCAAGTATATTCATCCAAGCATGTACTTCTTCCCTTCCCCCTCCCCCGCCCGCCTCTGCGCCTAACCACCATCATATGTCGAAGTATATGTGTGCTGCTGTATTCCATCCATGGATATCTAGTTAAACACACAAACATACTCCATATGCTGCCCCTCATTTACTCAATCTTACTCGTACAACGTTTAATTCTAAACTCCTTCAAACAATGAAGAACAGATTATCCTTCACTTATCTTGTTTTTTATTCAAAACAGGCAGTCGTTGAACAACTTAAGTTCTTTCTGCATATCCATCACCAATACACCGACAATATGATCTTTTAGTACAAGTATGCATGTGCCCTCACTGCCAGAAATATCTGGGTGCCCAGTACAGTTGACCCATATACGATTCTGGAGGTTGAAAACATCGATCGGAGGCATACCCTCCGGAGACATTTGGAATTTCCAAGTATGGTCACAATAACTGATAAATTGAGCTTATTCAATCCATGTTGAACATTGAATCATGATCAAAGACTTCTTTACTTTACTACTAAATATTTCATCATTCGTCCATCAAGCATATATCAAAATAAACAATATATGTTTTAGTTATATGTACGAGTTGCATGCATAGTCTGAGGGACAGATTAGCGTAAAGTGTAAGTGTTCGACTATCCACTTAGCCACAAGAGGATTGTAGGGTCAATTCCACACGTTCCACACGTGAGAAAAAGAATTGGCCCGCCTACCCCCTGCACACTATGGTCTAGAAATATGAAGTTACAGGCACTACACATCTCGAGGTCTGAAAATTCTACGGGAATTTTAATTTACTTTTACAAAGTCTTTAGTTTAAGTATCTTCTAGAAATGGATATCACACACACCGAGGAAACCTCATAACAGCATCACAAGACAGGCTCTCCAATGGAACCCCAGGGAATAGAGGTAAGGAAAACACAGGAACACCTGGAGACGAGAGCTGAAGATGGAATGTAAGAAAATGGGGAGATAGTGGAGAGATCTGGAAAAGATGGTGTTGGATAGGTGTGCTTGGAAGGCCTTGGTTACGGACGTATGTTTTCCTAGGGGCGAAGCGTGAAGAAGAATCTACTCGATGAGAAAATCTCTGAGAGAAGGCACGAAAGATTGAAGAATTTATTACAACAATTTCAATCCTACTACGCAGATCAAGCAACGATCTGCTGGTACAATAGACAAAACTGAAGAGGAAGTGGAACATGTGAAAATTATATTTGAAGAACATCCAAAATGCATTTGGAAGAATATCGATTTCATGTTATATTCCTTTCCTTATTCTGCGATTGGTTTTCCATGCTCAGCTCGGATCTATACAAGACTGCGAGTTGACACGCCTTTACGAATCCAAGTCGACAGCAGAGCTTTTCACAGGGGCACTACAGTTTCTAATATTTGAGCACGAGGATCCTTCAACTTTGGCAGGATCCCCAATAACAGCCCTATCTTGTGTAAATAAATTATCATATTTATCAACAGTGGATTTTGTCCATTACTGTGTATCCAAGCATGTTAGGGCTGACATGTTTAGTTTTCTTGGAGGATTTGTGGTACAATGATGTGCATTATTATTTATTGCGACTTCGTTTGCAAGTTAAGTGTATGTCCTTTTTTATCTTAGCTTACATGCAGTTGTCGGTAGTTTCTTTAAACATATATATGTGTGTGTGACAGTGATCATTAGTAAAGACACATTAATTCTGCAACACACACTTTTTCTATCTAATAATTATAACGATATTATGGAATGCTGAAAATTCTATGGACAGCGAAGAAAACAAATGATGAAGTTTTTAATCATACCTGCACACAAAGAAACCTTATCAAAGGAATAATAATCTGACAATCAAGTTTCTTTGGGCATATAATGCGAAGAGAATGTTTAGAACATTTGGTGACTACAGGTAAAATTCAGGGAAGGAGAGATCGTGGAAGACAGAGGAGAAGATGTTGGATGGTCTGGCATCGTGGTTCGACAAAAGATCAACGTCAGAACTGATTACCTGCACGAAGGATAGAGAGAGAGAAAGAGAGAGAGTTGTAGAGAGACATGAACGCCTAAGCCGAGAGGAATGGCACTTAATTGATTGATTATGGAATACTGCAATAAACTATGTTCCAAATGCGAAACATGATAACACTAGGCAATTTAGTTTTACAAAGCACAATAACAAGCCAAAGCGAAGTTTCGAACAAAATATATTTATCAAGCAAAGTATAAAAGACAAGAGATAACGAAACACAGTTCCCATATGGAACATATCATAGACGCAATGAAAACGTGCAAGGTAGCATTCCAAACTTCTCTTGTAACAACAATAAAAGAAATGTGAATCTTCTTCTTCTTCTTTGCGTTCGTTCTTTGTGATCAATTTTAATCACTCTTTGTAATATGTTTGATCTTTGCCAAGAACGTGTATACGTTGCACATTGGTTTGGTAGGCCCCTAAGTGCATAGACTTCTACAGATTTAGGACACATGCATGCGATTTCAGCCAAACCTCCTTCGTCGCATTTAACCACATGCACGGCAGGTAACAGTGGTTCTATTCTACACACCCTAAGTTTGGGCCCCAGTAATCAGTATACATTGCATTGAGTGTTTAATCAGCCATTACATATCCTATGTTATGATCATATTCAGAAAAACATGAAATTGCAGGAACACTTAGGTGCACCATTTGTAAACGGGAAAAAAAAAATGAAAAACCAGTTTTCGTCGTTTGTTATCAAAACAATCCAAACAAAAAGATTTACATTTCTGACGACGAGGAAACTGAAGCGAAACGTTTAATCCCTTTGATATATCCTTTGATGTTTTCACGTGATGATGGCACATATGCCATCAGTATCAATCAAGTTCTGCCATGAACTGAGAATAAAGTCAACAAAATGATGTCAGCAATGTCGTAATACACCTTTCGATTGATGGTTCGAATGAATAACAACACATTTCTAACTTTTCAATAATTACGTCGTCAATATTTGGTTGACATGTATACCCAGAGTGATACTGAAAGACTGCTCTTCATCAACGTCAACTAAAACAGCTTTGTGTCGATGATTACGTTCACTTAAAAGACGCGATTCTCGTTGACCATAACACAGAAAAATCACGACAAATAAGTGATTCTACCCTTAACAATAACTATCAAGTAATCTGTCATTGTTGAATTTTGTTTCCGCTTTTTTCTATCCTGCAAGGATCAATTTATTTTTATACTATAATATATACAATAAAATGGAATATACAAGGATGCTAATCCTACGCGATGTTGAGTAACAAAGCTAGTCACATGTTAAGAAACATCTTCAATAATGAACATGGCTTTATTTTAAAAAATTCGAAACGTGTATGTATCAGAGAGCAGCAGCAGCGTAGCTATTAGTGAATTTGCTTCTTATGCATACGGTCCTTGTTCAATTCCACAGTAGGAGAGGAATATTTTACCGACTTAATGGCTCGCATGTCGACCCAGCCTCAAATGGGTACCAGGAGAAAGCACTGGAAGTAAAGATGGCCATCGTGATGTTGATCAGATTCCCCCATCGTGTGCCGGCGGTCAATATAAAATACGGGCCTAACACCGTATTACTCAATATCCCTTTCAAGGAGAGGTATGAAAACGTTCTTTACATTTTTCATGTATTTCATCGTCGACGACCTGATAGGATGGTGCTAAAGTGACCCAGAAGATTAGTGTAGGTCACTGTGTACCAATATATGTTCTGGAGATTCTTGTTTCGTCTGTAGTCCATCAAAAGAAATTGTTTTTTTTCTAAAGAAGATCAATGTTTAGAAAGATACAAGAATAATATTCTTTTTATCTTGAAAGAAACGGGTGTACAGTTAATATCTTTTTTATCTTGAAAGAAACGGGTGCACAGTTAATATATTTTTATCTTGAAAGAAACGGGTGTACAGTTAAGACAAGTTTAACTCTGTCAGAGAAGGGAATTTGATGTTTCTTGGTTAGGGCATCCTGACAACGGATTTTCTAAACCTGACATATCATCATCAAGTAGCTTGTCCCTTCCGGAACTTGGCTCCACGACAGCAATCCTGAAAAACTCTCGGTTCTGTGCATCAGTCATTCTCAGACCATCAATGACATCTTGCACCCATCGTCTTCTAGGTATTCCTCTCATTCTTCTTCCAGGCACCATTCCCTCCAAAACTATCTTCTCTGGGCACTCATGTCGTTTGATGTGTCCGAAATATTTAATTTTCCTTGTTTTTATGTTATTTCATAGTCAACTGTCTTTAATATTAGGCTGTTGCAGATCAGAATCATTTGCTCTTTTTTCTGTCTATGATATTCTAAGTACTCTTCTGTAGCATTTGCATTCAAAGGCATAGTCGTAGTCTAACAAGATAAAAATGAGAAACTAGTATTTCTAATATGAGGTTAAGCAGTAAACATCTTTCGAGATACTGTATAGATGCTCGCTAGTTTAAAGGACTGTGCACCTATATTTATGGGTGCAAATACTTATGAAAATTAAATATTTCGGACACATCAAACGACATAAGTGTCTGGAGAAATTAATTTTGGAAGGAATGATGCATGGAAGAAGAACGAGAGGAAAGACCTAGAAGACGATGGGTGCAGGATGTCATTGACGATCTGAGATGACTGCTGCTGACGCCGACCAACTTGCACAGAACAGAGAGTTTTTCAGGAATGTTGTCATGGAGCAAGTTCCGAAGGCTACTTGATGCTGAGATACTTATTCCAAGAACATTTGAAAAAAGGAGATAAACCATTGTGTATATGTGTGGTGTGTGTAGATATGTTATGATGTGTGTGTGCATGCGTGTGCATGTGTGTGTGTATTATATGCATATTTTTTAGATCATACGTTGTGTCGCATTGTAATCATTTTGCTGTTTTATCTTCTTCTTACGTTCGCCGCTATAAATTCATGCGCAGTGTCAGTGCGCTTGGTATAGTACTTCAGACTCATTTTTGTGTAAAACCTGTTTTCTTAATATCAGTGTTCCTCACTAGACATGCACGCCTTCTCCGTCTTGCTATGCTCTCTTATAATAACCCTCGTCAATGCTCAGATCTGCTTTCTTATTTCTCTGTACATCCCAACAGAAAAAATATGCGATGTTAGTATCTTGTAATCCCCGAATGTTTATGCGACTAGATTCTTATCTGTGAGAGAGACACGCGCACACTAACCCGTCCACATACAAACATACACAAACTCCCAACACAAGGAATCCACAAATTCACATCACCTCAGAGAGACGACACCCCAACAAAAAACATCACGAACACTACATCTCCATTTTGATGAGACATTTTCCAGTTTTCGATCCAATGATCAACCAACCAAATGATTTCGATTAACTCTTATTGGAAAACGTGGCTTGGATTTTTTTAAAATTCGCATTGCCGGTAATTGGTTGCTAGGTTTCATTTAAGCCGTGTAAGGAAACAAAGATCAAACTGATAGAGAGAGATGAAGAAACAGTAGGGGGTGAATAAACAGAAAGAGGTGGCGAAATAGACTGAGGGAAATAGAAAGGTTAAAGAGAAAGAAGGGAAGAAACAGGGGTAAGAGGGAAAATAAAAGTGAAAAGAGGTAAAGAAACAGAAATAGATGAAGAAAATGATAAAAGGAAAGTAAAAAAGGTGAAGAAACAGAAAGATGGGAAGAAACAGAGAGGTGAAGAAATAGCAGAATAAACAGAGATGAATATAGAGATAGGAAGGTAAAAGGAAAAAATGATGAAAAAGAAAGAGATGATGAAACAAGGAAATAACTGTGGATGAAGAGATTGTGGATGAAGAGATTGACGAAGAGATTGTGGATGAAGAGATTGACGAAGAGATTGTGGATGAAGAGATTGACGAAGAGATTGTGGATGAAGAGATTGACGAAAAATTGTGGATGAAGAGATTGGCAAAGAGGTTGTGGATGAAGAGATTGGCGAAGAGATTGTGGATGAAGAGATTGGCGAAGAGATTGTGGATGAAGAGATTGGCGAAGAGATTGTGGATGAAGAGAATGACGAAGAGATTGTGGATGAAGAGATTGGCGAAGAGATTGTGGATGAAGAGAATGATAGAAAGGCGAAATAAAAAGAGGGGAAAAGACATAAAAAAAAGTAAAAATCAAATAAAGGTTAAGAAACATAAATAGCTGAAATAACTGTAGGAGGTAAAGAAAGAGGTGAAGATGCAGTATTTAAATAGAAACAACTTGCTGAAAAATCAGAAATATGTACAGTGACATATACAAGAAAAAGTGACATAGAAGTGAAAGAAATAAGTGAAGTGATGAAAGGAATAAAGAGACAGATAGAGATAAAGAGACAGGAAGTGATAGAGATAAAAGGAATAAAGTGACAGATAGAGATAAAGAGACAGAAAGAGATAAAGAAACAGGAAGTGATGAAAGAGATGAAGAGACATAACGAGTTTAGAAATTTTAAAAAGATGAAAATTCAAAACAGTAAAGGTGAAAAGTAATAAATCTACCAAGTATTTCGACAAGAAAAGAAAGATTTAAATATAAGTTGTAAAATGTAATATCATTCAGAAACAAACAAAAGAAAGAAGTTTAGAAAAAAATAAGAGAGCATTTAAAAAAGCAATTTTAAAAACAACAAAATGATGTTGAATTTATAGTTTTGAACCAGTAGGTAATATAGGAAAAATATCATTTCTGATCACATCTTTTTCTTCTTTGAACGTTCCATATCGACCCCTTGTTAGCCACTCTTTGTGATTTGTATGTGATCTGAGCCTAAGTGCGATTGTACATTGTGCCAGTTATGCGCTTACAAGTAGGTCAGCACATCCGATTTCTGCGATGCTTTTTATTTACTAGGATAAGCTTCCTAGACCCTACCTAATTTGTCTCTTACAATATGCCTTGTAGGTTGCAGTGGTACTATTCTTTGCTTCCATTCGAGCTCACGGCAACAACAAGCGCTCTGATCACATCAAATGTTATCAAATCTGATTTATCTATTCTGAAAGTCTCAACGCATAATATATCTGATCACTTCAAGAGAAAATAGGAAATCATTTCATGTCTTAAGAAGACCCAAAGTGGGATCTGAAATATGGTTAACCAAGGAAATAATGATCTCGAATGGGAACAAACAAAGCAGTCGGTATTGGAAGAAATAATGATCTCGAATGGGAACAAACAAAGCAGGCGTATTGGAAGAAATAATGATCTCGAATGGGAACAAACAAAGCAGGCGTATTGGAAGAAATAATGATCTCGAATGGGAACAAACAAAGCAGGCGGTATTGGAAGAAATAATAGGGACAGTTTTAGAACGATTGAAAATAGAATATGTGTTAATTTCAAGTAAAATAAATTTCAGAAAGCAATATTTTTTAAACTAAATTTAGTATAGAGTGCAGGGGTTGCCATAGCGTAGACAGCAGTGGCTGACGTAGCATAGACATCAGGCGTTGACCTAGCGAAGACAGCAGGCGTTGGCCTAGGCGTAGACGAGGGTTTGGCCTAGCGTAGACGGAAGGGTTGGCCTAGCGTAGACAGCTGGGGTTAACTTAGCATAGGAAGCAGTATCTAGGTTGACATAGCATATCTAGTTCCTAGTTATATCGGAAACGGACGATATAACATAGGTCTCATGTTAAAATTGAACCCCTAAAAGAACAATTGACATTTGGAAATCGATAACGTAAGGCTGGACAGCTGCTACCCGGGAAAATTCATTAAAAATATAAAATAAAAATGTATACGCAAATTTGTAACATCTGAAAATTATATCAGGTGCTTTCGTCTGATCTACTGAGCCGTGCACTGCGGTCTTAATGTGTGAGAAGAGATTGGAGCACACATGGCTTTCATCGAAGTACAGCGATGATTGGTTAAGCAATTAATCAAATAAGTATCTGTAGAAGGTTGGGTTTAAAAAAAATTAATAATCTCAGCTTATCTTTAAACTTTCAACTGTTTCAACATCAAAGAAAACACTTTGATTCTTCAGTGAGAAAGAGACAGGAAGTGATGAAAGAGATGAAGAGACATAACGAGTTTAGAAATTTTAAAAAGATGAAAATTCAAAACAGTAAAGGTGAAAAGTAATAAATCTACAAGTATTTCTGACAAGAAAAGAAAGATTGAAATATAAGTTGTAAAATGTAATATCATTCAGAAACAAACAAAAGAAAGAAGTTTAGAAAAAAATAAGAGAGCATTTAAAAAAGCAATTTTAAAAAACAACAAAAATGATGTTGAATTTATAGTTTTTGAACCAGTAGGTAATATAGGAAAAATATCATTTCTGATCAAATCTTTTTCTTCTTTGAACGTTCCATATCGACCCCTTGTTAGCCACTCTTTGTGATTTATATTTATCTGAACTTAAGAGCGATTGTACATTGTGTCAGTTATGCGCTTACAAGTAGGTCAGCACATCCATATTCAACGAAGCTTTTTATTTACTAGGGTAGCTTCTCTAGACCTGTACGTCAGTAGCCTCTTACGACATGTCTTGTGGTTGTATGATACTATTCTTTGCTCCTTGAGAGCTCCGTAACACACGTGCGATACATAGATAAGTTTACTCATTTCTCTTGAGTTTGCTCAGACATAACAAAAGTATGCAAACAGAAGTGACACAACAAGAGAAATATATATCCATCTTTCAACAAATTGTATAACGATCTATCTGTCAGTTTTGATGAAATTTTAAATAATTGTCACGACATGACTGATAACATTTGGCTAAAACCTGACACATCGTTAAAATAGCATTAGAGATTGAATGGTTTCATTTTATCATTATAAATGTATTTAACCAAATTCTTCTAAAATTTCTCTTTGGCAAGCGCGATGTCGTTATTTGTATGCAAAACGTGTTCCTTGCTGACATTTTGTGCTTTTATTCATGTCCACATTACCATTAAAGAAGCGAACTCATCAAGTCACGTTATATGATCTGATTTTAATTGTTGCCAGAATCGGAAGCAGCTAAAGGCATTCATGAATGATATCTCTTTCGTATTATGTCACTATGTACGCTAAGGTTAAAACGAAATGTATACACGTTTAACATATAGAGTCATTCTTGTCCAAAATGTCTCAGGATCTGTACGTTTTTCCCTCAAAACATCCAGGCATAGAAGTTCTGTATATTTTGAGTAGTCAAACGTATATCTCTTGTTAGTCAATAATGTGGCAGTAGTTAATGGAAATTCCAAAAATTAAGGAAAAAATAAGATGCTGTCAAAAAACAGTATAAATAGTAAAACAAATGCTAGACTGACATGAAAAGCTAAAAAAATAAGTAAGTAAAAACTACTTTTTCATACGTTGATGTATATTGAGTAGAATGGTGTTGGACCGGTATTATTCATTGACTGTCGACACACGATGAGTGATGTGGTCAACATTAAACCGGCCGAATTTATTCCCAGTTCTTTTCCTGATACCCAAATGAGGTTGGGTCGAACTGAGAGTCGTAAAGATCGAAAAGATACTTCACACACACTGTCGTTCTGTAGGGGAGAATAAACAACAAACCAAAACAGAGAAGATGGAATCAGATACAGGTACCCTTGAATCGAATAACATATGCATATATGAACTTCAGTAACGCATTGCTGCGAGGAATGACCTTTGGTCTAACACAGCATTCCCAAAATAATATGTATGTCATGAAATATGTATAAGAGATTGATTGATTGATTGATTGATAGGAACATCATCATTGCATTTTGGTGAATAACCATGTGTACTCCGATTTCTTTCTTACACAAGAAGATCTCAGCTGCAGTGCACGAACTCTGGAGCACCGGCAAGGGTCTCCGATGTAATTTTGAAGATGGTGAAGACATTTTGTAGGAATTTGATTTTTTATCTTTTCTAATGAATTTTGCTCGGGCAGTGACTTTCCAGCCTACTCTTTTCGATTTCGAACTGCCAAGCGTTATTTTACTATTATAACCATAATAGTATTCTATTTTTAGTTTGACATAGAAAATTGATATATAGTTCTGTAATACATAGTCAATTTTCAAATGTTCACATACAATAAATAGAAAATTGATATAAAAATGGATCTTGTAAGATAAGTATAAGATGAATTAAAATGTAGAATTCAAATAGCAAAATCTAGAAAAAACTCACTCCAAATGCTTCTGAACCCACCATAGCCCCCCTGGAAGGCTTCAGCGCCCACCAGGGGGCGGTACCGCCCACTTTGGGAAACGCTGCGTTATAGGATAAGAGTGACCGTACCAGTATATTCCAACACCTTGGTTGTTTGTTACTCTTCCACTTCAGAAGATTCCGAGCATGCGACTATATATGGAATGCAATTCATCTTTAACTAATGTGAGGCGGGCAGGGTACACGAGTTTCATAAAGGGTTTGTCCAGAAAAGTATATAAATAAAAGAAAAACACTTCACACAATTCAAGCACATAAGTTATCAAGATGACAGAGACACACATACTGCAAGAATGTCCACCATACAGTGAACAGAGAGAAAACACATGGCCAACCTTCATACCAGTCCAAGACAAGCTATATGGAGATGTACATGGGCCGTTGACCACTAACTACGTTAAAGTATACAACGATGTCTCCAAGACAGCATTGGAGAGAAGCGGATAATACGTAAAGTATAAACGATGTCTGAAAACATTGAAGAAGAAGAAGAAGAAGAAACACATAAGTAACTGTATGTAGACGTGCAAGAAGAGTAGGGTTGGTGTACTTACTTAAAACTGGTAATATAAACAAACAGAAAAATATGGGGATAAAGATACGGAAAAATGACACATTTATCTTAGCATCAAAGCTGTGCTCTTGTGGCTCCGCTGAACAAACCACAGAACATGTCCTGCAAGACTGCCCTCTGTATGTCCTCCCAAGAAAGGAATGCTGGCCCTACAACACAACACTACATTCAAAACTACATAGCACTAGAGATAAGCTCCAGACAACAGTCGATTTCATCATAAGAACGCGTCTAACGGTATAATCATCAAAACTACATGGCACTAGAGATGAGCTCCAGACAACAGTCGATTTCATCATAAGAACGCGTCTAACGGTATAATCATCAAAACTACATGGCACTAGAGATGAGCTCCAGACAACAGTCGATTTCATCATAAGAACGCGTCTAACGGTATAATCATCAAAACTACATGGCACTAGAGATGAGCTCCAGACAACAGTCGATTTCATCATAAGAACGCGTCTAACGGTATAATCATCAAAAAAGCGATCGTAAAGAAGAAGAAGAGAGCGTCAAAGCTAAAGTAGAACATAATAAGAGAACTAATGTTAGAAAGATGGAGAGTTCCACGGCCGACTTAGTCTTCTAATATAGAATATGCTTGAGACATTTCGGGCAACATTCATTAGAAAAGATTCAATATAAAATTCCAACAAAATAGCTTCAACATCTTCAAAATTACATCGGGGACCTTCAACCGTGATACGGAGTTTGTGCACTGTCGTTGAGATCTTTCTATGTAAGAAAGAGATTAGAGCACACATTGGAACTCGGAACTCAACCGAAGTGTAATGATGATTGTCCTATCGACCAATCAGTCAGAATACTAGAGAGAAAGGCAGCGAGAGATATAAGAGAGTTCAGAAGATTTCAAATTATCTATCCGCAAGGTTAAAATCCTGACACTTACAATCCCATCGCACACGACCGTAGCATTTTCCCAGTACGTGTTTGACAGACGCACCATTTAATTTATCCCAAGTGTCTGCTTTACTAATACGAACGAGAGACTGACACTCCATCTTTCTACTTAAGGTTATTGTCGAGGTCGATCAATGGCTCATTAATTAGTTTATTCATATCCTTCTTTGATCTCCTGCTTTCAAGAAGAGATGGGCGGTGTCAAAATGGCAGCCAATCTCACAACATATGTCGCTCTTCCGACTGGTCTCCTTATACAATTTAATACAATAGCGCTGTAAAGTCAGCGAGTGCGATTGCAAGATAAAGAAAGAAATAGATTCAGAGGCTCACGTTTTCTACGTTTCTAATGATATAGATCTGTTCAAATATGACACGAACGTAACGTTTGTACAGACACTGCCATTTGTCTGTAAGTTTTATCTCTTCTAACGAAAGTGTTGATGTGTCTCGGTAATCTTGTCTCAAATAATAGTAGTGTAATAAGTACCAATAAATCTTGCACAATAGTAACTTACTTCACGTGGTGTGCTAGCGCTTGATACTTTTTCATGAACTTGTGTGCTTGCAATTGTATATGTGGACGCGTGTATCTGTTTGAGATACGATATATTTTCATCTTAACCGATGGATTAGACAAGATGCTCCCATGCTGGAGACCCAGAACGCGGCTCCCATGCTGGAGACCCAGAACGCGGCTCCCATGCTAGAGACACAGAACGCGACTCCCATGCTAGAGACCCAGAACGCGACTCCCATGCTGGAGACCCAGAACGCGGCTTTCATGCTGGAGACCCAGAACGCGGCTCCCATGCTGGAGACCCAGAACGCGGCTCCCATGCTAGAGACACAGAACGCGACTCCCATGCTAGAGACCCAGAACGCGACTCCCATGCTAGAGACACAGATCACAGCTCCATTGCTAGAGACCCGTGTTCAGTTGACGGTAAGCTCAAGGAATTGTTTATGTTTGCGGACATAAATGAAACATCCTAGCCTGAACAGCTTCACGGTGACTGCACTAGCCATGTGCTCGTCCCACCTGTCCTACACTGCCATAAAAAGCGGTACTACGGGCAGTAGCAACAGTTTTTTCTGTATTTTAATGCTTACTTAAGTTACTGTTATTTACGTTATTGCTTAATTGTTATAAATTGCTAGTTAAATAAAAAAAAGAACATTCGCGACGGCCATATACATATTATGCGGTGCAGGTTGCTTTTTTGGGGTGATACGCGGCTGTTTCATTCTGGAATTAGTTCACACAGGAAACTTTTCACAGGTGTTAGCATTTCGTGTGATATTCATTGGCACAGGAACGGAGCAATTATGGGGTGACCCGTTGCAGTGAAGTTGGAACCGTACTTATGAACTATGAACTATGAACTATGAAATTGCTAGTTTAATGCTTACTTAAGTTAGTTTTATTTACGTTATTGCTTAATTGTTATAAATTGCTAGTTTAAGGATTACTTTACAGATGGAATACATATTTGTCTATACTTTCATGACATGTTATAACTTCAGCTTATTTGAGAAAATAGTAGCTAAAATTACTTGTTTCACTAGGTATTTTTATTTTATCTTCAGACACATTTACATAACAATGTTTACTAAATTAGCCGATATATTAATTCAGTGGGTTGAAGGGGTTAATTCTGCCCATATTAAAGCTATCATCTTGAAACAATTGGAAGAAGGATCCCGAACTTTTGTTTCAAAGTGTTGTTAATCAGAGCAAGAATAATGAATAGCTCACATCAGATAACGAACAAAAGAAAAGATGTGAACATACTGTAAAGAAATTCTAAGTAACCCTGACTCACGAGAACTACTAAGGCTTGACGAACGAGCAAAAAACAACTCTCTACTAATTAACGAAGAATTGATAAATGCTCCTAACATCACAAAAGCAATATGTTCCCTGATAAACAATAAATTGGCTGTCAATGACAACATTACTGCAAACATGATCAAAGCGACAGATGGTACAGGAATTAGCCAAGTGCAAAATCTATTTAATAAAATATGGAAAGAAAAAGAAGTTCTAGAACAATAGAAGAAAGGACTATTGTTAAGATTTCACCAAAAGGCGATATCAGTGATTGAAAAAGCGAAGATGAATAAAACTATTATTAGTAATGACCAAGACATTTTGCAAAATCGTTCTCAATAGAATCAAATATATACAACCCTGAAATAAGAACAAGCTGGTTTTGAACCTTGATGAAGTTGGTTATAGCAAATAATTACACAAAGATTGATCATGAAGAAACATTTTTGAACAAACATAGACAATCATAGACATAGATAATAATTAGACCAGCAGTTTTGTCAAAGTGCAACATCAGAACATGAAACGAAATTTGTTAAAACTTCAAAACAGTCAACCTTTGACGTTGATACAGCACAAGATGATGCTAACGACACTATTTTTTATATAGTGCCCTGATACAAACAATAACATATAACTTTGTTATAATAACAGATAAAAATATAACTTACTACTTTGTTATAAAATTTGTAAAAATTGGAATACCGCAAAAACAAGAACAGTGGAAACATTGTCTTTTTTCTTCTCTTTTTTTTCTTTTCTCCAATCCTGCTTTGTCTCACAACGTCAGGGTATATTGACATATTTTTCTCATTATGCTTCACCTTTTACGCACTTACAGTGTAATTTTCATAATATACTTCGTTTTTTCATTAACCATGTTATTTGTGTGAAATGTCAGAATACACAATCTCTACTCTTTGATCATGTAAATAATGATAATGGATGTACTTTGTAGAACGTCTAAGTTAGATATGTTTCGTTAACTGAGAATCCATGTTTGTCTGTGTTATCGTCAGTAAAGTGCTAGTGATTTTTTGGTATGTACAGTTGAAGTGTTTGTCGGATCTGTCTGTTAGTATCGGTAGAGTAAGTACTGCACATACATCTGCCAAATATTGTTATTTATCAATTAGTTCAACCATCTATGAAATGAAAATCTTGGCATCTTAAAGAACCACAGTAAACGAGTTCTTGATTTTCTAGGCAAAACTTATAAGTTCAGTAGTTTGTCATTGCTGTTTGAACGGTGGGGTATATAAATATATATATATATATATATATATATATATATATATATATATATATATATATATATATCGCGCGATCACCGCTTAGACTGATGTACCGATTTCTCAATAAATTGTCTTCTTTATGTGGAAATCTGATTCATACAGCTTTAGCATGGGTGTGTTTCGTCACATCATTAGTGCCATTTTAGGGCTTTGGTACTTATCCGTCGGCGATGTGTCCGGTTTTAGTCAGCGTTTACTGAGTTCGCTCTCCGTCAGCATTAGGCTGTCCCCAACCGACATGCAAGGCAGCAGGTTGACCGGTGGGGTATATTTTTACCGCTCGTAGAAAATCCACGGGAACGAATCTGCTTCCAAAATGCCCGCCGCGGAGTTTAAACCAGATTGTGATCGAGCTCACCACCGCTTAAGCTACAGATCCCCCTCCCCAAACCATCTATACCAGTCACATATGTCTAACCACCCCATCCATCTGTCCAGTCTTAGACATTCTATCTGTCTGTCCACATGTCATCATCATCATCAGAACTGTCCTGTACATGACCAACAACTGTATCCACTCAGAGAATCTCATCCCTGATAATTTAGTTAAATTTTCATTCATATGTCGTCGATACTCTCATGTCTTTCTACTCATAGAATCTCATTCCGTAACCATCTTATCTGCATATCATTAACTCATTCAGCTGATAATCGTATCTTATCTGTATCCACTCATAGACACCATTCAGTGATAATCGTATTTATCTGCTTATCCATCATGACAATCCATTCACTGTAATCGTATCTTTTATCACTCATGACAGTCTCATTCAGCTGATAATCGTATCTGTTTACCCCTCATAGACAATCTCATTCAGCTGATAATCGCATCTGTTTATCTCATGACAATTCATTCACTGATAATGCTATTTACCCACTATACAGTCTCATTCAGCTGATAATCGTATCTGTTATCCACTCATAGACAATCTCATTCAGCTGATAATCGTATCTGTTTATCCACTCATAGACAATCTCATTCAGCTGATAATCGTATCTGTTTATCCCAACAATCTCATTCAGTGATAATCGTATGTTTATCCATCAGAGTCATTCAGCTGATAATCGTATCCGTTTCTCCAATCATAGACAACCTCATCCGTGTGTCCAGTCATAGACTAGACATCTAATCTACTTTTTCACTCTATCTATTGTGTAATGTAATGTATCTGTTTAATTCTCCTCCTTCTTCTTGTGTTTGCTAAACATGTTGATGCTGCTTGAGAAAAAGTCAATGGAAGGAAACATAAAAACGTAATAACAAGATACAAAGACAAAATGTTGATTTTTAAGAGCATATATTTTTCCCATAGCAAGGTATGACAGTGAGGCATGGAGTACTGATAAAAAGGTGGACAAATGCTATAGTAAAATATTCAGAATAACATGGACAGAAAGAAAGAATAAATATGACCGTTTAGCTACAGATTAAAATAGAAGTGGATGATGAAAAAGCTTTTTAAAAAGAGAACAATGAAATATTTTACAGTATTAAAACGACATGATTCTCAGGAGGAAATCCTTCTGAAGGGCATGGCACCGGGTAGAAGGGGGAGAGAGAGACCAAGTAGAAGATGAGTGTAGGATATCATAGACTAGTTAAGTAAGACTGTGGCAGACACCAGCCAGGTACAGGACAGGACAGGGAGGGATTTAGAAATGCTGTCTTGGGAGACAATTTCCGACAGGGACAACCTAGATGATGATGATGATGTTGATGGTTATGGTGATGCTGATGATGATGGTAATGATGATGATGATGATGGTGGTTATGGTGATGTGTGATGATGGTGGTTATGGTGAGGGATGATGATGATGATGAGTGGTATGGTGATGTGTTTATGGTGATGCTGGGATGGTGATGATGTGATGATGATGATAATGATGGTGATGGTGATGATGATGATAATGATGGTGATTATGGTGATGATGATGATGATGGCAAGGATGTGTTTTATCACCTTCCTCTCTTATTATATACATGGATAGTATCACCAAAATAGATGAAACATCACTCAACGCAGACTAACAAAATGAACTGCTCTTTGCTGACGACCAGTGTTTATTCCATAATAATATTGAACAGCTTCAAGAACACATAAACTTACTCAACAATAGCTGTCTCAAATACAACATGAAGATCAACATTCAAAAGACAGAAGTCATGACTATAAGCAGAGAACATAAAGATATCAACATACAAATAAATGACCAAACGCTAAAGCAGGTGAGAGAATTCAAATAACTTGGAAGTATCTTCACATCTGATAGTAGACTGGACAGAGAGATCGAAACTAGAATCCAGCAAGCCAACAACATTGCATACCAGCTTACCCCAATCTTGAAACACCCAGCAATTC
Organism: Arion vulgaris; assembly: GCA_020796225.1. Lineage (NCBI taxonomy): Eukaryota > Metazoa > Mollusca > Gastropoda > Stylommatophora > Arionidae > Arion > Arion vulgaris. The sequence goes on from CM036756.1 coordinate 77,791,341, forward strand.
CAGTAGAGACTAAAAGACAGATTATAAATTCAATCTTTATACCAACACTGTGCTACCAGAGCCAAACATGGGCACTGACAAAAGAACAAGAAGGAAAATTACCACATGCGAAATGAGATGGCTTGAGGAAAGCAGTAAATAAAACAAGAAGAGACCATATAAGAAATGAGGAAATTAGAACAGTCGGAACAACACCTGCTGTTAGATTTATTGAAAAAAGAGACTCAAATGGTTTGGCCACTTGGTCAGAATGAACCCGAATACACCAGTTGCAAGAGCGTACAACCTGAAAATGGAACCATCAAGAGGAAGGGGCAGACCAAGAAAAAGATGGGTTGATGGAGTTACAGACATCTTAAAACTCCACAATACCACACCATATCAAGCGACCGAGCGTGCATTATCTCGGAAACCGATCATCAGTTAAACCTGCTACGCCTAGCGGCAAAAAGACAGAGATGAACAAAAGAAAAAGAAAGAAAGATGATGGTGGTTAGTATGAGGATGATGATGATGATGGTGGTTATGGTGATGATGATGATGATGAGTGTTAGTATGATGATATGATGATGATGATGGGTGATGCTGATGATGATTTATAATGATGATGATGGATGGGATTGATGGTGATGATGAGAATGATGTGATGATAGGATGATAATGATGATGATAATGATAATGACGATATAATTGATGATAATAATGATGATGATAATGATTATGATGGTTATGCATGATGATAATGATAATGATGATGAATGATGATGACGATAGTAATGATGATGATGATGATGATAATAATGATGATAATGATGATGATAATAATGATGGTGATGACAATGATGAATGATGATATATGATGATGATGATAATAGATAATGATGATGATGATATGATGATGATACGATAGTAAGATGATGATGATGATGATAATAATGATGGTATGACAATGATGAAAAAATGATGTGATGACAATGATGATAATGATGATGATGATGATGATGATAGTAATGATGAATGATGATGATAATAATGATGGTGATGATAATGAGATGATGATGATGATGATGATGACGATATAATGATGATGATGATGATAATAATGATGATAATGATGATGATGATAATGATAATGATGATGATAATGATGATGATAATGATGATGATAATGATGAGGATGATGTAATAAAGATAATGATGATGATAATGTTGATGATGATAAGATGTATGATGAGGATGATGATGATAAGGATGAGGATGATGATGATAATGATGGTTCAAATGATGATGGAAATGAGGATGACAATGAGCTAGAATAAAGCTCATGTTGAACTTCATTTAAATCTACTTAATGAATCTACATTTGCTTGACTCTCTACTATCTTTCCATATAGTTTTTGTATGTAGTGTTTAAGTTTTTGAATCAGTATTTATTTGTGTATTGATTGTACAGGGGACAGTACTGTAAATCTTCTTTTGAAGCTTGTTTACTCCTTCCACAAGAGTAGTCTACCCACTCAAAGACAATCTCGTCGGTTTGATGTCTTACCACATCTGTTTGAAAATCTCATTATTCCGACGACTAACACGTCCATCTGACAATATCAGATATCTGTTCATTCACACAACAAACAACTGTCTCTGTCTTTCAATCCTTCTTTTGACTGACAGTCACATACATCTATTCATTCAGAAAGACAGAAAGATGGAATATATTCCCATTATTTTGTCTGCTCTTATGCCCGTCCGTATGACAAGCTCACTTGTCTCTCTGCCAATATTCATGCATATATTCTTCGCACAAAGATATATCGATATAAGGGAGGACTGCTGTTATTTTTGGGTGTTTTTTTCTGATCCAGAAGCACTTGAGCTGAAAACTCTTCGGCTCGGTGTCATGGACATCGTAACCCTTTGGCTCGGTGCCACGAACACCGTAAATCTGGAGAACCTGTAGCTTTTCTGCCAGCCCGCGGAGTTTAACCCGCACTTACAGAGGCTGTCACCGTAGTCAACGCGCTACGAACACGACTGGTCGAAAGCGGAGTGGAGGACTGCTTAAACAGGAAACATTTGTACTTTGTTGTTATTGTTTCAGTAAAATACAGTCGTTCAGATTACTGTCTTTGTCACGAATATACAATACAGTACTTTGTTTTATGTATTTCGCACAGAGATATACAATACTATAGTACTTTGTTTATGTGTTTCATGAGATTTTACGTATTCAATATGACATAATATAAACTACAGTATTTTTGATTTTCACTGAGATATACAATGACACTTATAGTATTTTGTTATTTTTCGAATGATATACTATAAATAAAATCACAGATGTTGATTAGTATACATGTAGAAGTTTAACAGTACAGTTGTTATGTGTTTCCTTACAGAGATATACAATACACAGTACTTTGTTTTATGTGTTTCACACAGAGATATACAATACTACAGTACTTTGTTGTTATGATGTTTCACAGAGATATACAAACTACAGTGACTTTGTTGTATGTGTTTGCACAGAGATATACAACTACAGTACTTTGTTGTTATGTTACGTTTTTCTATTTATTATTCATTTCTGTGCTTCACCTGCAATTCAGCGCAACTCAAAATCGGGAATCCCGTGGAATTAATCAGTTCACAATGTATCCTACCGACTGTCATTGGCGTAAGCACAGACTATTTATTTTCATTGATAAAAATGCAAGGTATCATTTGTTCACTATGTCACATTGCTTTTTTATAATATGTAATATGGATACGCCTTTGCAAACACTCACCACCATTTTGTGTATTACTGTAAATTCTAAACTTTGATGATCATTTTGTTGTGCTTATGCAAAATTATACAACAAAAAACGTTTTTGCGTCAACCAAAATACCTGCAAAATTATTTAAACATGAATTCGTAAGGTCGTGAGGTATATAAGACTGCCTGCAAAAAATTACTATAGTGCGTCAGGTAGATTTCGTACAAATTAAACCTTAGTGTGTTCACGAATTTTGGAACGGACTATAGGAATGCAACAGATGAAATCAAAGCTAAAGAAGAATATGGACTAAAAGACAAGGAAGTGAAAAGAGCTGTTAGAAAAGTCAAAAGAGCCTTTGTTGATCGACAAGTCGAAGTAGTGGAAAAGGCAGGAAAATATCAATAAAGAAGAATATGGACTAAAAGACAAGGAAGTGAAAAGAGCTGTTAGAAAAGTCAAAAGAGCCTTTGTTGATCGACAAGTCGAAGTAGTGGAAAAGGCAGGAAAATATCAATCAATCAAGTGCCTTGTCTGTCGGCGTAGGCGATCATATCTCTCCACAACTCTCTCTCCTTTGTGCAGTTAATCAGTTTTGACGTCGATCTGTTGTCGAACCACGATGTCAGACCATCCAACATCTTCTCCTCTGTCTTCCACAATCTCCCTTGCCTGAATGTTACCTGTTATCACTAAATGTATTCATAGTTAAGTATGGAAACAGTAAAATGCTCTGCAATAACTTTAAACAATTAAGTAGAATTGTATTTCAAGGAGTGATCCCTCAAGAATAAAAACCGCCAGTGTAATGCCGGAGCCCGCAAGAGAAGCAAAGAATAGTACCACTGCAACCTACAATGCATGTCATAAGAGGCTGTTGATGTAGGCCCTAGGGATGCTATCCTTGTAAATACAAAGCAGCGAAGAAATCGGATGTGCTGGCCTACTTGTAGGCGCATAACTGGCACACCGTACAATTGCTCTTGGGCTCAGATCACATATAATTCACACAGAGGTGTAGACAAGCGGTCGATATGGAGCGTTCGAAGAAGAAGAAAAACGGTAAACTTCTCCCGTCAGATACTGAGAAAAAAAAACTTCAAACAATTAACTGGAAACTTTAATTTCAAAGAGCGATCAATCAAGACTAAAAAAGGATGAACTTCTCCCATCAGATACTGAGAAAAACTTCGATTATCCTATTTATCATTTAATCTTTCTACACATTACTCCTCCATCCATTTAGCGATCAGTATATATATATATATATATATATCTCACTCAAAATAAAATCTCTAATGAACTGTCTACAAATTTCACCCACCTTCAGTCAACAACTATGGTAAATGTATTATAAGTCTTAATTAACTTTACTATCCCCAGTTTCTCAATGGATTTAGGATCTTGATTATATAAATTATAAATTCTATTATATTTCATAAAGATTTAAGAAATTGACGTTTTTATTAAATGAAAAAAAGCGGAAAAAACAAAAACAGTAACCACAAATTACATACGCATTGTGGGTGTCAGAATAAATGCCTGGTCGTGGTTGTCTATTTTACCATCATTCACACTATCATCTTTTAATTCTTTTGATTTTTGGATCAGCACCTTTCAGAAGGCTCTTTACTGGTATTAAATATAAACAGCCGTTGACGAAGCAATCTAAATTTTTATCGCATAATATAATTTTTTACATATTTTGATTCGATTTTTAAATTGATTTTACCCGTTTCGAAATGGTGCTACTAAGTTTTGACGCAATTGATGTGCATGATCATTGACCTAGTATAATGTCTTATTGAACAAGATATTACATTTATATATATTTTAACACACTAATTAAAGTATTACTTGATCATGAAACAAAATCAAGAGTTACAAATAGTCGCGTTGACATGAAATGAAATGAAAATCGTGGCATATCCTAAAGGACGTAGCCATCAACTACAGTAAACAAGTCGTTGATTTTCTAGGCCCAACTTATACATTCAGTAGTTTACCATTGCTTTCTGAACGGGTGGCGCCATCGTCCTTTTGTTAAAATCAACGGAAACAATTTGCAAGCATACTGTCCGCAGCGTGATTCGAACTCAGAACGTCGGGTTAATAGACCGAGTCACTAACCCCTAGGCCACGACGCTACTCTCGTTGACATACAAACGTTTAATTCAGGAAGTATGACTCAGTATGTCTTCTTTAACAATCATATTGCTACTATCTAATCTTGTTCACTGTCTGCAGCATAAACATTAATTCAAATTCAACTCAGCTTTAATACAATTATTTTGTTCTTCCTTTTCTCCAAACCTGTTTTGCCTCAGAGCGTCAGAATAAGAAAAGAGTTATAGAACGGGCTTTTGAGTGCGATTCGTAAACAGTGTCTTTCGTCGCCTCTGTTATCTCTTATATCCAGATATTGCAAATAATTGAACATTTCTATAGTCCTCTGACTTTTCTTTATTGGTTATTGGTTACTAAACTGACGTCATTGCACTCCGGGCAGACCCATAGGTGCTCAGTCTCCTCCAACAGATATCAAGGAGTATGCATACTGATGGTTCCCGTGGCTCGCTGATTAAACACACCTCTCACTCTGCCCCCCTGTCATCTTCTAACTATACAGACACAAAACCTCAAGAAAAATGAATAAATTTAATGTTTCTGTAAGACTGTGATCAACAACAGATAACTTGATATTCGCTAGTGACTAACTTTATAATTAACCTTTTCACCCTTTATTGTCCAGATACTGGTTCAATGTATTTTTTTTAATGACGCAAAGCTAGTATACTGGCTAATTCAGTAAACATTGCAAAATAATGTGCGTGGAGGTACAAATAATTGCGGAGTGTAAAGGTTAATAAGATCAGTGATATTTTCTCTAGCCATCTTATAAGCTCAGTATCAATATTAGAATACCATTAGCTATTCTTTGGAAGTATTAAACTATGTCAGCATCTCAAACTCGTTTATAAAGATAAATAGTGGGAACCGTATCCAAGTTTGCTTTTACGTTCTATCTGAAATATTTAGTCACTAAACCAACTAGGTAATGTTACATCAAACATTGACTGTACTTCTGTCAACACTGACATCTTAACAAGGGTCAGATCGATTAGCCTGTGTTAGAAATAGCTAAAGTGTGGAAGATACTGTTAGAACCACCACTGATGAGAGCAATGTGTCATCTCCACATCAAATCTAACCAAGCATTCACAAGTAAAGAAAAACTAACATTTTTTTTTTAAATGTTGGTTACACAACAGAATATCAAGTATAAAACATAATTCAAACGTTTAACGCCTTCACTCCTCTGGGCCGATATAGGGGATCACGATAATCTTTGAGATGATGTAAAGCTTGTATACTGGCTAATTCCGTATACATTGTAATATCCTCCAGAGGTTAAGAAAAAATGAACAAAACTGCAGAGGGAAAGGGTTAATAGGAAATTTCAAAATATTTGATCGTTAGCAATAGGGCTTAGGAGAAACACTTTCCCCTAATGTAAGTGCTTGATTCACATACATAATCTAAAGTAAGTGTTTGCATCACATACATACATCTAAAGTAAGTGCTTGAATCACATACATACATCTAATGTAAGTGTTTAAATCACACACATACATCTAATGTAAGTGCTTGAATCACACACATACATCTAATGTAAGTGTTTAAATCACATACATACATCTAATGTAAGTGCTTGAATCACACACATACATCTAATGTAAGTGTTTAAATCACATACATACATCTAATGTAAGTGTTTAAATCACACACATACATCTAATGTAAGTGCTTGAATCACACACATACATCTAATGTAAGTGTTTAAATCACATACATACATCTAATGTAAGTGCTTGAATCACATACATACATCTAATGTAAGTGTTTAAATCACATACATACATCTAATGTAAGTGTTTAAATCACATACATACATCTAATGTAAGTGTTTAAATCACATACATACATCTAATGTAAGTGTTTAAATCACATACATACATCTAATGTAAGTGTTTAAATCACACACATACATCTAATGTAAGTGTTTAAATCACATACATACATCTAATGTAAGTGTTTAAATCACACACATACATCTAATGTAAGTGTTGAATCACAACATACATCTAATGTAAGGTTTAAATCACATACATACATCTAATGTAAGTCTTGAATCACACACATACATCTAATGTAAGTGTTTAAATCACATACATACATCTAATGTAAGTGCTTGAATCACACACATACATCTAATGTAAGTGTTTAAATCACATACATACATCTAAAGTAAGTGCTTGATTCACATACATACATCTAAAGTAAGTGCTTGAATCACATACATACATCTAAAGTAAGTGCTTGAATCACATACATACATCTAAAGTAAGTGCTTGAATCACATACATACATCTAAAGTAAGTGCTTGAATCACATACATACATCTAATGTAAGTGTTTAAATCACATACATACATCTAAAGTAAGTGTTTGTCACAGATACTTTCCCCTAAGGTAAACCTGGACGGGCACTTTTTATGCAGAAAAGAACTCAATAGTATCTATTTGGACGCCCTAAATGCAAAAACTTTGATTCTAGCTAGTTTTCGTTTTGTTCAGTAGGGAATATTCAACAAAAAATCGTTTTGTTCAGTAGGGAATATTCAACAAAAAATCGTTTTGTTCAGTAGGGAATATTCAACAAAAATCGTTTTTTCAATCAGTCTGGACATCCTTCTACTTAAAATTGTACTTAAAATATACAATATATTATTGCCTCACAAACAGACGAATATATTGTCTAGAATCTACATAACAATTTCAACTTTCAGTTTGTTCCATTACTGGAACTGTTTTTCCCACTCTAGACATCTCTCTGCGATTGTGCCTGCAGGTCGAATATTTCATTTGTGGTCAATTGATTTATTGTGTTCACGACAGAGGTTCAGCTTTACCGGATATCTGGGCTGGACACTTAACAAATACGAACGTACTCTAGTACACAAACGGGTTCAATCATTACAGTTTGGAACTGGTGGGTGTAGTTATCCCTGCCACCATCCAATAACAAATTCATCCGCGTGGGATTGATATCATTTTTTTTCGTACTTCGCTTTCAATATTGTTCAGCTCAGGGTGTCACTAGTGGGTCGAGATCGCACGGTCTGACCCACATCAGTACAATTTGTGTGCAATGTTTTAACAAGAAAAATATTATTGTAGAATTGTGTATTTTTTAAAATACTTATTCATAGCGATAGGCCCAGAGGCGGTGAAGGTTTCTCAATTTTGTAATATCAACATTTGAAAGTGAGTTGGCAATAAGTATTGATTTCGATGATGAAATTAATAAGTTCGAAGCTTTGATGGTCAGATACTTTTTGTTCCTATCCAGAAGCACTTGAGCTCTCAGCTCTTCGGATCGGTGCCATGGACATCGTAACACTTTGGTTCAGTGCCACGAAAACCGTAAATCTGGAGTACCTGTGACTTTTTCCGCCAGCCCGCGGAATTGAACCCGCACACACAGAGGACTTGTCATACCGTCGTTCAACTCGCTACAAACACGATGGGCATGCGGGCTTGACGGTCAGATGAAAAAACCAGTTCGAACACGATTGATGATTTGTTTCTGTTTATTGTGAATTGAATATGGTCTAGTCTTGACACCATAACAAGACGGAGTAGATGGAATCCATTAGTCACAGAACTAGAGAGAGACCATAAGCTACTGGACTAGAGTGACACCATAACAAGACGGAGTAGATGGAATCCATTAGTCACAGAACTAGAGAGAGACCATAAGCTACTGGACTAGAGTGACACCATAACAAGACGGAGTAGATGGAATCCATTAGTCACAGAACTAGAGAGAGACCATAAGCTACTGGACTAGAGTGACACCATAACAAGACGGAGTAGATGGAATCCATTAGTCACAGAACTAGAGAGAGACCATAAGCTACTGGACTAGAGGGACACCATAACATTCTGAATGCACCTTCTCCGTGGCTTACTACTCTGCATAATTGCATATATTTCGTAATCACAAAGTACTGTAGTTTTACAAATGACAAAAACAATGACAAAATACAGCAACGTTTCGACCAACAAGGCCTTTATCAAGCAAACGAACAACAGGAGTGACAAATTTAAAAAAACAAAGGACGATCAAAAACAGACGTTTCTAATGAAAATCTGAAAATAAAAACTAAAAACTGGGAATAAACACGAATAACGAAATAAATGTAACACAAAAACACACATAAAAACTAGAAATAGAACGGAAGAGAAACAATGAAAAATCTAGTAAATATATAAAATATATAACTTGAATACATGCAACATATACCTTAGTAATCTATATGGGTATATGTTGCATGTATTTTTATTTTCAGATTTTTGAGTCATCGACTAATATGGCTCTTTTGAGTGATTTTTGCTAGAAGGCTTACTTTCTTATCACCAGAGTGCCTTGCCTTTCAGAAAAAACTTATTACGACTTCAGAGACACTTGAAAACTAGACCCCTAAATAAATGATAAGTCTATTCTGTAGTCTAACCCCGCACACCAAACATTTGTTGGTAGTTTCCCTCGAACCATGGCATTTACAATCGCAGATGAAATATTGTGGCCAAGTTAAACGTCACAGTGATTTGGTGAGAATGGTAATGGAAGGCATTCCTCCTGGAGCACGAGGCAGGGAACGAACAATACGAAGATGGCTTTCAGGACATCAAAGAAACCTTGAACATAACTCTAGAAGAATCGGGAGAACATGCTAGAGACAGAGAGTTTTTCAGGCGTCTGTGATAAAATCGACGTTTCGCAAGGGACATACAAAGTTGTCATCACAAGGGACTTGAGATGTTATCAAATTGATTATCGACGACCAAAGATTGAAGCTGAAAACAAAGTACATCTTCTAAAAGTCGAAAGTGTTATTGTCCAACTATGTTTAATTTTTTTTACATCTGTTTATCAGATTTCAATGTGCCAAAAATTGTGTGGATCATATTTTCTATATATCTTGACTCACACTTATAACTAGGAAGTTGTTTCTACCCTCAGGACAATCGGTACTAATGTATAAATTACCATTAGACGCCGACTACCAACTGAACCTATACAACAATGAGTTAACCTCGATAGACAGAAAACGTGACTGTTCTAGACAGAGGAAGGCTTAACGAAGCAGAGCGGCCTTTAGGGATGTAGTTAATCAGGATGTTTCCTTATCAAACATATTGTTAAAGTACGTACTTGTAGATTCTTCCCGAATTCTTGTCCAAGCTCATGTCTTTATATTATCTTTATATATGGATTTCAGACTATTCAACATAATGGATTTACAATTCTGCACTACTTTTCTCCTGTATTGGATCAATAACTTCAAGATGGCTGACAAGTCTGGTTTCAAGACTAAACGGCTTCTCACGTTTGTCTTAATAACACATCTTTTAGAGCGACAACCTTATGAATATTTCGGATCGATGAAACCCTTAAAATGTTTGACCAAGGCTCTGCTGGTCACTCAACGCAAACAGTTTTTCAAATCAATATTTCATATTGATCATAGGATAGGTTGACGAGTATAGGAGACGACAACATCTAGAGATACCTTATGAATACTGAATCCGCCCGTCTGCCCAGCCTGTTCGTAGTGGGTTGGACTACGGGTGACTATCCCTCTGTGTGTGCGGGTTCAATTCCGTGGGATGGCAGAAAAAGCCACAGATTCCCCAGATTTACGGTGTTCGTGGCACCGAACCGAAGGGTTATGATGTCCATGGCACCGAGCCGAAGAGCTGACTAGCTCAAGTGCTTCTGGATCGGAAAAAAAAAACTGAATCCACGGAACGGAACATTTCGTAATATATCCCATCATTGCTGCTAGAACATTTGAACGTCGTTCCACTCAAACATATAATTAATACGACAGTGAACAGTTGTTGAAAATTCAGGAGATGTTCTGTGATAATGTAAGCAGAGAGAGAGAGACAGGAAGGACTGGATAACAACAAAAGAGCTTCAGACGATAGCATACACAACAAAAGAGCTTCAGACGATAGCATACACAACAAAAGAGCTTCAGACGATAGCATACACAACAAAAGAGCTTCGGACGATAGCATACACAACAAAAGAGCTTCAGACGATAGCATACACAACAAAAGAGCTTCAGACGATAGCATACACAACAAAAGAGCTTCAGACGATAGCATACACAACAAAAGCTCACATAAACAAAGTAACAATGGAATACAAATTAGACGAATAATTTTGCGAGTTTCACATACTATGTGTATCATGTTATCGCTATAATCATCATGTTCCATGCCATACATGTCCTGAAATTGTTTCTCTATTTTATCATTAACGTGTACCATGCCAAACTGTGTAGAGCGGTGCTGCACAACGTCTTTATATAATGAGGCGCATCTGACTATGGAGGCACAGACGACGTGTGAAGTTGAAGAAGTCGTTAGCTTACTTTATCTACGGTGTGAGGTAGCCAGCCCAACCATCAACCCTCCCCTCCTTAGTCACCTCTTACGACATGCCTGGCAGGTAGACATTGATGCATATTCTTTCCTCCCCTTACGAGCCCTGGCAGCACATGGGCGACAGGCGACGTGTAGCAAGGAAATAATAATAATAATAAAGTAATGTTAACAGTAACAGTAATAAAAACAATAACAGCTAAAAACTTAATCCTGACTAAACGTTTAATTCTTATTCTCCAATATTGTGCTTTCAATAAAAAAATTTAGTTTAGTTTATTCGTCGGATCATCATCACTGCACGTCGAACCAATTAGTCCATAAGTGCTCCGATCTGCCCCTCAGTATTTCCCTCAGCCTGTGACGACTAACGACACCGATTCTTTGTTGGTTTACTATTCTTCTGTGGCTACTAACATAGCATTCTTGCCTAGCTACACCACACTTGACTTGGAGTTATTGCAGTCTGGTTGGAGTTCATTAAATAATGAACACAAATACTATTTTTCTTGAAATTATGATTAGCCTTAAAGATAACGGAGTCAAATAGAGCGACAAAGATGCATCCCATGGGCACCATAGCGTCCACGGATACCGCCCCACCCTCCCCCCAGGAAAGCATAAGTCCGCAACCAAGGCCTTCCAAGCCCACCTATCCAAGGTCATTTTTTCCAGATCACCTCCGTACAGGGTCCTTCTTTTTCTTCGGGTGGCGAGCTATGAATTTTCCTGGTTGTGGTTTATGTAGCTATCTAGTGTTTTTTACGGGGTGGAGTAGCTAGCCCACCCCTAACTTCCTTAGACGCCTCTTACGACATGCGTCGCAGGCAACAGTGGTTCTGTTCTTTACACCTCAATTTGGGCCCCGGTAACCACTCGGGCGGTAGATAGTCATGGATCACCAAAAACATGTAGTTACTGCTGACTAGTTTCGATGTTGTCTCGTCTTCCATGTACAGTACATCTTGCTACAATGGTCTACACCTTCTAGTCTCGTGTTTATATTATCTATCAATAAGCAGTAAGAAGTAAGAGACACTGATCTGCTCTTTGAACACACATTGAAAGAACACAGAATATATAAACTAATTTTAACATGACATCAATCTTAGGACAACTAAGATAAATGGTAGTGATTGTTTATTAGCAAGTGGGAGAATTCAAATACATTGGCTTAATCTTCACATCTGATAGTAGACTGCACAGAGAGATTGAAATTAGAATCTAGAAAGGACAACAATACATACCAACTTACCCCAATACTGAAACACCCAGTAATTCCAGCAGAAACTAAAAGACAGTGCCTATAATATAAATATTATAAATGCACATCTGCATACTCAACACTGTGCTACACAGATTGCTCAAACAAATATGCACGACAAAAGAACGAGAAGGAAAAGTCCTATAGCTTGAAAAGCGAGATGACTTGAGGAAAGCGAGTAAATAAAACAAGAAGAAGACCATATAAGAAATGAGATGCTTGAGGAAAGCGTGTAAATAAAACAAGAAGAGACCATATAAGAAATGACGAAATTAGAAGAACAATCGGAACAACACCTGCTATTAGATTCATTGAAAAATAGAGACTCACATGGTTTGGCCACTTGGTCAGAATGAACCCGAATACACCAGTTGCAAGAGCGTACAACCTGAAAATGGAATCATCAAGAGGTGGGGGCAGACTAAGAAAATTATAGGTTGGTGGAGTTACAGACATCTTAAAACTCCACAATACAACAGCATATCAAGCGACCAAGCGTGCACTAACTAGGAAACCGATCATAAGTTAAACCTGCTACGCTTAACGGCAAAAAAGGCGAAGAAAGAAGAAACACACAATGTCTTATCTATATATATATATATATATCTGCCCATGTGATGTGTGATAGTAGAAAACTATTCACGACAGAGATGAAGTATCTGGACAGAATGCTGGAAGTGACAAGAAGAGACCGGTTTAGAAATGAAGACAACAGGAAAATAGTGGATACAACATCAGTACTGAACTTCATTTAAAAACAAATTACATTGTTCGTCACATAGATAGATTATCAACAGTGCGCATCAAAGAGCAATGCTACTTTGATACAGTGGATACAAAACAAAAAGACATCCGCGCAAAAGTTGGACCTCAGAAATAACAGAGGCTGTGAATAACTCTATTTATAAAGTGCATACAAAAGCCCGGTCTAGAAATCTCTACCTATCTTGACGCTGTGCGGCAAAATATGATTAGAGAAAAGGTGTGGGCAACTCACGTTTTGTAGAACGGATGAAATCTAAAACCTTTTGAGGGCACACACCTCTATACGTATGGCAGCATATCTTGACAGCGGCACCAACAAGAATATCATGAACAGGACACAAAATGCAGCAACAGATTTGAACGTACAAGAAAATCTTTAATGACTAAAATGCTTCAAGATCTACGTAATCTCTCTCTCTCTCTCTCTCTCTCTCTCTCTCTCTCTGCCCTTTTAACCAGGATTGGTGCATAGGCCCTCAACCAACTCATGCCAAGTCTTCCTATCTCTAACTATCTCTTGCAGCTCTCTCCAGCTCTTCTTTATATTGTTGATCTCTGCCTCCAATTCTCGTCTCCATGTATTTTTACGCATCCCATTATTTCGCTTTACCTGTGGGTTCCAGAAAAGGATCCTTCTTGTTTAAATTCCTCTCTGGTTTTATCAAAGTGTGTCACATCCAGCGCCAGCGTCATATCTACGTAATCTGATACACAATTTATTTTTGACATATAAATCACAATGAGCACTCTAAGTAGGAATAATGTTAAGCTGCTTTATTTTATTCTAAATAAAGATACTGCTGTCAGCTTCTTGTTTCATTGATTTAGGAATCACACTTTTACAGCGACGATCTCAGAGAGAGAAACATGGATAGTTAACCAAGTATTTGTCTTCTTCTTCTTCAATAAACTATCAGAGCTTGGAGGTCGTCGTTGTAGTTTGAATGTAGTATTAATATTGTATATATAAAGTTGATGGATTACTGTAATGAATACGCGTTAGCTTATCTACTCGGATACATGAGGGTTATGAGTTTAATCCCACACGCGACGCTCAACTAGTCTGAAAATATGACATCCTAACTCCTGTACACTAGGATCTATAAATGGGAAGTGAAAAGCCTACGGACAATTTTAATTTAACAATATGAAGTTGCGAAGTTGGAATGTCCGGTAATTTTCTACCCCCTCCCCTTCCCCAAAAATAAGCCAGAACTGGACGGTCCTAGTGCTAACAGTCGAGGGTGGTTACGTGTATTGGCATTTTCGATTTGTATAAGATAAAAATAAATAAAAGACACATTTTTGCAAGCGTCAGTGGGAGAGTCTCGTACAGTAAAATAATTATGTTTACATTTTTTGTCCATAATTTTTTATACCCAACTCAGATTCAAAAGTTTTAAAGTTGCCAAATGTGGACACTTCCTAATGACTGACGTCATCTTAGAAGTTTCTCGTTTCGTCTGTCATAAATATTTAGACACGTGATTTAAACTAACTAGTTCACAGGTTGACCAAAGACTTAAGTTGTCAGAAACTTAGAATCTTCCTTCTTTCATTTTCTCAAATCCTTCGTTACCTCACAGCGTCAAGATGAGAAAAGATGTATATAATAGGCTCTTGTATGCGATTCGTACATATTGTTTTTCACTGATTCTGTTATTTCTGTGGTCCATCTTTTGCCTGGAAGACTTTTTTTTAATTCCCTTTGCGTAGCAATGTTTGCTGATAATATGCTCATGTAGCCAAACCATTTACATTTAATTTATAGTGTTCTTGATGAAGTTTAGTAAATACATTTGAATATATAAAAAAATAGATAATTTATGGAGAGTGTGTGTCGGGAAGGGGCTAAATGTATAATATTAACAACGTATGCATATAACAATAAAGCAAATCAAATCATAGAACAAATTGCACCAATTTTGAAACACAGACATATTACTCAGAGTAAACAAAAAAGAGCATTGTTCAACACAATCTTTCTCCAAACATTACGCTATCAGTGCCAAACCTGGACGCTGACATCAAATATAGAAGAATACTACTCACGACAGAGATGAAGTGGCTACGCAGAGTGCTGGGAGTATCAAGAAAAGACCGGTTTAGGAATGAAGACATCAGGGAAAAAAGTGGGTACAACATCAGTACTGAACTTCATCAAGAAACAGCAAATTAAATGCTTCGGCCACATAAACAGATTACCAACAGACAATGTGTCCCCGAGGGCAGTACTACTCAGTTCAGTGGAAACAATGTAAAAGATAGACCATATAAATAACAACAGCAGTGAAAGACACTATGTACAAGCGCACACAAAAACTAGTTCTATAAATCTATTTTTTCTTATCTGACAATGTTATTCCTAATAGAATTAGAATAAAATCAACAAAGAATAGGATGGTACTTGCTTGTTTTTCTTGTTGCAATGTTGTTCTAGACATTGTATACATCTTCTTGAAGTCTATGGCTTATAACCACAAATGATCTTCCACTGGAGCTGTTCTTATGCTAATGAAACTTGTTGACAATAAATACTTTCATTCTTTTCTTTTACTTTATCGTCATCTGTTACCAGTTGTTGCCAGTGTCGTCATCTGTTACCGGGTTGTTGCCCAGTGTCGTCATACTGTTACCGGGTTGTTGCCCAGTGTCGTCATACTGTTACCGGGTTGTTGTCCAGTGTCGTCATCTGTTCCGGGTTGTTGCCCAGTGTCGTTAATCTGTTACCGGGTTTGTTGCCCGTGTCGTCATACTGTTACCGGGTTGTTGCCAGTGTCGTCATACTGTTACCGGGCTGTTGCCCAGTGTCGTCATACTGTTACCGGGTTGTTGCCAGTGTCGTCATACTGTTACCGGGTTGTTGCCCAGTGTCGTTATACTGTTACCGGGTTGTTGACCAGTGTCGTCATACTGTTACCGGGTTGTTGCCCAGTGTCATCATACTGTTACCGGGTTGTTGCCCAGTGTCATCATACTGTTACCGGGTTGTTGCCCAGTGTCGTCATACTGTTACCGGGTTGTTGCCCAGTGTCGTCATACTGTTACCGGGTTGTTGCCCAGTGTCGTCATACTGTTACTGGGTTGTTGCCCAGTGTCGCCATACTGTTACCGGGTTGTTGCCCAGTGTCGCCATACTGTTACCGGGTTGTTGCCCAGTGTCGTCATACTGTTACCGGGTTGTTGTCAGTGTCGTCATCTGTTACCGGGTTGTTGCCCGTGTCGTTATACTGTTACCGGTTGTTGCCCAGTGTCGTCATACTGTTACCGGGTTGTTGCCCAGTGTCGTCATACTGTTACCGGGTTGTTGCCCAGTGTCGTCATACTGTTACCGGGTTGTTGCCCAGTGTCGTTATACTGTTACTGGGTTGTTGCCCAGTGTCGCCATACTGTTACCGGGTTGTTGTCCAGTGTCGTCATACTGTTACCGGGTTGTTGCCCAGTGTCGTTATACTGTTACCGGGTTGTTGCCCAGTGTCGTCATACTGTTACAGCCGGTTGTTGCCCAGTGTCATCATACTGTTACAGGTTGTTGCCCAGTGTCATCATACTGTTACCGGGTTGTTGTCCAGTGTCATCATACTGTTACCGAGTTGTTGCCCAGTGTCGTCATACTGTTACCGGGTTGTTGCCCAGTGTCATCATACTGTTACCGGGTTGTTGTCAGTGTCATCATGACTGTTACCGAGTTGTTACCACGTGTCGTCATACTGTTACCGGGCTGTTGCCCAGTGTCATCATACTGTTACAGGGTTGTTGCCCAGTGTCATGGTTTCTGTTTTGTCCTGCGCTGCTCTAGTGGCTTTAGTGGTAGTTATATTTGCTTTTTGACAGGATTCTGTTGTGCCATCTAACCAACATTTTCGTGGTCTTTGTCTCGCCTTCTTTTCTAGTGTTCTGTTGTAGAAGAATTGCTTCATAGTTTTACTGCAGTCTTCCCCTGTATCAATAATACAGTGGAGTTTTTTTGCATTCTTATTAAGTGGTCGAACAACTTCATTCTTTGTTTCTCAATGTAATTCAAGCAAGGTTTTGTCTCAACATTCTTTCTCATATAAGCTGATGCTGGTGACTCTGTCCTTTCTGGTGGTTTTGATAACTTTTCGTAGTAAACACATTTCACAAGTAGTTATTTTTTGCGACTGTGCTTTGTCCATGTTTGGCTCTGGTAACACAGAGTAGACATGAAAATGCTGTTGATCATCTGTTGTTTATCTGTCAGTGATATTTAGATGCGTTAACAATAGTTGGCAATATCTAAAGTAACATTTTGTGACATCTAAAACTAAATTAAAGAGTAGCTGGAGCTACTGAACGACAAAAATAAGATGCAATCTTATAGTCACGACACTAAAACATCTTGCAGCATCAATTGAAATGTTTATATATTGCACATCATTTCAAGACCTCAAATCAGATCAAATATTGGCACATTTACAAGACTGGAATCGATGGTTGGAGTCTAGAAATAATTTACTATTACAAATGTTTTTGTGGCACGTCTCACGACCAATAAACTAAAGTTATTGTCTTGTTTGTGAGCTTGACAGAATCATTTTTTTAGGAAAAGGATTCATTCGTCTATCAGCAAATATCTGCTGATTTATTGCGACAGACTATATCAATGTTTCTTACGCAAACAGCATCTCTAGTAATTTTGAATATTACTTCTTTTCTGTACATTATGAGTTTGTTGTGAATGAAATGGTTGGTATTGGTGAGATAAAATTGTATGACTCAACTTATGATAATCGACAGACAAATTGGCAGACACCCACACGCACACACATATATGAGGGTCTCAGACACTGGGACTACGTGTGCGAGAATTAGGAGTTAATTTTGGACATGACAATAAGTGTTGTCTTCGTGGTAGAGAGAGTAGATACACTGATCAACCTCTCATATGTACGGTGTGCAAGTCGACTTTGAGATGGCTGCTGGAGAGTAGGAGGAAGTACACAGGGCAATGCTCAATGTGCCATGGCGTTGAGCGAATAACATTACTGAACAGAACACGCCCACGTGCCTAGCGTGTTCGTAGCGCGTTGGACTACGGGTGACTAGTCCTCTGTAAGTGCGGTTCAACTCCGCGGACTGGCAGAAAAGCTACAGGTTCCCCAGATTTACGGTGTTCGTGGCACCGAGCCGAAGGTTACGATGTCCATGACACCGAGCCGAAGAGCTTTCAGCTCAAGTGCTTCTGGATCGGAAAAAACCAAAAAAAACAGAACATAACAGATATATATATATACACGAGTATCAGACACTGGAACGAATGGGAGAATTAGAAATTAAGTTTACTTAAATAAATTATCCTTTTATAGTTTAGAGAGATGTTACTTTCTCTCGACATGAAACTAGAATATACATAACCAGCAAGTAAAAAATCTGGACATTCAAGCATACAGGAAGCTTAGTATTTGTTGCTATGACAACTGGCGGTAATCAAACAGCGTGAAATATAATACATTTTGTACAAATATCATTTTAGCAAATTGCATCATCGATTTAATTACAAGTCAAACAGAAACTAGAGTTGTTTGTTGTAGATTATCTGTGCAGGCACATTTTGCACATTTCTAATTAAATCTCGAGAGCCGAGATGGCGTAGTGGCTAGTGATCTTTCGCGTGTTAGACGTGTGCTTTCGAGATCAAATTTCACAGTGGAAGTGAGAATGTTTCCAATCATATCGTCTCTCAGGATGTTTCAGTCTATTGGGTACCAGAGAAACACAGGAAGTAAACGCAGCCGATGGGATGTTGACCAGATCATGAGCGGCTGGTCAAAGAAAATGACATTATGTTCTCCAATATATCTCATTGTATGAAAACATATTAATTACTTTATAACTATCAATATCCTTGTTGTGCCGCGTTTGACACACAAGGCTTCCATAAATGTTTTCCATTATTGCCCTTCTGCCGTCTTTCTACCAACTGCTTCCCTTGTCAGACCACAATATTTCAACGAGTTCAAGAACTAGTAGTTAAATTTGGACATGCCAGACAGTGTTGTCTTCATGGTAGAGAGAAGGTATACTAATCAACTGCTCATGGGTACGTTAAGCAAATTGACTTTGGGATGGCTGCTGCAGCGGAGGACAGAGCACGCATGAAAATGCCCAAAGTGTTATGACGTCAATCGCATTATATAACATAACAACAATTTTTCAACTCTCGTTCAACAGTTCATCCCGTGTTTTCAATGAACATCCAAACCTTCTGCTCCCATCAGATGCCCATCCTAGTCAATGCCCCAACTGGTATACGACATACATGATTAATCTATCCTCATTCTCTACTTTAGTTTTAATGAAACATTAAGTTAACAAAGATACCAATACTAATCCATGCAATGTTACTTGTTTGTTTTTACATGTATCAGATTGAACAACAATTTTTGATTGATTGATTGATTAATAGAACCATCATCATTGCACTTCAGTGAGTAGTCATGTGTGTACTCCGATCTCATTCTTACACAGAAAGATCTCAGCGATAGCGCAGATACTCCGTTACACCGGCGATGGTCCCTAATGTAATTTTGAAGATAATTAAAATATTTTACAGGAATTTATTTTTTACTCTTTGTAATTAATTGCTTTCCAGCCTGTTCTTCTAGATTTTGTACTGTGCCCGGTCAGCGACTTTCCAGCCTGTTCTTCTAGATTTGGAACTGCCAACTGTTCTTTTACGTGCTCAAATTGAACACGGGACCTCCTTTTTATCGTCCTTCTCTGATAGGACTAGGAACTCGATCTCACCTACTCTTAGACCAGGGACCTCTGGAAAAATATCCTGATGGCTCCAACAATGTTTATAACTTGATAACAAATTGAAAATGATGGCATTTCTAAGAAAGATATCGAAAAGCTCATATTAACCTATATTAACGAATATAGTCAATATATTTACTACATAAGAACATATGATATGAAAAATACTTACCCTTCTCCCGGGAGAAAAGCAAATGCTTCCTGAGTGGAGGGATCAGTTGATAAAAGATCATACGAAACATGTGGCTTCCCTTTGCCAGACTTTTCACCACAAAAAGTTGGGAGTCCATACACAATTAAACACTTCAGTCTGATGTCTAAGCTGGCACATCAAATGTCATCTTATCTTTGTCAACGATCGCAGACAAATAAACAGTTGTGTATGGGCGCTTAGTTAATAAAAATAATTTAATATTAGCTGTTCTACATTAGTCTTATATTACCTTCTACACTAGTCTTATATACCTGATATTATCTTCTAAACAAGTCTTATATATCTGATATTACCTTCTACGCTAGTCTTATATATCTGATATTACCTTCTACATTAGTCTTATATATCTGATATTACCTTCTACACAAGACTTATATATCTGATATTACCTTCTACACTAGTCTTATATATCTGATATTACCTTCTACATTAGTCTTATATATCTTATATTACCTTCTACATTAGTCTTATATACCTGATATTACCTTGTACATTAGTCTTATATATCTGATATTACCTTCTACACAAGTCTTATATATCTTATATTACCTTCTACACAAGTCTTATATATCTGATATTACCTTCTACACAAGTCTTATATCTGATATTACCTTCTACACAAGTCTTATATTACCTTCTACACAAGTCTTATATACCTGATATTACCTTCTACAATAGTCTTATATATCTGATATTACCTTCTACACCAGTCTTATATATCTGATATTACCTTCTACATTAGTCTTATATATCTGATATTACCTTCTACATTAGTCTTATATATCTGATATTACCTTCTACAAAAGTCTTATATATCTGATATTACCTTCTACATTAGTCTTATATATCTGATATTACCTTCTACAAAAGTCTTATATATCTTATATTACCTTCTACACAGTCTTATATATCATATTACCTTTACACAAGTCTTATATATCTGATATTACCTTCTACACAAGTCTTATATTACCTTCTACACTAGTCTTATATACCTGATATTACCTTCTACACAAGTCTTATATATCTGATATTACCTTCTACACAAGTCTTATATATCTGATATTACCTTCTACATTAGTCTTATATATATGATATTACCTTCTACACAAGTCTTATATATCTTATATTACCTTCTACAAAAGTCTTATATATCTGATATTACCTTCTACATAAGTCTTATATATCTGATATTACCTTCTACAAGTCTTATATATCTGATATTACCTTCTACACAAGTCTTATATATCTGATATTACCTTCTACACTAGTCTTATATATCTGATATTACCTTCTACACTAGTCTTATATATCTGATATTACCTTCTACACAAGTCTTATATTACCTTCTACACAAGTCTTATATATCTGATATTACCTTCTACACAAGTCTTATATATCTGATATTACCTTCTACACTAGTCTTATATATCTGATATTACCTTCTACACAAGACTTATATATCTTATATTACCTTCTACACAAGTCTTATATATCTGATATTACCTTCTACACAAGTCTTATATATCTGATATTACCTTCTACACAAGTCTTATATATCTGATATTACCTTCTACACTAGTCTTATATATCTGATATTACCTTCTACACTAGTCTTATATATCTGATATTACCTTCTACATTAGTCTTATATATCTGATATTACCTTCTACACTAGTCTTATATATCTGATATTACCTTCTACATTAGTCTTATATATCTGATATTACCTTCTACACTAGTCTTATATATCTGATATTACCTTCTACACTAGTCTTATATATCTGATATTACCTTCTACACAAGTCTTATATTACCTTCTACACAAGTCTTATATATCTGATATTACCTTCTACACTAGTCTTATATATCTGATATTACCTTCTACACAAGTCTTATATATCTGATATTACCTTCTACACAAGTCTTTTTATCTATATTACTACAGTTTATATTACCTTCTACACAAGTCTTATATATCTGATATTACCTTCTACATTAGTCTTATATATCTGATATTACCTTCTACACAAGTCTTATATATCTGATATTACCTTCTACACAAGTCTTTATCTACTTTACACAAGTCTTATATATCTGATATTACCTTCTACAAGTCTTATATATCTGATATTACCTTCTACACAAGTCTTATATATCTGATATTACCTTCTACAAAAGTCTTATATATCTGATATTACCTTCTACACAAGTCTTATATATCTGATATTACCTTCTACAAAAGTCTTATATATCTGATATTACCTTCTACACTAGTCTTATATATCTGATTTTCCTTCTACAAGTCTTATATATCTATATTTCCTTCTACACAAGTCTTATATATCTGATATTACCTTCTACAAAAGTCTTATATATCTGATATTACCTTCTACACTAGTCTTATATACCTGATATTACCTTCTACACTAGTCTTATATATCTGATATTACCTTCTACACAAGTCTTATATATCTGATATTACCTTCTACACAAGTCTTATATATCTGATATTACCTTCTACACAAGTCTTATATATCTGATATTACCTTCTACATAAGTCTTATATATCTGATATTACCTTCTACACAAGTCTTATATATCTTATATTACCTTCTACACAAGTCTTATATATCTGATATTACCTTCTACACAAGTCTTATATATCTGATATTACCTTCTACACAAGTCTTATATATCTGATATTACCTTCTACACAAGTCTTATATATCTGATATTACCTTCTACAAAAGTCTTATATATCTGATATTACCTTCTACATTAGTCTTATATACTGATTACCTACAGTCTTATATATCTGATATTACCTTCTACACAAGTCTTATATATCTGATATTACCTTCTACATAAGTCTTATATATCTGATATTACCTTCTACATTAGTCTTATATATCTGATATTACCTTCTACATTAGTCTTATATATCTGATATTACCTTCTACACAAGTCTTATATATCTGATATTACCTTCTACACTAGTCTTATATATCTGATATTACCTTCTACACTAGTCTTATATATCTGATATTACCTTCTACATTAGTCTTATATATCTGATATTACCTTCTACACAAGTCTTATATATCTGATTTACACTTCATCATATCTGAATTACCTTCTACTACTAATCTGATATTACCTTCTACACTAGTCTTATATATCTTATATTACCTTCTACACAAGTCTTATATATCTGATATTACCTTCTACACTAGTCTTATATACCTGATATTACCTTCTACACAAGTCTTATATATCTGATATTACCTTCTACATTAGTCTTATATATCTGATATTACCTTCTACATTAGTCTTATATATCTGATATTACCTTCTACACAAGTCTTATATATCTGATATTACCTTCTACACTAGTCTTATATATCTGATATTACCTTCTACACAAGTCTTATATATCTGATATTACCTTCTACACTAGTCTTATATATCTGATATTACCTTCTACATTAGTCTTATATATCTGATATTACCTACTACACTAGTCTTATTACCTTCTACAAGTCTTATATATCTGATATTACCTTCTACACAAGTCTTATATTACCTTCTACACAAGTCTTATATATCTGATATTACCTTCTACACTAGTCTTATATATCTGATATTACCTTCACTTATGATATTACCTTCTACACAGTCTTATATATCTGATATTACCTTCTACAAGTCTTATATTACCTTTACACAAGTCTTATATATCTGATATTACCTCGTACACAAGTCTTATATATCTGATATTACCTTCTACACAAGTCTTATATATCTGATATTACCTTCTACACAAGTCTTATATATCTGATATTACCTTCTCACAAGTCTTATATATCTGATATTACCTTCTACACAAGTCTTATATATCTGATATTACCTTCTACATTAGTCTTATATATCTGATATTACCTTCTACAAAAGTCTTATATATCTGATATTACCTTCTACATTAGTCTTATATATCTGATATTACCTTCTACATTAGTCTTATATATCTGATATTACCTCGTACACAAGTCTTATATATCTGATATTACCTTCTACACTAGTCTTATATATCTGATATTACCTATTACATTAGTCTTATATATCTGATATTACCTTCTACCTTAGTCTTATATACCTTCTACAAGTCTTATATATCTATTACCTTACACAGTCTTATATAGATATTACCTTCTACACAAGTCTTATATATCTGATATTACCTTTATACAAGTCTTATATATCTGATATTACCTTCTACAAGTCTTATATCTGATATTACCTTCTCATATCTATATTACCTTCTACATAGTCTTATATATCTGATTTACTACAGTCATATTACTTCTACACAAGTCTTATATATCTGATATTACCTTCTACATAAGTCTTATATATCTGATATTACCTTCTACAATAGTCTTATATATCTGATATTACCTTCTACATAGTCTTCTATTACCTTCTACACAGTCTTATATATCTGATATTACCTTCTACATTAGTCTTATATATCTGATATTACCTTCTACACAAGTCTTATATATCTGATATTACCTTCTACATAAGTCTTATATATCTGATATTACCTTCTACATTAGTCTTATATATCTGATATTACCTTCTACACAAGTCTTATATATCTATATCCTTCTACACAAGTCTTATATACTGATATTACCTTCTACACAAGTCTTATATATCTGATATTACCTTCTACAAAAGTCTTATATATCTGATATTACCTTCTACATTAGTCTTATATATCTGATATTACCTTCTACAAAAGTCTTATATATCTGATATTACATTCTACCACAAGTCTTATATACTGATATTACCTTCTACACAAGTCTTATATATCTGATATTACCTTCTACACAAGTCTTATATATCTGATATTACCTTCTACACAAGTCTTATATATCTGATATTACCTTCTACACTAGTCTTATATATCTGATATTACCTTCTACACAAGTCTTATATATCTATATACCTTCTACACAAGTCTTATATATCTGATATTACCTTCTACACAAGTCTTATATATCTGATATTACCTTCTACACAAGTCTTATATATCTGATATTACCTTCTACATTAGTCTTATATATCTGATATTACCTTCTACACTAGTCTTATATCTACCTTCTACACAGTCTTATATATCTGATATTACCTTCTACACAAGTCTTATATGTACTCTACACAGTCTATATATCTGATATACCTTCTAACTAGTCTTATATATCTGATATTACCTTCTACTAGTCTTATATTACCTTCTACACAAGTCTTATATATCTGATTTACCTTCTACGAATTTATATTACCTTCTACACAAGTCTTATATATCTGATATTACCTTCTATACTAGTCTTATATATCTGATATTACCTTCTACATTAGTCTTATATATCTGATATTACCTTCTACAGCTATAATCTTATATTACCTTCTACACAAGTCTTATATATCTGATATTACCTTCTACACAGTCTTATTATTACTCTACGAGTCTATTATCATATTACCTTCTACATAGTCTTATATATCTGATATTACCTTCTACACAGTCTTATATATCTGATATTACCTTCTACATTAGTCTTATATATCTTATATTATCCTTATCTACATTCCAAGTCTTATATATCTGATATTACCTCTACACAGTCTTCATATTACCTTCTACAAGTCTTATATATCTGATATTACCTTCTACACTAGTCTTATATATCTGATATTACCTTCTACACTAGTCTTATATATCTGATATTACCTTCTACACTAGTCTTATATATCTGATATTACCTTCTACACTAGTCTTATATATCTGATATTACCTTCTACACTAGTCTTATATATCTGATATTACCTTCTACAAAAGTCTTATATATCTGATATTACCTTCTACACAAGTCTTATATATCTGATATTACCTTCTACACTAGTCTTATATATCTGATATTACCTTCTACATTAGTCTTATATATCTGATATACCTTCTACAAGTCTTATATATCTGATATTACCTTCTACACTAGTCTTATATATCTGATATTACCTTCTACACAAGTCTTATATATCTGATATTACCTTCTACATAAGTCTTATATATCTGATATTACCTTCTACATTAGTCTTATATATCTGATATTACCTTCTACAAAGTCTATATATCTGATTACCTTCTACATTAGTCTTATATATCTGATATTACCTTCTACAAAAGTCTTATATATCTGATATTACCTTCTACATTAGTCTTATATATCTGATATTACCTTCTACACAAGTCTTATATATCTGATATTACCTTCTACACATAGTCTTATATATCTGATATTACCTTCTACACAAGTCTTATATATCTGATATTACCTTCTACACAAGTCTTATATATCTGATATTACCTTCTACACTAGTCTTATATATCTGATATTACTCTACATAGTCTTATATATCTGATATTACCTTCTACAAAGTCTTATATATCTGATATTACCTTCTACACTAGTCTTATATATCTGATATTACCTTCTACACAAGTCTTATATATCTGATATTACCTTCTACACAAGTCTTATATACCTGATATTACCTTCTACAATAGTCTTATATATCTGATATTACCTTCTACATTAGTCTTATATATCTGATATTACCTTCTACACTAGTCTTATATATCTGATATTACCTTCTACATTAGTCTTATATACCTGATATTACCTTCTACACAAGTCTTATATATCTGATATTACCTTCTACAAAAGTCTTATATATCTGATATTACCTTCTACATTAGTCTTATATATCTGATATTACCTTCTACACAAGTCTTATATATCTGATATCTACATAGTCTTATATTGAATTACTTACACAGTCTTATATATCTGATTTACCTTAACAAGTCTTATATATCTGATATTACCTTCTACATTAGTCTTATATATCTGATATTACCTTCTACACTAGTCTTATATATCTGATATTACCTTCTACACAAGTCTTATATATCTATATTACTCTACAAGTCTTATATATCTGATTACTTACATAGTCTATATCGATATTACCTTTACAAGTCTTATATATCTGATATTACCTTCTACACAAGTCTTATATATCTGATTACTCTACACAGTCTTATATACAATATTACTTACATATCTATTCTGATATTACCTTCTACATTAAGTCTTATATATCTGATATTACTTCTACAAGTCTTATATATCTGAATTACTTCTACATTAGTCTTATATACTGATATTACCTTCTATCAAAGTCTATATATGCTATTATTACTTCTACATTAGTCTTATATATCTGATATTACCTTCTACATAAGTCTTATATATCTGATATTACCTTCTACACAAGTCTTATATACCTGATATTACCTTCTACACTAGTCTTATATATCTTATATTACCTTCTACACAAGTCTTATATATCTGTATGTACCTTTACATAAGTCTTATATATCTGATTTACTTCTAAACAAGTCTTATATACTGATATTACCTTCTACACAAGTCTTATATATCTGATATTACCTTCTACATTAGTCTTATATATCTGTATTACTCCTCACTAGTCTTATATACTGATATTACCTTCTACATAGTCTTATATACTGATATTACCTCTACATTAGTCTTATATATCTGATATTACACTTCTACATTAGTCTTATATATCTGATATTACCTTCTACACAGTCTTATATACTATATTACCTTCTACATTAGTCTTATATACTGATATTACCTTCTACATTAGTCTTATATACCTGATATTACCTTCTACAAGCTTATATATCTGATATTACTCTACACTAAGTCTTATATATCTGATATACCTTCTAAAGTCTTATATATCTGATATTACCTTCTACAGTCTTATATATCTGATATACCTCTACAGTCTATATACTGAAATTGGTACATAGTTTAAATATATGTATGATACCTTTACATGTCTAATGCTGATACTTCTACAAGCTTATAGTGAAACTTAAAGAAGCTTATATATGATATATAACAAGCTTATAATGTATATTCTAAAGTCTTATTTCATATACACTACAACTAGTCTTTATACCTGAATACTTTACAAGCTTATATATCTGATATTACATTACAGACATATATTAGATTTAGACCTTCAATATAGTCTTAATCATCTGTAGTTACCATAATAATCTATAACACTGATATTATATTACATTGTATAACTATACGTCTACATTAGTCTTATTCCTGATGATACCTTACATTAGTCTTAATATGGCTGTATACTTTACAAAGTCTTAAATCTGATTTGACTTCTCGTCTTATATTCACATTTACTGCTACACAGTTTATATACTATATTACTTCTACATTAGTCTTATTTCTGATTTACCTTCTACATTAGTCTTATATATCTGTAGTCCTCTACACAATCTTATATACTATTATTCTACACAGTCTTATATACCTGTTTCTTCTCACTAGTCTTATTCTGATATTCTTTAAAGTCTTCAATATCAGTTCTCAAGTCTATTTCGTATTCTTCTAACAATCTTATATCTGTTTACATCTACATAGTTTATAACTGTTTGCTCCACCTTTTTCTGATCTATATTGTAATCTGTCATCTTGTCTTATGTTGCTGATTTGACTTCTACACAGTTTATTCTGTTCATGTGTCTTATTCATTGTCCATGTTTGACATTGGTAACATAGAGTAGGTATGAAGATGCAATGTATGCGATACCATTTACATTGTCTTACATGCATGGGGCGCTCATACGTTAAAGTAAAGTGGGAAACTGGAAAATGACTTTTTGATAAAACAACGATATAAGCGAATCTGGTCTTCTTCATTTCCTCATAGTAAACTACCAACAGATTAAATGGTTTGTCAACCTGACAAGAAAGCTCTGGTATCGTCTATCACAGAACGTCACACTAAAAAAAGGTATAACGAGAACAGAGCAATAGGAAGACCATGCAAAGGATGAAACGACGAACAGTGTTAAGAAAAATGAATAACTCTTACAGAGTCTCTTAAAATAAGTACAGACACACACAGGATCACAACATCCCCCTCCCTTCCGACCCAAACACTTCTATTAAGAAGTAAATGGTGGAAGAGAAGAATGAGAAACTATTAACTACATTTTTAAAAAATCATTTTGTCCCTCCTTGGAAAAATATATGTGGACGACCATGTTTACATGACCACATAGTATAACATATTATCATGTCTAGCCCAAAGATTTCTCAAAGATTATTTAGATTTATACTTTTGGGGCTGCTAATTTATGAAAATGAAAATATCCAGTATCATTTGCTGACCGAAGGTTTTAATATGTCTATTATTTTCCCATTTCTTAACCCAAGCATACGGGATGTAGGTGAAACAGTTCCTTTCTTCATGTGTGGCACGTCGGTTGAATGAATTTACCCACAACGATTCTACGCTGTATGCCTTGTGGTATTTCATACCACGAACCAGTGATACAACTACTGATAGAAACCATACAAGGTGAAACGCTCTTTGTATTTCTATGCACGACTTGTTCATTAAGCCTTTCTGCTTCAGAAATGTTCCATACATTTGCCTCAGACATTAAGATTGTAAATAATTCTAAATAATTCATTTGAGGATCCCTTCATCGCACATCTTCGACATGTCCATAATTGCTCTGATCTTATCCGGAGCATGTCTTTCAGTGTGTTTAGATTTACATCTTCGACATGTCCATAATTGCTCTGATCTTATCCGGAGCATGTCTTTCAGTGTGTTTAGATTTACATCTTCGACATGTCCATAATTGCTCTGATCTTATCCGGAGCATGTCTTTCAGTGTGTTTAGATTTACAGCTCCCTTGCTGTGCTAGTTGATGTATCTACGCAAGTTTTGACATGGTTTTCCATCTTACCTCACCAATCAGTAAGTCTGACTTAGGAAGTCGAGGTAGAGAATACATTTTATCTTATTTGAAATCTCTGAGCCTATGTTCTTTCTCAGAACATTGATGATGTCGCTTTTGTCCATAGAAGTCCCATTCTCGATGCCAGCATTGCTCGACCGTGCATCTTCTCTCTGATTGCCTTTCAGTCAGAATGATCTGGGATGAAGCTGAAGGTGAGTGTCTGGATTGCCACGTTTTGTTTCAGTTATTTCCACTGCCTTTGTAAATAATTGTCTACATCTTCTTCTTTGCGTTCGTTATTTACGACCAATTTTAATCACTCTTTGTGATATGTTTGATCTTTGCCAAGAACTTGTATACGTTGCATATTGGTTTGGTAGTCCCCTAAACGCATATACTTCTACACGTTTATTACACGTGCATGCGATTTCAGCCAAACCTTCTCTTACGACATGTGTGGCAGGTAACAGTGGTTCTTTTCTTTACTCCCAAATTTGGGCCCGGTAACCACTCGGCGAATTGTCCACATAATTCTCACGTTGCCACTGTCAGCTGCACACGTATACTAAAGCATATCTCGTAGTGGCACGGTCAGCAGCATTTGCGTACAATATCATATCCATGTTCTCACTTTCAGTTGCTTCTGTGTACAATATCATTTCCCTGTTGCAACTATCAGCTCCATCTGTGTACAATAGTATATCCCTGTTGCAACTGTCAGTTCCATCTGTGTACAATAGTATGATGATGATGCTCGTCCATCACGGGTGATGATGACCGCACAAATTTTCATCCAAGGGAATGTAGTTGCGCTATGTTTGTGTGTGCGTAGGTGACTAGTGAGCCCGATACGGGCTTGAAATGTTCCTGTACAGTGTGGGCAAGGTATACTTGCACTTGTGGGAAGTTTTATTGCCTTTCTGTTTTGACGTTTTCGCTCCATCCGTGCTGTTCTATCTGCCTCGCAGGCCGAGGAACCGTGTCGAAGAAGAGTGCGCCAGGCTGATCTGTCTTGAGCAGCATTCTCCCGGCTGTTACATATATCCCTGTTGCAACTGTCAGTTCCATCTGTGTACAATATCATATATTTCATGTCAACTGTTCTCATCAATAGTCCACATCTCTGTACACTATTCTAGACTCATAAATATGTCTCCCTCTTTATCCTTACTTATGTTAGTTCCTGTTTCATATGAATAGATATGAATTCACATTTTGTTTTGATGCTATCTTTATTTGTATCATACGAGGATTATGAATTCTTTCTGTAGCCATGTTTTATAACATTTTTTTATATTGTTACCAGTGACCGTCTCTATTGATGTGATCACCTCTATTGATGTGATCATCTCTATTGATGTGATCATCTCTATTGATGTGACCGTCTCTATTGATGTGATCATCTCTATTGATGTGATCATCTCTATTGATGTGATCATCTCTATTGATGTCATCATCTCTATTGATGTGACCGTCTCTATTGATGTGATCATCTCTATTGATGTGATCATCTCTATTGATGTGATCATCTCTATTGATGTGATCGTCTCTATTGATGTGAGAACTGAATATCAAAATGACATCTGGACCCTAGACAGTACTACAGAGTTCGTGCACTGCAGCTGAGATCTTTCTGTGTAAGAAAGAGATCGGAGCACACATGGTTACTCACTGTAGTGCAATGATGATGGTCATATCAATCAATCAATCAATTAAAATACTATCTAGATTTGTCAGTTATATGTCATGATTATAAAATACTATCTAGATTTGTCAGTAATATGTCATGATTATAAAATACTATCTAGATTTGTCAGTTATATGTCATGATTATAAAATACTCTCTAGATTTGTCAGTTATATGTCATGATTATAAAATACTATCTAGATTTGTCAGTTATATGTCAAGATTATAAAATACTATCTAGATTTGTCAGTTATATGTCATGATTATAAACTACTATCTAGATTTATCAATTATATGTCATGATTATAAAATACTATCTAGATTTGTTAGTTATATGTCATGATTATAAAATACTATCTAGATATATCAGTTATATGTCATGATTATAAAATACTTCTATCAGTTATATGTCATGATTATAAAATACTATCTAGATTTATCAGTTATATGTCATGATTATAAAATACTATTTAGATTTGTCAGTTATATGTCATGATTATAAAATACTATCTAGATTTATCAATTATATGTCATGATTATAAAATACTATCTAGATTTATCAATTATATGTCATGATTATAAAATACTATCTAGATTTATCAGTTATATGTCATGATTATAAAATACTATCTAGATTTGTCAGTTATATGTCATGATTATAAAATACTATCTAGATTTATCAATTATATGTCATGATTATAAAATACTATCTAGATTTATCAGTTATATGTCATGATTATAAAATACTATCTAGATTTGTCAGTTATATGTCATGATTATAAAATACTATCTAGATTTATCAATTATATGTCATGATTATAAAATACTATCTAGATTTATCAGTTATATGTCATGATTATAAAATACTATCTAGATTTATCAGTTATATGTCATGATTATAAAATACTATCTAGATTTGTCAGTTATATGTCATGATTATAAAATACTATCTAGATTTATCAATTATATGTCATGATTATAAAATACTATCTAGATTTATCAATTATATGTCATGATTATAAAATACTATCTAGATGTTCGTTACATGTCATGATTATAAAATACTATCTAGATTTGTCAGTTATATGTCATGATTATAAAATACTATCTAGATGTGTCAGTTATATGTCATGATTATAAAATACTATCTAGATTTGTCAGTTATATGTCATGATTATAAAATACTATCTAGATTTATCAATTATATGTCATGATTATAAAATACTATCTAGATTTGTCAGTTATATGTCATGATTATAAAATACTATCTAGATGTGTCAGTTATATGTCATGATTATAAAATACTATCTAGATGTATCAGTTATATGTCATGATTATAAAATACTATCTAGATGTATCAGTTATATGTCATGATTATAAAATACTATCTAGATGTATCAGTTATATGTCATGATTATAAAATACTATCTAGATTTATCAGTTATATGTCATGATTATAAAATACTATCTAGATGTATCAGTTATATGTCATGATTATAAAATACTATCTAGATGTATCAGTTATATGTCATGAATATAAAATACTATCTAGATGTGTCAGTTATATGTCATGATTATAAAATACTATCTAGATTTATCAATTATATGTCATGATTATAAAATACTATCTAGATTTGTCAGTTACATGTCATGATTATAAAATACTATCTAGATGTGTCAGTTATATGTCATGATTATAAAATACTATCTAGATTTATCAGTTACATGTCATGATTATAAAATACTATCTAGATGTGTCAGTTATATGTCATGATTATAAAATACTCTCTAGATTTATCAATTATATGTCATGATTATAAAATACTATCTAGATTTATCAATTATATGTCATGATTATAAAATACTATCTAGATTTATCAATTATATGTCATGATTATAAAATACTATCTAGATTTGTCAGTTATATGTCGTGATTATAAAATACTATCTAGATGTGTCAGTTATATGTCATGATTATAAAATACTATCTAGATTTGTCAGTTATATGTCATGATTATAAAATACTATCTAGATGTGTCAGTTACATGTCATGATTATAAAATACTATCTAGATTTGTCAGTTATATGTCATGATTATAAAATACTATCTAGATTTGTCAGTTATATGTCATGATTATAAAATACTATCTAGATTTGTCAGTTATATGTCATGATTATAAAATACTATCTAGATTTGTCAGTTACTATAGTTACTAAACTACTATGGTCATGTATGATCCTATAACATTCGAACATTTCCTATTTAGAAACCGTAAGCGGTAAAATACTATGACGACAGTTATAATTATTTAATGTAGTCTTTTGGTCAGAAAACATGAGCTGTCTGGTTCTGAATTATACACAAAACACTGCACTAAAAACTATACACAAATCTTACACTATAAACTATACACAAAACACTGCACTAAAAACTATCACAAATCTTACTATAAACTATACACAAAACACTGCACTAAAATTATACACAAAACCAACACTATCAACTCTACACAAACACTGTCAAAACTATTCACAAAACCATGCCTATAACCTATACATTTAACTCTTAACTAAAACTATACACAAACAGACATTATAAACTATACACAAAATCATACACTACAAACTATACACAAAACCATACACTATAAACTATACATTGTACCTGCTCAAAAACTATACACAAAACCATACACTACAAACTATACACAAAACCATACACTACAAACTATACATTGTACCCTGCTCTAAAAACTATACACAAAACCATACACTACAAACTATCACAAACCATACACTACAACTATACACAAAGCCATACACTACAACTATACACAAACCATACACTACAAACTATACACAAACCATGCACTATAAACTATACACAAACCATACACTACAAACTATACACAAAACCATACACTACAAACTATACATTGTACCCTGCTCTAAAAACTATACACAAATCCATACACTACAAACTATACACAAAACCATACACTACAAACTATACACAAAACCATACACTATAAACTATACACAAAATCATACACTACAAACTATACATTGTACCCTGCACTAGCAAAATACAGCGAACACATCTAAGATGCAGCTCTTATTTACAAGAGAATATTTCTCCTCCTCTCGCAACTCGTCAGGCACCAAATCTATTCAGTCTGTATCGATCTCTTCACCAAAATGTCTGCTCAGGTCGACAATAAATTTGTTATATCGTACCAGGGAATGCAACCTACTGGTGCAGGATAGACAACCTGTTTGTGTGGGATAATGGATCTGTTTGTGCAGGATAGACAACATGTTTGTGCAGGATAGACAACCTGTTTGTGTGGGATAAGGGATCTGTTTGTGCAGGATAGACAACCTGTTTTTGCAGGATTAGGGATCTGTTTGTGCAGGATAGACAACCTGTTTTTGCAGGATAAGGGATCTGTTTGTGCGGGATAGACAACCTGTTTTTGCAGGATAAGGGATCTGTTTGTGCGGGATAGACAACCTGTTTGTGCAGGATAAGGGATCTGTTTGTGCAGGATAGACAACCTGTTTGTGTGGGATAAGGGATCTGCTTCTGCAGGATAGACAACCTGTTTTTGCAGGATAAGGGATCTGTTTTTAAATAATAGACTACTCGTGTGTGCAAGATATGGGATCTTCTTGTGTAAGATCTAAGACATGATCATGCAAGATGTAAGACTACATTGTGTAACATGTAAGATATGATTGGGTAAGATGTAAGACTTGATTGTATAAGAATGTGAGACAAGATTGTGTAAGATGTTAAAATTTGATTGTGTAAGATGTAAGAATTGATTGTGAAAGATGTAAGAATTGAATGTGAAAGATGTTAAGACTTGATTGTGTAAGATGTAAGAATTGATTGTGTAAGATGTAAGAATTGATTGTGTAAGATGTAAGAATTGATTGTGTAAGATGTAAGACTTGATTGATTGTGTAAGATGTAAGTCTTGATTGTGTAAGATGTAAGTCTTGATTGATTGTGTAAGATGTGAGAATTGATTGTGCAAGATGTAAGTCTTGATTGATTGTGTAAGATGTAAGTCTTGATTGATTGTGTAAGATGTAAGTCTTGATTGTGTAAGATGTAAGTCTTGATTGATTGTGTAAGATGTGAGAATTGATTGTGTAAGATGTAAGTCTTGATTGTGTAAGATGTAAGTCTTGATTGATTGTGTAAGATGTAAGTCTTGATTGATTGTGTAAGATGTAAGTCTTGATTGTGTAAGATGTAAGTCTTGATTGATTGTGTAAGATGTAAGTCTTGATTGTGTAAGATGTAAGTCTTGATTGATTGTGTAAGATGTGAGAATTGAACAGTAAAGTTCAGCAACAAAGCAGCGTGTTATCCACTTCGATAACCATTTGGTTAGAAAAATCGAATCTTCACTTAGAAAAACCATTTGTCCAACTCTTACTTACTTATATACTGAAATGTCTGAAAGTAACCTGATAATAACAATAATAATAAGGACAACAAACGCTAATGTAGACAATGTAACATAGTAGGAACCGCATGACGACTAAGATATTTGAAGAATATAATGAGTTTGAAGAACACAAATACAGAATAAAATAAAACGATTTAAAAGAGCAACTGTCAAGACAACTGTTAACCATTTTTGCAAAAATAAAGATGTATATGTTTTGATTATTTTGTTAGAAAGGAGCTTTATCAGCCTACAACAAAAGCATACTAGATGAGAATATCAAAGATGTTTCCAGAAATTCTTGATCTCATTGTAGGTGAGATCGAGTTCCTAGTCATATCGGAGACGGGCGATAAGACGTTGGTCCAGTGTTAAGTTTAACACGGAAAAAAACCTCTGGCAGTTCAAAAATCAAGAAGAGCAGATTGAAAATCCGATGCCTGGACAAAGTTCATTCTAAAGATTTTTTTAAATAAATAAATCCTAGGAAATATTTTAACCTTCTTCTAAATTACATCGGGGACCCTCGATAGTGCTACGGAGTTCCTGCACTGCCGCTGAGATCTTCATGTGTAAGAAAGAGATGGGAGCAGACATGGTTAATCAGTGAAGTGCAACGATAACAGTCATATCAATCAATTAAATCAATCCCAGACGAGAACATCAGGATACAAAGTCAGAGACCGACCAAGAACAAGTAGACAAGTAGTCCATGTCAAATACTAGATTGCGGGAGCTGGGTTTGAAGATTGGTGTGGCAAGAAAGGAACAGTACGACAGGTATGCGAGTAGGCTCATCAATCAAAATCGAACTGGTACGGTCAGTCGCTGGACCCTGTTGGAGATATAGCGAAGGAGATCGGAGCACCTATGCACGTGTCCGGAGTGCAATGAAGACATTCCAAACTAAAACTGAAGTAGGCAAGATGAAGTCGAAGAGACAATAAATAAATTCAGCATTATTCCAACCTAACCTACACACATATCAAGGAAGAGAAACAATACTTACTATTCTGCTACTATTTCAGCATAAGGAATATAAACAAGAAAACAGAAGGAGAATTAGTGTGAACTGCTACATGATGGAAAATATCAAGCGAACATTGTAATCTGAAACTATTACGAGAAAATACATTTGTAGATTTTCAATAAATGAAATCTCGTAGTTTGAACACATAAGGGCATGATATTAGAATGCCATACTAAACATCACAGTAATACAGTCCTAAATGTGATAGAAATAGAGTTTGTCTGTATCTTCTACTATGACATAAAATAGAAATGTTATCGAGATCTCAACCTTTTTTCGATCCAGATGACTGAGCATTCAGCTCTTCGACTCGGTGTCTTGGACATCGTAACCTTCGTCCAGTGCCCCGAACACCGTGAATCTAGGGAACATGTGGCTTTTCTGCCAGCCCGCGGAATTGAACCTGCACTACAGAGGCTAGTCACCATGATCCATGCGCACGAACAACCTGGCAGGCGGCGTCTCCAACCTTTATATGCTTACGTGATCTACTATCCTGGACATAGGAAATTTACGGTAATGAGAGATCAATCAGGATTTCATCAATAGGATCAATCATTGGAGAGTTGAAGATAGTTAAGGGCAACAGAAAGGACTGTTGGGTAGAAACATTGAAGCGTTTGTTGAATCTGTATACAAATTTAATGAGTTTGTAATCTTTTCTTTTGTTCTCTCAATCTGTTTTATCTCACAGCATCAGGATAAGAAGAGATTTCTAGAACGAGCCATAACAACAGCAACGGATACTATGGTCTGTCTCGTAGCGAACAAGTCGCCATACTTCGCCTCCGTACGGCTAAACAAGCCCGGCCACATGTATAACAAATTCAAAGTCGGACAACTAGTCTGTGCTCATACAAAAGGCGGACATGACGGCAGAACACGTACTGCAGGATTGTCAACGGATAGCAGGTATAAGAAACGAAACCTGGCCTCAAAACACAGAGCTTCGCGAGAAGCTGTACGGAGGAACGGAGTCCCTAAAACCACTATAAAATTCATGATACAAATTGGTTCATTAGTCTAGGCTGTGATCGCGAGAGAGAGAAAACGAGCGCTTGTGTGCGCTTCATAAATAGTGTCTTTCGTAGCCTCTGTTATCTCTGTGTTCCATCTTTTGCTTGGTCATCCTTTTATTTGTATACATTATATCGGAGTAACATTTCTGTTTGATGTGCACTGTCTGTTGATAATCTGCTTATGTGGCAGAACCATTTCATTTATTGTTTCTTGATAACGTTCAGTACTGGTGTTGTACCCACTTCATTACTGATGTTGTACCCACTTCATTACTGATGTTGTACCCACTTCATTACTGATGTTGTACCCACTTCATTACTGATGTTGTACCCACTTCATTACTGATGTTGTACCATCTTCAGTACTGATGTTGCACCCACTTCATTACTGATGTTGTACCCACTTCATTACTAATGTTGTACCCACTTCATTACTAATGTTGTACCCACTTCATTACTGATGTTATACCCACTTCATTACTAATGTTGTACCAACTTCATTACTAATGTTGTACCCACTTCATTACTGATGTTGTACCCACTTCATTACTGATGTTGTACCCACTTCATTACTGATGTTGTACCCACTTCATTACTGATGTTGTACCCACTTCAGTACTGAACTTCATCATGAAACAACAAATTAAATGCTCTGTAATCACAAACTATAAAAGCGGAACTGGATGGCTGACGTACATAATAAAGAGTGTGCTTAACCAGCGAGATGCAGAAACCATTAGTGAGCATATCTTTCCACATCTGCTGGGGAAACCTGAGCACATATGTGTACGCCTGAAGTGCTATGACGTGGGTTCAGTAACCAATAACCAATAACCCCGAAATGTTAGCTATTCGTTATTTTGTCGACGTTCACTGTGAAGATTTCCCTTGATACGATCTAAAAGTCTAACAGAACTAGCGTAGCATGACATCAGAGAAATTGATAGCAATGGGAGATCAGATAAGAATTGATCTCCTACTGACCAGTTACTATGGCACATAATTATAGTGGTGAATGAAGCATGCAACTCACCGACATTATCCAGAGACGAATGTATAACAAAAGTTTCACACAAACAAAATTCTACATACAGAATATATATATATATTTCCGATTCAGAAGCACTTGAGCTTTTAGCTCTTCGACTCGGTGCCATGGACATCGTAACCCTTTGGTTCGGTGCCAAGAACACAGTAAATATGGAGAACCTTTGGCTTTTCGGCCAGCCCGGGGAATTGAACCGCACTCACAGAGGGCTTGCCACCCGTCGTCCAACGAGCTACGAACGCGCTGGGCAGGAGGGCTATATATACAGAATAGATTGAAATGATATATCGCTAGGAGAGCTTGCGGCAGAGTGGATAAGCCAAAAATGTCTTATTAGGGCATGGGTTCGAATTCCAGGTAATGCATGCTGTTTTTCTATAAAAGTACACAAATAAACATAGTTTATACACTGCGTGGCGACAGCTTCGGTAAATCTTCTTCTTCTTCTTTGTGTTCGTTCTTTACGACCAATTTTAATCGCTCTTTGTAAACGCATAGACATCTACTCGTTTAGGACATGTGCATCCGATTTCAGCCAAATCTCCGTAATCGCCTCTTACAACATGCGTGGCAGGTAACAGTGGTTCTATTCTTTACACCCCTAATTTGGGCCCCGGTAACCACTTCGGAATATAATGTTAATATATTTCTCTCGTACAGTTATAAGTTTCAAAAAGCCTGCAAGCAATTTATTCACCTCTCTGTAACTTGTGCAGCTCGTGCAATCTCTATGGAATTGAACCCTATATTTCCCGTCTCTCTCGGTAGGTTCGTTTTAGGGTTTCCATAATGGGTTCTATTTTCCGTACCTGTTGTCTCCCACATTAATGCCTGCTTTGTGACTATTTATTCTTTTTTTTTAGAGTATGCCAACATATCTCCATCTTCTGTTTCTTATAACAATTGTTATTAGTGGTTGTACATACTTTTATCTGATTGCATTACTTCTCCTAACATCGTCCTTGAATATTGGGCATACTCCGAGAATAAATGAACAAACAATGACAAAGTAGGATTTGAAGTGGGGTAAAGGTTCCTCCAAAAAAGACAGAACGCCAAGAGAGGCCCTGAAACTAATTTTAATGAGTTAACTAACAGACAAGAAAAAAAGAAGATTATGAGAAACAGTTATAGGAAATACAAATATTATATTAAAGAGAAAACAGGGACAAATAAAGGTTGTATTGAAAAGAAGATTGCCCGCCTGCGCAGCGTGTTCGTAGCGTTTCGACGACGAGTGACAAGCTCCCTGTGAGTGCGGTTCAATTCCGCGGGCTGGCAGAAAAGTAAAAGGTTCTCCAGATTTACAGTGTTCGTGGCACCGAACCGAAGGGTTACGATGACCATGACACCGAGCCGAAGAGCTGAAAGCTCAAGTGCTTCTGGATCGAAAAATAAAATTTGAAAGATGATAACACAAAATGAATCATATCATGAGATTAAAGAGACTTTGTAAAGTAGTCACACAGGACACAAATGGATACTAACAGAGACAGTTGATTAGAGTACTACAACGGCTAGAATACAATTGAATGTGGTGACTAAGTAGGACATTTGTGTGCTACATTGAAATGAACATTAACCCGTTCGCTCGTGTGAGCTGATATACTGGCACGCGATATTATTTAGTAGTACGCAAAGCCAGTATACTGACTGATTTAGCATATAATGCAATATAAATGAGCCCGAATATTTAAAACAAAATACGGAGGGAAAGGGTAAACAATATGCATAGATCGAGAGAAATTATCAACTATTGAGTCACGTGAATATTATTCTTACCGAGATATCATGGAATAGCCTGTCAACATTTCAAAATGAAATCTATCAGATATATTCTATCAGGTTTATTATGATTGATTGATTGATTGAACCATCATCATTGCACTTCGGTGAGTAACCATGTGTGCTCCGATCTATTTTTTACACAGGAAGATCTCAGCTGCATTGCACACAATCCGCAGCACCGGCGAAGGTCACCGATGTAATTTTGAAGATGGTGAAGATATTTTGTATGATTTTCTATTTTTAATTTTTTCTAATGAATTTTGCCCAGGCAGCTACTTTCCAGCCTGCTTTTCTCGATTTTGAACTGGAAATGGTTCCTTTCACTTGCTCAAATTGAACACGGGACCAACATTTTATCGTCCGTCTCCGATAGGACTAGGAACTCGATCTCATCTACACAGAAAGAAAAATAGCTCGATGGCTTCAGGAGTCAGTGAACCGAGTACCTTTGGTAGATGAGACGAGCAACTAACCTCTACGCTACAGAGACATCCCCTGTAACATATATCCGCAATGTACAATGTGAACCATGCGAATCTTGTGAACCATGTGAACCTTGTGAACCATGTGAAGCTTGTGTACCATGTGAACATAAAATGTGTGTATTACACCTTGCAAGTATTATTTTATTTGCTAAATTTGTATTAAGTTTAGATACATTATGGGATGAGAAGGGGAGACTTAGAACACATTGTGACAACCGGTAAAATCGAGGGTAGACGAGAGAGAGGTAGACAGAGAGAGAAAATTTTGCATAGTCTGACTTCATGGCACGGTAGAGCGTCAACATCTGAGTTGATAGCAAACACCAACGACAGAGATTTGTGGAGATCCATGATCGCCTAAGACAGCCGGCTAGGCACCTGATGATGACATTATGGAATGGAACGGATATTGCAACGAAGATTAGAATGTTAAGAACATGCATATTTTGAGTAACAACGTATATATGTGAGACATGAACATTTAGCAAGACTGTAGGAAAGCATATACAAGATTGTGATTTTGAATATAAATGTAACAGAAGAGACCTTCGAATGTCAAGGACAGAGACGAGAAGAAATATATATATATATATATTCTGAAGAAAGTTAACATTGAATCAAATTTACGGATGTTGCAAATAAGAATGAGCAAATGTATCGGAAACCGACGCCATTTTATATTGAACAAACAAAAACACACACCAAACAACGCGGAAAATGAACAGAACAAATGTCTCAACATTCAAGGTGCTCCTATTGGTGCTTGGTCTCTCTATTCTAGTTTAAAGTGTTAACCATTTCACTCCCGTAATATATTTTTACGTCCTGATGCATTTATATTGCAATGAATACCAAATTTGTCATTATACTATCTATTCGCCATCTTAAGAAATCCTGCATGCCAGTATATCGTCTCAGTGGATCGAACGGGTTAATGATAGAGCAATAGACGAAGATTTACAATTTCTCTGAAATCTAAAAAGTCAGTATTCTCATTATTTTTATTATTTTTTTTAGACTAGAGAATCAAATGTTCCTGGAACTGAACTCCCTGCGTTGATGATCAAATCTAGCTAGAAGCCATTGAGAAGTGTCTACATTTTCATCAAAAACTTGTAAACACTGACCCCAGTAGTTATTACAACAATATATTCATCGTTACAACTGTCTTCTGTCACAGCACGACATTGACAGACTCGTGACTGACTTCAAGATTTATCATAAACAATTAAGCACGGTTTCCTTGCTAATATTATCTTCAATCAGATAACACACTATTTAGTAGATATATCGAGATAAAACACACTGTTTACACACAAACGATCTACACACTATGATTGCTGGCAACACTATATTGTATACCAAACTAAACAAAAGTATATCCCCTTGTCTTGTAGAATCGTGGAAATGTCTCCGAGATTTAGCACCAGTCTCCGTCCTGTTTTAGTTTATTTCGGGCACGTAGAAAAGAGTTGTCTGTTTCAGAAATCGAAAACGATCTTTTCCCCCCAGAAATTCTAGCACGTCGGGTAATGATAGAAAATCGAGACGGCGCCGTGCTGATAGGCAGGTTTTGTCCGGTGAAAGGAGGGGATGCTAACGTCATGTCATGAGTTGAGAGTAAATCCTAACAACAGTACATGCGCTTCCTCTTTTCACTCCACACCTCCCCAGCGATAGGAAAAGAGGAAACAGAAGGGTGTTAGATAACTGAATATTGTGTACACGTTTATCTGTATGTGTTTTAGCCTGTAATGTTTGTTTGTTTTTAGATTTGCGTTCATATTGTTATCAATCTACCTTCTTTTTCTGTGAACGCTCTATATCGACCACTTGTTAAACCACTTTTTGTGATTGGTATGTGATCCGAGTCTGAGCGATTATATCTTGTGCCAGTTATGCGCCTACAAGTAGGCCAATAGATCCGATTTCTGCGACGCTTTTTATTTACTACTGTACTTCCCTAAGCTCCTACTTCAATCGCCTTGTACGGCATGCCTTGTAGGTCGCAGTGTTACTATTCTTTG
This sequence comes from Arion vulgaris, assembly GCA_020796225.1. Classification (NCBI taxonomy): domain Eukaryota; kingdom Metazoa; phylum Mollusca; class Gastropoda; order Stylommatophora; family Arionidae; genus Arion; species Arion vulgaris. Next base: position 77,835,145 of record CM036756.1, read on the forward strand.
CTCCCGTTGTAGTCCCCGGCAATACACGGGCGATTAATCTTAAGTTGCTGATTGCTAACCTGTCTCTTTCTCTCCCTCCTTCTACGCTTATTTTTTTCTTCTTGTCTTTCTTCCTTTATATATTTATTTCTTTATTTAACTCTCTCTATTTTAATTATATTTCTTTCTTCATATTTCAGTGTTTAACTAACGAGCCACATGAACCATCAGTATGCATACCCTTCAACATCTGCTGGGGAAGTCTGAGCACCTATGGGTCTTCTAGAGTGCTGGAACGTCAGTACAGTAACCAATAACCATTCTCTTCCTTTTTTTCCTACCTTTCTCTCTCTCTTCTTTGATTTTTTCTGAACCAGAAGCACTTGAGCTTTGAGCTCTTCGACTCGGTGCCATGGACATCGTAACCCTTCGGTTCGATGCCACGAACACCGTAAATCTGGAGAACCTGTGGATTTTCTGCCAGCCCGCGGAATTGAATAGGGGCAACCCACAGGAGGCTTGTCACCCGTCGTCCATCGTACTACGAACATGCTGGGCAGGCGAGCGTTTTCTTTGATTAAATCCTTTTCTCGCCCTTTTTCTCCCTTTCTTTCTACATCTCTTCTTCTCTGTCTCTCACACACTTTCTAGTTTTCTCTTTCGATATCTCTTCTTCTCTGTCTCTAACACACTTTCTAGAGTTTTCTCTTTCGACATCTCTTCTTCTCTGTCTCTAACACACTTTCTAGTTTTCTCTTTCGATATCTCTTCTTCTCTGTCTCTAACACACTTTCTAGAGTTTTCTCTTTCGATATCTCTTCTTCTCTGTCTCTAACACACTTTCTAGAGTTTTCTCTTTCGACATCTCTTCTTCTCTGTCTCTAACACACTTTCTAGAGTTTTCTCTTTCGACATCTCTTTCTTTTTGTCTTCCATTATTTTGCCTTATTCGTTTCATTCCAAATCTTATTCACACAATCACTAACCTTCCTTTCACGATCTCCATCTCTCTTCTCTCTCTCTGCTCTGCTCTCTCTCTCTCCAATATATATGTGTGTATGTGCGTGCGTGCGTGTGTGCGTGCTAGCATGTGTGTGTGTGTGTATTGCCTTATGAGTCGATGGTCGTGGGTTCGAATCCGGACTGCGCCGTTCTGTTAACAATTGCATTTTTTTCCAGAGACCTAGAATTGTTGGTGAAGCTACGAAGTTCGTGCTTTGTGCAATACTCTCGGCAGGTGGCGTGCCATTTCTGCGGAGAGGAACCGAGTCAGGAGTGAACTCACTCCTTCGGAAAGAAAGAAAGAAAGAATGTGTGTGTATACATAATTGTGTAACTATCGTTTAAAAGTAACATCCCGTCATTCTAATGAAGCTTTTAACGCCAATGTATTTTTAACAACTTCCGTTACACATGTTAAACGTCAGACTGTTTCTATCTAACTAGACGCTGATACCTGTGTACGCGTGTATATTACTAAACATGTTAGTCTCCTGTTCTTTGCTATCTCTGACAATTTGCTGACTCTTTAATTGTTAGCGTACACACATTAAAACCATGTTCTTACGTGCTTCACTTTATAATATTTTTAATGTGAAAATTAGAACACTTCTACTTCTTCTGCGTTCTCACTAGATTGGGATTTCGGATTCTCTAATAAAGGCAGCTGTCTGTCTCAGATTATCAGCCATGCCATACAGTTTGTCTTCTGCGTTCTCACTAGATTGGGATTTCGGATTCTTTAATACAGGCAGCCGTCTGTCTCAGATTATCAGCCACGCCATACAGTTTGTCTTCTGCGTTCTCACTAGATTGGGACTTCAGATTCTCTAATAAAGGCAGTCGTCTGCCTCAGATTATCAGCCACGCCATACAGTTTGTCTTCTGCGTTCTCACTAGATTGGGATTTCGGATTCTTTAATACAGGCAGCCGTCTGTCTCAGATTATCAGCCACGCCATACAGTTTGTCTTGGACGCTAGTGTAAGTTGGCCACCTCTTTCTTCTCAAGTCTGCATACTGGGGACAGTTCTGTAGGATATAATTCCTATGATTTCTGCTTCCCGTTTGTGCCGACCTCTTCCCGCAGTAAGTTTTGACCCCCTCGTGAGGTTAGGTCTGACATACTTACTGCGTGGCTAAATCTCAGAGGCAGATTGGCGACCGTAGAATCCGTCATCCCATTCTTCATTGTGAGTGGTCGTTGCACCATGTTATGCGCCTTACGGCCTGGTGCATCCGTTTTCTGCTAGCATTTGTTTCGGGTTAGCATTCCCTAGCGGACACGTGCATCCGATTTAAGCCAAACTTCCTTAGACGCCTCTTACGACATGCGTGGCAGGTAACAGTGGTTCTATTCTTTACACCCAAAATTTGGGCCCCGGTAATCACTCGGGCGGAATATAATAATATTTCATACATCAAAATAGGGAGTGTTGAGGATCCATGTTGCAAATGTGCCTGCTATACTCTACAAATGTACCTGCTATACTCTACAAATGTACCTGCTATACTCTACAAATGTGCCTGCTATACTCTACAAATGTGCCTGCTATACTCTACAAATGTACCTGCTATACTCTAGTGAAACACGTACAAACAAAGTACTATAGTTTTACAAAATACATAAACAGTGACGATAAACAGCAACGTTTCGACCAACAAGGCCTTTATCAAGCAAACGAACAAACAGGAGTGACAAATTAAAATGAAACACAAATGGACGACCAAATACCAACGTATCTAAGGACAATCTGGAATAAAAACAAATAACGAAATAAATGTAACACAAAAACACACATAAAAACTAGAAATAGAAAAGAAACAATGAAACATCTAGTAAATATATAACTTGAATACATGCAACATATACCCATATAGATTATAAAGCATGGGAAGAGAAAGTACTAAGAAGCATAAGAATGTAATACGTTGAGCCCCGTGGTTGCAAGGTACCATACAAAGAAATCAACCGATTCTCCAGAGCAAATCGACTACGATCATCAGAGGAACATGATCGGATGGCTGTGACCTGGACATCGCAAGCTCCTGAATGGCCAGTATCATTGAAATGGGTAGCTACAGGGTCACAGAGCATTGGCGTATATCGCGCAAGTGTTGGGCGAATCGGTCACTGAGTCTCCTGCCGGTTTCCCCAATATAGGCCTTGTTGCACCGCTTGCAGATAATGGCATAGATAATATTACGGACTCGCACGTGAAACTGTCTTCAACAACGAACGTGGCTTTTGGAAAAGACACCGTGCGGGTCTGTATTACATAAGCACAAGTGTTACAGCGCCGACGGCCACACTGGATGGTGCCAAAATGACTCTGGATGTTAGGCTTGAGGCGACTGTGAACTAACATATCCTTAAGGCTTCTGTCCCGTCTGTACGCCACCAAAGGATAGTGTTGGAAGATTGAACGTGTATCAGGATCAGACTGAAGAATGGAGAGATGACGGAATAAGACTTTCTTCACAAGGGAACTATGAGGGTGGAAAGTTAAGACAAGTTTCACCCTGTCAGAATTGGAAGTTCTATGCTGGTTAGAGAGAGCCTCCTGGCGAGAAATTTGCTGAACGCGCCGCATAGCAGAAGCAAGCACCTTATCCGGGTATAAGCGCTTACGAAAGAAATCCAGCATCTCGTGAGCTCTATCGAGGAAATCGTCGTCCTCGCTACAGAGGCGACGAAGGCGCAAGAGTTGAGAGAATGGTAAAGAATCACGACAAGCCTGGGAATGGGAAGAGGTATAAAGAAGAAAACTATGTGCATCAGTAGGCTTGTAGTATACTGATGTAGTGATGGTGGATAGGCTGATAGTGATAGTGATGTCAAGAAAGTTGACACAAGAGGTAGAGATGTGAGATGTAAACCGAATAGCCGGATTGAAGACATTAATGAAATTAATGAAGCGTGACAAATCGGCTTCAGGCATATCGGTAATGCCAATACAATCATCAATGTATCTATGATACACAGACGGAAGAGGGCCATCATAGGAATTCCATACTAGGTGCTCAAGATGACCCATGAATAGACAAGCATAACTGGGTCCCATTTTAGTACCCATGGCGACCCCACTGATCTGCTCAAAGAACTGGTCATTGAACTGAAAGGAGTTGAGAGTTAGAACTAGTTCTGCAAGACGAAGGAGAGCCGAGGTGGAGACAAGTGGGTTAGTTCTCCTGTCGAGAAAGAACTGGAGAGCTTGAAGTCCGTCGGAATGAGGTATGGAGGTGTACAATGAGCACACATCAAGGAGGAAGAGACGGTAAGTCCTGCCAGGCAACAACTCAATAGACGAAAAACAGACAAGGTGTGGTTCGTATCTTTCAAGAATGAAGGTAGTGTGGTGACTATAGGATTGAAGATACTATCAAGAAATTCGGAGATATGTTCCGTAGGACAAGAGCAAGCAGAAACGATGGGCCTACCCGGATTGTTCAGTTTATGAATTTTGGGGAGCATATAAAGGCGGGTTTTCCTAAACAGCTATCGATGACACAAAGTGATGATGCGCCGGTAGGAAGGTCGTTAGAGGCAATTAAGTTCTTAATTACTGTACGGACTTTACTATTGTTAGATAGTGTGACATCAGAAGAACTAGTTTTATAGAATTGGGTGTCAAGTAATTGGTTGCGGCCTTCCTGAAGGTATAGTTCTTTGCTCCATACCACTATTGCACCGCCTTTATCGGCGGGTTTGATAACAATGTCATCACGTCGACGGAGGTGTGATAGAGCACGAAACTCGGACGGAGACATGTTAGAATGCCCTAGGCGTTTGGGGTGGAGCAGTCCAATATCGTGTAAAGTATTCTTGATGTAGAGATCAAGAGCGTTGGAGACACCAGGGTTGGGTGTCCAATCATGTTTGCGAGTAGAATATTTAGCGAACATACTCGTGCTATACTCTACAAATGTACCTGCTATACTCTACAAATGTACCTGCTATACTCTACAAATGTACCTGCTATACTCTACAAATGTACCTGCTATACTCTACAAATGTACCTGCTATACTCTACATTCAAATGTACCTGCTTTACTCTACAAATGTACATGCTATACTCTACAAATGTACCTCAGAAAATTTCAATTTGTCCACATGGCTTGTCACGTGTCTTGGCCTATTCTTTGAGTAAATGTTGCAAACACATTAGTCTCACAGCACGACTTCTTTATTTACACTTTTTCGTACCATCCAAGCTTTACATCCAAGTGTTCCCTATATTTTACTCTAATGTTCCCTATAGTTTACATTCAAATGTTCCTTATATTTTACATTCAAATGTTTCTTATATTTTACATTCAAATGTTCCTTATATTTTACATTCAAATGTTTATTATATTTTGCATTCAAATGTTCCCTATAGTTTACATTCAAATGTTTCTTATATTTTACATTCAAATGTTCCCTATATTTTATATTCAAATGTTCCCTATAGTTTACATTCAAATGTTCCCTATAGTTTACATTCAAATGTTTCTTATATTTTACATTCAAATGTTTCTTTTATTTTACATTCAAATGTTCCCTATATTTATATTCAAATGTTCCCTATAGTTTACATTCAAATGTTCCCTATATTTATATTCAAATGTTCCCTATAGTTTACATTCAAATGTTCCCTATATTTATATTCAAATGTTCCCTATAGTTTACATTCAAATGTTCCCTATAGTTACATTCAAATGTTCCCTATATTTTACATTCAAATGTTTATTATATTTTGCATTCAAATGTTCCCTATAGTTTACATTCAAATGTTCCTTATATTTTACATTCAAATGTTTCTTATATTTTACATTCAAATGTTCCTTATATTTTACATTCAAATGTTTATTATATTTTGCATTCAAATGTTCCCTATAGTTTACATTCAAATGTTTCTTATATTTTACATTCAAATGTTCCTTATATTTTACATTCAAATGTTCCCTATAGTTTACATTCAAATGTTCCTATAGTTTACATTCAAATGTTTCTTATATTTTACATTCAAATGTTTCTTTTATTTTACATTCAAATGTTCCCTATATTTATATTCAAATGTTCCCTATAGTTTACATTCAAATGTTCCCTATATTTATATTCAAATGTTCCCTATAGTTTACATTCAAATGTTCCCTATATTTATATTCAAATGTTCCCTATAGTTTACATTCAAATGTTCCCTATAGTTACATTCAAATGTTCCCTATATTTTACATTCAAATGTTTATTATATTTTGCATTCAAATGTTCCCTATAGTTTACATTCAAATGTTTCTTATATTTTACATTCAAATGTTCCCTATATTTTATATTCAAATGTTCCCTATAGTTACATTCAAATGTTCCCTATAGTTTACATTCAAATGTTTCTTATATTTTACATTCAAATGTTCCTTATATTTTACATTCAAATGTTCCCTATAGTTTACATTCAAATGTTCCCTATAGTTTACATTCAAATGTTCCTTATATATTACATCGCCCGTGTGGTGCCAGGGCCCGCTAGGGATATTACCACTGCAACCTACATTGCATGTCGTAAGAGGCGACAGATGTAGGCTCTAGGGATGCTACCCTAGTAAATAAAAAGCAGCGCAAAAATCGAATGTGCTGGCCTACTTGCAGGCGCATAACTGGCATAACGTAGAATCGCTCTTAGGCTCAGATCACATATAAATCACACAGAGTGGTTGACAAGTAGTCGATATGGAACGTTCGAATAAGATTTTACATTGGGCGATGTACGAAAACCTACGTATCGGATGTGGTCAGTCCGGATCAGATCAGATCTAGAGAAAACCGTGGTGAGGCTGCGATTGATTTTTACTGGAATTACAGGCGATTTTGACGTGGGCAAGTATATAACAGTATTACAGGAGAACGGAAAATTGTATTTTAAAATATTTTTAAAATTTTAATATTAAATACGAGTACATATTTATATTACACATAAAAAATGATAACACTTGACGTTTCGTCCATAGTCCTTTATCAAGAAAACAACTACAAACACGGAATACCAAATAAACTGAAACAGTACTCAATAAAAAAACCGAGATTAAATTTATACTACACACGTCCTGATTCCTAGCACGTGTGTCAAAGCTTGACATGAAATGTTCTAAATTTACGTCCAAATGTTCCAATTATTACAACCATAATCTATATTAGGATAGATGACCAAATACAATTTTAAAAATTACCATTGTGTTATATATGATCGATCGAACCAGTTGAAGGCCTAACATATGCCACAATGTCTGATAGCAAACCTTATAGCATGTATGTTATACAGCAGTCAAAAAACAGCTGTTTCTTACAACAAAACCTACACATAATAGACTAATTAATCACAAGAGCATGAAATATCAGATTATAATGAAAAATTGGAGAACATCGAGGGAAATAGAGAGAGAGAAAGAGAGTCCGTATCAATAATAAATTATAATATGACACCATGAGATGGAACGGAGCAGGGGACAATGATCAATAAAATGTATGATAATATGTTGAAGAAAATGATCAAATAGATGCAGTGCGTCTGTGTTATTTTTTTTTTTAAATATATATTTCACTGAGAATCTCACTGGCGAAGTGGTTAATTCGTTTGCTTGTCGTACTGAAGGTTGTGATTTTGAATCCGGACTGAGATAGAAATGCAATGTTTTTATGAGATCCCTAGGTTTATTGTCGGAGATACGAAGCTTCAGCTTTCTGTAATGCTCCCAGAATATGACATGCTATCTCTACCGACAGGGATGGAGCAATATGGCATGCTATCTCTGCCGACATGGATGGAGCAATATGGCATGCTATCTCTGCCGACAGGGATGGAGCAATATGACATGCTATCTCTGCCGACAGGGATGGAGCAATATGACATGCTATCTCTACCGACAGGGATGGAGCAATATAGCATGCTATCTCTACCGACAGGGATGGAGCAATATAGCATGCTATCTCTACCGACAGGGATGGAGCAATATGACATGCTATCTCTGCCGACAGGGATGGAGCAATATGACATGCTATCTCTACCGACAGGGATGGAGCAATATGACATGCTATCTCTGCCGACAGGGATGGAGCAATATGGCATGCTATCTCTGCCGACAGGGATGGAGCAATATGGCATGCTATCTCTGCCGACAGGGATGGAGCAATATAGCATGCTATCTCTACCGACAGGGATGGAGCAATATGACATGCTATCTCTGCCGACAGGGATGGAGCAATATGACATGCTATATCTGCCGACAGGGATGGAGCAATATAGCATGCTATCTCTACCGACAGGGATGGAGCAATATGGCATGCTATCTCTACCGACAGGGATGGAGCAATATAGCATGCTATCTCTACCGACAGGGATGGAGCAATATAGCATGCTATCTCTACCGACAGGGATGGAGCAATATGGCATGCTATCTCTACCGACAGGGATGGAGCAATATGGCATGCTATCTCTACCGACATGGATGGAGCAATATGGCATGCTATCTCTACCGACAGGGATGGAGCAATATGACATGCTATCTCTGCCGACAGGATGGAGCAATATGACATGCTATCTCTGCCGACAGGGATGGAGCAATATGGCATGCTATCTCTGCCGACAGGGATGGAGCAATATGGCATGCTATCTCTACCGACAGGATGGAGCAATATGACATGCTATCTCTACCGACAGGGATGGAGCAATATGGCATGCTATCTCTACCGACAGGATGGAGCAATATGACATGCTATCTCTGCCGACAGGGATGGAGCAATATAGCATGATATCTCTACCGACAGGTATGGAGCAATATAGCATGCTATCTCTACCGACAGGGATGGAGCAATATGACATGCTATCTCTGCCGACAGGGATGGAGCAATATGACATGCTATATCTGCCGACAGGGATGGAGCAATATAGCATGCTATCTCTACCGACAGGGATGGAGCAATATGACATGCTATCTCTGCCGACAGGGATGGAGCAATATAGCATGCTATCTCTGCCGACAGGGATGGAGCAATATGGCATGCTATCTCTACCGACAGGGATGGAGCAATATAGCATGCTATCTCTACCGACAGGGATGGAGCAATATGGCATGCTATCTCTGCCGACAGGGATGGAGCAATATGGCATGCTATCTCTACCGACAGGGATGGAGCAATATAGCATGCTATCTCTACCGACAGGGATGGAGCAATATGACATGCTATCTCTACCGACAGGGATGGAGCAATATGGGGAAAACCCGATGCAATGAAGGCAATTCTTCGCCTTTAGACAGTTTATATTTCACAAACATAGACAATGCGTAAAGTACAGTCGCAAAAAGTAACTACATGGGAAATGCGATGCCTACGAAAATTTACCAACAACACCAGAAAATACAGTGACCAACATCAGCATTACAAATAAAGTTGGCCCAGAACTTTGCTTTGAGAGTCTTCTACAAAAGAACATCAGGAAAGAAGGCGAGAGGAAGACCAAGAAAAAGATGATTAGATGGTTTTGTAGAGTTGTGTCAAAAGCGAAAATAACTATTGCCCGTACCACTAGAACAGCGCGAGACAAATACAGAAAACCACGACATAGGGCAACAACCCGGTAACCGTGTGACGACAAAAGAAGAAGAAGATATATAATTCACTATTTGACCGATTGTTGAATGAGGATAACATTAATTTTTGTTGAATCTATACAGATTTGGTTAGGGAGTTTGAAATCGCATGTTGTTCAAAAAGAACAGATGGCGTAATGAACAGAATGAAGAATGTGTTAAGTTCGCGAGTCACGGGAACAATCAGTATGCATTTATGGGTCTGAACAGAGCGCTATAATGTCAGTTCAGCAGGAAATAGCCAGTAACTTCTACACATAGATAAAGATTCAAACTCCCGACATAGTTGTCTCACCTTTACATCAGTATTTCTCTTACATTTACAGATTTCAGACATAATTCAACTTCACATGAGTATTTCTCTTACATTTACATATTTCCGACATAATTCAACTTCACATCAGTATTTCTCTTACATTTACAGATTTCCGACATAATTCAACTTCACATCAGTATTTCTCTTACATTTACAGATTTCCGACATAATTCAACTTCACATCAGTATTTCTCTTACATTTACAGATTTCCGATATAATTCAACTTCACATCAGTATTTCTCTTACATTTACAGATTTCCGACATAATTCAACTTCACATCAGTATTTCTCTTACATTTACATATTTCCGACATAATTCAACTTCACATCAGTATTTCTCTTACATTTACAGATTTCCGACATAATTCAACTTCACATCAGTATTTCTCTTACATTTACAGATTTCCGACATAATTCAACTTCACATCAGTATTTCTCTTACATTTACAGATTTCCGATATAATTCAACTTCACATCAGTATTTCTCTTACATTTACAGATTTCCGATATAATTCAACTTCACATCAGTATTTCTCTTACATTTACAGATTTCCGATATAATTCAACTTCACATCAGTATTTCTCTTACATTTACATATTTCCGACATAATTCAACTTCACATCAGTATTTCTCTTACATTTACAGATTTCCGATATAATTCAACTTCACATCAGTATTTCTCTTACATTTACAGATTTCCGATATAATTCAACTTCACATCAGTATTTCTCTTACATTTACAGATTTCCGATATAATTCAACTTCACATCAGTATTTCTCTTACAGTTACAGATAGATTCAGCCTTCTCCACATAATCACTCCAGCAACGTATGGTTTGCACTGGTTTAATCTCAGTCACGCACAGACAATGTCTATTTGTCAGCGATCTTGTATTTCCTAGTCTTCCAGCACTACACTACATATGTCGCACACCAGGATTTACAGATAGACAACGTACTATCTTCTCATCAATCAAGATTGTTTACGAAAGATTTCTTGCACTTGTTTGTGTCTCGCACGTTCTAACAGGATGTGCGAGTCGGAGAGATTAGTAGACAACAATGAACGGTATTGTTACTAAAGAAAGAGGGGTTTTAAGGGTAGGATTTCATTGAAAATTTGCGATACTTTTCTGCAAGGGAAAGATAAATAATTGGATTAATCAAACGTTACATATTGAAGAAGTTATGCAGTGACATGATCGTTTAATATTGTGCTTCGCGCAAAGTATATTAATCATTCACCACTTTTAGCTCATATACTGGCTCCCAATACTTTTTAAGTAGACGTAAAGCTAGTACACTGGCTAATTCAGCATACGTTGCAATATAAATGTCTCTGAAGGTAAACAAAAAATGTACGGAGTGAAAGAGTTAATACATACCACGTCTCTATCTAGTTTGTATTCATTCAAGTAATATACGTTTAAGATAAAACGAACATGATAAAAGATATTTTTATCAATGGAGAGAAAGTAGAAAATGTGAACAATTTCGAATATCTTGGTTCACTACTAACAACAGATGGAAATGGGATGAAGAAAATTAAAAGAAGAACAAACATGGCTTTACAAAAATTAAACAACTCAAAACAGTATGGAACGGAACTGATAAGAAAACAAAGATCAGAATACTAAAGCATGCATATTCCCAGTGGCAACGTATCGGTGTGAAGCATGGACATTTAATAAAGCAATGGAAAAACATATATGTGCTTTTGAATATAAGAGTCCTCCGTATATCTTGGACAGAGAAGAGAACAAATAGATCTATCCAGAAAGAACTCAGAATCAAAGAAAACTGGCTGATGTTACAAATAAGAAAGAGAAAATTGAGATATTTTGGACATATAAAAAGACACGAAGGGCTGGAGAAGACCATCATGGAAGGAGGCATACCGGCAAAGAGAAGAAGAGGAAGACTACGGAGAAGATGGATTCAGGATGTAACTTATGGTTTGAACATGACGGCTGCAGAGGCAGGACATCTGGCCTATGAGAGAGAAATTCAGGAGGACTATTGGGGTGGCAAAATTCTGCTCAGGACAAGCAATTTGATGATGAATATAAGTAACGGGGTTTACTGGGACTGTACGATGTATAATGGTCTAGTTTGTATTCGAGTAATATAAGTAACGGGGTTTACTGGGACTATACGATGTATAATGGTGGACTATTCTACAGAAATCACGACGTTAGACATGCGTGTCTTTCTGGATCAGTCTACAAAGTCGGTGTCGTAGGACGGTGTTTCAGAAAAGAGCGTTCTTGAATAATTTAAGAAAGTTAAAAGTTAATTGCATATCCTTTATATGACTTGGCGAATTAACCCCAGCTTTTTAACGCAGTTTGTGATTATTTCTCTAGGCATTATTACGTTCAGTAGTTTGCCATTGCTTTCTGAACGGGTGGTACCATCGTCCTTCTGTAAAAATCCACGCGAAACAACCTGCAAACAAGCTGTCCGCAGCGTGATTCGAACTCAGAACGTCGGTGTTAATAGACCAAGTCACTATCCCCCAAGCCACAGACGCCACCAATTGAAGAGAGCAAGTAAAATTATTGCCATTCTCAACTGGAAAGTCAAAGTATTAAATCTGAAAACACAACTTAAAATATATAGATGCATTGTCCTGAGAGTGTTATTATACAGTAGTTGGTGATGGAAAATGACCCACAACATCATACACAAACTGGAGACATTCTAAAATAAATGTAATCTTGCAAATTTTCTGGCCAAGTACAACAGCAAATAAAGTTTTTTTAAACGAACACACTTTGTACTATTGGAGACATATATAACGACCACCAAGACGGGATGGCATGGATTTGGCATGCATGTCATGTCGTATGTCAGCGATTGATATTGGATGAGAAAAGAAGACCTGAACTTCCAATGTAAACATGGAGAAGAGCAGTGGAAAGAAAGTTGCAAGATTGTTGCCTGACATGGGGAAACAATCGGTAGAAAGGCGGTAGAACGGCAGCAATGGAAATTATTCGTGGATGCATTATGTGCAAACAAGACACGATGAGGATATAGATGGATATAATCAAAGATACTTACTCTCAATATATGACGTATGACAAAAGAAAGAGAGGGTCTCTGTGGCTAAGTGGTTAAGCCCTTTGCCTTGTGAGTCGGAGGTCGCGGGTTCGAATCTGGATCGCGCCGTTCTGTTCACGAGTGCAATTTTTGCAGAGACCCTAGGATTGTTACTGGAGCTACGGAATTCATGCTTTATGCAATACTCTCGACAGGTGGCGTGCTATTTCTGCGGAGAGGACTGAGCCATATGGGGTAAAAATCGGTGCAATGAAGTCAATCCTTCGGCTTTAAAAAACCTTTAACAAACATGACAAAAGAAATGTACCAACTTGTACTTTCTCAATGATCAGTGTCAGTGGGGATACTGAGGTATTGTTTACCCTACCCTTCTAGAATACATCTGTGGTTTCTTCTTGTTCACTTTCATTAATATGTTCTTAATATTCATTAATATTTCATAATATGTTCATTAATATGTTCATTAATATGTTCATTAATATGTTCATTAATATGTTCATTAATATGTTCATTAATATGTTCATTAATATGTTCATTAATATGTTCATTAATATGTTCATTAATATGTTCATTAATATGTTCATTAATATGTTCATTAATATGTTCATTAATATGTCATTATATGTGTTTTGTCTACAAACATCTGTAATTAATTAACTGTTGAGTAAGTTACGGGTGTAGATTATGTGGTTTTGTGTATGAGTCAGCTCTTACTAACTCTCGCATGAAAAATTGAATCTGGCATCAAGATAGAGCATAACTCAATCTGGTATTATAAAGTAAAACTGTTTTTGTCCTCAAAACCTTATCAGTAATTTATCTGTAACAATGTGTCCTATGATATATTGCCTATTTATATATATATATATATATGAGCTCGGTCAATTGGCAAGTGTTTTACTGTGACAACTTTTGAGTTTGCGCTTTTCTCTCTTGCCTTCTAATTCATCTCTAAATCTCTTTTCGAATGATTCTGCACCTTTACATAATGTTGTTTTCGACAAAACTCAGTCATCAGCTAGTTTTTCCCATCTGTTGGGAACCTATAGAAACGTTCTTCATTGAGGCCTTGCAGACATCCTTATATCTGAGCAGTGGTTTGTCTTGGAGCTTTTACCCTTTCGAAAGTTCAAATAACAACACTTGTGGTATGCGGCTATTGTCCATTCTTCTCGCATGTCCTAGCTACCTTAGTCTTTTACTACTGAGCATGGCCATGATGGGGGGCAAGTTTGCATGTTGCAGTACTTCAGAGTGTGTCAGTTTAGTCCTATTGTATCCCTACTAAACAATAGTCGATCTAGATATTAATGGGAAGATTTAAAGGATTATATCTCTTCTTTCTTCTTCTTCTGCGTTCTCACTAGATTGGGATTTCGAATTCTCTAACAAAGTCCGACGTCTGCCTCAGATTGTCAGCCACGCCATACATTTTGTCTTGGACGCTGGTGTAAGTGGGCCACCTCTTTCTTCTCAGGTCTGCTTATTTGGGACAGTTCTGTAGGAAATGCTCTGTTGTCATACAAGCCACAGGGGTGCAGATCGTTGATGCCTATCTTGAATCTAATGTACAAGTGGTGTATCATTCTGTTGTGACCGGTCCGGAGACGAAGTATGACAGTCTGGTCCCTTCTGGACATTTGGTAATATCCATCGTCCTTGTTGTGTTTTGGGTTTTCTTTATCCCACTGTTTTCTAGTGCCCTCTGGTGATGGTTTCTGTATAGTGTTAGGAGCTATTTAAGCAATATATTTGGTTAATTAAAAACGCTTAATTGAATAACAAATATAAATTGTAGAGATTAATTTTAACACTATGTTTCATTGGAACGGAAAATAAATAAGAGAGAGAGGGAAAGAGAGAGAGAGAGAAAAAAGAGATGAGAGAAAGATAATGTATTTAATCACTGAAGACAGTTGTCTGTTGAAAAAGACAGTATAATGACAAGTGAAGAATTTTGGACATATAAAACGTTATGAAGGCTTAAAAAAAAGAAAGTCATGGAGGATTATATACAAGAAAAGAGAAAGAGCGAAACGTCAAAGAAAATATGGATGCTAAATTTGATAGACAAATTGCAAATAGATTCGTCCAACCTGGGACACATTGCATATGATTGAGAGGTATATAGAAAAGCTGTTAAGAGCAAAATGATGTAAGAGACATGTTACTGGGTGATTGAACAAATGGATGATATAATATATGAAAATATGTAAAGAATCGATACACATATATATATTCAAGAATAGCAAAAAATAGGCATCAGTAAGAATAGCGATCAGTGTGTTGAGTACAAGTGATACATTGTTAAAGACCTTTTTGTCGAAACGTTCTTTAACATGACTTCCTTATTTCGTTTGTTGCTATTTCGTCTTTGCTTGTGTGCTTGTAGCGACGCCAGGACGATTTAAAATTATTTTTATTGGTAGAATTATCAGGATTGACGTAGATTTAAACTTTAAATCATGTAAATGCATCTTCTTCTTCTTCTGTATTCGCCCGTTATGAATTCAGGCCTAGTCCGGGCGCCTTGTATGGCGCCTCTGAATGATTTTTCCGTGAAGGCCCGGTTTTCCTATCATCAGTGTCCCCCGCCATAAGTGCTAGCATTCCACGACTAATGAAGTACTTGTTTCTTCTTCTTTTGTCGTAACACTGCTACCGGGTTGTCGCCCACTGTCGTGAGGTACTTGATGATGCTAATGAACAAGACAATCTTGAAAGCTGAGTCCATCTTATAGCATCAGTAGTAACCACTTCTAAGCTCTATGGAAACTTGAAAAAGTTGAGTTTCACAGTTCTGGAAAGAACGTGCTGGAATAATGCTATAAATAGCTCGGACAACTTGATATAAGATATTTCGTGTCTCCTCCGAGATAGCAGGACAGGGATTCATAAACTGAGCCTCCGAGATAGCAGGACAGGGATTCTTAAACAAAGCCTCCGAGATAGCAGGGCAGGGATTCTTAAACTGAGCCTCCGAGATAGCAGGGCAGGGATTGTCAAACTGAGTCTCTGAGATAACAGGGCAGGGATTCTCAAAATGAACTCAATGAACTCAATGAATCAGGAACTCAATGAACTCAATGAACTCAATGAACTCAATGAACTCAATGAATCAGGAACTCAATGAACTCAATAAACTCAATGAACTCAATGAATCAGGAATTCAATGAACTCAATGAATTCAATGAACTCAATGAACTCAATGAATCAGGAACTCAATGAACTCAATGAATCAGGAACTCAATGAACTCAATGAACTTAATGAACTCAATGAATCAGGAACTCAATGAATCAGGAACTCAATGAATCAGGAACTCAATGAATCAGGAACTCAATGAATCAGGAACTCAATGAATCAGGAACTCAATGAACTCAATGAATCAGGAACTCAATAAACTCAATGAACTCAATGAACTCAATGAATCAGGAACTCAATGAACTCAATGAACTCAATGAACTCAATGAATCAGGAATACAATGAACTCAATGAACTCAATGAACTCAATGAATCAGGAACTCAATGAACTCAATGAATCAGGAACTCAATGAACTCAATGAACTCAATGAATCAGGAACTCAATGAATCAGGAACTCAATGAATCAGGAACTCAATGAATCAGGAACTCAATGAATCAGGAACTCAATGAATCAGGAACTCAATGAATCAGGAACTCAATGAACTCAATGAATCAGGAACTCAATAAACTCAATGAACTCAATGAACTCAATGAACTCAATGAACTCAATGAATTCAATGAATCAGGAACTCAATGAACTCAATGAATCAGGATCTCAATGAACTCAATGAACTCAATGAATTCAATGAACTCAATGAACTCAAGGAACTCAATGAACTCAATGAACTCAATGAACTCAATGAATTCAATGAATCAGGAACTCAATGAACTCAATGAATCAGGAACTCAATGAACTCAATGAATTTAATGAATCAGGAACTCAATGAACTCAATGAATCAGGAACTCAATGAACTCAATGAATCAGGAACTCAATGAACTCAATGAACTCAATGAATCAGGAACTCAATGAATTCAATTAACTCAATGAACTCAATGAATCAGGAACTCAATGAACTCAATGAATCAGGAACTCAATGAACTCAATGAACTCACTGAACTCAATGAACTCAATGAATCAGGAACTCAATGAACTCAATGAACTCAATGAACTCAATGAACTCAATGAACTCAATGAACTCAATGAATCAGGAATTCGACGAACTCAATGAACTCAATGAACTCAATGAATCAGGAACTCAATGAACTCAATAAATTCAATGAATCAGGAACTCAATGAACTCAATGAATCAGGAACTCAATGAAAATGAACTCAATGAATCAAGAACTCAATGAACTCAATGAATTCAATGAATCAGGAACTCAATGAATTCAATGAATCAGGAACTCAATGAAACAGGAACTCAATGAACTCAATGAACTCAATGAATCAGGAACTCAATGAACTCAATGAACTCAATGAATCAGGAACTCAATGAACT
The DNA here is from genome assembly GCA_020796225.1 of Arion vulgaris. NCBI lineage: Eukaryota > Metazoa > Mollusca > Gastropoda > Stylommatophora > Arionidae > Arion > Arion vulgaris. The sequence continues at coordinate 77,852,654 of CM036756.1, forward strand.
CAATTAACTCAATGAATCAGGAACTCAATGAACTCAATGAATCAGGAACTCAATAAACTCAATGAATCAGGAACTCAATGAACTCAATGAACTCAATGAACTCAATGAATCAGGAACTCAATGAACTCAATGAACTCAATGAATCAGGAACTCAATGAACTCAATGAACTCAATGAATTCAATGAATCAGGAACTCAATGAACTCAATAAACTCAACGAATTCAATGAACTCAATGAACTCAATGAACTCAATGAACTCAATGAACTCAATGAACTCAATGAACTCAATGAATCAGGAACTCAAAGAACTGAATGAACTCAATGAACTCAATGAACTCAATGAATCAGGAACTCAATGAACTCAATGAACTCAATGAATCAGGAACTCAATGAACTCAATGAACTCAATGAATCAGGAACTCAATGAACTCAATGAATCAGGAACTCAATGAACTCACTGAACTCAATGAATCAGGAACTCAATGAATTCAATGAATCAGGAACTCAATGAATTCAATGAATCAGGAACTCAATGAACTCAATGAATCCGGAACTCAATGAACTCAATGAACTCAATGACCTCAATGAATCAGGAACTCAATGAATCAGGATCTCAATGAAGCAGGAACTCAATGAATCAGGAACTCAATGAATCAGGAACTCAATGAATCAGGAACTCAATGAACTCAATGAATCAGAAACTCAATAAACTCAATGAACTCAATGAACTCAATGAATCAGGAACTCAAAGAACTCAATGAGCTCAATGAACTCAATGAACTCAATGAATCAGGAACTCAATGAACTCAATGAATCAGAAACTCAATAAACTCAATGAACTCAATGAACTCAATGAATCAGGAACTCAAAGAACTCAATGAGCTCAATGAACTCAATGAACTCAATGAATCAGGAACTCAATGAACTCAATGAACTCAATGAATCAGGAACTCAATGAACTCAATGAACTCAATGAACTCAATGAATCAGGAACTCAATGAACTCAATGAATCAGGAACTCAATGAACTCAATGAACTCAATGAATTCAATGAATCAGGAACTCAATGAACTCAATAAACTCAACGAATTCAATGAACTCAATGAACTCAATGAACTCAATGAACTCAATGAACTCAATGAACTCAATGAACTCAATGAATCAGGAACTCAAAGAACTGAATGAACTCAATGAACTCAATGAACTCAATGAATCAGGAACTCAATGAACTCAATGAACTCAATGAATCAGGAACTCAATGAACTCAATGAACTCAATGAATCAGGAACTCAATGAACTCAATGAATCAGGAACTCAATGAACTCACTGAACTCAATGAATCAGGAACTCAATGAATTCAATGAATCAGGAACTCAATGAATTCAATGAATCAGGAACTCAATGAACTCAATGAATCCGGAACTCAATGAACTCAATGAACTCAATGACCTCAATGAATCAGGAACTCAATGAATCAGGATCTCAATGAAGCAGGAACTCAATGAATCAGGAACTCAATGAATCAGGAACTCAATGAATCAGGAACTCAATGAACTCAATGAATCAGAAACTCAATAAACTCAATGAACTCAATGAACTCAATGAATCAGGAACTCAAAGAACTCAATGAGCTCAATGAACTCAATGAACTCAATGAATCAGGAACTCAATGAACTCAATGAATCAGAAACTCAATAAACTCAATGAACTCAATGAACTCAATGAATCAGGAACTCAAAGAACTCAATGAGCTCAATGAACTCAATGAACTCAATGAATCAGGAACTCAATGAACTCAATGAACTCAATGAATCAGGAACTCAATGAACTCAATGAACTCAATGAACTCAATGAATCAGGAACTCAATGAACTCAATGAATCAGGAACTCAATGAACTCAATGAACTCAATAAACTCAACGAATTCAATGAACTCAATGAATCAGGAACTCAATGAATCATGAACTCAATGAACTCAATGCTCAATGAACTCAATGAATCAGGAACTCAATGAACTCAATGAATCAGAACTCAATGAACTCAATAAACTCAATGAACTCAATGAATCAGGAACTCAATGAACTCAATGAACTCAATGAACTCAATGAAGTCAATGAACTCAATGAACTCAATGAACTCAATGAACTCAATGAAGTCAATGAAGTCAATGAACTCAATGAACTCAATGAACTCAATGAACTCAATGAACTCAATGAATCAGGAACTCAATGACGATATAAGGCAAAACAGAATTAGAGAAATGAAGAAAACAAAATGAACTCAATGAACTAGCGACTAAGAATAGAATGAGTCTAAACATGTCATTGCACCGGGTTTTCTCCCATTCGCCTGGGCCCAACGCCGCAGAAATGTCAGAGTGCAGACATGATACGCCACCTATCAAGATTATTGCAAGAAAACACGAACTCCGTAGCACTTATGTAGATCCTGATTTTCTATTCTAAAAATAAAGATGATTAAGATTCACGACTTATGTAGATCCTGACTTTCTCTGCTAAATAGAAAAGTGTTTCAATCCAAGACTTATCTGAATCCTGATTGTAATTGCAAAGTATTAGTTTTTCATTCGTTAACTTATGTTGGTCTTGATTACTGAGCTTTCAGTTATATAAAGATATGAGGTAAAGTCGCTCATGCATCCATACTTTAGACAATGAAGGTGGCACTTTGTGATGGTTTTTTTGGCGTAATTGAGACTCAAATATGTGTATATAAATGTTATTGGTTATTCTTTGTTGCACCGAGGTCAATGAGCTCCAGGCAGACGTATATGTTCTCAGTCTCCCCCAGACAGACGTTGAAGATTATGTATACTGATAGTTCCCATGAAATTATATGCTAAAGTTTTTGAATCTAGAATCAAACCTATAATAGAGCCACAGCTGAACATTGTTCAGTTTGGTTCAGAAAGGGAAAGAGTTGCACTGATGCCCTGTTCACATTAAGGCAACTCAGCGAAAACACCATAGAATATGACAAACAGCTCAACTTAGCATTCATAGACCAAGAAAAAGCCTTTGATAGAATAAACAGGAACAAACTATGGGCCATACTAAGTGAATACGGAATTCAGGGCTAACTATTAGACAATATAAAAGCACTATACCAAAAATGCGCAAGCGTAGTACGAACAAGCGACGGCCTGACAGACGAATTTGAATTATCATCAGGAGTAAGGCAGGGATGTGTGCTTTCACCTATACTTTTCAATATTTACATAAACAGGGTAACGCAAGAAACCAAGACAGATAACAGCCTCGATAACAACTACAATTTAATAAACGAACTACTCTTTGCAGATGATCAGAGTATAATTTACAACAACGAACACAAACTTCAACAACACATAAATGCACTGCAAGCGACATGCGAAAAATATGACATGAAAATTAACACCTCCAAAACAGAAGTCATGACAATAAGCAGGTCAACAGGTCAATTAAATATACACGTGAATAATGTAAAAATACAACAGACTCCAGAATTCAAATATCTCCGGAGTATATTCACAGCAGATGGAAAGATGGACAGAGAAATCGAGACTAGATGACAGAAGGCAGTGACATACCAACTGTCACCACTATTAAAACATCCAAGCATTAACATGACAGTCAACGACAACATAAACTGCATATTTATTCCAACTCTCTGCTATCAGTGCCAAACATGGCCCCTGACCAAGACACAAGACAGAAAGATTACAACATGTGAAATGAGATGTTTACAAAAAGTTGTCAACGTTACAAGGAGAGATAGAGTGAGAAACGAGAATATCAGAAGCATCGTTGGTACTATACCATGCATACAGTACATTGATAAGCAAAGAATCAAGTGGTTCAGCCATCTAATGGGTAATATCCCGAAGCATCGTTGGTACAATATACCATGCACAGTACAGTACATCGAGAAGGAAAAGATTGAAGTGGTTCGGCCATCTAATGAGAATATCAGAAGCATCGTTGGTACTATACCATGCATACAGTACATCGAGAAGCAAAGAATCAAGTGGTTCGGCCATCTAATGAGAATGGAACTACATTTACTACCATCACGTGCCTATAATAATCGACACTCAGGGCGCAGAGCACGTGGCAAGTCAAGAACACGATGAATAGATAAAATCTCAGAGTCCCTGCAAAAGCATGGACTGACAACGTCAAGCGCAACACACCTGGCACAAGATAGAAACTAAATCTCCCCACAACGCTTCACGGTAAATGTGGTTAAGATAAGATAAGAAGGTAGTTCCTATGGCTCGCTTTTAAGGGAGACCCACCCAGAACTAGGGTAGTTTATTTTAAAATTCACAGAAAAACAACTACCAAACATATTCTCATACAAGTTGGCCACATGGTGCAATAGGCATTGTTTGCGATGATAAACAACGTTTAGCGTATGCACTGTATTAGTTATTTAAAAAATAATTAATTTTCTTGAAAATATATTGTAAAAACCCTCCTTTATCTGCAGTGGATTTCAAAACATAAGAAGTGCAAAGAATGCCAAACTGGCATATGATGTACATATCACACATAATTATAGCGTGAACCACCAATAAAAATGTCTAACTCAGTTGGTTTTGTAGATATGGATTTTGCAATGTAACTCTTCCAAGTTAAAAATAATATTTCAAATTAGAAAAACAATATCTCTGCTTATATACAGTTTAGACAAAAAGTGGAGGTTCATGCTATAACTATGGGTTATATGTACATCTTATGCCAGTTTGCGTTCTTTGCACTTCTTATATTTGTGAAATCCACTGCACGATGAAAGGTGGGGGGTTTACAATATGTTTTCAAGAAAATTAATTATTTTTAAATAACTAATTACAGTGCATACACTAAACGTTGTTTATCATCGAAAACAATGTCTTTTGCAACAGGTGATCAAATTGTATGACTATATCTTTGTAATTTGTTTTTCTGTGAATTTTTAAAAATACAATCCTTGTTCTGGGTGAGTCTCCGCCTTTAAACACACTTGTCACTCAGCCCCTCATGCATCCAGTTTTACTTATACAAATGCATTTTCAATATCCAACTAACAAAAACATATAAACAAAGTATGAACGATTAAATATTAACACAACCGCTTTAAGTATATCATTCTCTAAATCAATGGTGTCCAAAACAGTGTCCGCTGGCGTCATGGTGCCTGTGTGATATATCCCTGGCGTCATGGTGCCTGTGTGATATATCCGTGGGGTCATGGTGCCTGTGTGATATATCCGTGGCGTCATGTTGCCTGTGTGATATATCCCTGGCGTCATGGTGCCTGTATGATACATCCCTGGCGTCATGGTGCCTGTATGATACATCCCTGGCGTCATGGTGTATGTGTGATACATTCCTTGCGCCCTATTTTATTCTTTCAGCTTTAATACTAATTATAATTTCCAGAAAATAAATGTATTTCAGAATAACAGTATGATTCCCTTTTTTCGTAAGCATACTATTTTAATACATTTAACATGTAAGGTAAAGGTAAGGTAAAGGAACATTTTCATACCTCGTGGTATATAGGTCAATTCAGTGTTAGGCCTGTATTTTCATTGACCGTCGGCACACGATGGGTGATGTGGTCAGCATCACGCCGGCCGCCTTTACTTTCCCAGAGCATGTCTGGTACCCAGTTGAGGCTGGGTCGACCTGAGAGCCGTCGCGGTTGGGAAAAATTCTACGCGCATTGCGGAAGCTGAACCCAGACCACCAGCCTTGCGAAGTGAGTTCACTAACAACTACGCTACAGCGGCTCTCATTTAACATGTAGTCAGGATTAAGTTTTCATCTGTTATTAATTTATTTATTCATGTTACTACGAGTATAAACATTTTGTTATTATTGTTATTATTAATATTATTCTAACAATTACCACATTACGTCCGCGCCTCTTCAGCTATTAGTCAGATGTGCTCAAATATATAAAACGTTGGATACCATTGCACAAAATTGTTAAAACCTGTGTTTGTACCTAATGACTTTAATATACTCCTTCTAGCTGATCTAATACTGCACCTGTGTGTATACTTTATGGCTTAATAAATGTGTAACATGTTTCTTGATCAGGAAGTTAACGGTTCCAATCTCAGTGCGGTGAAAAAGAAATTTGCCGTTTATTTTTGTAACAAGTAATGAGGATATATGTATTATTTTTTTGTAATATCAATAGAAAATTAGATTGGTTGCTTGTGCTAATAAATTTCGTACTTTGTGAAATATTCTTGGCTGATGGCGTACCATTACTGAGAAGAGGGACCGAGCAATATGGGATAAAACCCGGTGCAATGAAGTCAGTTATTACGGAAAATCACTTCTTTTTATATGTTCAACATATTTCATTTTTCTCATTGTCAGCCTCATTGTAAACCACTATTCTACAATTTTAAACTATTGTAAACATGTACATATGTGATCTATTTCTTGCCAATGGTAGTCTGAGTACTCTTCTGTAGAACTTACATTCAATAGCATGAAACGATATTTCAACTGTTTTTATCAATAATATCAAGCCTCACAGTCATATGTCGCTATGGGAAAAATACATGCCTTGAAAATCTCAACATCAGTAGTGAGATTCATCAAGAAACAACAAATTAAATAGTTTGACCACATAAACAGATTACCAACAGACAGTGCGTCTCAAAGAGTAATGTTACTCCGATACAGGGATTGCTTATTGGTTATTGGTTACTAAACTAACGTCATTGCACTCCGGGCAGACCCATAGGTGCTCAGTCTCCCCAGCAGATATCGAAGAGTATGCATACTGATGGTTCCTGTAGCTCGCTGATTAAACACACCTCTCACTCTGCCTCTCATGCATCCAGTTCGTCCGATACAGGGATACAAAACAAAAGGTCATCCATGTTAAAGAACAACGTAAATAGCAGAGACAGCGAAAAGTACTATTTATGAAGCGCACACAAACCCCCATTCTATAAATCTCTTCCTATCCTGACGATGTGAGAAAAAACAGGATTAGAGAAAATAAGAAGTTGAAAACTGTTTTTTTTTCTTTCAATATAGTAAAATAAAACAATCACTATAAAAATCTAGGTATGCAATAGACAATTTAGACATACAACAGACATAATCTAGACATACAACAGACATAATATAGACATACAACAGACATAATCTAGACATACAACAGACACAGTCTAGACATACAACAGACACAGTCTAGACATACAACAGACATAATCTAGATATACAACAGACACACAGTCTAGACATACAACAGACACAATCTAGACATACAACAGACATAATCTAGATATACAACAGACACAATATAGACATACAACAGACACAATCTAGATATACAACAGACATAATATAGACATACAACAGACACAGTCTAGACATACAACAGACATAATCTAGATATACAACAGACACACTCTAGACATACAACAGACACAGTCTAGACATACAACAGACACAGTCTAGACATACAACAGACACAGTCTAGACATACAACAGACACAGTCTAGACATACAACAGACACAGTCTAGACATACAACAGACACAGTCTAGACATACAACAGACACAGTCTAGACATACAACAGACACAATCTAGACATACAACAGACACAATCTAGACATACAACAGACACAATCTAGACATACAACAGACACAGTCTAGACATACAACAGACACAGTCTAGACATACAACAGACACAGTCTAGACATACAACAGACACAGTCTAGACATACAACAGACACAGTCTAGACATACAACAGACACAATCTAGACATACAACAGACACAGTCTAGACATACAACAGACACAGTCTAGACATACAACAGACACAGTCTAGACATACAACAGACATAATCTGAATCAACATACATAGTCTAGACATACAACAGACACAGTCTAGACATAAAAAAACAAGATCTAGACATACAACAGACACAATCTAGACATACAACAGACACAGTCTAGACATACAACAGACACAGTCTAGACATACAACAGACATAATCTAGACATACAACAGACACAATCTCGACATACAACAGACACAATCTAGACATACAACAGACACAATCTAGACATACAACAGACACAATCTAGACCATAGATTCCCTAACTTTTTCGGCCCACCGGCAACTTTGCAAAACATAAACTTTGTAACGCCCCCCTCCACATTATAACAGTTTGCCAAAGCCCCTCCCACATATACATGCTCTATTTTCTTTGACGTAGAAAATTGATATATATTTCTGTCATACATGGTCAATTTTCAAATGATTATATACATGAAATAGAAAATTGATGAAAAATGGATCGTGTAAGACGGGCATAAGATGAAATTAAATGCAGAATTCAAATTTTAAATGATTAGTTAATCGTAAAATCACGGAAATAATTTATTTTAAAATATTTATTATGAATTTCTTCTTTAAGGCGCCACCGACCCCTAATCGCCTGACACTCCCACCCCGAATTCTTCTGAATCCACTATTGCTTCCCCTAGAACGCTTCAGCGCCCACTGAGAGGGCCGGTATCGCCCACTTTGGGAAACGCTGGTCTAGACATACAAAGACACAGTCTATACATACAACAGACACAATCAAGACATACAACAGACACAATCTAGACATACACCAGACACAATCTAGACATACAGCAGACACAGTCAGACATACAACAGACATAGACATATAACAAACACAATCTAGACATACAACAGACACAATCTAAACACACAACAGACACAATCTAGACATCATACAGGCAAGAAGACAGCTAAAATAGAGCACATTATTACAAAAGTCCACAATGACAATGAACAAAAAAAGCTGGGTTTAAAGCAGACAAATTGGGACCTTGCTCCAAAATGTCGTAAAAAATATGAAATTACTAGAATGTAGATGAACATAATGATTACAGAATTGAGCAAGAAGATCCTTCTAGTTTTCATAAGTACAAGAGTAATCGGATTTACGGTCTGACTTTAATGAATAGAAAATTCCTCAGACACTATTTCATAGAAGAGAATGAGCAACGAATTAGTTCAACAAACGTTGCTCTAGGGACCAAATAATTCTATAAGTAGACATCTCAATCTGTCAGAAATTGTCGCTTGTGGTTGGAGGTTAGAAAGGCGTGTGAAAATCAAGTGAACATCATTACTTTACTATAGCAAGAAAATGTCCATGTATTGTTAGAATTAAAGGGACATATGTGGTAGACGACTTTCATGGCATTATTCGGCGATCTAACCGAAAGAAAAAGACAAGGTCTGATGACTATTACTGTTGTTTGGGCAATTTGACCTGAAGAAAAGAATGTATCAGACGACTTTAATTAACACCATTCTTTGGACGATCTAACCTGACGTAAGAGACAAGGTCAGACGAATTTAACACCATTATTTGGATCGATCTAACCTGACGTAAAGACAGGTCAGACGAGTTTAACACATTCTTTGACGATCTAACCTGACGTAAGAGACAAGGTCAGACGAGTTTAACACCATTCTTTGGACGATCTAACCTGAAGGAAGAGACAAGGTCAGACGAGTTTAACACCATTCTTTGGACGATCTAACCTGACGTAAGAGACATGGTCAGACGAGTTTAACACCATTCTTTGGACGATCTAACCTGAAGGAAGAGACAGGGTCAGACGAGTTTAACACCATTCTTTGGACGATCTAACCTGACGTAAGAGACATGGTCAGACGAGTTTAACACCATTCTTTGACGATCTAATCTGACGTAAGAGACATGGTCAGACGAGTTTAACACCATTTTTTTTGGCAATTTGATCATATGAACAGACATATGCTCTGATAACTTTTTTTAACACATTTCTTTTGGCAGTCTAGCCTAAAGACATATGATTGGATGACTTTAACACCATTCTTTGAATCTACTGTCTGTTGTCTTTCCCCATGGGGAATGATGGAATTGGTTATCCACTGTTGCCGTTAAGCGTAGGGTAGGAGCTTTATTTGCGTTCCAGGGCCAGATAAGTCGCCCTGGTTGTGTTGTATCCCAGTATATGTAGTTTGTTCTTGATATTGTCTATACATCTTTTTCTTGGTCTACCCTTGGCTCTAGTATCCGAACTCTTTTGTTTTATGCTATTATTGGTGGTTGGTTGTATTCCATTCTTATTAAATGTCCAAACCACTGCATTTGTAGTCTTTAAATATATTCTGTGTCATGAAGTTATGCCTAGTCTTCCTCTTCTGATGTCCTCGCTTTGCAGTCTCTCTTTTCTGGTGACCCCAACCACATTCCTCAAGCATTCCATTTCACATGTGGTGAGTTTTCTGTGGTGTTTTGCTGTCAGGGACCAAGTTTGGCACTGGTCATCTAACCTAAAGACAAATGTTCTAGGGACTTTATCATTATTCTTCGAACGAAATACGAGAGCGGTTATAACAAAGTAGATAGTAGACTTGTTTCGTATATGTCGTCCCAGGATTAAAATATACAGTCCTATTGGAATTTTGACGATCGTAGAGCTCTCAGATCAACCAAACCGCAATTGGGTACAAGAGAAACGCTGGGACGTAAAGGTGACTGGGGTGGTGTGGACCAGATCAGTCAGGCTCGGAAACATTGAAGTCAAACGGCTGACAAAAATCTGCTTTTATTTTATGCCAGGACATGCAGGTGTAAGGGCAATTGAACTCGCGATATACTTGCTGGTATGGCTGTTGTAAAAATTGGTCAAACAATGGACTTGGCTGATATTCTGAAATACATGTGGGAGAGAGGACGAGTCCATTATTCAAATAATAGTGGGGAATCTACAACACTAACCAGACTGCAAGAATACCAAGACAAATGTGGTGTAGCTAGACAAGAGCATTATACTGCTAGTCAAAAAAGAATAGTAAACTAACAAAGAACCGGTGTCGTGTTAGTTGCCACAATCTGAGAGACATACAGAGGTGGAGTTCGGAGCACTTTTGGCTGATTGGCTCGATATGCAATGATGTGAGCCGATGACTAAACTGAACTAAAACTCATCCGAAAAATACCCAAAAGACACATTATTTCCAATATATCTCATAGTGTAACAACGACTTCTGTACAGTTTTACTTTAACTTGAAGAACTAAACATGATGAAATAATTAACACAAATCGTTGATAAGCTAGCACTTACATGTAGAAATATATGATGAAGAAAAAGTCAACAATAAAGATGAGATAAGTAGAACAGAAAGATAAGTGACATGGGTAGCGTGTTCAGTTTTTGAATCAGAAACAAATATGTTGCGGGTTCATTTCTTGACGTCCTACATGTGAGTAAAGGAACCCTCCTTCCAACTGTATAATGTGTTTGGAAATGTAAAGTGACCGAAAACTCGTACCATATGGTCTGCAAGTGTTACGCAACATTTTTATTTTTTTCATAACAATATAACAGACTCTAAGGAAGTGGTTCTCTAAATATTTATTTCTTTAGCTGTTGTCTAGTGTTTAGATAATCTTCTGCTGGTGTAGTGAGTCTCAACTTTTACATTTCACTACGACCCCTTCCATTTTTAAACTCATGAAATCAAATACATGAAATTAAAATTATTCCATTTCTATTCCCCACCCTAACCCACACACCCATTCTTAATTTTACTAGAATAGTATAAACATTTGCAATGCAGCCTTTCTCTACACAACTTTCAAAACTGCATTAAAATTAACATGGATATAAATATACAATCATCGTACTCTACTGTAATATGTAATATCTATTCCTTTTAAATTTCCGCAGCCTATACAGAACATATGTCATGAAGTTCTTATCACTTTACATTTCTATATACCCTAGTGTGCATGATGTAGGAGGGTCAATTACTTTCCTCACGAGTAGATACTTCAATTGTAAGATTGAACTCACACGCCTCTTCTGTCTGAGTCGATAAGCAAAAGCTTATACATTACGCTAATCTGGCCCACGATGTAATACATATCAATCAATCAATCAATCAATACATATACAAGATATATATCAAATATAAATATCATATTATATATCATATATAATATAACAAAGGATGAGATGAAGTGGTTCGGTCATTTAATAAGTATGCAAGCAAACTTCACTGTATACAGAATCTTCTACAACAGAACATCAGGAAAGAAAACGAGAAGAAAATCATGAAGAAAATAGTTAGATGGCATAACAGAATCTTATCCAAAAAAAAAGAAAAAATTGCTACCAACCAAGCTACTAGAGCAGCGCAATACAAAAACAGAAAACCACGACACTGGTCAACAACCATGTAGCAGTGTGATGACAGAAGAAGATATATCATTGGGTTTTTTCTTGTGAATATCCTGTGATAAGTTCTTCATAATACAAATGTAACCACCACGCATGCGAACTCCACTGCCCTTGATTTCTACCCCAGAACAAGATCCACTGTTGCAGGTGCTGAATGTCTGTCTGACTGATGTTTGATTGATAAGGGATATAAACAAGATATCAATAACAATAAACTACAAGTCAGATCAGAAGATGGATTGTCTATATCCGAGATCAAGAGTGGTAAAGTGAGAACAGTTGTAACTATTACAGAGTAAAGATCGACAACGAATTGCAAGTCATAACATATTTGTTATCTGTTGCAGGTAGTTAGATTGAGTGTCTGATAATCGTGTTGTCATTCAGACAGTTTGTTGTCTTATCTATATGTGACTTAGAGTGGTACATAAAGGGCAACAGTTAAATAAAGAATCCATTTTCATACCATGGGGTCTATTGAGGTCTAAGATGCTAGGAAAATAATTTTTAATGTTACTTATTCTTTTTGTTTTGTCGTCACACTGCTACCGGGTTTTTGCCCAGTGTCGTAGTTTTCTGTTTTTCTCTTGCGCTGTTCTGGTGGCTTGGGTGATTGTTATTTTTGTTCTTTGACATGATTCTGCTATGCCATCTAACCATCTTTTTCGTGGTCTTCCTCTTGCCTTCTTTCCCAATGTTCTGTTGTAGAAGACTGTATACTGTGGAGTTTCGATGCATTCTTATTAAGTGACCAAACCACTTCATTCTTTGTTTCTTAACGTAATTCAAGCACGGTTCTGTGCCAACTTTCTTTCTTATGCTGATGTTGGTGACTCTGTCTTTTCTGGTGTTGTTAGTAACTTTTCGCAGACAACGCATTTCACATGTAGTTATTTTGTGACTGCGCTTTGCTCATTGTCCATGTTTGGCTCTGGTAACACAAAGTAGGTATAAAATGCTGTTGATCATCTGTTGCTTAGCTGCCTGTGAAATTTTTGGGTGCCTTAACAATGGAGCTAGCTGGATATTACTAACGACACATAATAATATCATCATCACGAGACAACTTTTACTTCATAGTTTGTAATTTCATTCACCCAATCCTAGATCATATTTTGCCAGTGTGTTGCCGAGGCTCGCAAGGGGAGCAAAGAATAGTAACACTGCGACCTACAAGGCATGTCGTAAAGTTGACTGAGGTAGTGGCCTAAGGAAGTTACCTAGTAAATAAAAAGCGTCGCAGGAATAGGATGCCTGACCTACTTGTAGTCGCATAACTTGCACAACGTACAATTGCTCTTAGGCTCAGATCACATACAAATCACAAAGAGTCGTTTAACAAGTGGTCGATATGGAACGTTTGAAGATGAAGAAGAAGAAGATCACATGTAATTTCTTTCTCATAAGGAGACCCTGAAACGAACTTTGCTGAGAGAGGCAAGAAATATCGGTCTCAGTTTCATGGAGGAGATTGTGCAAGTTGCCCAGGATAAAGCGGTATGGTAAAAGTGAAAAAGGCCCTATTTAACGTACGAGAGGTATTATTATTATTATTCATTTCATTCATCATATCTTAGATCACAAATACCGTATTTGGAACAAGGATTCTGTAACGAAATTAAACTGACAAAACGTTACCAGTAACAAGTATTGACTGAATACAATGCAGACACGAACGCGATTATACCGTACAGAGACTGCATAATTTAACATCATTTACTAATAAGTCACTGAAATGTCAAGATGACTGCGTGAACAAATTGTGTGGGACAGACAAGGCAACCTAAGGGACTGGTTCTATTTTATACTAAATAAATTGAAACTTGGATGACATTGCTGAAATTTGGTTAAAGTACTTGAATGTGTATTGCTGTATGTTCAGGTACTTGTGTCTGTGAGTATGTGTGTGTGTGTGCGTGTATGTGTGTTTAAAAGAAAGTGCATTTGGAAGTCATTGTATAAATTTGTGTCTGTGTGCGTGTAAAAAAACGGTTACTGTCTGTAACACTGCTTTTTGTGCGGTGAAGAACAGAAGGGACATGAGCCTGTGGAATTTAAAAGCTGTATGCGCCCATATAGTGTCGGGGTCAGCAAGAGAAGCAAAAAATAGTACCACTGCAACCTACAATGCATGTCGTAAGAGGCGACTGATGAGGCGACCCCGGTAACCACTCGGGCGAAGACAACAAGTGAAAAACAAATTATCTTGCGACAATACAAAAAAATTGCTGGAAATGAGTAGACGACAAATAGATAATATATCGAATATATCGTGGAGTGGAAGAAAATCAACAAAATGTACTAACAGAACTGACAACAGGAAGGAAGATGTGAAATCTCACGAACTAACACCCGCCATCGTATGACCGTGCTAACAATCAATACAGTACCAACTCTAAGAAGTTAATTATTGGTTGTATCGATCTACATCAATATGTCCGTACCAGTCCAAGAATTATCTGATTTTTCTCAAAAACTTTTGGCCGAAACGTTGGTCAAAATATTGAAGTTATAAGATCTGAACGAATATTTTATTTTATCTTTCTTCTCTTCTTTAAACGCTCCACATCGACCACTTGTTGAAAGACTTGGTGATCTGTATGTGATCTGAGTCTAAGAGCGATTGTATGTTGTGCTAGTTATGCGACTAAAAATAGGCCAGCACATCCGATTTCTGCTATGCTTTTTATTTACTAGGGCAGCTTCCCTAGTCCCTTACCCTCAATCACCTCTTACGACATGCCTTGTAGATTGCAGTGTTACTATGCTTTATTCCCCTTGCAAGCCCCGGTAACAACACAGGCAACTTTAGTTTTGAATATTACTGTACTTAAGTCAAAGGTTATAAAACTTGGTGTTAGCGTGCAGATATGTTTAACTGTATAACTGTCTGAATCCAAATATCACATACAACAATAAACACAGACAATTACTAACATTTAAGGGTTGGATCGATTCTAAGCCGATACCCAAGACGACAGACGGGCAGACAGTCGGACGTACGGAATGACGGATACCATATATATATAATAGACAGGCAGACAGATTAGACAGTACAGATAGAATATATAGACGGTACAGGACACATCAGATAGAATAGACAGATAGTACAGATAGAATAGAATAGATAAACAGTACAGATAGAATATATGGACAGTACATGACAGGACATATGGAATAGATAGACAGAACATATAGAATAGACAGACATGGAAACATGATATAGAATATATAAACAGAACATATAAATGAATAGACAGGACATATAGAATAGATAGACATGACATATAGAATATATAAACAGGACATATAGAATAGATAGACAGGACATATAGAATAGATAGACATGACATATAGAATAGATAATACATATAGAATAGATAGGACATATAGAATAGATAAACAGAACATATAGAATAGATGATGGACATATAGAATAGATAGGACATATAGAATAGATAGACATGACATATAGAATAGATAGGGACATATAATAGATAGACAGACATTGACATATAAGAATAGATAGACATGACATATAGAATAGATAGACATGACATATAGAATAGATAGACATGACATATAGAATAGATAGATAGGACATATAGAATAGATAGACGACATATAGAATAGATAGAAGAGACTTTTAAGAATAGATAGACAGAACATATAGAATAGATAGACAGAACATATAGAATAGATAGACAGAACATATAGAATAGATAGACAGAACATATAGAATAGATAGACAGAACATATAGAATAGATAGACAGAACATATAGAATAGATAGACAGAACATATAGAATAGATAGACAGAACATATAGAATAGATAGACAGAACATATAAAATAAATTTGTTCACATGTACATTTTTTCCAGAGATTCATATGATTGTTGCCGAAGCTATGGAGCTCGTGCTTTGTACAATATTCTCGGGAGGGGACATGCCATTTCTTCGGAGAAGGATCAGGTCATATGGAGTAGTCCATACACATACACCAACGAAATGAAACATGGTCTCATGAACAAAGCTTACAGACCAAGCTATGGGGAACTCTCGAGGAACTCCAAATGACATGCAGCTTCATAGAGGCAACCCATCTCATGGTTTAGATGAGCATACGAAACCGAACGCAAAGAAGAAGAAGAAGAAGAAGATATGGAATAAAAGCCAATGCAATGCTGTCAATTTTTTGTCTTTAAGATAAATAGATATACAGATTACAACATTATATATAAATATAGAGAAACACACACTAAATGCTGTAAACCGATATAGATGCTCTGTAGCGCAGCCCACGGTAACATAAGACCGAATAGCTTAGCCAAGAAATCGGAAATTACTGTTAGCTGGGGGCTGATTTTTGTATATGTTTAATGTAAGACTGAACGTTTTTTTGTTGCAATTTTACTCAATTCTATGCGTTCATTGTTATTTATTGCTGAAAAATGTTAATAATACTGATATCCTTTAGCGTTAAACTTAACTTGTAACATAATTTAACCTTGATTTAGGATGCTTGTTATTTTTAAATGAATTAGACTATATATAACAACACTGAAATGCGAGGATCACGCGATAGATGTAGTCTTATTTCCTAGAAATTTTACCTGAGCCTGTCAGCCATATGTTTATTAGGCCATGCTCTGTAGCAATGATATTAAAGTAGGGATGTTAGTATGAGTCTAATGAAATCATAGACATATCTTATTTCGTGAGACGACAAAGCAATTAAGATAATTAGCATAGTTTAGCACTAGACAGGCGGGTTCTATGATGTGGTTGCAGTTATTTATAGACATGCTAGTTAGAACGTGATAGCATTATAACTAGTTTATTGGAAACAGGTGGAGAGTCAGGTTAGTGCAGTGGTTAGTGCACTTGTTTCGTAGACGAGTGGTTCTATGATCAAATTACACAGTGAAAGTGGGGTTCTTCTTCGATAGCACTGCTGTCAGATCGACCCAGCCTTAATTAGGTACTAGAGAAAATAGGGAAGTAAAAACGAACTGTGTAATGTTGATCACACCATTCATCGTGTATGTTAGTCAAAAATAGTACGGGTATAATAACACAAAAATAGTTAGTTAGTTAGTTAGTTAGTTAGTTTATTCCTTTCGAGCCAAAGGCGGCACATAGGCAGAGGTTTTAGATCTCCATGTGATACGGTTCTTTGCTAGCAGTTGAGATCTTGTATGGTTTTACATCCCAATAGTTTACTTTCTTGTTGGATGGTTCTTCGAAGAGTGGTCTTTGGTCTTCCACGTTTTCTTTTCCCAATTGGTGACCACATAAGAACTTGTCGATTTAGTCTCTTTTCGTCTGCTCTAAGAACATGACCTAAATATTTCCACCTTCGTTTCCTTATAATATTTGATATGGGTTGTTGGTGTGTTCTATCTCTCACTTTGTTGTTAGAAACGAAATCACTCCATTTTACTTTTAATAATTTTCGTAGACATTTATTCTCAAAGCTGTCAGTTTCTTATCAACAAAAATAGTAGGATAATAAACAAAATAGTATGGGTATAATAACACAAAATAGTACGGATATAATAACACAAAATTAGTACGGATATAATAACACAAAAAATAGTACGGATATAATAACACAAAAATAGTATGGGTATAATAACACAAAATTAGTACGGATATAAAAACACAAAAATAGTACGGGTATAATAACACAAAAATAGTATGGGTATAATAACACAAAAATAGTACGGATATAATAACACAAAAATAGTACGGGTATAATAACACAAAATAGTAGGTATATAAACAAAATAGTGGTATAATAACACAAAATATAGTATAATACTACAAATAGTACGGTATAATAACACAAAAATAGTACGGGTATAATAACATAATAGGGGTATAATAACACAAATATACATAATAACAAAATAGTACGGATATAATACTCAAATAGTACGGATATAATAAGACAAATAGTACGGATAATAAACAAAAATAGTACGGGTATAATAACACAAAAAATAGGTATTACAAAATAGTATGTAATACTACAAAAATAGTACGGATATAATAACATAAATATATATAATTACAAAAATAGTACGGGTATAATAACACAAATAGTACTATTAACACAAAATAGTACGATATAACACAAAATAGTACGGGTATAATAACACAAAAATAGTACGGGTATAATAACACAAATATACGGTATATATACAAATAGTGGATATAATACTACAAAATAGTACGGTGTAAAACTAAAATATTACAGGTATAATAACAAAAATAGTACGGTATAATACTACAAAAATAGTACGGTATAATACTACAAAATAGTAGGATAATACCAAAATAGTACGGGTATAATAACACAAAAATAGTACGGGTATACAAAATAGTACGATATTAACACAAAAGTAGGTAAACAAAATAGTACGGGTATAATAACAAAATAGTACTATAACAAAATAGTACGGGTATAATAACACAAAATAGTAGTATAAACTACAAAATAGTGGTATAATAACACAAAAATAGTACGGAATATAAATAAAATAGTACGTATAATACAAAATATATATAATAAACAATAGTACGGTATAATCACAAATAGTACGTTAAAAAAAATAGTACGGGTATAATAACACAAAATATAGGTATATAACAAATAGTAGGAATAAAAAATAGTATAAATACTACAAGGTATGAAGAATGGATTTCTTAACGTTAATTTCCTTTTTTTTTTTTTGTTTAGAAGCAGATGTCTGGAGACACTGTTACAAACACCGTTTGTTTAATCAGTAGAGAAGTTATTTTTTTTTTAAATAAGCGTTTGCCCGGTATGTAGAAAAGTTGTAAATAAAACGTTTCCCCGGTCTGTAGAGAAGTTGTAACCACAAATCGTTTATCCAGTCTGTAGAGAAGTTGTTTTAAAAAAGTTGTCCGATCTATACAGAAGTTGTAACAAAATGCGTTTGTCCGGTCTGTAAAGAAGTTGTTTTAAAAAAAGTTGTCCGGTCTGTAAAGAAGTTGTAACAAAATGTGTTTGTCCGGTCTGTAGAGAAGTTGTCACAAACACCGTTTACAGAGAAAAGTAAAGAATGATAAATAAATGGAGATGGAAGATGAAGATAAGGATAGAGAGACGAAAGAAGGAGATCGTGAATGAAACAGAGAGGGAAAGACGGAGAGAGGGAAGGAGATACTGCGATATATCTTTCTCTTTATGTTTAATCTAACTGTGCAAAGGTATTTATCTGTTGGCATGCGGATATGTCTGCCGGTCTGCAATTGTGACTGTCGGTCTGTATGCAATTCTTAGTGCTGGTCTGTATCTAGTCTTAGTTCCAGTCTGTCTGTCTATCGATACACCATACAAATTCTAGTATTGGTATGTGTTCGATGTTGTATCTGATAATTTCATGTAGACAGTCTATCATACACATATATCTAGAGAGGTTAAGACAGTTCAAGATAAGAATAGAGAGAGAGAGAAAGAGAGGGGGAGAATGAGATATATAATTAGTGGCAGATAGACCGAGATAGTTAACGATGGACAGAGTGGATGGAAAAGATGCATAGGGATAAACATCCCAACAGCACTACATACAGAGGCGGCTGGTCAGTAAGGGTCAGTGGGACCCGACATCACCAAAATAATAAGTAATAGTGAAAACTAAACTATATAACTTAACCCAAAACCACGATTTTTCCGAATAATTTTGTCTGGCCCCATCAACAAAAATGATCCAGAGTCGCCACTGAATACATATAAAAGAAGATATATATATATATATATATATATATATCATAGATAGCAGCTAACCGTTCTTCGCAACTGAAATGCTAGGTTTATTTCTAGTAAGTACTTTCAATGAAAGAAATAAATGACGATGCAGCATGAATATTTGTTATGAAAAGCAATATGCTAGTGTGATATGTTGTTTCTTATGAGAAGTTTGATGTGAATAGGTTCTAAATGAGCAGAAAATACACATCCTCTCTACAGTTATACGTTAATAGGCCTGCAAGTAATTCCAACTCTCATCCTGCAACTCTGCTAACCCTTCATGGAACTAAGACCTATTTCTTATCCTCTTCCTCAGCAAAGTTCGGTTCAGTGTCCTTAGGTAGAGCTAGTCGCAATAACAAATTGTCGTGTTACAACCAGGGAGCCAGCATATAAGCTTGATGAGAAACATAACTTCGAACACTGATTTCAGGCCATTATTTGACATAAATTCATATTTTAGTTGTAGCTTAAAGTATATTCTATGAATTTGTTTTTTTGTCTCCAGCTGGTAATGTCCCTAGCAAGCTCCTCCCAGTAGTGTTGCCAAATGTAAATGTGCTTTTGATGCTAGATTTTAGAGAAAACAAATGCTAGAAAATGTTTAAATATATTTTGTATATGTTGAAAAAAATGCCAGAAAGTATTTCACTTACTAATTGTGTTTTATTAATTACAGCTCGAGAAGTATTTCATCTTAATTTGAGAAGTCCGACTGCACATTTTTCTGGGACCTTTCAGCAATCAGAATGCACATCTTCTGAAGTTTTTATTTGGTCATATGAGTCCATTATTCCAATTTTAGCGGTGACTTCTTTAGGTAATTCAAAGTTTTTGCAACATTTATTATGCCTCATTAAGTCATATTTTACTGCAAGAATTACTGAAAGCATGGGCAAGCTGCATTTTGTTTCTCATTTTCTTTTTCCCGATATTCACGCTGCTGAATAACCGTTTCACTTCAGCATTAGAATTTGGCAACATTAATAAACTTAGGTCGAAAGGTGCAACTTCTTTGAAGGGATTAACTCCCGAATAATCTCTGTAATTAAATACTTCAGACCAAAATCTCTCAGTAGTTGTAAAATCAGTCCAGTTAACCAAATGTATTGTGTTGTACTGAATCTCACTTGATGACTTCATTTCTTCTTCTAAATGAAATAATTCTAGTAGGGGAACAATAGGTTTCTTAATATGTGTCAATGTACTCGTATTTTGTACTGAGAACAAGCTTATATTCTTCAAAATGTCATTTTTTCTGACAGACAATTATGCAGCTTTTTGTACAGGCTTATCAAAAAGTGTTGTGCCATTTTTTGGAATGTGAGTTACTTGAGAAGCTTGAATTATTTTGCTTATCATCAATTTAATAAGCCTTTTCTCAAATCTATAATCCAACTGTGGATTTGGATCAAGAAATCCTTCAATATTAGTGTTAGGATCAAGAGGATCAATCCTGCTTGTTGACCAATAATAATATGTTAGCAATAGATGTAATAAGAAGAGATAGATCAGAAAGCAATTTTGTGCAGAATTGGATACAAAAATAATATAAATAACTCATTCTGAGGGTCGCAATACATTTCAGACAGTAAAGTGGCAATGTAACATTTTTCATTAGAACTTGTTAATTGAAAATGAGCCTGCAATTCAATTCTCTCTCTCTTTCTCTCTCTCTCTATCTCTTTCTCTCTTTCTGCCTTTTTAACCCGGATTGAGGCACAGGCCCTCAACCAACTCGTGCCAAGTCTTCCTATCAATAGCTATCTCCTGCAGCTCCCTCCAGTTCTTCTTTATATTGTTAATCTCTGCCTTCAAATCTCGTATCTCTCCATGTATTTCTCGGTCTCCCCTTCTTTCGCTGTCCCTGCGTTTTCCAGGCAAGGAACCTTTGTGTTATATTCCCCTCCAGTTTTCGCAAAGTGTGTCCTATCTAGTGACAGCGTCTTTTTTAACTTCTTGGTTCACTGGAATCTGTCTTGTTCTCTCCATAAGTTCCTCATTTGTGACCATATCATACCATCTTAGTCCCTCTATTCTGCGCAGACACCAGTTGATGAATGTTTGCAATATATGCGCTATTGTTTTACTAGTTCTCCATGTTTCTGACCCATACAGTAGAACTGCTTTAACATTAGAGTTAAATATCCGAATTTTTGTTCTAGATTTGATTTCTTTAGACTTCATATATTTCCCAGTGCAATGAAAGCTCCTCTTGTCTTCTGTATTCATATTTTGACATATCTATCTGTTCCACCCTCTTTGTCTACATTGCTGCCAAAATATGTGTATGATTCTACCTCTTGAAGTGGGATTTCACTCAGGGAGATTGAGTTATCGTTTGCTTGGTTAATTCTCATTATCTTTGTCTTTTCCCATATGAATGTTTAGCCTTAGTTGCTGTGACCTCTGAATAAAAATGCTAAATTGACAATCCTGCCTCCCAGTCGTGTGTAGTCATGCCAGGCCCTTTAAGCCTCGCTTGCATATATCTTTGTATGGAAGTAAAACTGTATTTGTCCAACTTTAATTTCTTTGAGTAGTTCTATTTTCATTTTTAATGGGTTTTTTTTACTGAACTTCTTCATTACTTTTCCTTTGCTACCATAGTAAACTCTTCTTTCTATTCACATATTCAGAGCCTCAAGTCTGTTTACCAGCCATTGCCATAGATAAGGGAACTAACATTTTGCTGACTAGCAATCTGTCCTTGTGATATTCAGTTCTGCCATGTCTACGCCACTATACAACAATGCTGGGTGTATGTTACACTTCGGGATTCTCAGTTTCTATGTGTTATGGTTTTTGTTGTTGCTAAAATAGTGTTAGTATTCTCATTATGTTAACCGTAGATGCGATCAACAGTTTTAACATATGTGATGTTTTTATTATGTGGTAACAGTCAGCAAAGATTTATCACAACATATATCTAGAAATTACGAAATAACTAGTTTTACTACTCAGTTTGGTATGGGATTTACGTGTGGAATTGTGTCAGACTGCGGGTACTCTCAAGTCGACCCAGCTTCAATTGGTCAGCATAGAAACACTAGCAAGTCAATGTTGCCAACGCTTGATCGCGTCAACTCGACTTGTGATTTAGTTAAAATATAACTACCGGTCTAACACATACACCCAATATACCTCATGACATGAAAATGGGTCCTTTATTTAACTCAAAATTATGTATTCCATTATATTTTACAGAAAAATATATAATTAATTGATGATTGCATACTAAGAAGAAACAAATGAGGAAACAAAGTTCATATTTTCAAAGTGCTTAATAATGTGAATGTTGCAATCACTTATTTGTCTTGATATTCTGTATGTTCATCTTCTCAAATACCAGTTTCAATTCTTGTGATTTTGGATGAGTAACTTTCATTGGGTTTTTAACACGCATTGTGGTGACAAACTAAATTTGGCTGCTTTAATGTTTTGTTTAGCCAAAAATAATATTCCTGATCATAAATATTTTAATGGTTGAAATTTATACATTTTTAACTAATTCAATTTACAATGTCTTCGGCGTATGCTCAGACTGAGATGGTACGAAGGACGGATAAGCACAGGTCTGTACATAAGAACAGGACAGAAACCCATGATGACCCAGGTCGAGAGGATAAAATGGCGATGAGTTAGAAATACCCTGCGGAATTCACCGCCGAGTGTCAACAAGACAATAACTTGTGGGGAACCCGTAAGGAAAATCACGAAGGGGACGTCTCAAACAGACCTGGAGGTAGGGTCATCTTGAGGAACTGAATAATGCTGGACTATCACATGAAGTTATTAAGAAAGTAGCCAGAGATTTTTTTTTAAAAAGTGGATGACAACGCCTGAAGATCTATGCTCCACGAGGACGAACTAACTCATAATTCGGTAAAGAAAGCACGTAAAGAATTAAAAATGGGAAGCATTGACTAACAAATTTATACACTAATATTCCAGAGTTTGACATTCTCCTTTGACATTCAAATAGACATTCAAGTTACATAATTATGATATATTTAATAAATATAGCATTTTAGTAGGGTATGTAGATTTGTGAGTGAAATCGTTGACACATTCAATGTCAACACGTGCGAAGCTGTATATGTGAATGTCTATGTTTTAATATATCTACATAATATATCTACGTGTGCTAACATACGCATATCTTCGTAAGTGTATTGTATGTGCGCGTTTCAATGTATATAGTTACATTCATTTATGTTAAAGGGTTTCAAGGGTTTTAAAGTCGAAGGATTGACTTCATTGCACCGGATTTTACGCCATATGGCTCGGTCCCTCTCCGCAGAAATGGCACGCCACCTGCCGAGAGTATTGCACAAAGCACGAACTCCATAGCTCCAGTAACAATCCTAGGGATCTCTGGAAAAAACTGCACTCGTGAACAGAATCCGCGGTCCGGATTCAACCCACGAACTTCGACTCGCAAGGCAAAGGGCTTAACCACTCAGCCACAGAGACTCCATGTCATTTATGTTAGTATATTAAAAGTACATATGCATACACACGTGTGTGATGTACTGTTCAACTTTCACACTAGTTGTGTATATAGGTATCTGTATTGAATTTCTAACTGTATAGAGTTTAATGTACATTCCTAGTGACCAATTTTTTGTGAGAACAGGTTTTTATGTCTGTTGTTGTTGTTGTTGTTTCTGTTGTTGTTGTTGATGTTTATGTCGATTTGATTGTTCCAATCCCAAGAAATATAGAGATTGCACTCTTTCTTGTTATGACATGTTGTGAGGTGTTTTTTTGTTGTTGTTGTAATATTTAAAATGTGAAGGAATGTGTTTATTAAACTGGTCTACTCCATATATCGTGGTATCTCTTGATCTCAAGAAAAGACCCGCTACGTGCCGAGTGTGTTGCATAAACACAAACTCCGTAGTTTCAACAACAATCTAAGGGATCTCTGAGGGGAAATGTTCTCGTAAACCGAACGATCTATCTGGATTTAATCCCACGACTTTCTGAAAGCAAATATGCGAAAACTAAATATCTTGAATGATCCTACGAATACCATGGACTTAAAATTTAAAAAAAAGAACACTGATGTCCTGAAAGAACTAAATGTTAAAGATAATTGGCTGATAAACAACATACTATACAGAAAATGTAGATGATTTGGTCACATTAAGCGTCACGATGGCCTGGAAAGATGAAAATTAGAGGACAGGGTCCCAGGACGCAGAGGCAGATGCAGACCAAGAAGAAGATGGCTACAAGATATTAAAGAAACCATGAATATGATCATCGACGAAATGGGTGAACTGGCTAGAGACAGAGTGAATTTCAAATGCACTGCAAAGAGAGTAACGTCCTATAAAGGATACGCACCTTGATGATGATGAAATATCTTGACTCATTCCTTTCGGTTGAGTTATAAATTAGATTAAAGATGAAGCTACAAACCATCATACCACAATGTCAAAGTTAACGTGCTTCACTATTTTCACAACAGTCAGCCACCTGTATATGTATTTCTCTCCTCACCGACAACATATATAAACACATTCAATAATATAAGACGTACGTAGATATCTTTACACGTGGTACACATGTGTACACGATACATCAGGTTTAACCAAATCAGAAATATTGAATATAAACCACACCCATAATTTATTTAGCGAGATGAACTCAGTTGCAACAGCAGGTAGCTTTTTTTGTTTCTGTATGAGATGAGTCATCAACTAACAGTTTATCATTAATTATATTTCCATCGTTTCACTGTTTATTTTCATATTTTCATCCGCAAAATGTAATGCTCAATTCGGATGTATTTGCACTAGATTACATGGCAAAAAATTCTAAGAAGATTCCAGTGGAGAAAGAGCTAAGGAAGAGATGCTGACGATGGATAGGACACACATTGAGAAGATCGACCAGAAGCATAGCAAGACAGGCACTGTTTTGGAACTCGAAGGTAAGGATGAGTATGGGGAAGGCCTAAACATACGTTGAGAAAATAGCTGGAGAATGATATTAAAAGGACAGGTAAAACATGGAAAGGATTGGAAGGGATGGCAAGAGAGAGGAAGAACTGGATGAAGTTAGTTGAAGACCTGTGCTCTGTTGGGAGTTGAAAAGTGAAGAAGACATGTCAAAAGTTAAACTTGCGTGGCGCCATCTGGATACTTTTCAAGAGATCACTGATCTCAGCGTAGGTCAGGTCCAGTTCTAAGTCCTATCGGAGACGGACGACAAAACGTAAGTCCCGTGTTCAATTTGAGCATGTAATAGAACCATTGGCAGTTCAAAATCGAGAAGACCAGGCTGGAAAACCGCTGCGGGAAAAATGAATATAAAAATATTTTTTTAAATAAAAACATACCTACAAATATCTTCACCATCTTCAAAATTACACCGCAGTCCCTCACCGGTGCTACGGAGTTCGTGCGCTGCAGCTGAGATCTTCCTGTGTAAGAAAGAGATCGGAGCACACATGTCTACTCACCGAAGTGCAATGATGATGGTCATATCATTCAATCACCATAATTAGATCATTGTTGGCGTCACACATTAATGCTCAACATCATTGCATAATTGCCAACATCAGAAATAGATCGGATAAGTCTATAATCACCCAGATCATCATATTGGCTTTGACATAATGAAATAATTGTTTTTTTTAAATACAGCAAATGAATACCAAATTTGATATGATTAATAAATACAGATATCAGAGAAATATATAGAAGACAATTCGTGAATAGACATACAATAACATTAAAACGAATTCTGTGCAAGTATAATCACATCCCAGTAGTAACGTGCAAATTAGTAACCAAAAAATGGATGGTTAGTGTGAAGATATGGATGATGCTTAGTATGAAACTATATCATGCGATACTTTTTGAGTGAAAGCCTTGGTAGTGTAGTGGTTAGTGCACATGCTTTGTAGGCGGTTGATTCCAGAATCAAATTTCACAGTGGGAATCGGAGTTTTTTGTAACATACGTCAAATTTTAATTGACCAAACTTCAAAGAGTGTGAAAAATGAAAATGTTTCGCAGCTTTCGCAGCAGACCGTAAGGTATGAAGTGTATGTCACTTCACACTTCTTAGCCCAAGTGTGTAGGTTGTAGGAAGATCAATTTCTTGCTCATTTGTCTAACATCGGTTGTGGGAAAGGGTACCCAAAAAAAAAAAGAGAAATTTACCACATCATTTATTGTGCGACATTGGTTAAAGAAAAACACGGACATAACAACGGATTCTCTAAAATATCACATGGTATGAAAACTTCTTCATTATCTGTCCTTCTTATTCCTCAACGCTCCTCGTAGAGTATAGGGTCTCATCATGCCACTTTTTCTAAGCTCTAACTTTTCTGTTTTAAGGGCTTCCCATGATAGTCTAGAATCCTTCTGTATCTGAAGAAGACTTCGTCTGCAAGTTTATTTAGGACTTATTTCATCGCTTTCCCTGCGGGTTTCACTCAAATGCTTGTCTAATGACATTCGACTGTGTCTTCCGCAGGGTATGCCCGACCTATCGCAATTTTCTCCATTTAGCTTGGGTCATCATGGGTTCCTGACCTGTCTTTATCCCCAGATCTGCAAAGTTCGTCATTTACTTAATTTTAACTACTTTTACGACTGACCAGCAACAGTAACATGGCTTACCTGTCCCGTTTCTCGGCATAAAATCTGTAGAAGATGTAAACATTGAAGTGTAAATGGAAGCCAGCATTACTCAATGAATGTATCTGTAGTATTAGTAAATGGAAGCCAGCATTACTCAATGAATGTATCTGTAGTATTAGTAAATGGAAGCCAGCATTACTCAATGAATATATCTGTAGTATTAGTAAATGGAAGCCAGCATTACTCAATGAATGTATCTGTAGTATTAGTAAATGGAAGCCAGCATCACTCAATGAATGTATCTGTAGTATTAGTAAATGGAAGCCAGCATCACTCAATGAATGTATCTGTAGTATTAGTAAATGGAAGCCAGCATCACTCAATGAATGTATCTGTAGTATTAGTAAATGGAAGCCAGCATTACTCAATGAATGTATCTGTAGTATTAGTAAATGTGTGAATAAAGATGTCTGTATGATCAGACAATGAAGAAAGTTGTACAAGTTGATTCGCTGTTGTGCCTAATCTGTTGTTGATTACATTGTGGTACTGTATCACAGTAAGTTGCCCGCTTGTCCAACGTGTTCGTAGCACGTTGGACGATGGGTGACAAGCACTCTGTGAGTGCGGGCTCAATTCCGCGGACTGGCAGAAAAGCCACATGTTCTCCAGATTTACGGTGTTCGTGGCGCCGAACCGAACGTTTACGATGTCTATGGCACCGAGCCGAAGAGCTTAAAACTCAAGTACTTTTGGATAGGAAAAAAAACCTCATTTAGTTCGTTCTTGTTTACGAATGAGTTAGCGACTATAAATGTGTGTGGGGGAAGAATTGAAGAAACCGGTGAGTTAGTGTGAGTTAGTGAGTTAGTGTTACTGAATGCGTGAGTGATTAAATGAGTGAAAAATGAGCGAAACGCGTTTTATTCCTAGATCACTGCCATTGTTTCCAGAGCTTCGGGGTTCATGCTTTGGGCAATACTCTCGGATGGTGGCAGGCCATTTCTGTGGAGAGGGACTGAGCCGTATGGGGTAAAACCCGGCGCAAGGAATTCAAACTTTCGTCTTTATGTCTTTCGATAACCGTGGGGACGTTTGTTCATTCTTTATTCCATCACTAGATTTATATGTTTGTATTATCAATCTAGAAAATTGGTACCTAATCCACAAAATCCATTTGTAATAGGTCAGACGGCTACTGTCAATGTTATTATAGTTTAATTAGGAATAGAATCATTTCATGCCTAGTCACGTGCACATGTCACACGTGAAAACTCTGAAACTCCAAAACAAACAATTCTCAGAATACTAATCCCAACAAAATTCATAAAATTATCTCTGACATATAATTTAAGCGAACTTGTTGAAAGATGAAGTTTGGATCCTCGTGATTGGAGAACCTGATCCACAGACGTAAACTGTATTGACAAAACGTGTTGGTCCCAACTTGTGTGAAATTCTGAAAGGTTTCATTAGTAGCAGTCTGTGGTCTACTATCTCAGTCAATCTGTTTCATAGTAATGGACTGAGCGAAGCAGAATTGACATTTTATAAGAAAATCCTAGTCTCGACTTTATTTTCTTGATATTTTCTGTTTTATGATCAAATAAATATTTATTTGAAAGTAATAAAATAACACGTCTATGTATAAGTAATAAAATAACACGTCTATGTATAAGTAATAAAATAACACGTCTGTGTATAAGTAATAAAATAACACGTCTGTGTATAAGTAATAAAATAACACGTCTGTGTATAAGTAATAAAATAACACGTCTGTGTATAAGTAATAAAATAACACGTCTGTGTATAAGTAATAAAATAACACGTCTGTGTATAAGTAATAAAATAACACGTCTGTGTATAAAATTGGAATCTAAAGGCGAATGATTTACTTCATCGTATCAGGTTTCTTTGTTTGGCTACGTTCCTCACGGCAAAAATGGCACCGTCATCTGATAAAAAACGGTTTGTGTTGCAAATAACATGAACCCCGTATCTGTATGTGTTGCAGAAAACACCAACACTGTAGCTCCATCAACAATCTTAGTGGAATCAGTATAAAAATTCGCATGTGAACTGTGCCCGGATTCGAGCTTACAACCTTCGGAAAACAAGGCAAACTACTGAACCCTTCGCCACTTACACCCCAGAAGTTTGTGCTTGGCGTCGCACTAGTCTGTTGGCATTTGGGTACAAGCAGTTTTTAAAAAACTACCTCCGTTTTGTAATCTTACGCTCAAACTGTTGATTGATTCTGTTGCTACATCTTCTAAGATCATCTTCCTTTTTTTTTGTTTTATTTCTTTAAATTTGGTTTATATGTTTACTGTAGTTTCCTCAATATTAAACCTTTAATGTAATAACTTTTTCTAGAGAAAGTTAGATTAAACAATTTAGTTCAATTTTAAAATATATTTTATTCTAAGACTCAGAAACATAACATATTGCAAATTAAACTGGCTCATACAATTTTCTTTCTTGGCTTTAATACTTCCATCTAGACATTCAGAACTAACGTCCAACATAGCATGCTGACATCCTTAATGCACATTCTTAACGCACTGAGAATCTTTTGAATAGAAGGGTTTCAGTGTTGTGAGTTCTATTCGATGACCAAACTGAGAGAGATGGGTTTTAATATTGATAAAGCCCGAAAAAGAACGACATACCAAATACGCAAAAAGATTGATCAGCATATCGAACTGGCGTGTTGGGTCGCTGGAAGCTGCTGGATTTGTTGAAGCAGAGATCGAAGCACCTATACACATGTCTGGAGTGCTATGATGATAGTCCACTGATAACTGATAGAATTCTGGAAGATGACACAAGAAATAAGGATGGAGAATACAGAGAGAAAGGAAAGCCCATAATATCAGGAAATTGTTTAGTTAGTTTGTTCCTTTCGTGCCAAAGGCGGCACATAGGGCAGAGGTTTTAGATCTTCATGTGATGCGGTTCGTTGCTAGCAGTTGGAGATCTTGTATGGTTTTACATCCCAATAGTTTACTTTCTTGTTGGATGGTTCTTCGAAGAGTGGTCTTTGGTCTTCCACGTTTTCTTTTCCCAACTGGATTTTCCCAACTATTTATCAGGAAACAGCATAAACTTAAAGACATATACGTACTTGTCTGAATGCAATAGGGGCATTGCCTATGACAGCTCTCCGATGCGAAGTCGAAGGAAAGAAATGCACAGCTTGGATGTTCAAGTGAAACATTGAGAACAAATGTGGAAATAAAAGTGAAAGATTGTGGCCTGCCGTTGGAAATAATTAATAGAACGCCAGCAATGGAGATCTTTTGTAATATTCTGATACGTTAAACAGAACATGAGGAGGATATAGATACTTGTTTGGAACCTAACGACAAGACGACAAAATAACGCAAGAAATACAAATTAACTGATAAAGAAAAGAACAATATCAAGTCAGAGAACAGAACATTGTTTGTGGATCTCAAGAAGACATTTGAGAATAAAGATAGGTGGTGAGTGACAGCTGCAACCTGGTTTCATTAAGATATAAACGAATTAAAAACACGATTTTAACAGCTATCTTGTCATTCATTTCAATGTATTGCATCAATTCTTCATTTTCTTCTGCTTCTTTTGTTCTAGATTTTCGCTCTTGCTAGTTTACTAGCCCCTCATTAATATTCGTAACAGTGGACTCTAAATTTAAGCTCTGAATTTCTCGGTTCGCACTCGGTTCGTATAACATATTGTGGTACTTCTTAATTTTTGCAATTGATCCCTGATCTCATAGTAAGTGAGATCGAGTGCCTAGTCCTATAAAAGACGGAAGGTTAAATTGTTAGTTCTTTGTTCAAATGTAGCATGCAAAAGTACTTTTAGCAGACGGCAATCGAAATGAGTAGAGTGTTAAGTCTCACCATGGGCAAAAGTTTACTATATATACTTAGTATTAAACTTTCCCAGAAAATACTATATTGCATTATTTACTCTGTGGCAAGAAAGAAAATCATGGGGATGTGAAAGAAAATTTCTAGACTGGCCATCAATACAAAGTATTTCATTGAACTAAGATTGATTGATTGATTGATTGATTGATTGATTGATTGAATAATAGGACCATCACCATTGTACTTCTGTGAGTAACCATGTATATTCCGATCTCTTTCTTACACAGGAAGATCTCATCTGCAGTGCACGTACTCAGTAACACAGGCGAGGTTCCCCGAGGCAATTTTGAAGATGGTGAAAATATTACTGTAGGAATGTTATTTTAATATTATCTGATGATTTTTGCCCATGCAGCGGCTTTCCAGCCTGTTCTTTTCGATTTTGAGCTGCCCATGGTTCTTTTAAGTGCAGAAATTGAACACGGACTTACGTTTTATCGTTTATCGTCCGTCTCCGATAGGACTAGGAACTCAACCTCGCCTACACTGAGATCATGGATCTCAGTGAAAATATCCAGATGGCTCCACGAGGGAGCGAAACTGGTACCGTTGGCCTACGAAGAAGATTCCACAAGAACCAAAACAATATCAATAAATATAGTAAATGAATTTTGTCTGGCATCCATAATCAGCGTCATTCACAGAAGCAGACACATTTATCACATTCTCCTGGAACACTACCCTCACAAAGAGATTACAGGAGGTAAAGTCATTGTGACCTTTCTGTCATGTCTGATTGATAATTTGCCCTCTTGTTATCTTGCTCTTTTTATTACTGTTGTAAGATTACTGTTATCTTGCTCTCTTTATTACTGTTGTAAGATTACTGTTATCTTGCTCTCTTTATTACTGTTGTAAGATTACTGTTATCTTGCTCTCTTTATTACTGTTGTAAGATTACTGTTATCTTGCTCTCTTTATTACTGTTGTAAGATTACTGTTATCTTGCTCTCTTTATTACTGTTGTAAGATTACTGTTATCTTGCTCTCTTTATTACTGCTGTAAGATTACTGTTAATTAGAATCTGAATATCAGCACTCTGCAACTCTTTGACTGTTGGTGTTATGCAGAAAAATCACTAAATCAATGCTTGAGTTGATCTTGTCAAACCGTTTCATCCAGAACATTAACTAACTAATAGATTTCTCTTTCACTAGAATAATATCTTCTCCATCTTCAGATTAAATGATATTTTTTTGATATAATCATCAAAGGGTCTATAGGCAAAGGATTGCATTTATTGCACCGGGTTTCCCTATATGGATCCGTCCCTGTCTGCAGAGATGTCATGTCCTATACCGATCTCATTAAAAAGAATTGAACATTTATCTTAGTCCGGGTTCGAAAGCACAACTTTCAGTGCGACAGGCAAACAACTTAACCACTTTGCCATTGAGACCCTAACATATAATCAATATTTTTGCAGCTAGTAATCAAAAACAACAATTCCCTACTCACGAATGTTTTCTTTGACCTGCAAATTTACTAAAACTCAATAAATACGTTCATTATTGGGAATTAGTAACAATATAACCACATTTGATTCTGACAAGTTTTTTGGTCAATTCAGTATACTCTTTTGTTGATATATATATATATATATATATATATATATATATACAGTGGCGGCTCGTGATCATTTTTGTTGGTGGGGCCAGATATTTTTTCCGGATAAATCATGGTTTTTGTTGCTATATTTTAATTTATAAAATAATAAATACACGTTATACATTATTTTTGGTGGGGCCTGACCCACTGGTCCTTAACAACGAGACACCACTGTATATATATATATATATATATATATATATATATATATATATATATATATATATATATATATAGATGTATGAACGTGATCTTTCCTCCAACATTATGTAATCAGTGTCAAGTGTGGGCGTTGATGTCAAACGATTGCAGAAAACCAGTCAGATAGAGACGAAGTGTCTACGTAGATTGCTGGGAATATCCAGGAAAGACAAGACTTAGGAATGAGGACATCAGGGGAAATCAGTGTGTACAGCATCCGAACTGGGCTTCATCGGGAAATAACCAAATAAAATGGTTCGGCCACATAATCAGATTACCAACAGACAGTACTCTTCAAATGATAATGCTATTCAGATACAAGTGGATATAATTAAAACTGTCGCCTAAACACAAAGGTGGAACAAAAATTAGCTTTTTTATTTAAAATTAATTTAAAAACTGTCGTTACTGTCTGTATACCTTGTTGGCGGTGTAGGACAGTGGACGATAGCCTGAGAATTTTATTAATAACCGAATGGCTAGTACAGTCGTCGCAAAGCTGTTCAGGTTAAGATTTGTCATTTATGCTGACAACAGAAAATATCCTTGGCTTTATCGAGAATTGAACACGAGTCTCCCGCATGGGAACAGCGCTCTAATCCATTCGGGCTAGACCAGGTTTCCCAAAGTAGGCAGTACCGCCCATCAGTGGGCGCTGAAGCGTTCTGGGGGGCGATAGTGGGATCGAAAGAATTGGGGGGCAGTTCAGGCGATTAGGGGTCGGTGGCTCCTTAAAGAAGAAATTAATAATAAATAATGTTTATATATTGGATGAACGTTGGGAAACTGTTATAATGTGAAGGGAGTTACAAAATTTATATTTGTGCAAAAGTGGCGGTGGCGAAAAAGTTTGGAATCTATGGGCTAGACGCTCCTTAGCTTTTTTCTAAATGCTCATAAACAAAGAACAATTTACACAAGTCACGAGAGGATTCTCAATGACTTTCAAAAGGGAACAGGTTCTAAGACAATGAAAGCTCGGATATAAAGATATAAGCAAGGTCTCAATGAAGAATATTTCTATCGATCCCACAAATAGAAAAAAACTATATGACGACCGAGTTGTATGGAAAGTAACACTACGATAGGATTCAGCGTTGTATAGAAAGTAACACTACGATAGGATTCAGAGTTGTATGGAAAGTAACACTACGATAGGATTCAGAGTTGTATAGAAAGTAACACTACGATAGGATTCAGAGTTGTATGGAAAGTAACACTACGATAGGATTCAGAGTTGTATAGAAAGTAACACTACGATAGGATTCAGAGTTGTATAGAAAGTAACACTACGATAGGATTCAGAGTTGTATGGAAAGTAACACTACGATAGGATTCAGAGTTGTATAAGAAATAACATACGATAGGGTTCAGAGTTGTATAAAAGTAACACTACGATAGGATTCAGAGTTGTATAGAAATGAAACTATCGATAGGATTCAGAATTGTATGAAAGTAACACTACGATAGAATTCAGAGTTGTATGAAAGTAACACTACGATAGGATTCAGAGTTGTATAGAAAGTAACACTACGATAGAATTCAGAGTTGTATAGAAAGTAACACTACGATAGGATTCAGAGTTGTATGGAAAGTAACACTACGATAGGATTCAGAGTTGTATGGAAAGTAACACTACGATAGGATTCAGAGTTGTATGGAAAGTAACACTACGATAGGATTCAGAGTTGTATGGAAAGTAACACTACGATAGGATTCAGAGTTGTATGGAAAGTAACACTACGATAGGATTCAGAGTTGTATAAGAAAGTAACACTCACGATAGGATTCAGAGTTGTATAGAAAGTAACACTACGATAGGATTCAGAGTTGTATGGAAAGTAACACTACGATAGGATTCAGAGTTGTATAGAAAGTAACACTACGATAGGATTCAGAGTTGTATAGAAAGTAACACTACGATAGGATTCAGAGTTGTATGGAAAGTAACACTACGATAGGATTCAGAGTTGTATGGAAAGTAACACTACGATAGGATTCAGAGTTGTATAGAAAGTAACACTACGATAGGATTCAGAGTTGTATAGAAAGTAACACTACGATAGGATTCAGAGTTGTATGGAAAGTAACACTACGATAGGATTCAGAGTTGTATAGAAAGTAACACTACGATAGGATTCAGAGTTGTATGGAAAGTAACACTACGATAGGATTCAGAGTTGTATGGAAAGTAACACTACGATAGGATTCAGAGTTGTATAGAAAGTAACACTACGATAGGATTCAGAGTTGTATAGAAAGTAACACTACGATAGGATTCAGAGTTGTATGGAAAGTAACACTACGATAGGATTCAGAGTTGTATGGAAAGTAACACTACGATAGGATTCAGAGTTGATGAAAGTAACACTACGATAGGATTCAGAGTTGTATGAAAGTAACACTACGATAGGATTCAGAGTTGTATGGAAAGTAACACTACGATAGGATTCAGAGTTGTATGGAAAGTAACACTACGATAGGATTCAGAGTTGTATAGAAAGTAACACTACGATAGGATTCAGAGTTGTATGGAAAGTAACACTACGATAGGATTCAGAGTTGTATGGAAAGTAACACTACGATAGGATTCAGAGTTGTATGGAAAGTAACACTACGATAGGATTCAGAGTTGTATGGAAAGTAACACTACGATAGGATTCAGAGTTGTATGGAAAGTAACACTACGATAGGATTCAGAGTTGTATGGAAAGTAACACTACGATAGGATTCAGAGTTGTATGGAAAGTAACACTACGATAGGATTCAGAGTTGTATAGAAAGTAACACTACGATAGGATTCAGAGTTGTATGGAAAGTAACACTACGATAGGATTCAGAGTTGTATAGAAAGTAACACTACGATAGGATTCAGAGTTGTATGGAAAGTAACACTACGATAGGATTCAGAGTTTTATGAAAGTAACACTACGATAGGATTCAGAGTTGTATGAAGTAACACTACGATAGATTCAGAGTTGTATGAAAGTAACACTACGATAGGATTCAGAGTTGTATGGAAAGTAACACTACGATAGGATTCAGAGTTGTATGGAAAGTAACACTACGATAGGATTCAGAGTGTATGGAAAGTAACACTACGATAGGATTCAGAGTTGTATGAAAGAACACTACGATAGGATTCAGAGTTGTATGGAAAGTAACACTACGATAGGATTCAGAGTTGTATGAAAGTAACACTCGATAGGATTCAGAGTTGTATGAAAGTAACACTACGATAGATTCAGAGTGTATGGAAGAACATCGATAGGATTCAGAGTTGTATGGAAGTAACCTACAGATTCAGTGATGGAAGAGAGACTTAGGTCAAGTGAATCAAGAACAGGTAACTGAAATTGTCCAGTTAATACTTATCACATTACTGTATGTAAAGATGGAAAAGACCATATATATATATATAGACCGCTGAAGCATTTCAAGACATGTACTGTTTTGGAACCCGCAGGGAAAGAGAAGTAGGAGAAGGCCTAGACAGACCTGGAGAAAGGGTGAGACTCATATTAAAATAATAGGTAAAACATGAAATGAATTGAAGGGATGAAGAGAGAGAAGAGGTGAAAGAAGTTTGTTGAAGACCTGTGCTCCGTTGGGAGTTGAAAGTGAAGAATAAGAAGAATATATATATAGAGAGAGAGAGATAGAGAAGAGAGAGAGAGAGAGGAGAGAAATAGAGAGAGAGGGAGCGTTTAGAAATACATATTTGTATCCACAAATTTGACTACATATAAGATTTCCATTGACATTTGTAATCAACATCAAATCATGTTCACCCCTGTTTATCGAAGTAGATTCTCCCTCAGAGATTGATATAATTATCTTACTAATCTCTCCATCCAATGAAAACGTATTTCTTATCGTCAACTCATCTCTCAATCAATGTGGACTAAATAAGAGATGGGGTGTGATTCG
Organism: Arion vulgaris; assembly: GCA_020796225.1. Taxonomy (NCBI): domain Eukaryota; kingdom Metazoa; phylum Mollusca; class Gastropoda; order Stylommatophora; family Arionidae; genus Arion; species Arion vulgaris. The sequence goes on from CM036756.1 coordinate 77,889,983, forward strand.
CTCCGAAAGCTACAGTAGATATGGTAACCATGAAAATATATTATTATGGTTAATATCAGTGGCGGCTCGTTGTCATTTTTCTTGGTGGGGCCAGACACAAATTTGCGGGAAAATCGGGGTTTTTTGGAGTATTTACTATTATTTGTCTATTCCAGGAAGTTATTCTCCTTTCGGTTTTAAGTGGGGCCGAGCCACACTGGCCCTTAATGACGAGTCGCCCTGGTTAATATCATAGTGACATTGTTTTCATACTTGATGCTATTCAATACAAACATTCTTACCCTACTCTCATTCTGTCCCCTTTTTCTGATGTTAAGTTCTTAGTTTACTTCCGTTATTATTTCTAGTTTAGCTTTTACATTTACAGTTACCCAGCGTGCAATTGGTGATACTGATATTGTTTCATGTGTTTGTTTTTGTGGGGGTTGGGGGGTTGGGGGTTTGTTTTACAATTTTTATGTCCAGTGTTTGAATTGACTTTGTCTATTGCTATCCTTTGTGTAACTATAATATTTCGTTATGTTATGTTATGTTGAGATAGTATGAGAAAGTTACTGACATCCAACAAATCACAAACAGGCTAAAAATTAGAATGATCAAATGCTATATATATCCTATATTAATGTATGGCTCGGAAACATGGACAATGAACAAGCAGTTAGAAGACAGAATTGATGCATTTGAGATGTGGATATATAGAAGAATAAGCAGAGTTTCATGGACAGAAAAACAGACAAATAAACAAGTTTTAGGAAAACTAGGCATGAAGAAACAATTATTAAGAGAAATAAAATTCAGACAAGTAAAGTATTTTGGGCACATAAAAAGACATGACACCATGATAAAACATTTACTAGAGGGAAAGTTGAGGGAGAAAAGCAGAGGAAGACCGAGAGATAAGTGGGAGAAACTTTAAGAAATGGACAGGTTACAGTCTGGCAGTGTGCAACACAAGGGCGAAAGACAGAGGATGCTGGAGATTCATTGCAGCCAACCTTCGATGTGGAGACGGCACCTGATGATGATGATGATGTTATGTTATATATTACATTACATTATATTATTATATTATATTATATTATATTATATTATATTATATTATATTATATTATATTATATTATATTATATTATATTATATTATATTATATTATATTATATTATATTATATTATATTTTATTATATTATATTATATTATATTATATTATATTATATTATATTATATTATATTATATTATATTATATTATATTATGATATGCTATGTTATTAGATCGATGTCATGATCCATTGTGCATTCATGTGCGTGGTCCGTCCACCCCTGCAGCAGCCATCTCAAAGTCCCTTGTTCACCATAACAATGAGAGGTTGATTAGTATATCTTCTCTCTCTCTCTCTCTCTCTCTCTCTCTCTCTCTCTCTCTCTCTCTATCACGAAGATAATTACAATACTTTTTGTTTTCTTCTTGGTGTCCGCCGGTGAGGGGTCAGGACCCGCAAGGAAGCAAAGAATATTACCACTGCGACCTACAATGCATGTCGTAAGAGGCGAAAGCATCGCAGAAATCGAATTTGCTGACCTACTTGTAGGCGTATAACTGGTACAACGTACACTCGCTCTTAGGCTCAGATCACATACAAAACACACAGCGTAGTTAACATGTGGTCGATATAGAGCGTTTAAAGAAGAAGAAGAAGACGTTCTAGGTGTCACATTTCACGATAACATGTAGAGACTGTTCAACATAACAATATCTTTGAAGTTAATCTGGACTATAGTAAATATAGTTTGTGGTCAGCATCATTATGTAGTGCCTTGTCGGCTGTCACAAATCGACATAGATCTACACAAATGTGTATGTACTTAATACCGACTATCGGTTCGGATGTTGTCCTTCTTCTGTGTTAAGAAACCAGACTTCATTATTTTCTCTTTCTGTTGCCCTCCATCTCATCTCCCATTGAGTTTATTATCTGTTACTAAATATCGAAAGCGAATGACCGAATGGTTAAACGCGGTTGGCTTTTTCCAAAGAAACATCCCGTAATCGACATCTCGATAAGGTTCCAACAAAATTTTACGTCGGCGAGAAAATAAAACTGATGATTTACATATGCGTGGAGACAGCTTCGGGCAAGCGATCTTACTTGCGAACCTAAAAAACCACCTAACGTACACTTAAAACTGAAAACGAAGTTTTAAAAGACATTAAAGTATTTGAGTATTGTGTTCTTCATTACTTTTCAACTTCCAGTGGAACACAGGTCTTCAACAAACTTCTTCCATATCTTCCTCTCTCTTGTCATCTCTTAAAACCATCTCCACGTCTTGTCTATCCTTTTAATACCCGTCTCCAACTCTCTTCTCCAGGTATTCCTAGGCCTTTCCCTACTCCTCTTTCCTTGCGCGTTCCAAAACATTGCCTGTCTTGTAGTGCTTCCGGTAGGAAGTATTGTGTTACCGTTTGTCAATTGTTCTATTTAGAGTTAACAACTAATATAACAAGTGTTCTTTCCCAAGATTTTAGAACCAATTGATTTTATAATGTTCTATTACTGGCTTGACGTTTGTTTTACCTTAATGATCCATTTTTACTTGAGAATAAAATTACCATCGTTATACAAAAGATTCGTGTATTTCGCATTTAAAAATTCAATTTAAATTATAGTTCTGTTTAGTTGAGGATATGGCGGGTTAAAGATATGGAGTATTTACGTCAAGTGGTCGGATATTTCTTGGCAAAATGATCACTTTCCATGGGCGGCATCACTGGATTTAGGGTACACGTCGCAAAAACCAAATGTATACTCTTCTTCTTCTACTTCACCTTTCAACTCCCTACGGAGCACAGGTCTTCAACAAACTTCTTCCAGCTCTTCCTCTCTCCTGCCATAACTTCCAATTCTTTCCATGTTTTACCTATCCTTTTAATATCAGCCGCCAGCTCTCTTCTCCATGTCTAGGCTTTCCCTTACACTTCTTTCCCTGTGGGTTCCAAAACAGTACATGTCTTGCAATGCTTTCTGTCAGTCCTCTCAATGTGTGTCTTTTCCATCGCAAGCGTCTCTTCCTTAGCTCTTTCTCCACTGAAATATGCTTAGTTCTTTCTGTGAGTTCCTCGTTCTATCACCTCTTTGTAATCTTATCATACCCTCGTTGGTAATCTTATCATACCCTCGTTCGTAATCTTATCATACCTCGTTCGCTAATCTACTGGGATCATAACCCTCGTTCGTAATCTTATCATACCTCGTTCGTAATCTTATCATAACCTCGTTCGAATCTTATCATCCCTTGGTCGTAATCTTATCATACCCTCGTTCGTAATCTTATCACCTTACCCTCTGTTCGTAATCTTATCATACCCTGTTCGTAATCTTATCATACCCTCGTTCGTAATCTTATCAAATGTATACTAATAGTGACCTATATGTGGTGGTCGTTGTGTAGATGGATAGATACCCAGATACAAGATTGAAGTATCCTAACCATTATTCATTTTTTGATATATAGATTATTCAGGTCGTCACTTTTGCAAGTATCACACTCAGTGCTACACGCATGGTAATTTGTAGCTAAGGGGCGCTGTCTTACAAAATGACAGTCAATATTTAAAAATTAAATTTGTTTTATTTAATATTAATTTGTTGAATGTCTATCTAAACAGAAACGAACATAGAACAATGACTACTTTGTTGTATAAAACAAGTAATATGGAAGCAATGTTATATATCAGCAGTGTGTAACTAGCTTCACGGTGGCGTCTGTAGGGGATAGTGACTCGGTCTATTAACCCCGACGTTCTGAGTTCGAATCACGCTGCGGACAGTTTGGCTGCAAATTGTTTCGCCTCGATCAAAAGGACGATGACACCACCAGTTCAGAAAGCAATGGCAAACTAATGAACGTAATAATATCTAGAAAAATCACAAACAGATTAAAAAAATGTTTAAAAAGCTGGGGTCGATTCGAAAATCCTGTAAAGGTATAGTATGAGTACACTCGAGTTAACGTATTTGCTACTACTAGTAAATAGTAGTATCTTTTTATACTATTATATTTTTATACTTCTTTCTTATACGCAGAATGATGGGAGTATCAAGAAGAGGTCGGTTTAGAAATAAAGACAGGAAAATAGTAGGTACAACATCAGTACTGAACTTCATCGAGAAACAACAAATTAAATGGTTCGGATCACATATGCAGATTACAAATAGACAGTGCGCCTCCGAGAGCAATTTTCCCGATACAGTGAATACAAAGCAGTATACAGTGAAAAGGCCATCCGCGCAAAAGGTGGATCTCAAAGATAACAGAAGCGACGAAAACCCTGTTTATGAAGCGCATACAAAAGCCCGTTCTATAAATCTCTTCTTATCCTGACGCTGCTATGGAAAACAGGATTGGAGAATAGAAAGAAAAAGAAAGAGAAGAAAAGGAAGAATCTCTTCAGAACCATTTTAGTTTAGTTAACATCAAGGGGGAGGAGTATAACATGAGAATAAATATAATAAAGACAGAGACAGAGACAATTGCAATAAGCAGACAACCAGAAAATCTTATAATAATACTCAAGAACATAGAAATTAAGCCAATCCAAATAGAGTCCAAATAGTTTTTTAAGTTTAGAGAAATGAAGAAGAAGAAGAAATTGTATGTCATTTGGTGCAGTGTGTAAACACCCCATTACTAGTCATTTTACATCTACGCCCTGAATACAAAGTGCAGGTTTCTTTCTTCGGAACATGCTGGAACTCAAATTCTAATTAACACGGAAGAAACAAATGTACGGACTTTCAAGAGAATGATAAACGAGAGAGGATTAAATTGAAACCTGATTACTAGTGACACAAATAAAACTGGGCACTGTAACCCAAGAGAAATGAGGTCAGAAAATGGAAAGGAAATGTTAAAGTGCAAATCCTGTTCCACATGTCACGATTATGTGTGCCCAATGAGTTTAACTTCGGTAATAATGAGACTATGTGTCACCTCTAGCAATGGTTCCATCACTAGAGTGAATAAAAGAGAGAATTAAGTCTGCATGTCACCTCTAGCAATGGTTCCATCACTAGAGTGAATAAAAGAGAGAATTAAGTCTGCATGTCACCTCTAGCAATGGTTCCATCACTAGAGTGAATAAAAGAAAATTAAGTCTGCATGTCACCTCTAGCAATGTTTCCATCACTAGAGTGAATAAAAGAGAGAATTAAGTCTGCATGTCACCTCTAGCAATGGTTCCATCACTAGAGTGAATAAAGAGAGAATTAATCTGCATGTCACAATCTGCAATGGTTCCATCACTAGAGTGAATAAAAGAGAAATTAAGTCTGATGTCACCTCTAGGCAATGTTTCCATCACTAGAGTGAATAAAAGAGAATTAAGTCTGCTATGTCACCTCTAGCAATGGTTCCATCACTAGAGTGAATAAAGAGAAATTAAGTCTGCATGTCACCTCTAGCAATGGTTCCATCACTAGAGTGAATAAAAGAGAGAATTAAGTCTGCATGTCACCTCTAGCAATGGTTCCATCACTAGAGTGAATAAAAGATAGAATTAAGTCTGCAACCACTTCTGCTCTATCCAAAGTGTTTGTTAAGAAGCGCACGCGCAGGGATGTAATTTGTTTGACAGAGATGCCAGATCGAACTGATGATACCTGTCCCCTATTTCTTTCTATGGTTATTTTTAAGTAATATTTCAGTGAATGCAAACTCCACATTTTTGTATCATTCTGTTGCATGGTCAAAATTTGGGTTTCTCTTTTAACCGATAACGAAGAAATATGTCACCTTTAACCTGGTTATATATCTGTTATCTATAGAAGATTGCAGTAAACTATAGCAATGCGACAAGAAGACTGCAGTAAAACTATGTAGCAATGGCGACACAGGAAGACTGCGTAAAACTATGTAGCAATGGCGAAACAGTAAAATAAGTACTGTAGTTTTACAAAATACACAAACAATAACATTACACAGCAACGTTTCGACCAAAAGGACTTTATCATGCAAAGTATACAAAGAAATTCACTTTTCACAAGGCACAATACATATTCATAGAAGCATGAATAATTATATCTGATATGGACACTCAAGACGGTTAAATGTTGTTGTGTGTTTGGGAATCGCTGTAATTGAGACGGCAATGTGCTCGCTTATCACTCTGGTGATGCTTGATTCGTTCTCCGCGTAGAAAGATCAGAATTATTTTTTTAAGAGAACACTGATCTCAGTGCAGGAAGATCGAGTCTTCCTATCGGAGATGAACAAGTAAGAGTAGGTACCGTCTTCAGTTCATTTTCGCCCGAGTGGTTACCGGGACCTAAATTGGGATGTAAAGAATAGAACCACTGTTACCTACTATGCATGTCGTAAGAGGCGACTAAGGAGGTGGGCCTAGCTACCCTACACCGTTAAAAATACTAGATGTCTAAAGAACGGAGAGCGAGCCGAGCAAAAGCTGGCTGAAACCGGACACATCGCAGAAGGAAAAGCACCAGAGCTCCAAATGGTGCTGTAGATGTGACGTAAAACACACCAATGCCAAGGCTGCATAAATCAGATTCCCACATGAATAGGATTTATGGGGAGATCTGGTACATCGGTCTGGGTGGTGATCGAGAGAGAGAGAGAGTTCATGTTGATCACGGAGAAGATCACTTGGCAGCTGAAAATCTATAACAGTAAGTTGCAAAGTCCCTGTTTGGAAACATTAATTTAAAATATTAAAATAAAAGTCCACCAACAAATTGTTACCATTTTCAAAATAAATGACATTACATCAGAGATCATCGCTGGTACTACGAAGTTGAGATTATCATATGTAAGAAAGAGATGAGAGCGTTCATGTTTATTCACCTTAGTGCAATGGTCATATTAATCAATCAATCAATTACTCGATTTCGATGTTATTATTGAAGGATGAAATTATAACGCTATTATCTTGAGAACACCTTAATCGCCCGAGTGGTTACCGGGGCCCAAATTTGAGGTGTAAAGAATAGAACCACTATTACCTGCCATGCATGTCGTAAGAGGCGACTAAGGAGGTTTGATTGAAATCGGATGCATGTGCCCTAGACGTGTAGAAGTATATGCGTTTAGGGGCCTACCAAACCAATGTGCAATGTATACACGTACGTGGCAAAGATCAAACATATCAGAAAGAGTGATTAAAATTGGTCGTAAAGAACGAACGCAAAGAAGAAGAAGAACACCTTAATAAATGTAGCTGCGTTCTTCAAAGTTGATAGATTATAACTCCTTCTGATATCGTAGCCATGACATCTATCATCAACTCTCATACCGACATCTTATCTATCAACTCGTTCATTACCTGATCTTATCTATCAACTCGTTCATATGACACCTTATCTATCAACTCGTTCATTACCCCTGACATCTTATCTATCAACTCGTTCATTACCCCTGACATCTTATCCTATCAACTGGTCATTACCCTGACACCTGCATGACCAGGGACAAAAAGAAGGTGATTTATATCATCTCTGTACCAGCAGCTTCATCAGGTTTTATCTCACCATCCCTGTTTCCAGAGTACATAAAGTATGCATTTAGAGCGACACACATAAATTGTCGTGATTTATTACCAACATCTTCTGAAAGACATTGCGCATCTATAGATCACTCCGAGTACGCCGATGTCAGTTTCACTTAATCCCAAAAAGCAATCCCAGTATCGGAATTCACAGTTTCACAAACATTTTCCTTTTTCGTGTCCTCATCACGAGTCTAATCAAATACCAGTGCGTTGCAACATCACAGGAAATGAAACGGCAGTGAGACTGGCCAGATAAGGTAGGTCAATGTAACCGAAAGGCTTAGGAACAACAAATGATGTGTTCAAAATAATTATCTAATGCAAATTTCAATCCAAATGGGAATGAGGCAACCCAAGTCAAAAACAAATTTATATATATATATATCATGAACGCCCGCTTGCCCAGCGTGTTCGTAGCGCGTTGGACGACGGGTGAGAAGTCCCTTGGGAGTGCGGTTCAATTCCGTGGGCTGGCAGAAAAGCCACAGGTTTCCAGATTTACGGTGTTCGTGGCACCGAACCGAAGGGTTACGATGTCCATGCACTGAGCCGAAGAGCTCAAGTGCTTCTGGATCGGAAAAAAACAACATGTAATGAGCTCCATAACAGGACGGTTTCAGTTAGACACAGAGCATAGGAAATCTCCATTACAACTATATCACAATTCGTGATTGCACAACAGAACTGTGTACCTATGATATCAGCGCCATGATAAACAGAACATCTATTGCAGTTCTGACTAATATATTATAATAAACGGAGAAGTACTTGTCCACGTTATGTCTCCCTTCATGATAAACGTGTCCAGTTCTGTCTCCCTTCATGAAACTTGTCCAGTTCTTCTCCTTCATGAAACCTTGTCCAGTTCTGTCTCCTTCAGAAATACTTGTTCACGTTCTGTCTCCGTCATGAAATACTTGTCCACGTTCTGTCTCCCTTCATGAAATACTTGTTCACGTTCTGTCTCCTTCATGAAAACTTGTCATCGTTCTGTCTCCTTCATGAAACACTTGTCCACGTTCTGTCTCCTTCATGAAAACTTGTTCACTTTCTGTCTCCTTCAAAACACTTGTCACGTTCTGTCTCCTTCATGAAATACTTGTTCACTTTCTGTCTCCTTCATGAAAACTTGTTCACGTTCTGTCTCCCCTTTATAAACACTTGTCACGTTCTGTCTCCTTCAAAACACTTGTCACGTTCTGTCTCCTTCATGAAATACTTGTTCACGTTCTGTCTCCTTCATGAAATACTTTTCGTTCTGTCTCCTTCATGAAACACTTGTCCACGTTCTGTCTCCCTTCATGAAACACTTGTCACGTTCTGTCTCCTTCATGAAATACTTGTCACGTTCTGTCTCCTTCCTGAAATACTTGTCACGTTCTGTCTCCTTCATGAAATACTTGTTCACGTTCTGTCTCCCTTCATGAAACACTTGTTCACGTTCTGTCTCCCTTCATGAAATACTTGTTCACGTTCTGTCTCCTTCATAAAAACTTGTTCACGTTCTGTCTCCCTTCATGAAAACTTGTTCACGTTCTGTCTCCTTCATGAAATACTTGTTCACGTTCTGTCTCCCTTCATGAAATACTTGTTCACGTTCTGTCTCCTTCATGAAATACTTGTCACTTCTGTCTCCTTCATGAAATACTTGTTCACGTTTGTCTCCTTCATGAAATACTTGTTCACGTTCTGTCTCCTTCATGAAATACTTGTTCACGTTCTGTCTCCTTCCTGAAATACTTGTCCACGTTCTGTCTCCTTCATGAAAAATTGTTCACGTTCTGTCTCCCTTCGAAATACTTGTTCACGTTCTGTCTCCTTCATGAAATACTTGTCCACGTTCTGTCTCCTTCATGAAATACTTGTTCACGTTCTGTCTCCCTTCATGAAACACTTGTTCACGTTCTGTCTCCCTTCATGAAATACTTGTTCACGTTCTGTCTCCCTTCATGAAACACTTGTCACGTTCTGTCTCCTTCATGAAATACTTGTCACGTTCTGTCTCCTTCATGAAATACTTGTTCACGTTCTGTCTCCTTCCTGAAATACTTGTCAGTTCTTCTCCTTCATGAAATACTTGTCACGTTCTGTCTCCTTCATAATCTTGTTCAGTCTGTCTCTTGAAATACTTGTTCACGTTCTGTCTCCTTCATGAAAACTTGTTCACGTTCTGTCTCCTTCATGAAATACTTGTCACGTTCTGTCTCCTTCATGAAATACTTGTTCACGTTCTGTCTCCTTCATGAAATACTTGTCCACGTTCTGTCTCCCTTCATGAAATACTTGTTCACTTCTGTCTCCTTCATGAAATACTTGTCACGTTCTGTCTCCTTCATGAAATACTTGTTCACGTTCTGTCTCCTTCATGAAATACTTGTTCACGTTCTGTCTCCTTCATGAAATACTTGACTTGTCTCCCAGAAAACTTGTACGTTCTGTCTCCTCGAATACTTTCGTCTGCCTTCATGAAATACTTGTTCACGTTCTGTCTCCTTCATGAAACTTACTTCTGCTCAAACTTCACGTTCTGTCTCCTTCATGAAACACTTGTCCACGTTCTGTCTCCTTCATGAAACACTTGTCCACGTTCTGTCTCCTTCATGAAACACTTGTCCAGTTCTGTCTCCTTCATGAAACACTTGTCAGTTCATGTCTTCATGAACACTTGTCAGTTCGTCTCCCTTCATGAAACACTTGTCACGTTCTGTCTCCTTCATGAAACACTTGTCCACGTTCTTCTCCTTCGAAACACTTTCGCATGAAACACTTGTCCACGTTCTGTCTCCTTCATGAAACACTTGTCATTCTTCCTCAGAAACACTGTCACGTTCTGTCTCTTCATGAAACATTAGCTATGAAATTGTCATCTGTCTTCATGAAACATGTAGTCTGTTTTCAGATTGTCAACGTCTCTCAAAACGATGGATAAGACACGAAGATGAAAAGAAGAAGATAGAGGAAAAGAAGATGAGAAAGATAAAGAAGGAACAAAAAGATGGAAGAAGAAGAGAAGAGAGAAGAGGAAGAAGAAGAGAGAAGAAGAAGGCAAAGATGAAGAAGAAGAAGGAGAGAAGAAGAGAGAAGAAAGGAGGAAGAAAGGAGAGAAGGAGAAGAGAGGAAGAAAGATAAAGAAGAAGAGGAGGAAGAAAAAAGGGGAGGAAGAAGAAGGAGGAGAAGAAGAAGAGGAGGAAGAGAGAGGAAGAAGAAGAGAGGAGGAAGACGAAGAGAAGGAAGAAGAAGTAGAGTAAAAAGAGAAGTAGGAAAAAAGATTCAATTAAAATCCAATTTATTGCTTGAATACACAATCTATCCATCTCACAGTTCCCGTTTCATTACATAATCGTGTGTGTATCTAATTTAGTTTCATTCTTATTCAGAAATGTACACAACGGGACATGCAATAGAGTTAATAAAATATTTAACAGAAAAAAATTTAAAAAAAAGGTTTAGCCAGCGCATTGAAACCTTTAGAGATTTACAATGTCAGACCCTTCTTGCACAAACAGTTAGACATGATAAAAATAGTTTTAAACTTTGAACTGTTCAACACTTAGAAACTGAATTATTCAACCATTGCGTTTTTCTAAATCGTTAAATTAAGCTCGATAGGACTGTAAATTGTTCTTTTTTTAAACTTTTTCCTGTCTTTCCGAATAAGTATGTGTTGTAGGCTATCATCAGTAAATTCAATGTCCACCAGCCAGGTTGGTACTTTTCTTTTATCCCCTTTTCGTTCACCTTCTATGAATGTATGTGTAGTCTTCTTCTTCTATTCTCTAATCCTATTTTACCTGACAGCGGCCAGGATAAGAAGATTTCTACAGGGTGTTCAAGATTAAAGCAGCCCCATTGACAAATCGAAAGTTGCCAGATAATCTATCGCGTTATGTTTATGTACTATTTAAACCGGTTCTGACTAGCTCGTTTTACGTCACATTTGTTCATCGCCCCTTCCCGCACTACAATTACAACCGTCACACAACCTTGACCTATACTACGTCATAACTGAACCTTCTCATTTTCATACATAATGACAGATTGACTCCATTCACAGGCTGCTATTATCTTGAAGACCCTGTAGAACGGGTTTTTGTGTGGTTAACATTGTTTTTCACCGTCTTTGTTATCTTTGAGGTCCACTTTTTGCGTGGACGGACTTTTATCCACTGTTTCGGAGTAACATTGCTCTTTGAGGCGTACTGTCGTTTGTAATATGTTTTTGTGACAGAACCATTTAATTTGTTGTCTCTTGTTAAAGTTACGTACTGGTGTTGTATTCACTATTTTCCTAATATCTTTATTTGTAAACCGGTCTCTTCTTGATGTTTCCAGCATTCTGCGTCGACACTTCATCTCTGTCGTGATTAGTTTTCTTATATATAGGTGTAATGTGGCGGCAGTGACTGATTTTTGCACGAAGATCTGATTGCCTTATCACCAATGTCCTTCGCCATTCAGTCGATCCGTACTACAACTTCAGAGGTAAGGTAAGTTCAATATCTCTAGTTGCTATTTACATGTTAAACAACACACGTGTTAGAAGGAAACTATGGCGCATCCGTGTACACATGAGAATCATGTTTGGTGCACATGTTTCTAAATGTAGCAGATCAGTTCAACAGCTGACAGTGTCAACAAGAGAATATGAACACCGTAGTTCAAATAAGGGTGGCGTCTGTGACCTAGGGGTTAGTGAATCGGTCTATTAACCCCGACGTTCTGAGTTCGAATCACACTGCGGACAGTTTGGTTTCAAATTGTTTCGCGTGGATTTTGACAAAAGGACGATGGCACCACCCGTTCAGAAATCAATGGCAAACTACTGAACGTAATAATACCTAGAAAAATCACAAACAGCGTTACAAAGCTGGGGTTGATTCAAAAGTTATGTCAAGGATATTTTTTTAAAAATAGTTCAAATAAGACGATGAAATGGATCGGACATGGATACGCATAGATACTAACTCTGTTACAAAAGCTGCATTAGGGTGGACATCAGAGGGTAAAGATGTGATACGCTTAGATACTAAACTCTGTTACAAAAGCTGCATTAGGGTGGACATCAGAGGGTAAAGATATGATACGCATAGATACTAAACTCTGTTACAAAAGCTGCATTAGGATGGAATCAGAGGGTAAGATGTGATACGCATCGATACTAAACTCTGTTACAAAAGCTGCATTAGGATGGACATCAGAGGGTAAAGATGTGATACGCATAGATACTAAACTCTGTTACAAAAGCTGCATTAGGATGGACATCAGAGGGTAAAGATGTGATACGCATAGATACTAACTCTGTTACAAAAGCTGCATTAGGGTGGACATCAGAGGGTAAAGATGTGATACGCATAGATACTAACTCTGTTACAAAAGCTGCATTAGGGTGGACATCAGAGGAAAGAAAACAGGAAGACTAAAAAAACGAGCAGCTGGTAAACAGTAGAACAGTCACTGAAAAACTGAAAAAAATTAATCACAGCTCTAATACAATACAGCGGGAGGTCAAAATAAAGAAGAATGTGCATTTATTGTAGCCCTATGAGACAAGAGTGTCACAAACTAGAAAGAGATTTAGGACTACTTATAGGCGCTTAACTTGCACAACGTATAATCGCTCTTAACCTTGGATCACATACAAATCACAAAGAGTTGTTTAACAAGTGGTCGATATGGAAAGTTCCTAGAAGAAGAACATCTTCTTGAAGGATGTACACTCAGACATTGCTAATGGATATACATTAGGACATTCTTTTACGACATGTTCATTTTTGAAGAGTTTAAAGTCGTTTCTAGCATCCCTTGTATATAACATCCAACACAATTCTCATATTATCTCATCATCCTCCCCGAGGACGGCTGTTGAGTGCTGGAATCAATAATAAAGTCGAGTGCAGAATATTGAATCAATCGAGAAAAGCTGGAATTGGTCTAGGAAAAAGGCAGTAAATTTTCAATGGATCCCGCATACACAAAAGACAAACTCAAACTGGATAAAAATAAAATAAAATTTACAGAGCTGAAGAGAAACATTTGCAGCAACATTTAAACTGATATATCAAATATATTCTGGGAAAAAAATGCTGATGTCATGTAAGAAAAAGAAAAATCAGAAAATAAATAGGAATAAATTGATCTGTGCTAAAATTGCTCTTTGGAAGTTATAGAGCAGCTTTTATTATAAATATGTAGAGAGATGATCAAAAATGCATTTCATGATGTCAATTCATATTACCCCACTTTCAAGTCCACCAAAAAAATTTTGTTGGAACTGTCGTCATATTTCTCTCGTAGACTTGTTTTATATTATTATTTCATCATTCTTGGACACTAGGCGATGTGATCGATCTCTCGCATGTCATATAATCTGTGTTTCTTCCAAGGAAAGGGCTAGAAATTGTGCTCTTTGTTAAATGATACTAAAAATACATTTTCTCTACAGTCCACGTTATTAATGTTATCATTTGTTTTAATGACTACTGTAATGATTTTTCTGTAATTAAATTTAAACTGTTCACTGACGTAGTCTGTTCTCTTCCCCCACCCCCTTTCCCCGCCCCAATTTATAGTTTTTCAATATATATCTTCTTCTTCAAACGATCCATATCGATCATTCGTTAAACCACTCTTTGTGATTTGTATGTGATTTGAGCCTAAGAGTTATTGTACATTGTGATAGTTATGCGTCTACAAGTAGGCCAGCACATCCGATTTCTGCAAAGCTTTTTTTTTATTAGGTAGCTTCCTAGGCCCCTACCTTAGTTGCCTCTTACGACATGCCTTATAGGTTGCAGTGTTACTATACTATTCTTTGCTCCCCTTGCGAGCTCCGGTAGTACACGGACGTCGATACATATACAGGGTGTTCAAGATAAAAGTAGCCCGATTGACAAATCGAAGCTTGAAAATCGGACTACTTTTATGTTGAACACCCTGTATAAAAAACATCAATTGTATAACTCAATATAAATCACAAGACAAATAGCACCAATTTTAAAATGCAAGGATTTCACCATGAACACTAAAAGAACATTGTTTAACACAATCTTGTTCCAACATTAGATATCAGTATCAAACATGAGTTTGACATCAAACGATAGAAGAAAACTAGTCACGACAGAGATAAAGTGTCTAGGAAGAATGCTGGGAGTATCAAGAAGAAAACTAGTCACGACAGAGATAAAGTGTCTAGGCAGAATGCTGGGAGTATCAAGAAGAAAACTAGTCACGACAGAGATAAAGTGTCTAGGCAGAATGCTGGGAGTATCAAGAAGAGACCGGTTTAGAAATAAAGGCATCAGGGAAAAGTGGATAACGTCAGTACTGAACTTCATCAAGACACAACAAATTAAATGGTTGTGCCACATAAACAGATTATCAACCGACAGTGCGCCTCAAAGAGTAATGTTAATCCGATACACTAGATACAAAACAAAAGGCCGTCTGCGCAAAAAGTGGACCTTAGAAATAATAAAGGCGACGTAAAACAATGTTTATGAATAGCACACAAAAGCCCGTTCTAGAAATCTCTTCTTATTCTGACGATGTGAAGCAAAACAGGATTTGAGGAAAGAAGAAAGAAGACTTGTGACGTCGATTCTAAAATGTAAATTGTGAAGTCAATGCTGGATAATGACTGTATGAAGTTGGTGACTTGGAGATTCGGTACTGAATAGTGACTTGAACATTCGGTACTGAATAGTGACTTGGAGAGTCGGTACTGAATAGTGACTTGGAGATTCGGTACTGAATAGTGATTTGGAGAGTCGGTACTGAATAGTGACTAGGAGAGTCGGTACTGAATAGTGACTTGGAGATTCGGTATTGAATAGTGACTTGGAGATTCGGTACTGAATAGTGACTTGGAGAGTCGGTACTGAATAGTGACTTGGAGATTCGGTACTGAATAGTGACTTGGAGATTCGGTACTGAATAGTGACTTGGAGATTCGGTACTGAATAGTGACTTGGAGATTTGGTACTGAATAGTGACTTGTAGATTCGGTACTGAATAGTGATTTGGAGAGTCGGTACTGAATAGTGACTAGGAGAGTCGGTACTGAATAGTGACTTGGAGATTCGGTATTGAATAGTGACTTGGAGATTCGGTACTGAATAGTGACTTGGAGATTCGGTACTGAATAGTGACTTGGAGATTCGGTACTGAATAGTGACTTGGAGATTTGGTACTGAATAGTGACTTGGAGATTCGGTACTGAATAGTGACTTGGAGATTCGGTACTGAATAGTGACTTGGAGAGTCGATACTGAATAGTGACTTGGAGAGTCGGTACTGAATAGTGACTTGGAGATTCGGTACTGAATAGTGACTTGGAGAGTCGTTACTGAATAGTGACTTGGAGATTCGGTACTGAATAGTGACTTGGAGATTCGGTACTGAATATTGACTTGGAGATTCGGTACTGAATAGTGACTTGGAGACTCGGTACTGAATAGTGACTTGGAGACTCGGTACTGAATAGTGACTTGGAGATTCGGTACTGAATAATGACTTGAAGAGTCGGTACTGAATAGTGACTTGGAGAGTCGGTACTGAATAGTGACTAGGAGAGTCGGTACTGAATAGTGACTTGGAGATCGTATGAATAGTGACTTGAGACTAGCTAGAGAGTCGGTACTGAATAGAGACTTGGAGATCGGTACTGAATAGTGATTTGGAGAGTCGGTACTGAATAGTGACTAGGAGAGTCGATACTGAATAGTGACTTGGAGATTCGGTACTGAATAGTGACTTGAGACTAGGAGAGTCGGTACTGAATAGTGACTTGGGGATTCGGTACTGAATAGTGATTTGAGAGTCGGTACTGAATAGTGACTGGAGAGTCGGTACTGAATAGTGACTTGGAGATTCGGTACTGAATAGTGACTTGGAGATTCGGTACTGAATAGTGACTTGGAGAGTCGGTAACTGAAAGTGACTTGGAGAGTCGTACTGAATAGTGACTAGGAGAGTTCGGTACTGAATAGTGACTTGGGGAGTCGGTACTGAATAGTGACTTGAGACTGCTAGAGAGTCGGTACTGAATAGTGACTCTGAGATTCGGTACTGAATATGATTTGGAGAGTCGGTACTGAATAGTGACTAGGAGAGTCGATACTGAATAGTGACTTGGATTCGGTCTGAATAGTGACTTGAGATTGGTACTGAATAGTGACTTGGAAGTCGGTACTGAATAGTGACTTGGAGAGTCGGTACTGAATAGTGACTTTGAGATCGTACTGAATAGTGACTTGGAGAATTCGGTACTGAATAGTGACTTGAGATTCGGTTATGAATAGTGACTTGAGATTCGGTACTGAATAGTGATTGAGAGTCGATACTGAATAGTGACTTGGAGAGTCTGTACTGAATAGTGACTTGAGATTCGGTACTGAATAGTGACTTGGAAGTCGTACTGAATAGTGACTTGGAGATTTGGTACTGAATAGTGACTTGGAGATTCGGTACTGAATAGTGACTTTGAAGAGTGTATGAATAGTGACTTGGAGAGTCGGTACTGAATAGAGAAATAACTTGGAGAGTCGATACTGAATAGTGACTTGGAGAGTCGGTACTGAATAGTGAGTGACTTGGAGAGTAGATATTAAATAGTGATTTCGAGAGTCGGTACTGAATAGTGACTTGGAGAGTCGGTACTGAATAGTGAGTGACTAGGAGAGTCGGTACTGAATAGTGAGTGACTAGGAGAGCCGGTACTGAATAGTGAGTGACTTGGAGAGTCGGTACTGAATAGTGAGTGACTAGGAGAGTCGGTACTGAATAGTGAGTGACTTGGAGAGTCGGTACTGAATAGTGACTTGGAGAGTCGGTACTGAATAGTGACTTGGAGAATCGGTACTAAATAGTGACTTGGAGAGTGGGTATTAAATAGTGACTTGGAGAGTCGGAACTGAATAGAGACTGCTTTTAGACGGCGCTATATTCAATCGTCGACATAGACGGTTCATTTCTTGATTCTGTCAACCACGTTTACCCAGTTAAAACTTGATATTCAGAATGTCTAATTTAGTTGAAAAGTTCCAATCGTTTGCTGAAACTTCTATAAAAGTTATCTTTTTCTTCTTGCGTTCATCCACTATGAATTTTGGCATTGTCAGGGCAGCTGATACGGTACTTATGCCTGATTCTTGCGTGAAAGCCTGCTTTCCCTGTTATCATTGTCCCCTGACATACAGGCGTGCCTTCTCCGACTTCAGAGGTTATGTAGAAGTTATGTTATGTAGAAGTTATGTTATGTAGAAGTTATGTTATGTTATGCGATCGACGTCATGGTACATTGGGCATTCCCAAAACATGCTCCTTCCTTCGCTGCAGCAACCAACCCATAGTCCACTTGCTCATTGTAACCCTGAGAAGTTGATTAGTACAGAGTGTTCAAGATAAAAGTAGCCCCTTCAATGAAAATGATAAGGTACAATTATGACGTAGTATAAGTCAAGTGAACGAATCTTTTTATGATGGTGTGTAATTATGGTGAAGGAAAGGACGATGAAAAAATGTGACGAAAGGACGAGCTAGCCAGAACCGGTTTAAATAGTAAATAGACAAAACACAATGAATATCTGGCAACTTTTGATTTGTTAATGGGGCTACTTTTATCTTGAACACCCTATAGAAGTGCTATATCAAAGGGACTGAGCACTCATTTCACGAATACAGAGACGTTGTATTTAATCAGGTTAAGATTTTACTGTTCACAGTAAAGTAGCATCTGATAACTGGTCAATCACTTGTTGAAAAAGGGGGAAGACTGCAGTAAAACTTGGTAAAATAGCGAAACACGTACAAAGTACAATAGTTTTACATACAGAAACAGAGACGATAAACAGAAACGTTTCGACCAAAAGGCCTTTATCAAGTAAACGATACAACAGGAGTGATAAAGTTCAAAGAACACTACAAATGGACGATTACAAAAACATTCAAACGTATCTAATGTCTCAATCACTTGTTACAACTTTGGTTCGGAATACCCCTCAATCAATAAATTTATTTTTTATGAAAGTATTATTTGATCAAGGTTGTGTGTGCTCATGTGCATGTAGTGGTCAGAACGACCAGCTCGCACTGAATCAATAAACGTCTGCACGTCTGCTCAGTGCCGCTGCTTGCCCTTGACTGGATCATAATGATAAAAATATAGGTTAATTTTTCTCACATCCGCGTCAGCAATAATGATTATCTTTACATGTCTAAAATATGGTGGTCGTCAAATGGTGTTCGAAGTTCATAGTATAATTAAATATCTCCTTCTACTTCTACGAGCCTGCCGGGGATAGTCGTCAGCAATGCTACAAAGGATGCACATAATCAACTTACCTTGCCCAGAATACGGAATCGTCCAATTCTCTATTATACGATTACCGTGTTCACTTATTTCCATTAGGGTTGTTCCTTTTTTGAAAAATTAAGAAACATCTAGAAACTCTTACAAAGACTATGATCTATCGGATCAGTACGAGATTATGTCAATCTTATGTTGAGTCTTGGAAAAACACATTATCCAAATACTTCGTGAACTACGTGAATTTCATGAAAAAAAGTATATTCTTATTTTTCATTTTTATTGGCCTACATGGTTTGATATAACCAAAACAAGGTTCACCTTAGGTTCAAAGTAGATTGCCTCGGCATAAAAAAGAAGTAAAGGAACCCTTTCATACCTCGTGGTATATAGGGCAATACAATGTTAGGCCTGTATCGTTCATTGATCGTCGGCACATGATGGGTGATGTGGTCAGCATCACGCCGGCCGCCTTTACTTTCCCAGAGGATGTCTGGTACCCAGTTGAGGCTGGGTCGACCACCTGAGAGCCGTCGCGGTCGGGAAATGTTCGACGCCTACTGAGGGAGTTGAACCCGGACCACCAGCCTTGAGAAGCGAGTTCCTAACAACTACGCGACCGCGGAGTGTCTCGGCATAAAGAGGCTGTAATCTCCTACACAACAAAACAAAACAAACAAATGAAAATTAGTAGTTTTAATAATGAGAATCAGAGACAAGACAGTTGTTTCTACCGTTACTTCTTTCAGATCAAAAGTGTAATGTCCTGCGTGATGCTGGAGAACTGTTCAATTCGAGATGTCTACGATAACGTTAATTATGAAATAAAAGTTACATATGAAAACACATCAGAAGATGGGATATGATCGGGGACATTTAGCTCTTTCACTACGTCATTTTATTTACATTTGTACGCATTTATATTTCAATGTGTACTGAAACAGTCAGTATATCGGCTTTGTGACATATTGCAAATTATCGTGAGCCAGTATACCGACTTGTACGGGCGAAAGGGTTAAAAATAATAAGGTTGTACGTATATAGCTCAAAGTATAACATCACTTCTAACCTCACTTGATAGTAGGGGCGATTGACCCTCACCATAAACGTTACCAGGTGGTGGAAAGTGAAGCGATCTTCAGAAATAAGTTATCAGTTGCGATCTATTTATTTTTTTTTTGGCTAGATGAATAAGCGTTTGAAGATGAAACATTGAAGACTTACAAGTAGGCTTGGTTGAGGCAACAGGTGATATTCGTCAACCATTAAAACGTATGTATGTATGTATGTCAATATGACGGACTATTAAGACAGCAAGAGCCATTATAAGAGTTAGAATGTGCGAATGAAACGTTGGTAAACTAACCGACCCAGTGGATTAAAGTCAGCATTGAGAGATGACAGCTATGGGAGACAGACCATACAGAAAATTGAACTAACTACAACGAAGAACGTGGGATCGATTGATTGAATGACTGAACACCTGCCTGATTAACTGACTTATTGATTGATTATCCGACTTACTATCTGATTAATTCATTGATTGATTGATTGGTTTCTGCATTTACTTCTTTCCTATCACAAGGGCGATGTCCTGCGTGATTCCTGTGAACTGTTCAGTTCGAGATGTCAGAAATTGATTGATTCGTTCCTTAATTCATTCATTGTCAGATTGTTTTATTCATTTATTGATTGATTGATCAATTGATTTGTATCTTCAAGGAAGTACAAGTTTGCATTCATTTTTACCTGTGCAAAACTCATTGTAAATGTTCTTCAGTATAGACGATAAATTGGCTGATCACACATTTAAATCGTGTTGATGTTTCAGAGCTCTCTTCAGAAAGCTGATTGATTTGATGTGGTGAATACTGCAATATCAGTAGCTTGGCAGTCTTCTATTCTAGGACGTTGAGCAACAGGAAGACAGAGACAAAAGTGTAAGGGAAGCATGACGAGGTTGACAAATTACAGCCTGACAGAGTGCAACATCAAGGCAAGAGATAGGAAATGTTAAGTGTCCATTGCAACCGATGATGATTGATTGATTGATTGATTGACGGATAAGACCATCATCATTGCATTTTGGTGAATAACCGTGTGTGGTTCGATCTCTTTCTTACACAGGAATAACTCAGCGGCAGTAAACGAACTACGTAGCACCAGCTGAGGTACAAACTGCAATTTTGAGAATACTGAAAATATTTTGTAGAAATGTTATTTTTAATCTTTCCAATTAATTTTGTCCGGGTAGCGGCTTTGCAGCTTGATCTCGAATTTTAACTGTCAATATTTTTTTACGTACTTAACATCAACACGTGACCAGGGATCAGGTGTCTCTGGAAAAATATATCCCGCTCGTTCGGCGAGGGAGCGAACCGAGTAACTTTGGAAGAAGAGACGATCACGTAACTTCTACGTTACACAGACACATTGTGGAAGATAGTTTAAGACAGCGATATGTATAAACATATAACAAATGTAAACTTAATCCTAACTACAGTTATTATTTTTTTTTTTATATTTTGATAACGAAAAACTGAATCATAATATTATTTAGTAACATTTCGTTTTCTTGAAATTCTGATTAACGTTAATGTCGGAGAAATAAAATAGGGCTCCAGGGATGTATGACATGGGCGACATGACACCCTCGGGCCACAAGTTAGACAGTACTATATCTATTGTTTATTGTCTATTCCCAGGAGGAAGATGTAGTTGGCTGTCCACTCTTGCCGTTAAGAATAGGGATGGGAGCTTTAATTTGCGTTCTAGGGCTAGATGAGTCACCCTTGTTGAGTTGTATCCGTGTTTATGTAGTGTGGTCTTGATATTGTCTATCCATCTTTTTCTTGGTCTTCCCTTAGCTCTAGTACCGATCTCTTTTTTATTTGTATGCTGTTATTGGTGGTTGGTTGTATTTCATTCTCATTAAATGTCCAAAGCACTGCATTTGTTGTCTTTCGATGTATTCGATGCATGAAGTTATGCCCACTCTGCTTCTGATATCCTCATTTCGTAGTCTGTCTTTCCTGGTGACTCCACTGCCTTCCTCAAGCATTTCATTTCACACGTGGTGAGCTTTCTGTGATGTGTTGCTGTAAGAGATCAAGTTTGGCACTGGTAACAAAGTGTTGGTAGGAAATTACTTTTTATCATCTGTCTTTTCACTTCCATCTTGATCTTTGGGTGTTGTAGTAATAAAGGGTATAAATGTGAAAGATTATCTCATAAATATCTCATGTTCAGATTCATGTATTAGCTTATATATATATTCGAATATAAGTATTACAGACGGGTACTACGTATTAGTTACATAGAACATAAGACAAACACTTATGTAAGAGACCAAATAATTAACCTTGCAGGTCGACAAGTGCCACTCTTTACAATCGTGAAAGGGCATAAACTTGCGTCGTTCGGGCATGTGATGAGACATGGCTCACTCTCCAAGATTATTCTACAGGGAACAGTTAAGGGTGGCAGAAGGAAAGGAAATCCTGGTTTGACAACATCAAGAGCTGGTCAGGACAGAATTTCTCCACACTCGCTCGAGGAGTTGAAGACAGAGACTCATGGCATGCTTTTTGTGCTGATGTCTCACAGTGACACCCTACGACCTAACGGGTTATGGATTTTATTATTACTATTATTATTTATACTGATTTGTCTTACTTTCTGCAAAATGCAGAGACTTTTAGAGAAGTCAGTGAAAGAAAATATCCAGGTTAATCGATTGCTTTCCTGTCTTGCAGTTATTATCGTAATTATCATCATCATAATCATCATCGACGTCATCATCATCATTATCATCAATCAATCAATCAATCAATCAATCTTCTAGGACACCAAACACATTTCACTTACAGCTATTAAAAACTAATATCAAATCTCATATATATTCTTTCAATTAATCTTTCTTCGGCTGTAAACAAATTGTCTTGAATTCCTGGTACATATCTGAGCAAGGGAGACAAGATAAGAATTCTGTAAAAGCAATTAACTTGCAGTATTTCCTTCCCTTGATCTCCAAAAATTTAATTGGAGACTGAAAGCCAGTTTTGCAAAAATAATTTGGAGATATTCAGGTAATCTAGTTTTGTAATTACTACTATACCTGTTGAGTATTGGTAGATGTCCACCTTTGTCGACTATAGTGTGCAAGTTGTGCTCCAAAGAGGTACACTACAATCCTTTACAATGGTTGATTGGTTGATTGATTGATTGACTGGCTCATGATTGATTGCTTATATTTGATTTATTGATTATATTTTATTGATTTTATTAACTTGATTTAATTTTATGTGGATTGATTGATTGATTGACTGACTGATTTATTTATTTCTTTGATTGATTGATTGATTGATTGATTGATTGCTATGCTCATCAGCTGTATGTTGAGCAACCATGTGTGCTCCGATCTCTTTTAAAGATCTAAATTTAAAGATAGAGAGATTATTTTGTATGACATTTATTTAAAAACTTTCTAACGAATGTTGCCCGGGCAGCGACTTTCCACCTTATCCTTCTCAATTTGGAACTGACATTGCTTCTTTTATGTGCTCAACCGCCCGTCTGCCCAGCGTGTTCGTAGCGTGTTGGACTACGGGTGACTATCCCTCTGTGTGTGCGGGTTCAATTCCGCGGGATGGCAGAAAAAGTCACAGATTCCCCAGATTTACGGTGTTCGTGGCACCGAACCGAAGGGTTACGATGTCCATGGCACCGAGCCGAAGAGCTGAAAAGTTCAAGTGCTTCTGGATCGGAAAAAATAAATAAAAATATGTGCTCAACTTGAATACGGGACACGTTTTATCGTCGTCTCAAATAGGACTAGGAACTAGATCTTACCTACTCTGAGATCAGGAGTCTCTGGAAAAATATCTCGATCACTCCACGAGGAAGCGAACCGAGTATCTTTGGAATGACAGGAGATCAAGTACGCTCTACGCCACAGAGAACGCCACAGAGAACGCCACAGAGAACGCCACAGAGAACGCCACAGAGAACGCCACAGAGAACGCCACAGAGAACGCCACAGAGAACGCCACAGAGAACGCCACAGAGAACGCCACAGAGAACGCCACAGAGAACGCCACAGAGAACGCCACAGAGAACGCTACAATTTGGCAATGAAGGTTGCGAATATCAACAACAATCTAAAACTGGATAATTCTCTCATAATTATTACATGAGATTTCTGAAACATTGTTGTCACATCAAGACACGGTGTGTTTCTTTATAGGTTCCTCCCTCGGTCTTTCTGTATTAGCTTTCTCCTTTCTACTACTTTCACTTTTAATTCTCCACAATACCCTATATAATGCGATCCACAGGTGGGGCATACATGATCAAGGTTGGAGTTGTGGGTGTTGAGCATTCTGTCTGCTTCGTGCAGCTCGCTTTCTCTGCGCCTCAACAGTACAACTATTCTCAGCTATTCAAGTTCCTCTTGACTTGTTACAACGCCAAAGTTGACGATCTTGCGCAAGGGATTCCCAGTAAGGGGTGTCTATATGGAAGCATTTTAGAAACACTTTAAGAGTGTCTTTAAAGCGGGTTTTTTCTGTCCACCAATTGATCGTCTGCCCCCTTCAAGTTCGTTATACATCAACTGTTCTGTGTGTTTGTAAAGTCGCACTACACTTTATATGTAAAACAAATGTGAAAAACGAAGCCTATGACGTCATCAAATAATGTGCTTCATAGTCAATTGTGACGCAATATGCAGTGAATGGCTGTTGTCTACAGAAGTAATTATTTTCACTCAAACTATAATGTCGTTTTTAACAGAAGAAAGAATATTTGTGATCGAACAAGTGATTCGGAATGACGGTCGATACACACGGAAGGTTGTTCAAAAATGTATATCAAGATTTCCAACATCTGTTATAATGAATATTTCATTGGTTCTTTCAATTTGACAGAAACAATAGTAGACTATAGCAGTAACTATTGTAACTAATTTCACTACTTTGTTTTAGCACATTTGTTATGGCGTCATGTAATTCATTTTCAAGTTATTCTACATACAAAGTCTAGTACGACTTGACAAACATCGTTTACAATAACACAGAAAAGTTATTGAACGTAAAGCTTCTGATGGTATCCAATATATCAGTGGCATCATAAGGATCTGAACAATCGACCATTGAAGAGAAATTAAAGAAGAAATTCGAATCTCTTGAAGAAAAAAAGTGCTAACAAAATGTGTAGAACGATCTGGACAAAGAAGAGAAAAACTATAGACATCCTGTAAGAACGGAACATCGATGTGCATTAGCTCGTAAACAATAACATGTCACGTAAGTTGATGTATTTTTGTTCACAGTAGACACACTGATTGACAGAGTGCAATAATACACTGCATTGTTGCTAGAAGACGAGGCAGGTAGCGAGCAATTAAATCCTGAACGAGACGGGACGATGACGAAGCTCAGAACACTGGCTAGTGATAAGGCAGTCTTTCATGTGGTTTGTAAGGAAAGCATCGTTCGTTCTGCAAAGGACATATTACATACCGACACATATAAACACGCATACATACGACACACACACACAACACACACACATACAACACACGCACATACGACACACACATAGGACACACACATATATACTGTATAGATAGATGGATAAGCAGATAAGCGGCTGCACGGACTGACGGCCAGACCATGGGAAAGAGGACGGATGAATGGATAGATAGAGAGATGGATACAGATAGACAGAAAGACACATACAGAAAGACATAGACAGACAAATATAGATAGACAGGCATAGACAGATGGATAGATGAATGGACGATAGATAGATAGCACAAGCTTGTTTCTTAAAGTGATATCAGTTTAATCAATCTTGTAACGTCTCCGCACTGAAAGCTGACTGTAATTGCTCTCAGCAAGTTATGTCTTTTTCCTTTGCCCGGACGATACACTTTGCCAGACTTTCGAATGTTCATCTCCTGACGTTTTCCTTCACATTGTACCTCTGTCTTCTCCTTGTCCTTATGCCTTCTACCTTCCTTTCAAGATGGTTTTAAATATCGTTTTTTTGTGTGTTTTTTTCGATCCAGAAGCACTTGAGCTGAAAGCTCTTCGGCTCGGTGTCATGGACATCGTAACCCTTCGGTTCGGTACCACGAACACCGTAAATCTGGGGAACCTGTAGCTTTTCTGCCAGTACGCGGAGTTGAACCCGCACGTACAGAGGACTTGTCACCCGTAGTCCAACGCGCTACGAACACGCTGGCACGCAGGAAAATAGAGTATTATGTCTCATGTAACCAAAATATCTCTATTTATCTCATATCTATCTCCCTGCGTTGTAGTTATTCCTATAGTCTGTCCATTAATTCGTGAGCACGTTTGAAATTGATTTTCTCGAAAACTACCTGTTGGATCTCAGTGATTTTTGCATGCAGCCTTAGAATATCCATGACGCTAAAATAAAGCTAACCAGTAGTCCATAGATGCTACGGATTTTGCACATCGGCGAATTCCTTTGATCTTTTATGACAATTGCAAATACGGGGGCTCAAAGTTTAGATTTTACAGTAATCCTTAGAATTTGTCCATGTCAATTCTATTCATAGGTGTATCTCCATATTAACTTGATAGGTCAAGTAATTAAGTGTGTTGCCCTTTATGTGCAATCGTGAACTTGGATACAATTAGTCCTCCCCTTCGGTCACCATTAGACCCCAGGGTGTCTTAACTTCACCACAAATTGTATGATGATAGACGCATTTGGATATGGAAATGTATACGTTGCTATTTCTCAGTCTGTAATCAAAATATGATTTGTATCATCCCGAATCTGACGATTCCATGAGGTTGATAATTGTTACTGGCTGGACAAATTGTAATCCATCTCGGTGCCAGTACTCGTCTTCCTCTCGGAGCACATGTTCAACACACTTCTTCCAGAACTGCATGTCTATCATTGAGAGGGACTCACGTGTCAGAACTTCAACATCACACCTTTTAAACGTCCTGTTCTGTTCGGCAACTTGCCCTTTTACTTTAGCCCAGACAAGCTCTATCGGATTGAGGTGAGCATGATATGGAGGTAGTCGCAAAGACGTGTGGCCGTATTCGCAATGATTTTGTCAATATGAAACACCTTTGTCTTATTTGTCATCCTCACCAGGTGCAACAACTCGGGTTTCAAATATGTATCATCGAAGCTGACATTTTCCTTAGCAAGCCAAGTCCTAATTTGATCTTTTGTATTTGATGCAGTTGGTACTTTGTCTTCCGCTGATACTGCGTTGTGATAGGATGCATTATCCATTACCAAGCATGATGGTCTGTTTAGAATTGGAAGTAGATCTTTCTCCATCCAGTGCCTGAAAATATGTCCATTCATTTCTGTGTAGTAGTCCCTACCGTCGGTACTTTTGATTGGAAAATAAGTCCAGCGTCATGGACAAGACCTTCTTCACTGCTTCCTGCATGTGTTAGTATAATACGCTGGCCTTTGCTGCTTGGTATTTTCTTTTCTGTTCACCGTCTACTGATTGCCATTCTTTAGCATTGGTGTGGTGAGCATTGACCCAGGATTCGTCCAAATATACAATATCATAGCCTTGCCTTGCGCTCACGGATCTGCCACAGGTATTTACTACGGGCAGCAATTAAATGTGACTTTTCACAAATAATATTCCTGCCGCCTATAGTTTTTCTGAAGGTGAAGCGGCGGCTCTTACAATTTTCCATAGAGTACTTTTAGAAATGTCTATGCTGCAATCTGATTGCAGTTTTAATTTCAGTTTCCTGAGAGTAACAAATTGATTTGTCGCAAACATTTTCAAGAGCTCCCGTCTTATGACATCTATGTCAAAGTCGTCAATTGTTCTTTTCCTTCCTTGCTTGACATTAGTGCACTTTGTGTCCTGTTTAATTCATCGGAAAAGGATTCTCTATTCAGACCAAGCGCCAGTTGCGTTCGTTTCTCAGGGTTATGAATATCGCAATATAGATGACCTCTCTTAGATTCCTTACGGAAGTGTTGGTATAGTAAAACTGTAACCTTCTGCATTGTTATAAATGTGCACTTCAGACTCATTATGAATGTGATATCAATGTCAGTTTTGATAAGCCAACAAATATGATACAATAGCTTCATACAAATAGCGAGATACACCTATGACTATACAACGGTATCCCAATTATAACGTCATATGCTTTCCGCTTTCAAAGTCGACTGGGTTAGGTGCACGGGATTTCGTGAAATTGTTGTATACTCACGATATTTCTATGTTACCATAATGTATTTTAGAACAACGCGTCTGTGTACCGTAGATCTGTTACTATTGTGTACAATCCGGTGAGGTTGATTTTAATATAACCTGAAGAAGAAATATTTCAAACTACATCAAATTTTCTTGGAAAAAAATATTTCTCTAGCGTCATGGATATTCTAAGGCTGCTTGCAAAAAAACACTGAGATCCAACAGGTAGTTTTCGAGAAAATCAATTTCAAACGTGCTCACGAATTAATGGACAGACTATAGTTGTTGAAGTACGTGTTTATTTCCTTCTGTTTCCATGATACTCATCTTATCCTTCTGTAGGGGGTCTGTGGTGTAGAGGCTAGGTGCTCGTCTCTCGTACCAAAGGTACCAGATTCGCTCCCTCATGGAGCCATCTGTATATTTGTCCATAGATCCCTGATCTCAGTGTAGGTGAGATCGAGTTCCTAGTCCTATCGTAGACGGGCGATAACATGTAGATCTCGTGTTCAATATGAGCACATAGAAGAAGCCTTTGCAGTTCAAAATCGAGAAAATCAGACTGGAAGCCGCTGCACGGCAAAATTAATAAGGAAACACGGAGTTCGTGCACTGCAGCTGATATTCTTCCTGTGTAAGAAAAAGATCGGAGCACACATGGTTACGCACCGAAGTGCACTGATGATGGTCCTACCATCAAAACCCATATTTCCCAACTTCATTTCTTCTCTCTATCTATTTGTTCCCTGTTAACAACATTATTAGTTTCGTAATAATAATCGTCATTCATGTATGTATTAGAATGTGCGTTGTGTTTTATAGCTTGTCAGAAATGCACGACATTTATGGATGTGCGATTGGCTCTGCTGCACACGATCAATAATATGTATACTAAATTTCGTTTATTTACTACGCTCTGATTAACAGAGAGTGACATATCATACAATTATATCCCAACATCAGTACACACCTGTCACCATCCCTGTTCTAACATAAGTTTCAGATTTTATTATTGTACTGATAAATGATACCGTTTTTTAAACATGTAGAACAGCGTTTCCCCCAGTGGGCAGTACCACCACCAGTGGGCGCAGAGGCTTTCCAGGGGGCAATAGTGGGTTCAGAAGCATTTGGGGAAGTTTTTTTCGTGATTTTGCGATTGAATAATCATTTAAATTTGAATTCTGCAATTGAATTCATCTTATGTCCATCTTACACGATCCATTTTTCATCAATTTTCTATTTCATGTGATTATATATTTGAAAAATGACCATGTATGACATAAATATATATCAATTTTATATGTCAAAGGGAAAATAGAGCATGTATGTATATATATATTGGGGAGGGGAGTTGGCAAACTGTTATAATGGGAAAGGGGGCGTTTCAAAGTTTATGTCGTGCAAAGTGGGCGGTGGGCCGAAAAAGTTTGGGAATCTATGATGTAGAAGGTAACACTCATTATGTGCCATGCCGGTTAACGAGAGTAATCATTTATTTTCAAAAATGTATGTCTTGAGATCTCACTTTTAGTTCTGATGACATTTTCTCATGTAGGTGAGATCTAGCTTCTAGTCCTATCGGAGAGGATGATATAACTAGGTAGCATGTTCAAGTTGAGCACGTACAAGAACCCTTGGCAGTTCAAGATCGAGAACAGCAGACTGAAAAGATGCTGCCTGGGAAACATTCCTTAGAAGGATTCAAAATATAAAATTCCTACTAAATATTTTCATCATTTTCTCAATTATATCGGGTACCTTCGCCGGTGCTACGGAGTTCAATCACTGCCGCTTAGATCTCCCTGTCTAAGAAATATATCGAAGCACAAGTGATAACTCAACGAAGTGTAATGATGATGATCCTATAACTCAATAACAAAATCAGTGACATGAAGTTATTCTTTCTTGAATGTGCTAAATGTTGTTTTCTGTCGTCCACTGTAACCGTCGCCCATTGATTTTGTCGATTTCACCATGTTCTAGATCACCCTTTCTCGTGATACAGTAATATAATAATATAATATCATATTGTGTTTTATTATTACTGTATCATGAGAAAAGATAACTGATAAAACAGAGAATTGATGGCTAATATATGTGTCAACGGCCACAAAATAGAAAGAGTCGACAACTTTGAATACCTTGGGGCATTGCTGACAAATGACGGAAATGTTATAAAAGAAATTAAAAAATTCTGAGCATTAGTTTACAAAAACTAAAAGAACTAACTAACCTATGGAAGGGAATGACATAAGACAAAATCAAGTGTTTAGAGTAGAACCTTGGCACAGTTCAAGAAGAACCAGACTAAAATGTGTGGAACTTTGAAGGTTAAAAATAAAACTTAAATATTTTACATTTTCAATTCAAATGTATTCATCAATCTAATCATACTGCCGCTAGAGTCTAGAAATATGAGCAAAGTATAACAACGTTAGATGCATCTTAAAATAACAAAAATAATGAATATGAATGGAACAGTTCAGGAGAAGTGATTTAATTGCGAATTGTCCTTGTTTTAATACCTTCTCATGACACTGTTATAAAATAAAGATGGAATATGTTGTATTAACTTTGAGGAGAAATGATCAACTGATAAAAGAAGCAGAATTGATGCTAATAAGGTCCTCAAAAAGAAAGTGTCGACACTTAGAACCTGAGCGATTGCTGAAAAGACGAAGCATAATATAATTAAAGTTCTGAGATTAGCTTACAAGATAAAGAACTAAGCTAACCTATACAGGACACTAGAACAAAAATCAAGGTTTAGAGAGGATTTTATTACAACATATGGTTGTGAAGTGGAACATTGACAAATCGACAGACCTAGAAGACGATGGGGGAAAGATGTCATTGACGATCTGAGAAGGACTGCTGCTTTACGCCGGCCAACGTGCACAGAACAGAGGTTTTTCAGGACTGCTGTCATGGGTGTCCAAGTTCCGGAAGGGACAAGCTACTTGATGATGATGAATATAATATATAATATAATCCTCTCCTAGCCTTATACGTTACATTGGGCCAGCAAGGTATTTCTCCATAATGCTCTAGTGTGAACAACTCGCTCAATTTCTTCCATGGAATTGAGTCAGATATTTCTCGCCTCTCTCAGTAAAGTGGCGTCTTTGGCGTAGGGGATAGTGACTCGGTCTATTAACCCCGACGTTCTGAGTTCGAACCACGCTGCGGACAAATTGTTTAGCGTGGATGTTTACAAAAGGACGATGGAACCACAGTTCAAAAGCAATGGTAAACTACTGAACGTAATAATGCCTAGAAAAGTCACAGCCAGCGTTAAAAAGCAGGGTTGATTCGCAAAGTCCTGTTAAGAATATGCAATTAACTAAGTCAGTAAAGTTCGTTTCAGTGTTTCCTTAGATGGTCCTTTCTAATGATATGCCTAACAAATAGTAATTGTTTGTGTGTTAAGTTTCTACGCTTCAACGTTAAGCTAATTCGTCCCACAAGGTTTTGAGTAAGCGTCTCCCAAAATTAATATTGACATTTTTCAGAGATATATCCAAAGGGTCTTATCGCCCGTGTGGTTACCGGGACCCAAATTGGGTGTAAAGAATAGAACCACTGTTACCTACCACGCATGTCGTAAGAAGCAACTAAGGAGGTTTGGCTGAAATCGGATACACGTCCTAAACGTGTAGAAATCTATGCGTTTAGGGGCCTACCAAACCAATGTGCAACGTATACACGTTCTTACCAAAGATCAAACATATCACAAAGAGTGATTAAAATTGGTCATAAAGAACGAACGCAAAGAAGAAGAAGAAGAGGAGGAAGAAAGAGTCTTATATGTTCTCGAACTGTCTTATTTCTCTATTCGTGCCCACTGTACAGCAGTTGTATTAGATAACAGCATCAGTCAGGTGGACATTATTGCCCGTATATCTGACCTGAGCATGACATAACAACTTCTAGACACCTGGGAAGACCCTGTAGGTTTCATTATCACGTAATTATCGCTTCATTATCACGTAATTATCCTTCATTATCCTAAAACCTTCATGATCCTAAGCAGACTATATAGAAAATATATTAGAAAATCATTCAGTTTTTTGTCAGGTCTACTATATGGTGGTTTTTTAGCGTGCATACATACAGAAAATATTGAGGAATATAGTACCGTATATCTTGTTACCAGTGGCGGCTCGTCATTAAGGGCCAGTGGGGCCGGACCCCACCAAAATAATGTGTAACGTGTATTTAGTATTTTATAAATTAAAATATAACAACCCAAAATTATGCTTTTTGCGAAAACTTTTGTCTGGCCCAACCAACAAAAATGATCACGAGCCGCCACTGCTTGTTACTGTAATTTTCTTGCGATCGTTATCAACAAGTTTTATAAGGGAAAGACAAAGTTAATGAGAATTAACCAAGCAAACCACAATTCGATCTCCATGTGTGAAATCCCACTTCAAGAGGTAGAATCATACACATATTTGGGCATCAATGTAGAGATAGAGGGTGGAACAGACAGAGATATCAAAATAAGAATACAGAAGGCAAGATGAGCTTCCATTGCACTGGGAAACATATAAAATTCTAAAGAAATCAAATCTAGAACAAAATTTCGGATATTTAACTCTAATGTTAAAGCAGTTCTATGATGGGTCAGAAACATGGAGAACTACTCAAATAATAACGCATAAATAGCAAACATTCATCAACTGGTGTCTGCGCAGAATAGAGGGACTAAGATGGTGCGATAGGGTCACAAATGAGGAACTTATGTAGAGAACTAGACAGATTCCAGTGAAGCAAGAGATTAAAAAGACGTTGGAGCTGGATAGGACACACTTTGCAAAGACCTAAGGGAAATATAACAAGAAGGGACATTTCCTGGAACCCGCAGGGACAGCGAAAGACGGGGGAGGCCGAGAAATACATGGAGACGAGATTTGGAGGCAGAGATCAACAATATAAAGAAGATCTGGAGGGAGCTGCAGGAGATAGCTAGAGATAGGCAGACTTGGCATGAGTTGGTTGAGGGCCTATGCCACAATCCGGGTTAAAAAGGTATAGAGAGGGGAGAATAGAGAGTGCATCGAGCATCGAACTGGGGTGTTGGGCCGCTGGACGCTGCTGGATTTGTTGATGCGGAGATCGGAGCACCTATGGACATGCCCGGAGTGCTATGATGATAATCCTCATATAACTGATAACTGTGACATCTGCATACTTAATTCTGGACCTATTTCCATCAATTATAAACGGCTCACAAGATTTACGGTTTTTGACATTCCCAACATTTCTCATTATGCGTTCTTTATAGATGTTGAATAAATAAATAAACACTAGCTTTAGCAATGCAGATGTGTGGATTTCTACTGTAGTGGGGAAAACATTATTCAAGTACGATAAGTGCTTTATTGCTTTGATATGCTAATTGTTTATTGTGCATGGTGTATGGTTGGTGATAGAACTCTTCAACAGAAGGTTGTCAAATGACTTCTTTTTTTTATCATTTAAATTGTCGTTGCAGAAAATCTGTCCATGGTGGTCTCCATAGCCGCCCAGAGTAGACTCTAGAGGAAACAGATAACAGCTTAATGGGACCGGAGACGATTACATCTAAAGGGTATGAATACGAAGGATTGTCTTCCGTTGCAGCGCGTTTCTATTATATATGGTTAGGTCTCTGTTTGCAGAAATGGCATGCCACTTGCCGAAAATGTTGCACAAAGCACAAACCCCGCAGTTTCAGAAACAATACTAGGAATTTCATGCACAAAAGTTGCACATCTCTCTCTCTCTCTCTCTCTCTCTCTCTCTCTCTTCCCGCCCAGACCGATGTACCACTTCCCATAAAATCTATTCATGTTGAAATCTGATTCATGCAGCCTTAGCATTGGTGTGTTTTACGTCACATCTTCAGCACCATTTGGAGCTCTGATGTTTATCCTTCAGCGATGTGTAATTGCACATCTGATTCATTCCGGATTCGAATCCAAACTTTCAGACCAACAGAAAATTATCTTTACAACTTTCCAATAGTGAGCCCCACAAACGACTGTATCCTTCCCCTTAGTAAAGGAATGAAGACATCTGATCTTTAAGAATTTTCAGTTTATCTGTATTTATTAGTATCTCATCTTCACACCCTGTGATGGTATCAGTTAGTATAACTACAAACATCATGATACAGGGCGTTGTGAAACATCTCATCTTCACACCCTGTGATGGTATCAGTTAGTAAGACTACAAACATCATGATACAGGGCGTTGTGAAACATCTCATCTTCACACCCTGTGATGGTATCAGTTAGTATGACTACAAACATCATGATACAGGGCATTGAAACATCTCATCTTCACACCCTGTGATGGTATCAGTTAGTATGACTACAAACATCATGATATAGGGCGTTGAAACATCTCATCTTCACACCCTGTGATGGTATCAGTTAGTATGACTACAAACATCATGATACAGGGCATTGAAACATCTCATCTTCACACCCTGTGATGGTATCAGTTAGTATGACTACAAA
The DNA here is from genome assembly GCA_020796225.1 of Arion vulgaris. Classification (NCBI taxonomy): domain Eukaryota; kingdom Metazoa; phylum Mollusca; class Gastropoda; order Stylommatophora; family Arionidae; genus Arion; species Arion vulgaris. The sequence continues at coordinate 77,924,594 of CM036756.1, forward strand.
CATCATGATACAGGGCGTTGAAACATCTCATCTTCACACCCTGTGATGGTATCAGTTAGTATAACTACAAACATCATGATACAGGGCGTCGTGAAACATCTCATCTTCACACCCTGTGATGGTATCAGTTAGTATGACTACAAACATCATGATACAGGGCGTCGTGAAACATCTCATCTTCACACCCTGTGATGGTATCAGTTAGTATGACTACAAACATCATGATACAGGGCGTCGTGAAACATCTCATCTTCACACCCTGTGATGGCATCAGTTAGTATAACTACAAACATCATGATACAGGGCGTCGTGAAACATCTCATCTTCACACCCTGTGATGGTATCAGTTAATATGACTACAAACATCATGATACAGGGCGTTGTGAACATCTCATCTTCACACCCTGTGATGGTATCAGTTAGTATGACTACAAACATCATGATTTATGGCGTCGTGAAACATCTCATCTTCACACCCTGTGATGGTATCAGTTAGTATGACTACAAACATCATGATATAGGGCGTCGTGAAACATCTCATCTTCACACCCTGTGATGGTATCAGTTAGTATGACTACAAACATCATGATATAGGGCGTCGTGAAACATCTCATCTTCACACCCTGTGATGGTATCAGTTAGTATGACTACAAACATCATGATATAGGGCGTTGAAACATCTCATCTTCACACCCTGTGATGGTATCAGTTAGTATGACTACAAACATCATGATACAGGGCATTGAAACATCTCATCTTCACACCCTGTGATGGTATCAGTTAGTATGACTACAAACATCATGATACAGGGCGTTGAAACATCTCATCTTCACACCCTGTGATGGTATCAGTTAGTATGACTACAAACATCATGATACAGGGCGTTGAAACATCTCATCTTCACACCCTGTGATGGTATCAGTTAGTATGACTACAAACATCATGATACAGGGCGTCGTGAAACATCTCATCTTCACACCCTGTGATGGTATCAGTTAGTATGACTACAAACATCATGATACAGGGCGTCGTGAAACATCTCATCTTCACACCCTGTGATGGTATCAGTTAGTATGACTACAAACATCATGATACAGGGCGTCGTGAAACATCTCATCTTCACACCCTGTGATGGTATCAGTTAGTATGACTACAAACATCATGATACAGGGCGTTGTGAAACATCTCATCTTCACACCCTGTGATGGTATCAGTTAGTATAACTACAAACATCATGATACAGGGCGTTGTGAAACATCTCATCTTCACACCCTGTGATGGTATCAGTTAGTATGACTACAAACATCATGATACAGGGCGTCGTGAAACATCTCATCTTCACACCCTGTGATGGTATCAGTTAGTATGACTACAAACATCATGATACAGGGCGTCGTGAAACAAGAATATCATATATTTCTGTTTACCAACAGTTGCGATACAAAAGTTGAGTCATCTATTAAATAGTCATGATATAAAATACGAATATATGATCTCCTATCATGCAGCTTTGTATTTGTATGATCTCCTATCATGCAGCTTTGTATTTGTATGATCTCCTATCATGCAGCTCAGTATTTGTATGATCTCCTATCATGCAGCTCTGTATTTGTATGATCCTCATCATGCAGCTTTGTATTTGTATGATCTCTTATCATGCAGCTCTGTATTTGTATGATCTCCTATCATGCAGCTCTGTATTTGTATGATCTCCTATCATGCAGCTTTGTATTTGTATGATCTCTTATCATGCAGCTTTGTATTTGTATGATCTCCTATCATGCAGCTTTGTATTTGTATGATCTCCTATCATGCAGCTCTGTATTTGTATCATCTCCTATCATGCAGCTCTGTATTTGTATGATCTCCTATCATGCAGCTCTGTATTTGTATGATCTCCTATCATGCAGCTTTGTATTTGTATCATCTCCTATCATGCAGCTCTGTATTTGTATCATCTCCTATCATGCAGCTTTGTATTTGTATGATCTCCTATCATGCAGCTCAGTATTTGTATCATCTCCTATCATGCAGCTCTGTATTTGTATGATCTCCTATCATGCAGCTTTGTATTTGTATGATCTCCTATCATGCAGCTCTGTATTTGTATGATCTCCTATCATGCAGCTCTGTATTTGTATGATCTCCTATCATGCAGCTCTGTATTTGTATGATCTCCTATCATGCAGCTCTGTATTTGTATGATCTCCTATCATGCAGCTCTGTATTTGTATGATCTCCTATCATGCAGCTTTGTATTTGTATGATCTCCTATCATGCAGCTTTGTATTTGTATGATCTCCTATCATGCAGCTCTGTATTTGTATGATCTCTTATCATGCAGCTCTGTATTTGTATGATCTCCTATCATGCAGCTCTGTATTTGTATGATCTCCTATCATGCAGCTCTGTATTGTATGATCTCTATCATGCAGCTTTGTATTTGTATGATCTCCTATCATGCAGCTTTGTATTTGTATGATCTCCTATCATGCAGCTCTGTATTTGTATCATCTCCTATCATGCAGCTCTGTATTTGTATGATCTCCTATCATGCAGCTCAGTATTTGTATGATCTCCTATCATGCAGCTCTGTATTTGTATGATCTCCTATCATGCAGCTCTGTATTTGTATGATCTCCTATCATGCAGCTCAGTATTTGTATCATCTCCTATCATGCAGCTCTGTATTTGTATGATCTCCTATCATGCAGCTTTGTATTTGTATGATCTCCTATCATGCAGCTCTGTATTTGTATGATCTCCTATCATGCAGCCCTGTATTTGTATGATCTCCTATCATGCAGCTCTGTATTTGTATGATCTCCTATCATGCAGCTCTGTATTTGTATGATCTCCTATCATGCAGCTCTGTATTTGTATCATCTCCTATCATGCAGCTCTGTATTTGTATGATCTCCTATCATGCAGCTCAGTATTTGTATGATCTCCTATCATGCAGCTCTGTATTTGTATCATCTCCTATCATGCAGCTCTGTATTTGTATGATCTCCTATCATGCAGCTCAGTATTTGTATCATCTCCTATCATGCAGCTCTGTATTTGTATGATCTCCTATCATGCAGCTTTGTATTTGTATGATCTCCTATCATGCAGCTCTGTATTTGTATGATCTCCTATCATGCAGCTCTGTATTTGTATGATCTCCTATCATGCAGCTCTGTATTTGTATGATCTCCTATCATGCAGCTCTGTATTTGTATGATCTCCTATCATGCAGCTTTGTATTTGTATGATCTCCTATCATGCAGTTTTGTATTTGTATGATCTCCTATCATGCAGCTCTGTATTTATAAAACCGTTGTTCTCGTCACAACCTGATATAATGATTGCCTATCTATAGCTTCTTGCTTCCGTTTCCTCAGTCATGTCTTTATGTATTGCTATCATCATCATCTTTATTGTTCCTACTTAGTCTTCCAAGACCCATGTCCTTTATTTGGAGGTCTCTGTGATTAAGTAATGAAGTCTTTGCCTCGCGTTCTGAATGTCGTGGGTTCGAATGCCGCTTTTTTACAAGTGTATTTTTTTCAAGATTGTATTTTTGCCGAAGCAACGATCACATTCTACGGTGCTTTGTGCAATACTCTTAGCGGGTGTCATGACATTTCTGCGGAGAGGAACCGAGCCATATTGGGTCAAACCCGGTGAAATGAAGGCAATCCTTCGTCTATATACTACTTATGTCCGTTATTACCGTTTTGTCTAAGCCAATGTGATGTTTAATGTAATTTCAATATTTCAGTTTCCGAGACACGATATTATTTATGAGTCTATGCTCCTCATTGTCCACATTTTGTGGGAATTCTATATTTCTCCTTTTGTTTGCCCAGGACGTTCTAAGATTATTTTTTAATTATGTAGCACATTCTTCAAAAGATTTGATTTTCTTCTTTAATATTTGTGTTATAGTCCATGACTGACATCCACATTTTGTCAAAGAACTAATGCATATTCTCAGAAGTTCAACCACCGAGGGTTACGGAGCCCAAATTTGTGGTGTAAAGAATAGAACCACTGTTACCTGTCACGCATGTCGTAAGAGGCGACTAAGGAGGTTTGGCTGAAATTGATGCACGTGTCCTAAACGTCTAGAAGTTTATGCGTTTAGGGGCATAGCAAACCAATGTGCAATGTATACACGTTCTTGGCAAAGATCAAACATATCATAAAGAGTGATTAAAATTGGTCGTAAAGAACGAACGCAAAGAAGAAGAAGAAGTTCAACTTTTGTTTCATTAGTTTTGCTATGCCATATGTTCTTCATACTAATTTCCTTTGAATTTTCGTGGCAAATCTTCTTCTTATTTATCCTGTGCAGTCTCCATTGTTAGAAATTATGGATTCAAAATGTAAAAAAAATATGTTAAATTTACAATTTCTTCTTTAATGATGTTAATTCTGGGTTTGACGTCTTGCTTTGTCAATGGTCATAATCTTAATTTTCTTTGTATTCAGAAAAATGATTCTTGTCTAAATATGTAATTGTAAGTCCCCCAAGTTTATACATATCAAACTGCTTTGGTTTTGATCATATCTAACATTTCTCATTATATTATTGGCATATATTTTTAATAAGTATGGGGAAAAGATGCAATCTTGCCTTCCTCGCTTTCTCACATCAAACCATTCTGATATTTTATTAGCTACTCTAACAGCTGCATGTTGTTCATGATGCAATATTTCGATTAAGATTATCTAAATACTTATACTATTTCTATATTAAATACTGTCACTAGGATAGATATCAGTACAGTTTACTGTTTCTTCTTCTTCTTCTTCTTCTTCTCTTCCACCATTGACTTCTTTATAGAAGTGTTGGGGTGGGAAACGTAGTTATCTTGTTGTGCTTGTTCTTCTCTTCCACCATTGACTTCTTTATAGAAGTGTTGGGGTGGAAACGTAGTTATCTTGTTGTGCTTGTTCTTCTCTTCCACCATTGACTTCTTTATAGAAGTGTTGGGGAAACGTAGTTATCTTGTTGTGCTTGTTCTTCTCTTCCACCATTGACTTCTTTATAGAAGTGTTGGGGTGGAAACGTAGTTATCTTGTTGTGCTTGTTCTTCTTTCCACCATTGACTTCTTTATAGAAGTGTTGGGGTGGAAACGTAGTTATCTTGTTGTGCTTGTTCTTCTCTTCCACCATTGACTTCTTTATAGAAGTGTTGGGGTGGAAACGTAGTTATCTTGTTGTGCTTGTTCTTCTCTTCCACCATTGACTTCTTTATAGAAGTGTTGGGGTGGGAAACGTAGTTATCTTGTTGTGCTTGTTCTTCTCTTCCACCATTGACTTCTTTATAGAAGTGTTGGGGTGGGAAACGTAGTTATCTTGTTGTGCTTGTTCTTCTCTTCCACCATTGACTTCTTTATAGAAGTGTTGGGGTGGGAAACGTAGTTATCTTGTTGTGCTTGTTCTTCTCTTCCACCATTGACTTCTTTATAGAAGTGTTGGGGTGGGAAACGTAGTTATCTTGTTGTGCTTGTTCTTCTCTTCCACCATTGACTTCTTTATAGAAGTGTTGGGGTGGGAAACGTAGTTATCTTGTTGTGCTTGTTCTTCTCTTCCACCATTGACTTCTTTATAGAAGTGTTGGGGTGGGAAACGTAGTTATCTTGTTGTGCTTGTTCTTCTCTTCCACCATTGACTTCTTTATAGAAGTGTTGGGGTGGGAAACGTAGTTATCTTGTTGTGCTTGTTCTTCTCTTCCACCATTGACTTCTTTATAGAAGTGTTGGGGTGGGAAACGTAGTTATCTTGTTGTGCTTGTTTTAAGGCACTTTGTAAGCCGATATTCATTTTCGTAAGGCTGTTCTCGATGCAGTCGCTCCATCTTTTGCGTGGTTGTCCTCTTGCTTTGTACTCGTTATACTTTTTCTGTGTGCCTCTCTGTGGTAGACGATACTAGTACATTCTTGTCAGGTGTCCAAACCATTTAATTTGTTGTTCTTTTATGAATTGCATGATTGGTTTCACGTCCATTCTTCTGATATCTTCATTTCTAATTGTCTCTTATTGTTACACCTTCAGCCCTTCTAACTCTATGATTAAGCCCATAAAATGTATTTGTAATTTGTTAAATGTTCATTCTTTTTAATATCACTTTCCCAAATATGTTTGTATACGTAACAGACACATATTAACAGTTATTTTATATAAAACATATACTTTCAGATAGTTCTAATCTGCATGGTTGATGTTCTTATAATATACACTTTGCCCGCGTGCCCAGCGTGTTCGTAGCGCGTTGGACTACGGTGACTAGTCCTCTGTAAGTGCGGGTTCAACTCCGCGAACTGGCAGAAAAGCTACAGGTTCCCCAGATTTACGGTGTTCGTGGCACCGAGCCGAAGGGTTACGATGTCCATGACACCGAGCAGAAGAGCTTTCAGCCAAGTGCTTCTGGATCGGGAAAAAAATTAAAAATAATATACACTTTCTCATCTTGCGAATCGTATTTCTTATTCATTATGTCGTTGCCAGAAGCTTCGTCTCCCTTCGTGGGACTAGACACAAGCTGTTTGAACTTGTAGCAGTCAGCGACAGCTTTTAGCTGACTGTTAGCATCAGTGTAAGCGTAAAACAAACATGACCAAGACTCCACTACGTCTACGCGTGACGCCCCTGGAAACGAACAACTAAGAAGTCTGGCTAAGTTTGTGGAGATCTCAGATTGATTGGTTGGTTGATTAATAACACCATCATCGTTGCACTTCAGTTAGTAACCATGTGTGTCCCGATTTCTTGTTTACACAGCAAGATCTCAACTACAGTACATGAACTCTGTAGCACCGGCGAGGGTCCTCGATGTAATTTTTGAAGACGGTAAAAATATTTTGGAGGAATTTAATGTTTACACTTTTCTTATGAATTTTAACCTGGCAACACGGTTTTCCAGCCTGCTCGTCTCGGTTTTTCTAAAACTGCCAAGTGTTCTTTAACGTGCTGAAATTGAACACGGAATCTACGTTTTATCGTCAGTCTCCGATAGAAAAAAAAGCTATGCTGAAGTAGGATGTGTCGTACAGAAAGATGCAGATACCACAGCTCGCTCTGAAAACTGCGACACAACACATTTCATTCTCCTGACTGCATCCTGGTATAACCAGCGAGAGTATGAGTACGAAGAATATGATGAAGAAGATTCATTATTTCTAAATATCATTGCCGCCCGAGTGGTTATCGGGCCCAAATTTGGGGTGTAAAGAATAGAACCACTGTTACCTGCCACACATATCGTAAGAAGCGACTAAGGAGAATAGGCTGAAATCGGATGCACGTGTCCACTAGGGAATGCTAACCCGAAACAAATGCTTGCAGAAAACGGATGCACCAGGCCGTAAGGCGCATAACATGGTGCAACGACCCTCACAATGAGGAATGGGATAACGGATTCTACGGTCGCCAATCTGCATCGGAGATTTAGCCAAGTAGTAAGAATGTCAGACCTACCATCACGAGGGTGGCCAAAACTTACTGCAGGAAGAGGTCGGCACAAATGAGGAAGCAGAAATCATAGGAATTATATCCTACAGAACTGTCCCAGTATGCAGATTTGATAAGAAAGAGGTGGCCCACTTACACTAGCATCCAAGACAAACTGTATGGCGTGGCTGATAATGTGAGGCAGACGGATGCCTTTATTAGAGAATCCGAAATCCCAATCTAGTGAGAACGTAGAAGACAAACTGTATGGCGTAGCTGATAATGTAAGGCAGACGCCTGCCTTTATTAGAGAATCCGAAATCCCAATCTAGTGAGAACGCAGAAGACAAACTGTATGGCATGGCTGATAATCTGAGGCAGACGCCTACCTTTATTAGAGAATCCGAAATCCCAATCTAGTGAGAACGCAGAAGAAGACGAAATATCATTACGTATTGTGTTGTTTCTACAAGTATTTTTTTAAATGATGAATCAACAGTCAACACTAAGATCGAGATTAGAATCAACAGTCAACACTAAGATCGAGATTATTCACACCTGCACAAAATCAGATAGTCTTTTATTCTGGAAGCTCGCCAGGTGCTTGTGCCAGAGACACGTCAGTTGAATTGCGAACAGGTTAGATCAAAGGTCTGTGAGAAAAGAGAATGTATATTTGTGAAACAACGTACTCACGGTATGACGTTGCTAGTTTAAGAACATACATATGTCGTCTTCATTCACCTTCCAAGATGTTATATGACCTCTTACATATAACAGGGACGTGATCAGTGGCGGCTCGTTATCATTTTTGTTGGCGGGGCCAGACAGACATTTTCGGAAAAGTCAAAGTTTCGGTTAGGTTATATTTTAATGTATAAAATAATAAATACACGTTACGCCTTATTTTTGGTGGAGCCGGCCCCACTGGCCCTTAATGACGAGCCGCCACTGGACGTGATAAATATACAATTAGATATGAACATAGCATTGTCACTTAACGCTAAACCTGGACGCTGATATCAAACGATAGAAGAAAACAAGTCACGAAAGAGATGAAGTACCTACGCTGGTAGAATGCTAGTAGTATCAAGAATAGATCGGTTTAGAAATGAAAACATCAGGACAAAAGTGAGTTCAATATCAGTACTGAATTTCATCAAGAAACAGCAAATAAAATAGCTCCATCACATAAGCAGATCACCAACAGACAGTGCGCCTCAAACAGCAATGCTACTCCGATACAGTGGATACAAAGCAAAAGATGGAACTTAGAAATAACAGAGGCAGGGGAAAACAATATTTATGAAACGCACACAAAAGCCCATTCTAGAAATTCTCTTCTTATCGTGACGGTGTGAGGCAAAACAGGAGTAAAGAAGAGAAGAAGAGAACAATGGTTGCTAAGAGCTACTATTGGAACAATGGTTGCTAAGTGCTACTATTGGAACAATGGTTGCTAAGAGCTACTATTGGAACAATGGTTGCTAAGAGCTACTATTGGAACAATGGTTGCTAAGAGCTACTATTGGAACAATGGTTGCTAAGAGCTACTATTGGAACAATGGTTGCTAAGAGCTACTATTGGAACAATGGTTGCTAAGAGCTACTATTGGAACAATGGTTGCTAAGAGCTACTATTGGAACAATGGTTGCTAAGAGCTACTATTGGAACAATGGTTGCTAAGAGCTACTATTGGAACAATGGTTGCTAAGAGCTACTATTGGAACAATGGTTGCTAAGAGCTACTATTGGAACAATGGTTGCTAAGTGCTACTATTGGAACAACGTTTGCTAAGAGCTACTATTGGAACAATGGTTGCTAAGAGCTACTATTGGAACAATGGTTGCTAAGAGCTACTATTGGAACAATGGTTGCTAAGAGCTACTATTGGAACAATGGTTGCTAAGAGCTACTATTGGAACAATGGTTGCTAAGAGCTACTATTGGAACAATGGTTGCTAAGAGCTACTATTGGAACAATGGTTGCTAAGAGCTACTATTGGAACAATGGTTGCTAAGAGCTACTATTGGAACAATGGTTGCTAAGAGCTACTATTGGAACAATGGTTGCTAAGAGCTACTATTGGAACAACGGTTGCTAAGAGCTACTATTGGAACAACGGTTGCTAAGAGCTACTATTGGAACAATGGTTGCTAAGAGCTACTATTGGAACAATGGTTGCTAAGAGCTACTATTGGAACAATGGTTGCTAAGAGCTACTATTGGAACAATGGTTGCTAAGAGCTACTATTGGAACAATGGTTGCTAAGAGCTACTATTGGAACAATGGTTGCTAAGAGCTACTATTGGAACAATGGTTGCTAAGAGCTACTATTGGAACAATGGTTGCTAAGAGCTACTATTGGAACAATGGTTGCTAAGAGCTACTATTGGAACAATGGTTGCTAAGAGCTACTATTGGAACAATGGTTGCTAAGAGCTACTATTGGAACAATGGTTGCTAAGAGCTACTATTGGAACAATGGTTGCTAAGAGCTACTATTGGAACAATGGTTGCTAAGAGCTACTATTGGAACAATGGTTGCTAAGAGCTACTATTGGAACAATGGTTGCTAAGAGCTACTATTGGAACAAGGGTTGCTAAGAGCTACTATTGGAACAACGGTTGCTAAGAGCTACTATTGGAACAACGGTTGCTAAGAGCTACTATTGGAACAATGGTTGCTAAGAGCTACTATTGGAACAATGGTTGCTAAGAGCTACTATTGGAACAATGGTTGCTAAGAGCTACTATTGGAACAATGGTTGCTAAGAGCTACTATTGGAACAATGGTTGCTAAGAGCTACTATTGGAACAATGGTTGCTAAGAGCTACTATTGGAACAATGGTTGCTAAGAGCTACTATTGGAACAATGGTTGCTAAGAGCTACTATTGGAACAATGGTTGCTAAGAGCTACTATTGGAACAATGGTTGCTAAGAGCTACTATTGGAACAATGGTTGCTAAGAGCTACTATTGGAACAATGGTTGCTAAGAGCTACTATTGGAACAATGGTTGCTAAGAGCTACTATTGGAACAATGGTTGCTAAGAGCTACTATTGGAACAATGGTTGCTAAGAGCTACTATTGGAACAATGGTTGCTAAGAGCTACTATTGGAACAATGGTTGCTAAGAGCTACTATTGGAACAATGGTTGCTAAGAGCTACTATTGGAACAATGGTTGCTAAGAGCTACTATTGGAACAATGGTTGCTAAGAGCTACTATTGGAACAATGGTTGCTAAGAGCTACTATTGGAACAATGGTTGCTAAGAGCTACTATTGGAACAATGGTTGCTAAGAGCTACTATTGGAACAATGGTTGCTAAGAGCTACTATTGGAACAACGTTTGCTAAGAGCTACTATTGGAACAACGGTTGCTAAGAGCTACTATTGGAACAATGGTTGCTAAGAGCTACTATTGGAACAATGGTTGCTAAGAGCTACTATTGGAACAATGGTTGCTAAGAGCTACTATTGGAACAATGGTTGCTAAGAGCTACTATTGGAACAATGGTTGCTAAGAGCTACTATTGGAACAATGGTTGCTAAGAGCTACTATTGGAACAATGGTTGCTAAGAGCTACTATTGGAACAATGGTTGCTAAGAGCTACTATTGGAACAATGGTTGCTAAGAGCTACTATTGGAACAACGTTTGCTAAGAGCTACTATTGGAACAATGGTTGCTAAGAGCTACTATTGGAACAATGGTTGCTAAGAGCTACTATTGGAACAATGGTTGCTAAGAGCTACTATTGGAACAATGGTTGCTAAGAGCTACTATTGGAACAATGGTTGCTAAGAGCTACTATTGGAACAATGGTTGCTAAGAGCTACTATTGGAACAATGGTTGCTAAGAGCTACTATTGGAACAACGTTTGCTAAGAGCTACTATTGGAACAATGGTTGCTAAGAGCTACTATTGGAACAATGGTTGCTAAGAGCTACTATTGGAACAACGTTTGCTAAGAGCTACTATTGGAACAATGGTTGCTAAGAGCTACTATTGGAACAACGTTTGCTAAGAGCTACTATTGGAACAATGGTTGCTAAGAGCTACTATTGGAACAACGTTTGCTAAGAGCTACTATTGGAACAATGGTTGCTAAGAGCTACTATTGGAACAATGGTTGCTAAGAGCTACTATTGGAACAATGGTTGCTAAGAGCTACTATTGGAACAATGGTTGCTAAGAGCTACTATTGGAACAATTGTTGCTAAGAGCTACTATTGGAACAATGGTTGCTAAGAGCTACTATTGGAACAATGGTTGCTAAGAGCTACTATTGGAACAATGGTTGCTAAGAGCTACTATTGGAACAACGTTTGCTAAGAGCTACTATTGGAACAATGGTTGCTAAGAGCTACTATTGGAACAATGGTTGCTAAGAGCTACTATTGGAACAATGGTTGCTAAGAGCTACTATTGGAACAATGGTTGCTAAGAGCTACTATTGGAACAATGGTTGCTAAGAGCTACTATTGGAACAATGGTTGCTAAGAGCTACTATTGGAACAACGTTTGCTAAGAGCTACTATTGGAACAATGGTTGCTAAGAGCTACTATTGGAACAATGGTTGCTAAGAGCTACTATTGGAACAATGGTTGCTAAGAGCTACTATTGGAACAATGGTTGCTAAGAGCTACTATTGGAACAATGGTTGCTAAGAGCTACTATTGGAACAATGGTTGCTAAGAGCTACTATTGGAACAATGGTTGCTAAGAGCTACTATTGGAACAATGGTTGCTAAGAGCTACTATTGGAACAACGGTTGCTAAGAGCTACTATTGGAACAACGGTTGCTAAGAGCTACTATTGGAACAATGGTTGCTAAGAGCTACTATTGGAACAATGGTTGCTAAGAGCTACTATTGGAACAATGGTTGCTAAGAGCTACTATTGGAACAATGGTTGCTAAGAGCTACTATTGGAACAATGGTTGCTAAGAGCTACTATTGGAACAATGGTTGCTAAGAGCTACTATTGGAACAACGGTTGCTAAGAGCTACTATTGGAACAATGGTTGCTAAGAGCTACTATTGGAACAATGGTTGCTAAGAGCTACTATTGGAACAACGGTTGCTAAGAGCTACTATTGGAACAATGGTTGCTAAGAGCTACTATTGGAACAACGGTTGCTAAGAGCTACTATTGGAACAATGGTTGCTAAGAGCTACTATTGGAACAACGGTTGCTAAGAGCTACTATTGGAACAACGGTTGCTAAGAGCTACTATTGGAACAACGGTTGCTAAGAGCTACTATTGGAACAACGGTTGCTAAGAGCTACTATTGGAACAATGGTTGCTAAGAGCTACTATTGGAACAATGGTTGCTAAGAGCTACTATTGGAACAACGGTTGCTAAGAGCTATTATTGGAACAATGGTTGCTAAGAGCTACTATTGGAACAATGGTTGCTAAGAGCTACTATTGGAACAACGGTTGCTAAGAGCTACTATTGGAACAATGGTTGCTAAGAGCTACTATTGGAACAATGGTTGCTAAGAGCTACTATTGGAACAATGGTTGCTAAGAGCTACTATTGGAACAATGGTTGCTAAGAGCTACTATTGGAACAATGGTTGCTAAGAGCTACTATTGGAACAATGGTTGCTAAGAGCTACTATTGGAACAACGGTTGCTAAGAGCTACTATTGGAACAATGGTTGCTAAGAGCTACTATTGGAACAACGGTTGCTAAGAGCTACTATTGGAACAATGGTTGCTAAGAGCTACTATTGGAACAACGGTTGCTAAGAGCTACTATTGGAACAACGGTTGCTAAGAGCTACTATTGGAACAATGGTTGCTAAGAGCTACTATTGGAACAATGGTTGCTAAGAGCTACTATTGGAACAATGGTTGCTAAGAGCTACTATTGGAACAATGGTTGCTAAGAGCTACTATTGGAACAACGTTTGCTAAGAGCTACTATTGGAACAATGGTTGCTAAGAGCTACTATTGGAACAATGGTTGCTAAGAGCTACTATTGGAACAATGGTTGCTAAGAGCTACTATTGGAACAATGGTTGCTAAGAGCTACTATTGGAACAATGGTTGCTAAGAGCTACTATTGGAACAATGGTTGCTAAGAGCTACTATTGGAACAATGGTTGCTAAGAGCTACTATTGGAACAACGTTTGCTAAGAGCTACTATTGGAACAATGGTTGCTAAGAGCTACTATTGGAACAATGGTTGCTAAGAGCTACTATTGGAACAACGTTTGCTAAGAGCTACTATTGGAACAATGGTTGCTAAGAGCTACTATTGGAACAACGTTTGCTAAGAGCTACTATTGGAACAATGGTTGCTAAGAGCTACTATTGGAACAACGTTTGCTAAGAGCTACTATTGGAACAATGGTTGCTAAGAGCTACTATTGGAACAATGGTTGCTAAGAGCTACTATTGGAACAATGGTTGCTAAGAGCTACTATTGGAACAATGGTTGCTAAGAGCTACTATTGGAACAATTGTTGCTAAGAGCTACTATTGGAACAATGGTTGCTAAGAGCTACTATTGGAACAATGGTTGCTAAGAGCTACTATTGGAACAATGGTTGCTAAGAGCTACTATTGGAACAACGTTTGCTAAGAGCTACTATTGGAACAATGGTTGCTAAGAGCTACTATTGGAACAATGGTTGCTAAGAGCTACTATTGGAACAATGGTTGCTAAGAGCTACTATTGGAACAATGGTTGCTAAGAGCTACTATTGGAACAATGGTTGCTAAGAGCTACTATTGGAACAATGGTTGCTAAGAGCTACTATTGGAACAACGTTTGCTAAGAGCTACTATTGGAACAATGGTTGCTAAGAGCTACTATTGGAACAATGGTTGCTAAGAGCTACTATTGGAACAATGGTTGCTAAGAGCTACTATTGGAACAATGGTTGCTAAGAGCTACTATTGGAACAATGGTTGCTAAGAGCTACTATTGGAACAATGGTTGCTAAGAGCTACTATTGGAACAATGGTTGCTAAGAGCTACTATTGGAACAATGGTTGCTAAGAGCTACTATTGGAACAACGGTTGCTAAGAGCTACTATTGGAACAATGGTTGCTAAGAGCTACTATTGGAACAATGGTTGCTAAGAGCTACTATTGGAACAATGGTTGCTAAGAGCTACTATTGGAACAATGGTTGCTAAGAGCTACTATTGGAACAATGGTTGCTAAGAGCTACTATTGGAACAATGGTTGCTAAGAGCTACTATTGGAACAACGGTTGCTAAGAGCTACTATTGGAACAATGGTTGCTAAGAGCTACTATTGGAACAATGGTTGCTAAGAGCTACTATTGGAACAACGGTTGCTAAGAGCTACTATTGGAACAATGGTTGCTAAGAGCTACTATTGGAACAACGGTTGCTAAGAGCTACTATTGGAACAATGGTTGCTAAGAGCTACTATTGGAACAACGGTTGCTAAGAGCTACTATTGGAACAACGGTTGCTAAGAGCTACTATTGGAACAACGGTTGCTAAGAGCTACTATTGGAACAATGGTTGCTAAGAGCTACTATTGGAACAACGGTTGCTAAGAGCTACTATTGGAACAATGGTTGCTAAGAGCTACTATTGGAACAACGGTTGCTAAGAGCTACTATTGGAACAATGGTTGCTATGCGTTACTTTTATTATATGGGAACAGTTGTTGTTAAGCAGTACTAATGTCTGTGGCTAAGTGGTTAAGCCATTTGCCTTGTGAGTCGAAGGTCGTGGGTTCGAATCCAGACCACGCCGTTGTTTTCACGAGTGCAGTTTTTTTCAGACACCCCTAGGAATGGTGCTGGAGCTACGGTGTTCGTGCTCTGTGAAATACTCTCGGCAGGTGACGTGCTATTTCTGCGGAGAGGAACCGAGCCATATGGGGTAAATCCCGGTGCAATGAAGTCAATCCTTCGGCTTTAAACCCTTTTAGTACTAATGTTATATTGGAATAATGACTGCTAAGAACTATTTATGATACATGGAAGCAGCGGTGGCTAAGAACTACTTTCACAAATTAAAGAACTACCTGAGTGAACACATATTGTTCATCACAAAAAACAACTCATTTTGTTTCTTGGTTGTCTCTACTTTCACAAATAATTATTGTGAATGTCAATAATAATAAAAGCTTCAGATAACAAGTACTATAAGCATACGAGCCAAATAGTAGATAATTAGATGGGAGAAACTTTAATCCAGTGGTTCTCAAAGGGTATGTCCATGCACACCAGTGTGGCCGGTGATACTCTTAGGTGCGCTCTAGGAAATCCCACATCAGGGGTCGGCAACGTGGTACCAACAGGCACCAGGGTAAAAAATCGTAGCATTTTCCAATTATTTCTGTATTTCTTTGCTGTTTGCATCTTATTTATTAAGTTTGTGTGTATAAGGCGTCTATGATTTTTTGTAGGACTTCAAGTGTACACGACTTGAAAAAGTTGAGAACCACTCCTCTAAGCTAATGTATGATCATGAGCTTATTAATTACGAACGCAAACATTGTGTCTCAAATTACCAACAGTGACATATTCTAATAAAACTAATGTTGTAGAATAAATCTAAGAAAATATCATTGTAGATGGAATATGATATTCCGGACTAACGGTCAATCTAACCAAATGAATCATCATCATCAAATAGCTTGTCCTGAACAGAACTTTGCCACCCCAGCAATCCTTCAGAATTTCTCTCTCTCATATGCCTCTGCTGCCACCATGTTCAAAACATCAGTTACATCCTGAATCCATTTTCTCTGCTGCCACCATGTTCAAAACATCAGTTACATCCTGAATCCATTTTCTCTGCTGCCACCATGTTCAAACATCAGTTACATCCTGAATCCATTTTCTCTGCTGCCACCATGTTCAAACATCAGTTACATCCTGAATCCATTTTCTCTGCTGCCACCATGTTCAAAACATCAGTTACATCCTGAATCCATTTTCTCTGCTGCCACCATGTTCAAACGTCAGTTACATCCTGAATCCATTTTCTCTGCTGCCACCATGTTCAAAACATCAGTTACATCCTGAATCCATTTTCTCTGCTGCCTTCCTTTTCTCCTTCTTGCTGGAATGCCTCCTTCCATATTGGTCTTTCCCAACCCTTCGTGTCTTTTTATATGTCTAAAAAATACTTCCAATTTTTTTCATTCTCGTTTGTAGCATCAGCCAGTTCTCTTTGATGTTGAGTTTTTCTGGATAGATCTATTTGTTCTCTACTCTGGCCATGGTATATGGAGGACTTTTCTGTAAAACATATTCTTCTTCTTCTGCGTTCTCACTAGATTGGGATTTCAGATTCTCTAATAAAGGCAGCCGTCTGCCTCAGATTATCAGCCACGCCATACAGTTTGTCTTGAACGCTGGTGTAAGTGGGCCACCTCTTTCTTCTCAAGTCTGCATACTGGAAGCAGTTCTGTAGGATATAATTCCTATGATTTCTGCTTCCCCGTTTTGCCGACCTCTTCCTGCAGTAAGTTGTGGCCACTCTCGTGATGGTAGGTTTGACATTCTTACTGCGTGGCTAAATCTCAGAGACAGATTGGCGACCGTAGAATCCGTTATCCCATTCCTCATTGTGAGGGTCGTTGCACCATATTATGCGCCTTACGGCCTGGTACATCCGTTTTCTGCAAGCATTTGTTTCGGGTTAGCATTTCCTAGCGGACACGTGCATCCGATTTCAACCAAACCTCCTTAGTCACCTCTTGCGACATGCATGGCAGGTAACAGCGGTTCTATTCTTTACATCCCAAATTTGGGCCCAGTTAACACTCGGGTGAACATATTCAAAATTCCATGTGTTGTTTTTTTCTCTGTCTTGTTAAATGCCCCTTCTTCACTCACATCCATACGTTGCCACTAGGAATATACATACTCTTATTAGTCTGATCTTTGTCTTATTATTAGTTCTCTTCCATACAGTCTTTATGTGTTTCATTTTATGTAAGGCTATGTTTGTTCTTCATTTGATTCACAAAATAAAACTAGATGATGTAGATGTATACGTTCGAGCAGTGGCGGCTCGTGCTAAGTTTTGTTGGTGGGGCCCAGACATATTTTTGTGTGGAAAATCATGGTATTGGGTTAGGTTATAATTTAATTTATACACGTTACACATTATTTTGGTGGGGCTCGGCTCTACTGGTCCTTAATGACGAGCCGGCACTGCGTTCGAGAGAGACTATTTTTCTACATAAGTCAACTCCGGAGACACAAAAATGACATATAAATAAATCTCAAAGAAGAATAATATTTCTGAAAGTTATATTTAATAAATATATATTGAAGATGGACACACTATGCGAGACGTAAATGTTACAGATTACAGCAGGTAAACAAATAAAATTTGAACACAACGTAGTAACATTTAAATAAAACGAAATATGATCTCCTCACAGTATGTGTGACCTTTACTTAGAAGTTTTAATCAATAAAATAACACATCGTAGCAGTAAGTTCAGACTTATCTATCTATCTATCTATCTATCTATCTATCTATATATCTATTCTCTAATCCTTCTTTGTCTTTCAGCGTCAGGTCGAGAAAGGAGACACATCGAACGAGCCTCGCTATGCGCCTTGTCTTTCTTTCTTTTCTCCAGTCCTGATTTGCCTCACAACTTCAGGTTAAGAAAAGATTTCTAGAACGAGCTTTTGTATGCGCTTCATAAACAGTATCTTTCGTCGCCTTTGTTATCTCTGAGGTCTACCTTTTGCGTAGCCGGCCTTTTGCTTTGTATCCACTGTATCAGAGTAACATTGCTCTGTGTGGCGCACTGCCTGTTGGCAATCTGCTTATGTGGCCGAATCATTTAATTTGTTGTTTCTTGATGGAAGTTCAGTATTGATGACTTATACAGTGATAAATAGTCGTAAATGATATATCTAGGTGGTCAGTCATCATTCAGATATACTCTTTACTATGGGGTAGGGCTATCCAATGTTTCCATATATTGGGGCGTTCCTGACTAGTGACTATGGAGGCGCGGACGCAGTGTAATAACACTAATAATACTAATAATAATAAAGTAATATTAATAGTAACGTTATCTCTGAAGTCAGTGTAAGGTTCGACGTAATTACTAGGGCACTCGTGGTAGACAAGCCTTTACGCAAAAATCAGTTAGAGGTGACATATTTAGCGCCATGGCTATGTTTAAATTCATAATGGTTATTAGTTATTAGTTACTGAACTGGGCATAGACCCGGGCATATATGTGTGTGTTAGTGTGTATGTATGTGTGTTTTGCTTGGTTCTGTATGTATGGTTGTGTGTGTTTTGCTTAGTTCTATATGTATGGCTGTGTGTGTTTTGCTTAGTTCTGTATGTATGACTGTGTTTTGTTTAGTTCTGTATGTATGACTGTGTTTTGCTTAGTTCTGTATGTATCACTGTGTGTGTTTTGCTTGGTTCTGTATGTATGGTTGTGTGTGTTTTGCTTGGTTCTGTATGTATGACTGTGTTTTGCTTAGTTCTGTATGTATCACTGTGTGTGTTTTGCTTGGTTCTGTATGTATGCCTGTGTGTGTATTGCTTGGTTCTGTGTGTATGACTGTGTGTGTTTTGCAGTTACTAATACCTATATCTAAATGTACACGTAATGCACACCAATATGGCAACTAGATTGTGAAACAATTGTTGTTTCATAGTTAACATTCAATATTATAATCAATATTTACTATTCACTTTCTGAACTAATACTTCACTAGTAAGTGTTGTAAATTCACTTTTTATTACACGGAGTATCTAACGCATGACCAGTTATGATAATTGAACAAATGTAAATATTTCAACCTGGTTTGCACTCATGTTTTTTATATTTATTGCCTTGTACGCCACACATGGACAGAGACTGTATGCCACACATGACAGAGACTGTATGCCACACATGGACAGAGACGGTATGCCACACATGGACAGAGACGGTATACCACACATGGACAGAGACGGTATGCCACACATGGATAGAGACTGTATGCCACACATGGACAGAGACTGTACGCCACACATGGACAGAGAGTGTACGCCACACATGGACAGATACGGTATGTCACACATGGACAGGGACTGTATGCCACACAGGGACTGTATGCCACACATGGACAAGGACTGTACGCCACACATGGACAGAGACTATACACCACACATGGACAGAGACGGTACGCCACACATGGACAGGGAAAAGAAAAAATGCTTCTTTATTTGTTATAGATTAATATTAAAGAGAGCTGGCTATTAAAGAGCATAACATCAACGAAAATTAAATATTTTGGACACTTCAAACGACATGAGTAACCAGAGAAAATAATTTTGGACACTTCAAACGACATGAGTAACCAGAGAAAATAATTTTGGACACTTCAAACGACATGAGTAACCAGAGAAAATAATTTTGGACACTTCAAACGACATGAGTAACCAGAGAAAATAATTTTGGACACTTCAAACGACATGAGTAACCAGAGAAAATAATTTTGGACACTTCAAACGACATGAGTAACCAGAGAAAATAATTTTGGACACTTCAAACGACATGAGTAACCAGAGAAAATAATTTTGGACACTTCAAACGACATGAGTAACCAGAGAAAATAATTTTGGACACTTCAAACGACATGAGTAACCAGAGAAATAATTTGGACACTTCAAACGACATGAGTAACCAGAGAAAATAATTTTAGACACTTCAAACGACATGAGTAACCAGAGAAAATAATTTTGGACACTTCAAACGACATGAGTAACCAGAGAAAATAATTTTAGACACTTCAAACGACATGAGTAACCAGAGAAAATAATTTTGGACACTTCAAACGACATGAGTAACCAGAGAAATAATTTTGACACTCAAACGACATGGTAACCAAGAAAATAATTTTAGACACTTCAAACGACATGAGTAACCAGAGAAAATAATTTTAGACACTTCAAACGACATGAGTAACCAGAGAAAATAATTTTGGACACTTCAAACGACATGAGTAGCCAGAGAAAATAATTTTGGACACTTCAAACGACATGAGTAACCAGAGAAAATAATTTTGGAAGGAATAATGTCTGGAAGAAAAAAAACGATGAGTGCAAATTGTCATTGACGATTTGAGAATGACTGCTGCTGTCACCGGTCAACTTGCATAGAACAGAGAGTTTTTCAGGACTGCTTTCATGGGTACTAGGTTCCGGAAGGGACAAGCTACTACTTGATGATGATGATGATGATGATGTTGATGATGATGATGATGATGATGATGATGATGATGATGATGATGATGACTACACATTAATCTTATTAATTGTGTCTGCTTCTATTTCTGATCTTGTCCACATTAAACATTTACAGACTGGTACCGATCATGAACATTCATAGTTAAATAGTTTGTTAGTTTTCCTCTTATTGGCACCTGCATTTTAAATGAAAGTTGGAAATATATGATTGATTGTTGCTAATTAATTTCTTTTTGCAGACGATCAGGCAATCATATCAACAACAGAAGAACAGCTATAACAACACATCGACAGACTCCAGTTAGCTTGTATCGAATACAACATGAGAATAAACATCGACAAAACAGAAGTAATGACATTCACCAGAGAGGAAAGCACTACCAATATCTCCATCGACAATCGCCCACTAAATCAAGTAAAGACTTCACATATCTGGGAGCATTTTTTCAGCAAACGGAAGAATAACTAATGAAATTCAACACAGATGCAACAAAGCAAATCAAATGATAGGGCAAATGGCGCCAATTTTAAGATACAAACACGTCACCATGAACACAAAAAGAGCAATGTTCAACACAATCTTTCTCCCCACATTATGTTACCAGTGCCAAACCTGGACACTGACAACAAATGATAGAAGAAAACTAGTCACGACAGAGATGAAGTATCTATGCAGAATGCTGAGTGTAACAAGAAGGGACCGGTTGAGAAATGAAGACATCAGGAAAAAGTGGGTACAACATCAGTACTAGACTTCATCAAGAAACAACAAATTAAATGGTTCCGCCACGAAAGCATATTACCACCAGACAGTGCACCTCAAAGAGCAATGCTGCTCCGATACAATGGGTACAAAGCAAAAGGCCGGCCACGCAAAAGATGGACCTCAGAGATAACAGAGGCGACGAAAGAGACTATCTACGAAGCGCATACTAGGGACCGTTTTAGAAATCTCTTCCTGACCTGACGCTGTGAGGCATACAGGATTCGAAAGAAAGATTGTTGCTAACTAGCTATGGTATAAATATTTATCAGAAGTTTATATTTCTGTGCATGAAGACAACAATGTAAATCTAATCTGAATCTAGTCTTCTATTTTCTAGTAGTGAACTACCCACTGTGGGGACTGATTAGCGTAATGAATAATCGTTCCCCTGTTGACTAGGACACAAGAGCATTGTAGGTTCAATCCCACACTTGACGCTCCACACGTGGGAAAGGAAAAGGTCCTCATACCTGCTGCATACTAGGGACTAGAAATGGGAAGTGACTTCATACCCCAATGTCTGAAAATGATACAGGAAATTTTAGTGTTTTTTTTTTTTTTTTCAGATCCAGAAGCACTTGAGCTTATAGCTCTTCGGCTCGGTGCCATGGACATCGTAACCCTTCGGTTCGGTGCCAAGAACACCGTAAATCTGGGAATCTGTGGCTTTTTCTGCCATCCCGCGGAATTGAACCCGCACACACAGAGGGATAGTCACCCGTAGTCCAACGCGCTACGAACACGCTGGCAGACGGGCGAAATTTTAGTTAAAACTACCTACTAACATTTTCTTGTTTCATCTCTCTCTCTTCCCCCACTTACCTGAACAAATTTCTCTGTACGCCCATAGTACGGATTACTGAATTTCATTGGTCTTTGTCAGTTTATCCTGAGTTCTTCTCTGTTCATACACTTCCATACGTTTCGGTTTCACCAGTATTTTCTGGTTCAGCATCGCTGTCTCTGGGACCAAGTCGGTTTAAATTATGTTCCAGTTTCAATCACAATTTACTAACCAAAATGTAAATTACCATGTCTGATAATGTCAATTTTTCGTTCATATTAACATCAATACATTAGTGGTTGTCATAGTAATAATATATTTTATGTAATTAAGTTTAAATTCTGCTTGTATGCGCTGACAAGTTTTAAGAATTGAATCACGTAATTTCGACATATTTATTTTTAAATCAATACAAACTGTTGTGATGTCTCTGAAACATTAATCAATCTTTAAAAAAAAGCTGCAGTAAAATGGTTCTTACTTAATAATCATACGGGTAACGCACATACGCCTGTTATAAGATTGTGCGGTGTTGATATACCCAGAACTAATTCAACGAAATGTGTGGTGGAGATGTGACCACAGTTTGTGTTTCAGGGACCTTGTTGAGTATGTAATTATCAAAGCACGTAAAGTTATGGGGGTCAATGAGAGTCATGGCGGCTACTGATATTGAGCAACGGTTGCTTTTCGTTCTATATCAGACGATGGTGATTTCAACAATTGAATATGTAATAACCATCCTCACTTGTTAGTACGACGTGAAATGAACGACTGCAGAGAATACAAAATGAAGTTATGCGTATCATCCTGGGTTGCATTAGGAATATACCATATACGATGAGGTATCTCCTTGATTTCCATACCATGAAGTATAGAATCAAGATGGTTAAGATAGTTGGGTATCTAAAACAAATTGCTATAAAGAATCATCAACTTTACGAGGTGCTCAGCATCAGTTGTGGAAATCAGTTGAGGCGAGAGAAGTCGTGGGTTGGCCGTGCCGCAAATACTTTTCAGCTGGTATGCTGTTTCACAAATATTAACCCTAGGGAGGAATGGATATTCGGGAACCCCTTTCGGGATCCCTTGTAGTTAATTGAATGTTCTAGTTACTCAAATGTAGGGGACTGTTTTTTTTTTTTCTTTTCTGTTAGGTCTTCTGTGCTAAACACTGTTATAATATTAATCAACATTGGCTTGCTTCAAACTTAATATTTACGTTTCCGTTTTCCCATTGTTTATATACATATATTTACTTTCATTCATTATTTATATATATATATATACATATAGATGGGTGGGTATGTGTGTGTATTTATGTGTATGAAAATCTAGGACGAACAGATACTTAGTACTATGCTCAGGGACGCTTGTGTAAGTGTGTATGTAAGTGCGTATGTATGTGTTAGACACTAAAATAGAAAGAAGAAAAAAAGGAATCACAAACATACAATAAAGCATAAAAGAAATCTGATCTTCTATTCATGTTTTGCTTTGAAATGAAGAAGAAAAAAACATAAATATAGTACATGACTCCAACATACACAATTCTCCCTTATATGTTATTTCGACTCTAGATGGTTGATACTAGAAGACTATTATGGAAGTAGGCATCACAGCAAAGAGGAAAAAGAGGAAGACCACGATAAGATGGATTCAGGATGTAACTGATAATGTGAGCATGACGGTAGCAGAGACGGGACATCTGGCCTATGAGAGAAAAATACCGAACGCCTGTTAGGATGGAAAAGTTATGTTAAGGACAAACTATTTGATGATGAACTCTAGAAGATTGAAAGACTAGACCTGACACTAGATATGATGAGTAGTTGTTCATTGATACCTGTAAACAAATAAACAATTCCTCTCCATGCCATCCTCTCTCACCAACCGATGCATAGGTCACTCCGTGTAATGTTTTAGCATGTTTGTCTATCACTCTCCAGGTGTATATCATTTTAGCATGTTTGTCTATCACTCTCCAGGTGTATATCATGTTACAAATGTCATCTTCTAGTCTCCATACCCTGATATGAAAGGTAGCCTTTTGTTCTTTTACTAGACTTCCCGTCTGACATTCATTATATTTATTATTGCTTGTATCATTTTTATCACATTCGAGCATGCTATTTTGCTTCTCACGTGAGCATATACATTTTGTTTATTGTTTTCTTTTCATAAATGTTAAGATATTCATTACACCAGCAAGACTAATGTAACAACTGTAAAGCAGATGCGACAAATAAAAGTAACTTAGTTGTTACATAATACAATTATATTTTTATGCTTTATACAACTAACTATACATTATATTTATATGCTTAGTAAAACTAACTACACATTATGTTTCTTGTTGCAAAACAACTTAATTTTTTCTGTGTTTATAAAATTAATATACATTATTTCTGTGTTTATCAAATTAACATACATTTTTTCTATGCTTTATACAACTAACTATACATTATTTTTCAGTGCTTAGTAAAACTAACTATAATTATATTTCTGTTTTATAATAAATATACTTCTTTTCTATGTTATATAAACTAATATACATTATATTTATGTGCTTAGTAAAACTAATACACATTCTGTTTTCTTGGTTTTGCAAAACGAACTAAATATTCTGTTTCTGTGTTAAAACCAAATATACCTTCCGTTTCTGTGCTTTATCAAACTAACAATACATTCTGTTTCTATGCTTTATAAATTAACAATACATTCTTTTTCAGTGCTTTGTTAAGTCTAACTATAATTTCTGTTTCTGTATTTTATCATATTAAGAATGCATTCCGTTTCTATTTAGTTTTATTTTTATAAAATAAAGTATACATTATGTTTCTGTGTTTCGTAAAACTAACTTAATGATTGCTATTTCGTCGCAGACATTAAATTTCGTATCCTCTCTCCGGTACATCAAATTTCCGTAGAACCACATAATAATAATATAGCTGTGCTGAAATGACAAACACGACTGTAGCAACAGGACGTTGAGAAAAACTTGAACAATATAGATTATGGACAAAGTGTACAGGGATCGGGAGTATGTCATGTAGTCTATGATGAATGCTTTCAAGTGTACGGAGATTGAAGTAAGTCATGTTCTATGATGAATTGATGTTCTCAAAGTGTACGGAGATTGGAAGTAAGTCACGTGATCTATGATGAATGCTATGTTCTGTAAAGTGTACGGAGATTGGAAGTAAGTCACGTGGTCTATGATGAATGCGATGTTCTGTAAAGTGTACGGAGATTGGAAGTAAGTCAGTAGTCTATGATGAATGTGATGTTCTGTAAAGTGTACGGAGATTGGAAGTAAGTCACGTGGTCTATGATGAATGGGATGTTCTGTAAAGTGTACGAAATCGGAGTATTTCATGTCATCTATAATGAATGATGTTCTGATAAAGTGTCCAGAAATCGGGAGTATTTCATGTAGTCTATGATGAATGCAATGTTCTGCAAAGCAAGTGTTAAATGAAGAGAGATTGTGAAACATAAAGACGCCTTAGAGAATAAGTACGACAGATAGTGAGATGGAAAGTGGGGAAAACAATTTATGGGAAGTAAATTGAGGAAGAAATTCAATGATATTGTAAAAGCGGAAATATTTTGTGAAAGTAAAGTCCAATGTATATAACAG
This sequence comes from Arion vulgaris, assembly GCA_020796225.1. Classification (NCBI taxonomy): domain Eukaryota; kingdom Metazoa; phylum Mollusca; class Gastropoda; order Stylommatophora; family Arionidae; genus Arion; species Arion vulgaris. The sequence continues at coordinate 77,950,478 of CM036756.1, forward strand.
AAAGGAAAACATAAATAACTGAATATTGATTTCGTCATTATCAGTGCACTTTAAAAATTAACTATATGTGCTCGGATTAATTTCTAACACAGAAATAACTCAGTGGCAGCGCACAAACTGAACTTTTAAGAAAAATCCCGCATATTTTCTGAACAAATAAGATATGAGAAGAGCTTTTAGAAATAACAAACTGTACATAATTGATGGATGTCGTATGACAGTTGGGATGTTGGTTAGGACAGTTCTCTGATGTACAGTTGGTGACAAAAAGAGACATGGACGTTTTTCAGAAACCAGACGAACTGTGGAAAGAGACTTGAAAGATTGCGGCCGGAGAAAGAAAACAATTAATAGAAAGACGGTAGAACCGCAACAATGGAACGAGACATGATAAGGATATAAAAAGATATAGTGCACAAACTCCGTAGCACCGACGAGGGTCTACGATGCAAATTTTTTAGTCGGTAAAAATGTGTCGGAATTTTATTTCATTTAAAAAATGACATACTGGATGATATTAAACTCAGATCTGGGGATGAGCTCATTTAAAATGACATACTGCATGATAAACTCGCGGGGATGAGCTCATTTAAAATGACATACTGTATGATAAACTCGCGGGGATGAGCTCATTTAAAATGACATACTGCATGATAAACTCGCGTGGATGAAGCTTCTATTTAAAATGACAGAAAATGGAGAGAAAAAGGGGCTGTATTGTTTTAAAAACTGCAAAACAATAGCTACTATCAAAATCTACTATTCTCACAATAAGCACATTTTTCTTTGGGCATATTCAAGCTAACATATGTAAGTGAACACAGAAGATAAAGATTCAAATGAGAGAGAAAGAATTTCTCTGAAATGTAGAAAATTGGAGGAAAAGCAAGTGTAAAAATCGCAGGAAATAGCAATTGTTAAAAAGACTTAAAATTATAGGAGGAAAGTTGTTATGAATAAGGGAAGAAAGAGACGTGCAGTTAGTACATGACATTTACATGAAAATAGCTTCGGTTAAATAGAGAAAATGAGATGTTTAATAATGCAATAGGAGCATAAGACGTCTGTATAATAGGATATATATAACAACATGACGTCTAGATAAACGAAAATCTAAACAAAAAAGTTTATCAACTATCCCATTGTAAATATTATCTGAACATTATATTTTTTCAGAGTATTCACCCATATTATATGCAGGAAATATCGGTCTCAGTTCCATGAGGAGATTGAGCGAGTTGCCCAGGATAGAGCGGTATGGAGAAATTACTTGCAGGCCCTATGTAACGTATAACGGTACGAGAGGAATTATTATTATTATTATTCACTCATATCCTGAACATCGTCCTACTCAAAATGGTTATTAACTATCCCACTGTAAACATTCAATTTGTTCAAGCCTACTTTACTCATGAACTGAATATTGTTCCAGATGCTTCACAGCTCATATAAATTCAATCCCATTCGTTGCATTGTTGTATTCAACTTCCTTCTAGCGTATTCACCCATAGCCTGAACAACGTAGAACCCTGAACATGTCCTAGTCAAAACACATTTAAACTATTTATATCTTCCAGACCGTTCAACTTTGAACTCACTCGTGTTTCAATCTCTACACAACTTAAATTAATTCTCTTACAGATGTAGTACCTTTAAACTTAATCCTGTCCCAGACATGTGTAATTTAATGGAATATTCTACTAATTCCTTCACCAATGAATTGAACTTTTTTTTCTAGTGATCGCCACAGGGAAACTTAATTTCGTCCCAGAGTTAAATTTAATAATAATTAATGCAGACTTAAATTTAATCTTTTCCCAGACTAAGTACATCTAAACTGACTCACGTCCCAGAACATAAATTGTGTTCTCCTCGCACCGTTATACGTTACATATTGAATACAGGTAATATCTTTATACCACTCTATCCTGGACAACTCGTTCATTCTCTTCTACAGAATTGAGTTCTCTCTCGCGATCCCCTACAGAATTGAGTTCGATATTTCTCGCCTCTATCAGCAAAGTTCATTTCAGGGTTTCCTATAGCGTTCCCATAGGTTCATTTCTTTCTTGAACCATTTACCTCACAATTCAATAACTGCTTTGTGATTTTTTGATCATTTCATCTCAGAGTATGACCAGCGTATCTCCATCTTCTATTTCTGATAACAGTTGTTACTAGTGGATGAACAGAAACCTCTTCTGAATGAATTCATCTCATTTTATGTTCATTATGTTTGCGGATATCTATTTTCTAATTCATTCAACTTACTTTCGATATCTTCACTTACTCTTCAACTCTTGCTTGCATATATTAGGATTGAGACGACATTAAAATTGACATTTCTTAATCTAGTTCTAAATCTAAATAAATTGCAGTTCCATATTTTATTTAGACTTTTAAAAGTTGATGTTCCATTTGACAATTCGCAGCATAATGTCCTTGTTTGTGTCTATCATGCAGTCAAAATTGCTACCGAAATAGGTCACACGAATAGGCGACCACGTGGGCTCAACGTATTACATTCCTATACTTCTTAGTACTTTCTCTTCCCATGCCTTGTAATCTATATGGGCATATGTTGCATGTATTCAAAGTATATATTTACTTGATGTTTCATTGTTTCTCTTCTTTTCTGTTTCTAGTTTTTATGTGTGTTTTTGTGTTACATTTATTTCGTTATTCGTTTTTATTCCCAGATTTTCATTAGAAACGTTTGTATGTAGTCGTCCATATGTTTTTTTAAATTCGTCACTCCTGTTGTTCGTTTGCTTGATAAAGGCCTTGTTGGTCGAAACGTTGCCGTATTTTGTCATTGTTTTTATAATTTGTAAAACTACAGTATTACGTGTTTACGTGTTTTATCTAAATAGGAGAAATGTTCTGTTATTGTCATCGTCTTACCAGGTATACAAAACAAAAGTATCTCATAGCATTTTCAAATCTTAGAAATTAAGTGTCTGTCACTTCCCATTTCTAGACCCGAGTATGCAGAAAATGATAGGTCCAATACTTATCATTACAATGGGATTTCGAATGGGGTATTTAACCCTCAGCCCCTTTCTGTCTAATTTCACAAGTGAACCGATAATGCATTGAGCTAATCTGTTCCGTTTGTCATGTATACTTAAATCAAAATGGTAGGGAGGGGTGTCTCTATGGCGAAGTGGTTAAGACATTTGCTTGTCACGCTGGTCGTTGTAGGTTCGATTCCAGACCGAGTACCATGTGCAATTTTTTCATGAGATCCCTAGGATTGTTGCTGGAGCTATGGTATTCTTGTTTTGTGCAACACACTCGGCTTCCCGGTGCTACGGAGTTCGTGCACTGCAGCTGAGATCTTCCTGTGTAAGAAAGAGACCGGGGCACACATGGTTACTCACCGAAGTGCAATGATGATGGTCCTATCAATCAATCAATCTTCTCTCTGCATTTCTGATGACACACTCGGCTTCTCTTCTCTCTGCATTTCTGCCGACACACTCGGCTTCTCTTCTCTCGGCATTTCTACCGACACACTCAGCTTCTCGTCTCTCGATATTTCTGCCGACACACTCGGCTTCTCGTCTCTCGATATTTCTACCGACACACTCGGCTTCTCGTCTCTCGGCATTTCTACCGACACACTCGGCTTCTCGTCTCTCGATATTTCTACCGACACACTTGGCTTCTCTTCTCTCGGCATTTCTACTGACAGGGACGTAACTATATAGGAAAATCCGGTGCAATGAAGTTTATCCTTCCCCTTAAGACCCTCTATACTTAAATCAAATATATTCCAAAATCTCGAACATTTAACTGAGTCTCCTCACAAACACAGAATTTAAATATATAGCCAGGCAGTGACGACTCGTGATCCTTTTTATTGGTGGGGCTGGACAAAATTTGCTGAAAAATCATGACTTTGGGTTAGGTTATATTTTAATTCATAAAACAAATACACGTTACATATTATTGTTGGTGGGGCCCGGCCCCATTTGCCCCTAATGACGAGCCGCCACTGTAGTCAGTCCATGAAAGTTAGAGTTTGTATCATTGTCTACAGTTTTAGAGAGCTCAAAAAAACAGATGTCCTTTTACCCTTTCATTCAGAATGTTGTTCCCCTCTGGATGCATCTATAATACAATGTGTACTGAAGAAACCAGTATACTGGCTTTGAGGCATATTAAAAAACACTGCGAGCCAGAATATCGACTCGGAAGAACGAAAGAGTTAATACCTACCTTTGGAACAGAAACACAGCACTATCCAATCAATGAGGCAGCAGTTCCAACGATGCTGCAGTCGTTGCCACCAATTCATTTTATCATAGTCCAACACTTGGTTGTGATGGTGGTGCATGTTGCTGATATTAGAATTATCATTTTGGTCATTGCTACTTATGTAAGACGCTGCGAAAGCGCTCATTGCTATCTAGCCTAGTTGTGGTCACAAGTTGTCAGAAAATCTGGCCTAGTTGTGGTCACAAGTTGTCAGAAAATCTAGCCTAGTTGTGGTCACAAGTTGTCAGAAATCTGGCCTATGTTGGTATCAACACCGAAATATGGAGAAGTGACGAGAAGTGATAGTGAATACGTTGTATGTTCGATTCTCTGGTTTTGTTAACTGGTTAAGTTATCCAAATTCTCTTTTATGTTTATATCTGGCACGTATCCACAAAACCTATGTAAAATGTGGATAATTTGGTTAACCTTTTAAACCAACTGGCATTTGAGACTTCCAGAGTTGCTGGCCTACACGGAATGTCTCACTCTTTCAGACAACCCTGTTGGTGACGAGTGTTGAACAAACTTATATGTGTACAGGAACAACAGTGTGTCAACACAAAAATCTATGCTTTTTAAGCCACACACCTTGTTAAATCCAGTATTGGTATGTAGCTTTTTATATCATAATATAGTCACAAAATTGAACACATGATACCGCGACAATAATATTCCATAAGTATTACTGGAACACACATATCCAGTAGTTGAATAATGTACCGATTTTTTTAACAAAATTATTGCAAACAAATTGTAGGGAAAATATTTACATTTTAAAAATCAATTTAAAGTGATTGCGTTTCAACATTTATAGACACCAAATCGATATCAGTTATATGTAAAATCAAGTTCCCTAACATACACGATATCAGTTATATGTAAAATCAAGTTCCCTAACATACACGATATCAGTTATATGTAAAATCAAGTTCCCTAACATACACGATATCAGTTATATGTAAAATCAAGTTCCCTAACATACGCTACATATATTTTCTTCTTCATTGTCTAACGCTCAATATTGACCACTTGTTAAACAATTACTTGTGATTTGTATCTGATCTGAGTCTGAGAATGAATGTACGTTGTGCCAGTTATGCGCCTACAGGTAGGCCAACACATACGTTTCTATGACGCTTTTTATTTACTAGGTAGCTTCCTAGGTCACCTCTTACGACATGCCTTGTAGGTGGCTGTGCTAATATTATTTGCTCCCATTGAGAGCCCCAGCAACACACGGGCTATATTGATACATTTCATGCAAACCTCCGCTTGTTTGTTTGTTTCTAAACAGTATATAAACAGAGATATTGATGTTCTACTGTCTATTGTCTATTCCCAGGTGGAAGATGTAGTTGGATGGATGTCCACTCTTGCCGTTAAGCGTAGGGATGGGAGCTTTAATTTGCGTTCTAGCGCTAGATGGGTTGCCCGTGTTATGTTTTATCCGTGTTTATGTAGTGTGGTCTTGATATTGTCTATCCATCTTTTCTTGGTCTTCCCTTAGCTCTAGTACCCGATCTCTTTTATTGTATGCTGTTATTGGTGGTTGGTTGTATTTCATTCTCATTAAATGTCCAAACCACTGCATTTGTTGCAGTGGCGGCTTGTCACTAAGGACCAGTGAGGCCGGGCCCCACCAAAAATAATGTGTAACGTTTATTTATTATTTTATAAATTAAAATATAACTTAACCTAAAACCATGATTTTTTCGAAAATGTGTGCCTGGCCCCAGAAACAAAAAAGAGCACGAGCCGCCACTGCATTTATTGTCTTTCGATGTATTCGGTGCATGAAGTTATGCCCACTCTGCTTCTGATGTCCTCATTTCGTAGTCTGTCTTTCCTGGTGACTCCCACTGCCTTCCTCAAGCATTTCATTTCACACGTGGTGAGCTTTCTGTGATGTGTTGCTGTAAGAGACCAAGTTTGGCACTGGTAACAAAGTGTTGGTAGGAAAATACTTGTTATCATCTGCCTTTTCACTTCCATCTTGATCTTTGTGGGTTGTAGTAATGGTGCCAGTTGGTAGGTCACTGCATTTGCTTTTTGACACATTGTCTCTATTTCTCTATCGAGTTTTCCGTCCTGGAAAATGCTGCCTAAATATTTGAATTCAGGTACTTACTTTACTCTGATGTTATCTATTTGTATGTTTTCTTGACTTGGTGTTCTGCTGATTTTCATGGTCTTGGTCTTTTCTTTGTTGATTTTCATGTTGTACTTTCTACATGCTATTAGCTCATTGATGTTCTACGGTATATAAACAGAGATATTGATGTTCTGCGGTATATAAACAGAGATATTGATGTTCTACAGTATATAAACAGAGATATTGATGTTCTACAGTATATAAACAGAGATATTGATGTTCTACGGTATATAAACAGAGATATTGATGTTCTACGGTATATAAACAGAGATATTGATGTTCTACAGTATATAAACAGAGATATTGATGTTCTGTGGTATATAAACAGAGATATTGATGTTCTACGGTATATAAACAGAGATATTGATGTTCTAAGTTGAGATTTTTTTAATATTTGGAAGTCATATTGCAAGAGCAATATCTACAACACTAATTGGGATATACATCTGTGGACGGTGCACGCTATAATTGAAAATGAAAATCCGGGCACATCCTTTACAGGACGTAGCAATCAACTACAGTCAACTAGTTGTTGATTTTCTAGGCACCACTTATACGTTCAGTAGTTTGCCATTGTTTTCTGAACGGTTAGGATTTATTTTACCTTTTGTAAAATCCCACGGAAACGAATTTGCTTCCAAACTTGCCCACCGTGGGGTTTGAACCAGGTACGCTTGGGTTTGTGATCGAGCTCACTACCGCTTGAGCTACAGACGATCACGCACGCTATAATTACGAGTGATATATACATCATATGCTGGGGGTTCATTCTTTGCACTTCTTACGTTAGTGAAATCATCTTCCTATGCGGGGATTATGTTTTAATTTGTTTAAATAAACATGTACATTTCATCAACTTAATTGTTTATCGTCCAAATCAATATCTCTTGCAACATGTGGCCAAATGTTATGACAATATGTTAGTTAGATTTTGTTCTATAAATTTTTTAAAATAGATACAGATATTAGGTTTGCTTAGATTTCCTGCTAACGTAGATTTCAGGTATATATGAGAAAATTTTGAATTAATTCTACCTCAACTGTTCAGATGGGATGAATATACCAAAGAGAATGAAGACCTATGATCTTTTAAAAGAATTTTTTATATACATTTGTACTATACCAATTGTGGGTGTATTCTCACTTTACGAAAAATCATTTAGATATTACATACAGTTTTACCTCACCAACTAGGAGTTGGTGCTCTATTGCGTGGGCGCGTGTGTGGGTGGGTGTGGGTGTGTGGGTGTATGTATGTGTATGTATGTGCGTGCGTGTGAGTGAGTGAATGAGTGAGTCTGTGTGTGAGTGTGTGTGTATGTGAATGCGTGCGTAAGTGAGTGACTGAGTGAGTGCGTGAGTGAGTGGGCGTGCGTGCGTGTGTGTGTGCATACGTGCGTGCGTGCTCGCGCACTTACGTGTAAGACAACAACTGATCAGTAAGTGTCATGGTATGACATGACCTCATCGAAGGTTGACTGTAATAAGCGTTCAATGTTTTCTGTCCCTTCCTGTGTGCTTTATTCGGCCCAACTGTTTTGTTATCCATTTCTTAATATTTAGATCTCCGTTATTTTGTTCCCTTCCTCTTGTCTATAAACGTTGTTACTAATATGGATTTCAACACGGCTATATCTGTCTCATTCTATGTCTGATATATTTGAAACCAATTATCAAAAGCAGGTGTGATCAAAACCCCGCCCGAGTGGTTATGGGGCCCAAATTGGGGTGTAAAGATTAGAACATCTGTTACCTGCCACGCATGTCGTAAGAGGTGAGTAGGGAGGTTGGGCGTGGGGCTAGCTAGCCCACACCGTAAAAAACACTAGATTTCTACAGAACGGAGAGCGAACCGAGTAAACGCTTGCTGAAACCGGACATATCGCCGAATGATAAGCACCAGAGCTATAATAGTGCGGAGGACGTGACGTAAAACACACCAATGCTAAGGCTGCATGAATCAGATTTCCACATGAATAGAATTTATGGGGAGATATGGTACATCGGTCTGGGCGGTGATCGCGAGAGAGAAAGATCACAACCCAAGAGTACCTGGTTCAAACACCGCGGCGGGCAATTTGAGAAAAAAAATTGTCCGTGGATTTTTATGAAAAGTAAAATATATCACACCGCTCTGAAATCAAAAGCAAACTACTAAACGTATAAGTGGTGCCTTGAAAATCGAACTCGTTTATTGTAGTTGACGGTGATGCCCTGTAAAGGATATGCCACGATTTTTTCATTTTATTCAGCAGCAGCAAAGTATTTAAACGAATCACCAACATTTCCAGCAAAGGTCGTTCACGCAAAAGGTGGACCTCAGAAATAACAGAGGTGGTGAAAAGCACTATGTATGAAGCTCACACAAAAGCCAATTCTATAAATATCTTCTTATCCTGATGCTGTGAGGCATAACAGGATTAGAGACAAGAAAAAAGCTACAATATCAGCATTGTGTGGGGCGCTCTTGTAGCGTAGAGGTAGCATTGTGTGGGGCGCTCTTGTAGCGTAGATGTAGCATTGTGTGGGGCGCTCTTGTAGCGTAGAGGTAGCATTGTGTGGGGCGCTCTTGTAGCGTAGATGTAGCATTGTGTGGGGCGCTCTTGTAGCGTAGAGGTAGCATTGTGTGGGGCGCTCTTGTAGCGTAGATGTAGCATTGTGTGGGGCGCTCTTGTAGCGTAGAGGTAGCATTGTGTGGGGCGCTCTTGTAGCGTAGATGTAGCATTGTGTGGGGCGCTCTTGTAGCGTAGAGGTAGCATTGTGTGGGGCGCTCTTGTGGCGTAGAGGTAGCATTGTGTGGGGCGCTCTTGTAGCGTAGATGTAGCATTGTGTGGGGCGCTCTTGTAGCGTAGAGGTAGCATTGTGTGGGGCGCTCTTGTAGCGTAGAGGTAGCATTGTGTGGGGCGCTCTTGTAGCGTAGAGGTAGCATTGTGTGGGGCGCTCTTGTAGCGTAGAGGTAGCATTGTGTGGGGCGCTCTTGTAGCGTAGAGGTAGCATTGTGTGGGGCGCTCTTGTAGCGTAGAGGTAGCATTGTATGGGGCGCTCTTGTGGCGTAGAGGTAGCATTGTGTGGGGCGCTCTTGTGACGTAGAGGTAGCATTGTGCGTGGCGCTCTTGTGGCGTAGATGTAGCATTGTATGGGGCGCTCTTGTAGCGTAGATGTAGCATTGTGCGTGGCGCTCTTGTGACGTAGAGGTAGCATTGTGCGTGGCGCTCTTGTGACGTAGAGGTAGCATTGTGTGGGGCGCTCTTGTAGCGTAGATGTAGCATTGTATGGGGCGCTCTTGTGACGTAGAGGTAGCATTGTATGGGGCGCTCTTGTGGCGTAGAGGTAGCATTGTGTGGGGCGCTCTTGTGACGTAGAGGTAGCATTGTGCGTGGCGCTCTTGTGGCGTAGAGGTAGCATTGTGTGGGGCGCTCTTGTGACGTAGAGGTAGCATTGTGCGTGGCGCTCTTGTGGCGTAGAGGTAGCATTGTGTGGGGCGCTCTTGTGGCGTAGAGGTAGCATTGTATGGGGCGCTCTTGTGGCGTAGAGGTAGCATTGTGTGGGGCGCTCTTGTGACGTAGAGGTAGCATTGTGTGGGGCGCTCTTGTGACGTAGAGGTAGCATTGTGTGGGCGCTCTGTGACGTAGAGTAGCATTGTGTGGGCGCTATTTTAGACGTAGTGTCATTTGTTGAGGCGCTCTTGTACGTAGAGGTGCATTTAGGGCTTCTTCTCTTACTGTAGTGCTATAGCATTTGTAAGGCCTATCAAACAGGTAGCATGTCGCGGCCGATGTTGGGCCAAAGGTAGCATTGTGAACATCTGTTACTGCCAGAGTCGTAGGGGTAGTAGGGGGCTTTGTGCGTAGAGGCCACACCGTAAAGACTAGAGGCTAGCAAGGGGGGCGAACCTGGAAAACGTTGTGAACGGACATATCGCGAATGATAAGCACCGAGTAGATAGTTGGGATGGGGCGCACTTGCAGAGGTAGCTGATGAATGGGCGATTTCCATGAATGAATTATGGGAGTAGCATGTCTGGGCGGCTCTGAGCGAGAGGAGTACACGTGGAGCGCCTTGGCGTAGGGGAATTGGGGAGCAAATTGCCGTGGATTGTAGAATAATATATGCACCGTCGAAATCAAAGCAATCTGTAAACGGGGCGTCTTGGTGGCTAGAATCGAACTGTTTATTGTAGTTGAGCGTGATGTGTAAAGGATAGCCTCTTTTTCATTTATTCAGCGAGATTTAAACGAATCACCACTTTCGCAAAGGCGTTACGCAATAGGTGGCCTCGTAAACAGAGGTGGTAAAGCATATGTATGAGCTCTTGCAAAAGAGGTCATTTCTTTGCTCTTGATGGTGAGGCATAGGATTAGGAGCTCTAGAAAGCAGAGGTAGCATTAGGTTGTGACGCTAGGGTGCATGAGAGGGCGCTTGTGTGGGAGCGTCATTGTGTGGGCGTAGAGGTAAGTATATGTTCCATACTGATGTTCCAAGACTTGAAGTTGCAATATTGCAGATGAATATTTTATCTCAGATCTGATCTAATGAGGTGAGATTCCTTATCCTATCGGAGACTGACGATAAATCGGAAGTCCTTGTTTAGTTGAGCAAATAAAAGAACAGTTGACAGTTGAAATTTTATAAAAGTAGGTTGCAAAGCCACTGACCAGATAAAATTCATAAATAAAGATTTAACTAAATTTCGTGAACTATCGCTTGGAGTTCGTGCACTATCGCTTGGAGTTCGGTGCACTATCGCTTGGAGTTCGTGCACTATCGCTTGGGCAGGTTCAGCTTGAGCAGACTATCGCTGAGGCTTTCCTTAGTAAAAGAGATCAGAGCACACATGTTTGATTATTCATCGAAATGCAATGATGATGGTCCTATCAATAAATCAATCAATCTGCTACTTGCTTTCATTCCAACTCTACGTACTGCAATCGTCAGTCGGTGCGTATCAAATAAATAACATTTTCAGTAGCCTTTTAAGACCATAGGTTATGAAGTCACTTCATTTATAGATCCTAGTGCGCAGGAGGTAGGAGTGCCAATGCCTTTCCTCACGCGTGGAAAGTCGAGTGTTGGATTAAACGCACAACCATCTTGCATCTTAGTCGATATGCAAACTCTTACGCATTACGCTAATCCATCGCACACGTATCAAAAACACTTTGGTAATGCAATCAAATTCATTAATACAACACGTTCTAGTAAACCAAATTGAGTGCAATTTCAGTCAAACATTACACTCTTCCATGTATTCTACTGTTATCAATGAACCAAACAGTAGCCTGCTTGGAAATGTATATCTGGGTTTCATTTAAAAAATCATCTTCCAAAATTAATATTAACCGACAAGACAGTGAATCATATTTAACAGAGACATGTTGATATCTGGTTTTGCAACTAAGAACTCACTAAGAACTCACTAAGAACTCACTGATAACTCACTTCGGAAGACAAATATACCAACTTTACATTATTGCACTGAATTTAATACTGATCACATACGACTGGATGATACACTGACTAGTGCTGTGTGATACTGGATCAGATGTTTTATGTCATACATTGTATACTTACTAACTTTCCATCTATAATATAACAAATAAAACTTGTGACAGTGAAACAACAAGTGTTTTTTACAGGTGAACAGTGTTTACCTTAACGGCATGAAATGACATTATATTTCCTAGTTCGATCCCTTGTGCACCCATCACTTCATCTTTGAATTACTTTTTTGATAACTGCTTAAATATCATTTCTGTTACTGATTACGTCATCTAGGAATATAATTCTATTGTTGTGTTGCAGTGTTCCTGAGGTTGTTGTTGTTTTTGTCACTGGGTATTATTTTAGGACCGTCAGGAATTTATTGTCCGATTCTATATGTTATGTGCCGTGTGAGAAGTGAATTTCCTTACTTCGGTTGCATCCTTTGCTTGATAAAGGTCTTTTGGTCGAAACGTTGATGCATATTGTTATTGTTTTTGTATTTTGTAAAACTACAGTACTTTGTTATTACGTGTTTTGCCATTGCTACATAGTTTTACTGCAATCTTCCCTATATCGATACTTTTTTATATAATACTTATTATTTTAGTGCTAATTATATAAAGGACTCCTGGTAAAAAAATTTAATCAAAGTTAATGAGAGAGGCGAAAAATATCCGACTCAATTTTATAAAATAGATTGAACGAGTTGCCCAGGATAAAGCGATGTGGATTAATTGCTTGAAGGCACTATGTAACAGTACAACGGTATGAGAGGAATGTAACATTAAAAAAACATTATGTAAACAATTGTTTGTGTTTTGTGACTAATCGTTAAAAAAATAATGTTAATAAATTAATTTGTTTTCCGATTAATCGATACATCATCAGGTAGCTTGTCCCTTCCGGAACATGGCTCCCATGACAGCAGCCCCGAAAAACTACCTATTATTTGCAAGTTGGCCGGCGTCAGCAGCAATCATTCTCAGATCGTCAATGACATTCTGCACCCATCGTCTTCTAGGTTTTCCTCTCGTTCTTCTTCCATGCACCATTCCTTCCCAAATTAATTTCTTTAAGCACTCATGTCGTTTGATGTGTCCGAAATATTTAATTTTCCTTGTTTTTATGCTTTTAATAGGCAACTCTATTTAATATCAAGCTATTGCAGAACACAAGCGTTTGTTTTCTCTGTCCATGATATTCTAAGTACTCTTCTGTAGCATTTACATATAATCTATTAGTTAACTATTAATTTCCAAATCCCTAACTAACCAGACTCTTCTTACGTTTCCTTAACTGTCTTTTTTTAATCAAAAATCAGTGATATCCAGATATCCTCTACTTTTGTTCAACCGATATTCATTTAGAAGTTGGCAGTGCGGCCAGTATGGCGCACCTGACTGAGTTTTGTTTGAAGGCATCCTTTCCTTATATCAGTGCCCAAAGCCATTTAGGCGAGCTTTCTCAGATTTCAAATGGAATATTTCCCGATATAAACACAACGAATGATAAAGCTTTTATCATCATCAGGTGCCGTGCCGATTGGCGTAGGCGATCATGGATCTCCACAAATCTCTGTCTCTGGTGTTTACTATCATCTCAGATGTTGACGCTCTTCCGTGCCATCCCGTCAAGGCTATCCAACATTTTCTCTCTCTGTCTTGCTCTGTCTCGTCTCCCTTGATTTTACCAGTTGTTACTAAACCTCCCTTTCTCATTATATGCCTGAAAAATAATGACTGCTTCTTTCTTATATTGATGATAAGCTTTCTCTATGTCTTGACCCCGTTCAACATCTCCACACTAGTCATTTTAGCAGTCCATGGGATTCTCATCATTCTTCTGTAAAACCATATCTCTGTGGCCCTCAGATATTTTTCGATCGGTTTGTTTATTGTCCATTACTCGCATCCGTATGTCAGTATTGGTTCTATGTAGCACTGTATAACTTTCATTCTGATATCAATTGACAATGACTTGTTGCATATAATGTTTTTCATTTGCTGGAACACTGCTTTGGTCTGCCCTATTCTGCTGTTTATTTCTGATCTGCTTCTGCCATCTGATGTTACCAGGACTCTAAGGTATTTAAATTTCTGAACTAAAATGTATGTATACAACTATATTGTAGATAGAGAGAGAGAGACTAGAGTGCAAAAAGCAAATGCTGTAACCTACCAGCTAGCTCCATTGTTAAGGCACCCAAGAATTTCACAGGCAGCTAAGCACAGATGATCAACAGCATTTTTATACCTACTTTGTGTTACCAGAGTCAAACATGGACAATGAGCAAAGTGCAGTCACAAAAAATAACTAGATGTGAAATGCATTGCCTGCGAAAAGTTACCAACAACACCAGAAAAGACAGAGACACCAACATCAGCATAAGAAAGAAAATTGGCACAGAACCTTGCTTGAATTACATTGAGAAATAAAGAATGAAATGGTTTGGCCACTTAATAAGAATGCATCCAAACAGTATACAAAGTCTTCTACAACAGAACATCAGGAAAGAATGCACGAGGAAGACCACGAAAAAGATGGTTAGATGGCAAGCAGAATCCTGTCAAAGAGCAAAGATAACAACCACCCAAGTCACCAGAACAGTGCAAGACAAAAACAGAAAACCACGATATTGAGCAACAACCCTGGTAGAAGTGGTGACGACACTGGGCAACAACCCGGTAGCAGTGTGACGACACAAGAAGAAGAAGATTGTAAGTCTTGTGTAGTTGTTCGTTTTCTCTCTCAAACTATACGTTTGTGTGTATGTATACATGTCACGTGTGTATGTATACATGTCACTTGTGTATCTGATGCTGAACGATACAAATAATAGATGTCATTACTCAACTCAACTCAGAAATACTGGAACACTTCAGTAGAATTATGTTACCCAATGACGCAATCAGCAACAGTTAATGGTATAGCGCAGCGTTTCTCAAACTTTGGTCCACGAGGTACTCACATTGGGGTCCTTAACCGCTTGAAGAAATAATACGATCTTTGACATTTCAAACATAAAAATAAATCTTAACGAATAATTATAGGCCTAATGTTTTCTTTGTTGTTTATTAAAATGTTAAATTGAAGGCATTGTTTACTTTTGTAACACACAGATAATTCATTCCTATCCATTTTCATATATAGAAACTGTTGGGGGCCTGCGGCAGCAAAATTTATTTAAAAGGGGATCAGCGGTAATGCAAAGTTTGAGAACCGCTGGTCTAACAAGTAAACAGAAGCAATGTAATTATTACAGACTCGCAGTTAACTGAAAGCAAGTAACTGATCTAGGAAGAAAAAACATCATTGATGGATAACATTTTTTTCTGAATATATAGTTACACGCATAATTATACATTTTTTTAAAAACAAATACATAGATACATACATAATGTATACATTTTTTGTATACAAATATAGCAGACTCTCTGGCTCATATCGAAAATGATGATGATGATGGCTGGTTCAAATACTTTATTTGATACTATAATTCTTGTTATCCTAGTGTTATTTACATACATAATTTACAAAAAGTAACAATGTCGCCCGAGCAGAGCCGGATTAGCCTAGTAGCAGAAGTAGCAAATGCTACGGGCCCCGCGCTTCTAGGGGCCCCGCGCCTATGTGACAGATGAAAATGGAAAAATAACCAGATGTTATATCAAAAAACACGCAAGCTGTCTGAATTTTTAGATGTCGTTTGTGATGGTGCTGAATCCAACGAAATCGAAGCAGAAAATACAGAAGACGTGTCCCACTGTGTAGTAGATGAAAGCAGTGCCTTAGAAGAATCATCATTACCAATACTACCATTAAGATCAGCAACTCTTCACGATTTAGCCACATTTTCCACCAGACAAACTGAAATCGAATGTACAGCAAGTCCTTCCAATTTAGCCATATCATCTTCAAGCCAAAGAGAGGCAGAAAGCACAGCAAATGCTTCTAATGTAGCAACATCATCTACAAGCCAAAAACACAACGAAAGTAAAATGTACTCCAACGATATTGGTGAATGGCCAAACAACTTCAAACAATCCACGATTTTGTCGAAAGTCGTTTTTCACATACACACATACACCAACAAACAAAACTCACGTGAGAGATTGGTTGTGTTATACAGAAACTAAAGGACAACTGTTCTGTTTTGTTTGAAAAGTTATTGATTTAGGCTGTACCATAGAGTGACTGGTGTATTTGGAATACTCCGGCAGTTAAAATCTATTACAGAGGAAGAGATCTTGAAAAGAACTCCAAATATTGTCAGCTCTTACCAAGAGGATTTGGAAGAAAGCCTAGGCGACTAACTTATGCAGTTCATTGAACTTCTTAAAACTAATGTATATGGCTTTTTTCATCTTTACAGACGGTCAATTGGCAAGTGTTTTACTGTGACAACTTCTGAGTTTTCGCTTTTCTCTCTTGTCGTTCAGCTCATACATAAGTCTCTTCTCAAAAGACTCTGCGCCCTTTCGTAATTTGGCTTTCCACACAACTCTGTCATCAGCTAGTCCCTCCCATGTGCTGGGACCTATAGAAAAGTTTTTCATTGAGGCTTTGCAGACATCTTTATATCTGAGCAGTGGTCTGCCCTGGTGCCTCTTCCTCTCCAAAAGTTCACAGAACAACATTTGTTTTGGTATGCGGCAAGTTTCCATTCTTCTCACATGTCCCAACCATCTTAGTCGTCTACTGCTGTAAAACTAATGTAGCTGCTGCTATTAGCAACGAAAAGCATGAGGCTCTTGAACTGCAATTTAATAAACTTGTAATGGAAAATTCATTAGAGTCGTGTTTCCCAAATGTAGAAATAGTCTTACGAATTTACTTGTCTTTAATGATTACTAACTGCAGCGGAGAACGTTCTTTTTCGACATTAAAGCGTATAAAAGTGAGTTAAGAAACACGATGGGACAAGATCGTCTAAATAACCTCACCTTATGTCGTTGAACATTGAATTTACTTAGAGAAATTGATTTGTTTAGTATTATCTCTAAATTTGCTCACATTAAATCGAGACAAGTTTGTTTGCAAAAGTTGTGTTTTATTTTATTATCATACAAAACCTAGGGCCCGCGCTAAAATTTACAGGGCCCCGCGCTAGCCTAATCCGGCACTGCGCCCGAGTGGTTACCGGGGTCCAAATTTGGGGTGTAAAGAATAGAACCACAGTTACCTGCCACGCATGTTGTAAAAGGCGACTAAGGAGGTTTGGCTGAAATCGGATGCACATGTACTTAAACGTGTAGAAGTCTATGCGTTTAGGGGCCTACCAAACCAATGTGCAACGTATACACGTTCTTGGCAAAGATCAAACATATCACAAAGAGTGATTAAAATTGGTCGTAAAGAACGAACGCAAAGAAGAAGAAGAAGAAGAGTAACAATGTGTGTAGTTATTGTGTCCGTATCATTACCACTGATTCTTTTTTTTTCGTCACACTGTTACTGGTTTCTTTCTCAGTGTCGCGGTTTTCTGTTTTTGTTTTGCCCTGTTTGGGTGATAGTTAAAATATCTTTGTTTCCCCAGGGATAAAGTTCTAAAAATTGTGTTTGTCAACCATTTCTGTTGCATGTGTCCATCTTCTACAGCTACTTACATGAGATTTCAATTTTTATCGTCTTCTACTTATCCTTGAGTTTTTACTATTTTCTTTGTTTTCTGAAACTGTGAAACCATTCTGTATGATAAGTGTGTTTTTGTCTCGTTCTTTCCTTTTCTTGGTAAATGCCTTCTGGTCAACGAATCGCTTTTAGTTTGATCTTTCGGGATTTGTTACACCACCTTATATCATGGTTGTCTCAATAGTGAAGTGGTTAAGTCGTTTGCCTATCATACGGAAGGTTGTAGGTTCGAATCCGGACCGAGCACATTTGCAATTTTTTCATGAGATCCCTAGGTTTGTTACTGTAACTACGGAGTTCGTGCTTTGTGCAATGTTCTTGGCAGGGACGGAGAAATATTGAAAAACCCTGTGTGGTTAGGTCAATCCTTTACCTTTGAGTCTTTGGATACCATGGACCACTTTTACCTTTGTCTTATCTTTGTCTTATCTTTGTCTTATCTTTGTCTTACCTTTGTCTTACCTTTGTCTTACCTTTGTCTTACCTTGTCTTACCTTGTCTTATCTTTGTCTTATCTTTGTCTTACCTTTGTCTTACCTTTGTCTTATCTTTGTCTTATCTTTGTCTTATCTTTGTCTTATCTTTGTCTTATCGTCCAACACGCTACGAACACGATGGGCAGGCGGGCATTACTCTTGTATAAAGCCCAGCGCCGGATTAGCCTAGTAGCAGAAGTAGCAAATGCTACGGGCCTCTCGCTTCGAGGGAGCCCTGCGCTGTGACAAGCTAAGCTGTCACTAGTCATAAACATGAAACCAAGGTTGGGAGGTGGGTAATAATATCCCCCTTTCATTCTTTTCTTATTTAGGTTAGGGCCAAGGTCATGTTTACACAATTTCGGACTTAGCTAGGTACGGGCGGTCGCATTGAGCTCACTAACAACGTTACAGTTTTTTATTTTTTGTGTAGGAGTGTCCCCTTTTCGCACACGCTTTTAATAAACGAAAACTTGAAAGCTTGAACAAAAGGACCATTCAATTTTACTCATAACCCAGTTTCTGTTTCTTCAGCAGTTTTTGCGCGCGAAACTTAGTTTAAAATAAATGCAAGTGGTCGGTTTACGAAAGAAGGATTTGACGACTGGAAAAACGCAAATAATTTGTTTGAAAAGACATGAAGAAAGCACCCTCCCTTAGACAAGCGATAATTTCGCTGTTAGTTTGCAAAACGAAGATGCGGTGTCGATTCTAACTTGTTAAGCCAAATTGAGACGAACAAACATATTCGCGGACACTTTAGAGCGAATTACTTCAGTTATCCCAATTTTAGCAGAACGAGATTTTGCATTTCGGTAGTGATGAAACTACTGGTTCACCTAATAATAACCATTATTTAGGTTTGTTAGAATTAATAGCCAAATTTGACATTTCTGGTTAGCAATAAATACTTATGGAAATAAAGGAAAGGACATACACCATACTTATCAAAAACAACATGAGGAATGTATCCATCTAATTGCATCAAGCTTACTGGATCATAGTTGAAATTAAGAAATGCAAATACTATTCCGTTCACTGACTCAGACATTTCGCATGTGGACCAACTCACTCTAATAGTGCGCTATGTGTTACCATCTGGAACAACTCACTCTAATAGTGCGCTATTTGTTACCATCTGGAACAACTCACTCTAATAGTGCGCTATGTGTTACCATCTGGATCAATGGAAAGGTATGTGAAGTTCTTGGATATGGAAGGTCATACTGCTGAAAACTCGCCCAAAGTTTACTTGATTTTTAAAAGAAAAATGTTATTGATATCAAAGACTGTCGTGGTCAAATTTATGACAATGTCAGCAACATGAGTGGGAACTGCCACGGCTTACAAGCAAGTATTAAGCAGATAAATAAGTACGCAGAATACATTTCCTGCTTTGCACATTCACTGAATTTGGTTGCTAAATGTGCTGCAGAATGTTGTATAGAAGCATCCATTTTTTCAATTTAGTTGAAAGCCTCTATACATTCTTTTCCGCTTCTACCTATCGATGGGGCATTCTTACAAAAGCACTGGAAGATACAGGCTCAAAACTCCCGACATTGATGACACTGTCGGACACCAGGTGGTCTGCCCGAGCTGATGCGACAAAGGCATTTTTATGTGGTTTTACCACTATCAAACAAGTTTTGGATGACATCTCAAATTACATGATCAAAAGGTAGAGTGTCGTACTCAGGCATATTGGCTAGTTTCGGGGATGAGTAAGTTGGAAACAGGAATATTGACCATTTTATGGAACGGAATACTAAAACGCTTGCAAGCGTCTAACGCTTCATTACAGTCACCTGATCAAGACCTTAACACGGATATGGCCTTTATGAATCGTTACACGTGTACGTTCAAGCAATGCGGCCTACATTTTCAGATAGTGTGGCCAAAGCCAAAAGCCTGAATGACAAGAATATCAGCAACAAACTTCAAGACGACGCAAGCGAAATACTAAGTACGACGATTTCAGTGACTCTACTACGCTCGACGAAGTTGTAGAAAATCAAACACCCAAACAAAATGTGAAAATCAGATGTTTATTGTCATAATTGATAAGGTACTCTCTGCCTTAGCTAAACGCATAGGAGAGTACCATAGAGTGACTATGTATTTGGAATACTTCGGCAGTTAAAATATCTTACAACAGAAGAGATCTTGAAAAGAACTCCAAAATATTGTCTGCTCTTATCAAGAAGATTTGGAAGAAAGTATAGACGACGAACTTGTGCAGTTCGTTGAACTTCTTAAAACTAATGTAGCTGCTGCTATTAGCAACGAAAAGAATGAGGCCTTGAACTGCAATTTTATAAACTTATAATGGAAAATTCATTAGAGTCGTGTTTCCCAAATGTAGAAATAGTCTTACGAATTTACTTGTTTTTAATGATTACTAACTGCAACGTAGAACGTTCTTTTTCAACATTAAAGCGTACAAAAAGTGAGTTAAGGAACATGATGGGACACGATCGTCTAAAAAGTTATGAAAGTTGTGCTTTATTATTTACTATCATACAAAACCTAGGGCCCCGCGCTAAAATTTGCTATAGGCCCCGCGCTGGCCTAATCCGGCACTGATAAAGACGGTATTAATGTTTTAAACACACACATATTCACATCAAGAACTGAAAGAAATGAGAAAGCACTAGGATAACAAGAACTCTATTTTAAAAGTACCTGGACAGCCATCATCATCATCATCAACTTCGATATGCGCCAGGTGCTCTGATGTTGAAAATCATGAATATCTATAAAAATAATATCCGATTGATATCATAATTTCCATTGTTGTTATTTGTTTGTGCCTCAAAGACCGTATCTCTCTATCTCTCTCTCTCTCTCTATCTATCTACCTATCTATATATCTCTCTCTCTATCTATCTATCTCTATCTCCCTTTTTCACTCTGTGGTCCTATATCATTTCTTCCATCATATTTGCCTATTGTCACAATGTGTTTCAAACCCTTCACTACAAAAATAGTTTGTATGAAAAATGGTTTTCATCGCTTTTTCCCTTTGTGATGTGAGCTTTTCTTGATAATTGACTTATTTTGTTCATCAACATTAGATAACAATAATATTTTCTATAAATTAATCAAATTTCTCATGATTTAAATAATTTCTAAACATTCTAAAAATGACGTCGTGAACTTCAGAAATAACAACTTCAGTAGAAAGTACATTCGTCACATTGCAACCTTACTAAAGGATTTATTTGTTAAATAATAACATAATGTAAAGTATACATGTGTCAAACTATAACCGTATTTAATGATTTATTTGTTAAATTTTAACCTTATTAAGGCGGGAGACCCACCCAGAACAAGGGTTGTCTTTTTTTTAAAATTAGCAGAAAAAACTAATAAACGTATTGTCATACAATGTGGCAAGTCATACAATGTTGCACAAGACATAGCTTTTGATGATAAATAACGTTTAATGTATGCACTGTAATTAGTTATTTTTAAAATAATTAATTTTCTTGAAAATATATTTAAACCCCCATCCCCCAACCCCAACTCCTTTCATCGTGCAGTGGATTTCACTAACATTAAAAGTGAAAAGAATACCAAACTAGCATATGATGTCCATATCACCCATAATTATAGTATGAACCTCCCAAAAATGTCTAACCAAGTTGGTTTTGTAGATATGGCTTTTGCAATATAATCCTTCCAATTTAAAAAAAAAACATTTCAAATTAGAACAGCAATATCTCTGCTTATTTCAAATTAGAGCAGCAAATTCTGTATATCAGTTTAGACAGAAAACGGAGATTCATGCTATATCTATATATTTTAGAGCAAATGTGTCAAATTATAATTTTACTGAGTCGTAAATTGATCAAATGATAACGCTTGTAACATCCGAAATTATAACTTCCGTGAAATATATATATTTAATATTACAATTTATTTTAACTGCACATGTTCAAAACAACGATTTCCTCGAAATATAAATAAATTCAAAATGACGATTTCCTTGAATATACACATTATGTATTCATTAAATATTTCCTGGAATATTTAGAACATTGCTCAAATCTTCCAAGCATGGTTCACATACAAGAAATATCTACACGACTTAAAAACTCACTGACCAACTGTTCTATTGTGTACTCGGATCTATTAACTTGAGTTTATATGTGGTTTTTTTTTAACAGGTTTACTGTACACAAGCATTGCAAAGACTTGTATACTTAATGAGAGTTATCTCTTCTATTTGGCTCATATATTAAATATTTATAAATATATTTTAGAATTTATAAGAAAACATCTCTCACGCGTATATATAGCGAACACACACAGTGTTATAAATAGTGTTTTACTACACTCATATTACACGACTATACTTACGAGTATTCTGTCGTGTTTCATTCTTACAGCTGTGTCACCAGCTGTGCTATTTAACTCTAGCACGGTCCAGTGATACAATCGGCTGTACTTAAATCGATCAAAACTGAATATTTTATATGCAATTATATATGAATAGAGATCATAATCAAACAATATTGATGACTTTACAATAACTTTGGTATTAGCATCACTAGCCACAAAAAATATTACTATACGTATGTTTCTATTAACACCACTAACACGGAAATACAGCGCTACATAGAACCAATACTGACATGCGGATACGAGTCATGGATAATAAACAAGCAGATCAAAAAATCTCAGAGGGCAACAGATGTGGTTTTACAGAAGAATAGCTAGAATCCCATGTACTGCTAATATGACTAATGTGGAGGTGCTGAATGAGGTGAAGACACAGAGAAAGCGTATTATCAATATAAGAAAGAGGCATTCATCATTTTTCGCGCATGTGATGAGAAAGGGAGGTTTAGAACATATTGTAACAACTGGTAAAATCGAGAGGAGACGAGACAGAGGAGGACAGAGAGAGGAAAGTGTGTATAGCATGACGTCATGGCATGGAATAGCGTCAACATCTGAGATGATAGCAAACACCAGAAACAGAAATTTGTGAAGATTCATGACAGCCTACGCCAGCCGGAGTGGCACCTAATGATGTTGAATACGGAAATATCACATAGGGGGTATTAAAATATTGTAACTGTAAAATCGAAAATCCGTTCAGGGACGAAGTTAATGTGTATATCTGACGTCCTGTGCTTTATGGAAAGGCCCGTCATTTTTTTCTTGTCATTGTTTACCATGTCAGGCAACAATCTGTCCACTGTCTTTCCACAGTTTTTCTTTATGGTTCCATTGGACGTCTAGGCCTTCTTTTGCCGACCGCTGTTCATCAGAGAGCTATCCTAGCCAATGTTCCTTTTTTCATACTTACATTCCAACATCCGGTACAGATGTGGATTTGGGTTATAGAAAGTTTGTCGTATGGATTGAGACTTCCGTTATGGTTCTTTTGGATTTCCACCTTCATGAAACCATTTGTTAATTGACTTCGCTCACTTCACCTGATTAAACAAAGTTACCTATTGTTTCCGTTTCTGAAACACAATAGTTTTTAGAAAATGAATCTGGAGAATCAGAAGCTCCATTTGTTTAACTGTATCCTTCAACCTGTCTAATGGTGTCCTTGGAGAAGCCTATCAGCATAGCTCTGCTATCTCAACCTTTAGATAGTGTCTCGGGAGCAGCTCTATCAGCATAGCTTCTCATCCTTCAACCTGTCTGAGATGTGTCACCTGAGCATCATCAGCTCTACCTGTATCCTTCAACCTGTCTGAGATGGTGCTACCTGACTAGCTCCTATCACATGCCCTGCTATCCTTCAACCTGTCTGAGATGAGTGTCCCTACCTGAGAAGCTCCATCAGCATACCCTATCTTCAACTGTCTGAGATGAGTGTCCTATCCAGCTCTATCAGCATAGCCTGATCATGGAGTACGCAAGGTGCCCCATCAATACAAAATTTAAACCTCGTAGTGAAGTCAATGGTAATGTCAGCGTCTGTAGCTCAAGCGGTAGTGAGATCGATCACGAACCCAAGCGTACCTGGTTCAAACCCCACGGTGAGCAAGTTTGGAAGCAAATTCGTTTCCGTTGGATTTTTACAAAAGGTAAAATAGACTTCACCGTTCAGAAATCAATGACAAACTACTGAACGTATAAGTGGTGTCTAGAAAATCAACTGCTCGTTTACTGTGGTTGATGGCTACGTCCTTTAGGATATGCCACGATTTTCATTTCATTGAAGTTAATACATACTACTTTAATTAAATCTTCTTTACTTACAATTTTTCAAGTAACTTTTCTGTATATTGAAGAATATGTTTAGTTGACACTAATATTCCAGAACTCAGATTTGTAAACATGAGCACAGTGTGTTATAAAACTGTTTATTTTCGAAGATTATAACATTTCATGTCATATTACTGTGTAAGCTATATGCTACGTTTTGTCACATTTCAATGTTAAACTGTATTGTTTATCTCATATATTTTGTTAAATAATTTGTCATATATTTTTAAACTTTAATATTTGCTATATTGTGTTAAACTTTAAACTAATTTTTTCATATATTTGTGTTAAACTTTAAACTAATTTTTTTCATATATTTGTGTTAAACTTTAAACTATTTTTTTTCATATATTTGTGTTAAACTTTAATAATTTCATATATTGTTTACTTAAACAATTTTCATATATTTGTGTTAAACTTAAACTAATTTTGTCATATATTTGTTTCAACTTAACTATTTATCATATATTTGTTAAACTTTAAACTAATTATTGTCATATATTGTTAAACTTTTAATAATTAATCATACATTTGTTAATTAATGCTAATTTACATCAAATATTTTGTGAAATACTAATTTATGCAAATTTTGTGTAAATACTATTCAATCAAATGCTAAATAAATCAAGCACGTTGGGGAAAGAGTTTTTCGTTCAAACCAAAACATATATGCGGGTTACTGTGGATTAGAAACATTCACTACAAAAGAATACTAACGATGTGAATATCACGAGAATCAAGCGGGGCATGTCGTGGATGGCCCAGGCTGGGAGAACAATTAGCCAGGGCCGCAGTGGGACCCTATCAAAGAAGATGAATAAATCCAGATAGATGGTAGCGTGTTCAACTACCACAACTTGATCATTATTTTTGTAAGGAATGTAGAAATTGGAACAACATGAACACTGAATTCGCGATTAAGTAGCTGATACGTCAGTTAAGATACGGCATTTGATAATGATATTCGCTGTTGATACCTATGGGTCTGAATCGTGGTTATAAGTCTGGCTGAGTTTTGACTATCGTGCAAGGTAGGGTTTTTGCAGAGCGAAGCGGAGCATACAGCACAGTTAATTCCAGTATGAGGATTGAGACTGAAGTCTTTCATTGTTGTCTTCCAGTGGTTATCTGGATTCCCTTTACTGCGTTCGTTGTTCTATCTGACTCTCAATCGATGCTTCACAAGATCCAAAAGGGTAGTTTCGGTATAAGTGGATGTCGTCTATAGAAGTTTCTAACCTCCAGAAGCTTAGGTGTATCTACTGTCCTGGCCTTGCGGTTGATTGTGCAATAAGAAATGAGCAGGCTAATATCAACATTATTGATCGTCGGGAAGATGATGATAGATAAGTGGTTTATTACTTGATCTCTTATCGATCATTGTTGAATGAGAACACTAAAACTGATGTTGAATCTATCCAGTGATTTAAGAAGTTTGGAATTACCCCTTGTACAAGTAAAACTGGATGCCTGAAAAGCGGAGGGAGAAGTATTTTAACCAGCGAGCCTCAGGAACCATCAGTATGCATACCCTTTGATATCTATTGGAGAAGACTGTGCATTTATGCGCCTGTAGGAGTGATATGACGTCGGTTCAATGAGCAAATGTCCAATAACCAAATACGTTTGTCAAAGTACAACAAGAATGTCGACGTTGTACCAGAAGGTAGATTATGTGTGCCTTGTTTAGATGATTCGAATTTGTCATTTTGCATTTTTATGTTTTTACATGCATCATAACGTCGGTTTTATTGAAATTTTGAATTTGTCTATTTCTGTATTTGTTAAACATATAAAATTGTGCACAAAGATATGGAATAGCTCCTCTTGGCCAAAGGAATGAAAAATATCAGAATTTATACCTATTCCAAAAAAGGGAAACCTGAAACTATGCAACAACTAAGAACTATTGTCTTATAAGTCATGCCAGCAAAATCCTACTAAAATCATAATGAAGAGGATGGAACAAAGATTAGAAGATGAAATACACGAAACACAAGCAGGTTTCAGAAGAGGTAGAGGCACTAGAGATCATATTTATAGCATGAGACTCATTATCGAGAAATGCAGAGAATACAACATAGACCTACATGCATGTTTCATAGACTATAGCAAGGCTTTCGACCATATACAACACCAGAAAATGTGGAACATCATGAAAGACATGCATTTTCCAACACACATAATACAACTCATAGAATCTCTATGGCACGAACAACAGGCAACCATTAAAATAGGAGGTGAAATAACTGAATGGTTCGAGATTCAAAAGGGGGTAAGACAGGGATGTATTTTGTCTCCATACTTATTCAACATATATGCGGAGAACATCATGAGGAATGTAAAAGACGATGCAACTATGTGAATTACGGAAATTATTATACAGTTTAAACTTGCAGTTCCGGTATTTATGATGCGCTTTTACGGGAATAGCTCGAACTAGTTCTAGATTGACTGTTTTTAAGGTAGCGACAACTTTGGTTAGTGTTTAACCCGCGTAAAGAAAGTAAATAAGTAATTTCAACTCGTCCAGATTATCGGTATATCAAACTGATTAGACCAAAAATAAAATTAGTAAAAAAGCTACATGAGATATTTAATTATAGAATTTACTTTATTTACTAATAAATTATCTTATCTTATCTTAACCACATTTGCAGTGAAGCGTCGTGGGAAGAGTTAGTTTTCTATCTTGTGCCAGGTGTGTTGCGCTTGACGTTGTCATTCCATGCTTTCACAGGGACTCTGAGATGTTATCTATCCATCGTGTTCTTGGCCTGCTGTGCTCTGCGCCTAGTGTCGCTTATTTTAGGCAATGATGGTGTAAATGTGGTTCCATTCTCATTAGATGGCCGAACCACTTGATTCTTTGCTTCTCGATGTACTGTATGCATTGTATAATCAAAAGATGCTTCTGATATTCTCGTTTCTCACTATCTCGCCTTGTAACGTTGACAGCTTTTCGTAGACATCTCATTTCACATGTTGCAATCTTTCTTTCTTGTGTCTTAGTCAGGGGTCATGTTTGGCACTGATAGCAGAGAGTTGGAATAAATATGCAGTTTATCAGTTGTCGTTTGACTGCCATGTTAATGCTTGGATATTTTAATACTGGTGACAGTTGGTATGTCACTGCATTTGCCTTCTGGCATCTAGTCTCGATTTCTCTGTCCATCTTTCCATCTGCTGTGAAATACTCCGAGATATTTGAATTCTGGAGTCTGTTGTATTTTACATTATTCACGTGTATATTTAGTTGACCTGTTGACCTACTTATTGACATGACTTCTGTTTTGGAGGTGTTAATTTTCATGTCATATTTTTCGCATGTCGCTTGCAGTGCATTTATGTGTTGCTGAAGTTTGTGTTCGTTGTTGTAAATTAAACTCTGATCATCTGCAAAGAGTAGTTCTTTATTAAATTGTAGTTTGTTATCAGTCTTGGTTTCTTGCGTTATCCTGTTTTTATGTAAATATTGAAAAGTTAGGGAAAGCACACATCCCTGCCTTACTCCTGATGATAATTCAAATTCGTCTGTCAGGCCGTCACTTGTTCGTACTACGCTTGAGCATTTTTGGTATAGTGCTCTAATATTGTCTAATAGTTGGCCCTGAATTCCATATTCACTTAGTATGGCCCATAGTTTGTTTCTGTTTATTCTATCAAATGCCTTTTCTTGGTCTATGAATGCTAAGTTGATCTGTTTGTCATATTCTATGTGTTTTAAAATAAATTAACAAATCTTAAAGTGCATGTCTTTATAATTGAAAATTTCTATTTGTCATCGTTTCTACAGATATGATTCATTGTTATACGATTGCTGTCCATTGAACATTAAATGTATGCAGAATTGAGTTGTGTTTATTTACTATTTAAACCGGTTCTGACTAGCTCGTCCTACGTCCCATTTGTTCATCGCCCCTTCCAGCACTACAATTACACACCGTCATACAACCTTGACCTATATTACGTCATAACTGAACCCTCCATTTCCATACATATATGCCAGATTAGCTCCATTCACGGGCTGCAATTATCTTGAACACCCTGTATATTTACATCCCGATATACGGATTATTTTGTGTGTTTACGTCACGATTTTGTGTGTAACATGAACATTATAATGTCACTATGTTGATATAAAGAAGGGCGGTTAGGGACAACACGTCAATTGCAGTATTACATACGCCCGTGCGTTGCCGGGGCTATCAATGGGAGCAAATAATAGTAACGATTCGACCTCAAGGACATGTTGTAAAAGGAGATCGAGGTAGGGGCATAGGAAGCTACCTAGTAAATAAAAGCGCCGCGCGCAGAAATCGGATGTGCTGGACTACTTGTAGGCGCATAACTGGCACAACGTACAATTGCTCTTAGATTCTGATCGCATACAAATTACAAAGAGTGATTAACAAGTGGTCGATATGGAGCGGAAGAAGAAGAAGTATTACATAAGCTAGGAAAAATAAAAGATTAAATATTAAAAAAACGGTACTCGACGTTTCGACCATATGCATACTTAACAGACTAAAAATGCTTAAAGGAAAAGTAGATTTTCACAATTAGTCACCCATACTTTCGAGGTTAAATACTTAGGCAAATAACAAAATATGACTACTACTATTAAAAAATCGGTTTGTTGCTTGGAGAATAGGTCTGCAACTTTCTATTTATATTAATTGATATTTTGTGACATTATATTATCTTTGCTTACTTTATATTTTGATTTTCCATTAAGTTTCAACTTTTTCTACGCCCTATTCTACTTCTGTACAGCAGAAATTGTGTATCTTGCCCACTATTCTCTGTGTATGTTTTAACAAGCTGTATATTTGGTAACATAATTACTTTGTTCTTGTTGACATGTCAAATCAATCTCAAATTTTCTCTTAATCTCTTTGATTTATATCGTATTCTCTTTCACAAGTCTGTAATTGTTATTCATTCTGAACATCTGATACCAATCATGTCACGACTGCAGCAAAATAGACTATCAAATTTCTCATTGTAAACTAGACTGCTGTACATGTTAATTTAGTGATTGTGACGGTAAAATGTATCCACAATGTTAAATATTTCACTAACGTTATCAAGGTTTCTCATCATGTTAGTCGTGGTACGCAAATTAAACACATGACTAAATATGCACAATGCTCAAAATTTTTTTTTTTTTTTTTTTTTTTGGATCCAGAAGCACTGAGCGGAAAGCTCTTCGGCTCGGTATCATGGACATCGTAACCCTTCGGTTCGGTGCCACGAACACCGTAAATCTGGGGAACCTGTGGCTTTTCTGCCAGTCCGCGGAGTTGAACCCGCACTCACAGAGGACTTGTCACCCGTAGTCCAACGCGCTACGAACACGCTGGGCAGGCGGGCATGCTCACAATTAACCACCAGGTACAAATTAAATAGCCAAAATTGCACTTCCGCTTCTTCTTTTGTCAGCACACTGTTACCGGGTTGTTAAACCAGTGTCGTGGTTTTATGTATTTGTCTTGCGCTTCTCTGGTGACTTGTGTGATGGTTTTCTTAGTCACCTGGCAGAATTCAACTACGTTATCTATCCACCTTTTTCTCGGTCTTCCTCTCGCCTTCCTTCCTGATATTCTGTTGTGGAAAGCTTAATAGGCAGTTTGGTCTGTTCGCATTCTTACTAAGTGGCCAAACCACTTCATTCTCTGTTTCGCTATATAAACTACACAAAGAACATTTACATTAAAACCCTATCTGAAATTTATGATTCCCCTAGAGATTTTACCCGGCATCACCCGGGATTCTAAAAATAATATGCATGAACTCGTTCTCTTAAAAACAAATTGTCTTCATTTAAATTAATTTGCACTCTAAGTGTTGTTAAAAACCAATACAAAACTTGATTATATCAACGACTATTTTGATAAATTTAAAACATTATGACACGCAATAGTTATGGCTGATTTGTCTTAATTTGTCAAGAAAAACGATTTATCGGGACGTGCTATTAATTACCGAAGAGTGCGGTTGAGCATCAGCGTCTTTATCTCCAAGAAAATTGATTATTAACGAACTTACGTCTTTGTTAGTCAGTTTTTGAAAGGAATTAGTTGATGTTAGATGTGTTTTTATTTCGAAAAAAGCACAAACACCAATTTTGAACTTTGATTCCGACAGCAATTTTGAATCTTGTAAACAGTACACAAGTAAACGGTGTGGACGTCTGTAGCGTCAGTGGCAATGTGTTCGGTTCCCAACCCAAACGTACCTGGTTCGAACTCCGCGACAAGCAATTTGGATGCAAATTCGTTTCCGTGGGATTTTTACAAAAGGTAAAAATAGACCTCGCCGTTCAGAAAGCAATAACAAACTACTGAACAGTGGTGCCTAGAAAATCAACGACTCGTTTACTGTAGTTGATGACTACGTCATATGACAGCATATGCCCTGATTTTTAAACAGTACACAGTTTTAATATTTGTTCTCTGAACACTAATTACGAACCTTTCTTCGATCATTATATTTGAATCTGTTTTCTAACATCCATTTTGAACCGTAAGCTCCAAATACCAATTTCAAACGTTGTGCTCCGGACACCGACTTCCTGTATGGGATTAATATTTTTGTTGTGTTTAAACAATTTAAAGCTCTAAACTGAACTATCAATATGCCTTTAATTGCTATCAACTTATTCTTCGATCGTCCGTTGTCAATTCAGGCGGAAGTCATGACGCCTGGTATTGCGCTTCTGACTGATTTTTGCGTGAGGCTTGCTTACGATTTGACTGGTATCAGTCACCATGCGTTGGGCCTTGCCGACTTCAGAGGTAAGTATCAACTACTTATGACTATTAAATTAGCAACCCTTTTATTCAATCTTATATACAAACGAAACCCCATTTAAAATAAAGAAAGCACATTCTTGTGTTTTCTGTGTATGAAAATATGTGCACTTGTCTCCTTAGATGAAACACAAACCTGCTCACAGAAATATTGATATATCATATATCCCAAATCGCATACTTATTTTGCAAGTCATTGATCAGTAACCACACAATAAAATTACATATAACTTATTATATTAGTTATATAAAAGACTGGTAGAAGCAATATTATCAGGTCATAGTAATCTATGTCAATTAAAGTACCAGAAGCAGCATGTCAACGAAAGTACCAGCGACAGCATGTCAACTAAAGTACCAGCCGCAGCATGTACAACTAAAGTACCAGCCCAACCGCAGCATGTACAATTAAAGTACCTGCCGCAGAATGTACAACTAAAGTACCAGCTACAGCATGTCAACTAAAGTACCAGCACATAAATCAACTAAAGTACAACAGACTAGATGAACATATACCAGCAAGAACTATGTCAACTAAAGTACCAGAGCAGCATGTCAACTAAAAGACCAGCGTAGCATGTCAACAATGTACCAGCCGCAGCATGTCGACTAAAGTACCAGAGCAGCATGTCAACTAAAGTACCAGAACGCAGCATGTCACTAAAGTACCGCCGCAGCTGTACAACTAAAGTACCAGTACACAACAACAACAACAACCGCTGGTCGCAACAACAACTATCAGGCAAAGTAAGAGTTGTCAACCATAGTAAGCCAACAATCAAATTACTATCAACTTGACAATATAACAGACGTTGATCAAAGTACTAGCCGCTAATCAAAATAATAGTCACATATCAAAGTTACACGACAGATCATGTAACACTGTTCTAGTCCCACAAAACAGGCGTCTGTCAAAGTAAATTTTACCTGTCACAGTAACATTCGCCGTCAAAGTAACATTTGCTGGTCAAAGGAACAGAACATTCACCAGTTCAAGTAACAGTCGCCAGTCCAAGTATACAGTCAGCAGTAACAAGTAACAGCTGGAGATTTAAGTATCATCTTGGTGGTCCCATGAAACAAATCTCTATCAAAATAACGGTCGCTTGCCAAAGTAACGCTTCCAATAAACACCGCAAAATAAGTACCCTAGATAAACAACAATTTATTTTCTAATATATCTTAACAATAAATTTTTGTATCAATATAATCTGAATCCAATTTATTGTATCTAAGCACCAGAACATAACCAGATATAAATGTATCCCTGGTTATAATAGCACGGTTACACACACACGAAATTTCACAGTTTTTTATAGCAATAACCATATTGTTACAGTGATCCTATCGTATCTACAAGCAATATAGTCACTGTTATTGTGAGTATAGTTAGATTCTTTCCCCTTTTTATATCTTTCTGCTAGATTCTGTACGTCCTAAGTATTGAAGTGTGAGGATATAACTGAATAGAGTCGATATATAACAGACCAGAAGATACGGGGTTATCTGTTAACATATCTACTTCAGAGATCAGTGGTTCTGAACTTGTAGCGTGTCATGAACCTCTTTAGCAGTATGGGAAAATATATGACTTCCTTCTCGGAATATTGTTGCTAGCTGTAACATAAGTAAAATAATTAATACAAAGAAAAGCAAATAAATTTGAACACCGAATATCGTGTTTGTTTGCAACTGAAGTGGAGGTTTGGCGTGGGACTAGCTACCCCACCCTGTAAAAACACTTTGCTTTAAGTAACCATGACCAAGTGTATGAGAGCTTGCAAGGCTTTGTTGTGGACCTATGTCTCCTTAGAGGTGAAAGGACTGAAGAAGAAATATCATGTTATCAATTGATGACTGATAATAAGGTAGACTATATGTTAAAACTATGTATCAAGGGGAAGGGGATTATCCTCATACTGACATGTGTTGCAAATGGGGAATAACCCTGCCACGAAAATTGCATTGAATTGAACACTAGAGTGTACATAAAAAAAGTGGAAGACCCAAAATCGCCTGGAGGAGAACAGTAGAACAGGAACTTGGAGAAATGAATCACAGCTGGAACACAGTACAGGGACGGCTACGAACAGAGAAGAATGACGTTCATTTGTTACTGCCCTAAGCACTAAAGTGTTATATACGAAAGAGAGAAAAAGAAAGAGAGAGAGAGACAGAAAGACAGACAGAAAGACAGGGACAAAGGGAGATAGAGAGAATGTTGTCACGTAAATTATGGTAGTTCTATAAATTATTTCTTCTTCTTCTACGTTCGTTCTTTCCCCCTACTTGTTAGCTTGTTAGCTTGTTAGCTTGTTAGCTTGTTGGCCTGTACGTGGTTTCGGTCGAAGAACACGACGATCAGACTCGATTCCATAGAGAAGATTGAAAGAGTTACCCAGTGTTAAGCGGTGTGGAAAAATTGCTTGCATGCTCTATTTAACGTTTAACGAGAAAAATATAAAATAATAATTCCTTATTTTTCTGCCTGTACGGATTGCTATATTTATCATAACAAATAGTGAACATTATCATGTAATTTTGTTTCCACATTCAGTTATAAAAACCCATTGAATCTATCTATCCAGCAACTCCTATAGTTTCATTTGGCCCATCAAATTATACCTTTAGCCAATATAATGAAGTTAAAATGTGGACCAATCCCGCCATTGACCAATATAGTGACGTTAAAATGTGGACGAATCACGTCAATGGCCGATATAGTAAAGTTAAAATGTGGACAAATCACGCCATTGGCCAATATAGTGAAGTTTAAAATGTTGATCAATCACGCCATTGGCCAATATAGTGACGTTAAAATGTAGACGAATCACGCCATTGGCAAATAAGTGAAGTTAAATGTGGACCAATCACTCCATTAACTAATAAAGTGAAGTTAAAATGTGGACCAATCACTCCATTAACTAATAAAGTTAAGTTAAAATATCAACCGATCAAGCCAATAGTGCCTTCGTTTCTTCTTCTCAACCAAGGTCCGCCTTCAAGGCCTTCCAAGCCCACCTATCCAATGCAATCTTTTCCAGATCTCCTCCTTGCAGGGTCCTACTTCTTCCTCGGGTGGCGAGCTATGAATTTTCCTGGTTGTGGTTTTTGTAGCTATCTAGTGTTTTTACGGGGTCTGGTAGCTGCCCTACACCCAACCTCCTAAGTTGCCTCTTAGACATGCGCGGTAGGTAACGATGGTTCTTTTCTTTACCTCCACATTTGCCGCCTCAGTGAATCTATGATCATTCACTGTATGATGACGTTAAATATAACAATATATTAAATATAGTGATTTTTACAGGATACAGTAGTGACTAAATACTTAAGTTGCACTCTTATAATGTCCAAGTATTAATCATGTTCTTTTATAAATGATACATTAAATATAAAAGATCAATATATATAAGAACTTAAATATAATATCATATGTAATTATGATTTCAAAAGTACTTTAATTGCAAACTGTATAGTGAATTATTATAAATGATACATTAAATATAAAAGTATATGAATTATATCTATAATGGGATATCTACTGCAAACAAGGTAGGAATAAAGATTTATGGGATAT
Organism: Arion vulgaris; assembly: GCA_020796225.1. Classification (NCBI taxonomy): domain Eukaryota; kingdom Metazoa; phylum Mollusca; class Gastropoda; order Stylommatophora; family Arionidae; genus Arion; species Arion vulgaris. Next base: position 77,985,116 of record CM036756.1, read on the forward strand.
AAATGATGGTGTCACAAAACAAATGTGGTTAGCACTTGATAACATTAATGAAATGTAAAGAGTTGAGAATCCCCGATCTAGAATCCACCTATTCGTCGATAGTGTATTGTTCTATATTTTTTCCTCACGACCAGATTAAAGAGAAATCATCACGACGATATCTATAGACAGAAATCTACCTGGAATTAAGGGAGCAAACACTGTCTGAATTTTGGATGGAGGGAGAGAAGAATTGCAGGAAGGGGTACAGTAAGCATTCATTTGTATATAGTGATCTTATTTTCATTTGTATATAGGGATCTTATTTTCATTTGTATATAGGGACCTTATTTTCATTTGTATATAGGGATCTTATTTTCATTTGTATATAGGGACCCTTATTTTCATTTGTATATAGGGATCTTATTTTCATTTGTATATAGGGATCTTATTTTCATTTGTATATAGGGATCTTATTTTCATTTGTATATAGGGATCTTATTTTCATTTGTATATAGGGATCTTATTTTCATTTGTATATAGGGATCTTATTTTCATTTGTATATAGGGATCTTATTTTCATTTGTATATAGGGACCTTATTTTCATTTGTATATAGGGATCTTATTTTCATTTGTATATAGGGATCTTATTTTCATTTGTATATAGGGATCTTATTTTCATTTGTATATAGGGATCTTATTTTCATTTGTATATAGGGATCTTATTTTCATTTGTATATAGGGATCTTATTTTCATTTGTATATAGGGATCTTATTTTCATTTGTATATAGGGATCTTATTTTCATTTGTATATAGGGATCTTATTTTCATTTGTATATAGGGATCTTATTTTCATTTGTATATAGGGATCTTATTTTCATTTGTATATAGGGATCTTATTTTCATTTGTATATAGGGATCTTATTTTCATTTGTATATAGTGATCTTATTTTCATTTGTATATAGGGATCTTATTTTCATTTGTATATAGGGATCTTATTTTCATTTGTATATAGGGATCTTATTTTCATTTGTATATAGGGATCTTATTTTCATTTGTATATAGGGATCTTATTTTCATTTGTATATAGGGATCTTATTTTCATTTGTATATAGGGATCTTATTTTCATTTGTATATAGGGACCCTTATTTTCATTTGTATATAGGGATCTTATTTTCATTTGTATATAGGGATCTTATTTTCATTTGTATATAGTGATCTTATTTTCATTTGTATATAGGGATCTTATTTTCATTTGTATATAGGGATCTTATTTTCATTTGTATATAGGGATCTTATTTTCATTTGTATATAGGGATCTTATTTTCATTTGTATATAGGGATCTTATTTTCATTTTTATATAGGGATCTTATTTTCATTTGTATATAGGGATCTTATTTTCATTTGTATATAGTGATCTTATTTTCATTTGTATATAGGGATCTTATTTTCATTTGATATAGGATCTTATTTTCATTTGTATATAGGGATCTTATTTTCATTTGTATATAGGGATCTTATTTTCATTTGTATATAGGGATCTTATTTTCATTTGTATATAGGGATCTTATTTTCATTTGTATATAGGGATCTTATTTTCATTTGTATATAGGGACCTTATTTTCATTTGTATATAGGGACCTTATTTTCATTTGTATATAGGGACCTTATTTTCATTTGTATATAGGGATCTTATTTTCATTTGTATATAGGGATCTTATTTTCATTTGTATATAGTGATCTTATTTTCATTTGTATATAGGGATCTTATTTTCATTTGTATATAGGGATCTTATTTTCATTTGTATATAGGGATCTTATTTTCATTTGTATATAGGGATCTTATTTTCATTTGTATATAGGGATCTTATTTTCATTTGTATATAGGGACCCTTATTTTCATTTGTATATAGGGACCCTTATTTTCATTTGTATATAGGGACCTTATTTTCATTTGTATATAGTGATCTTATTTTCATTTGTATATAGGGATCTTATTTTCATTTGTATATAGGGATCTTATTTTCATTTGTATATAGGGATCTTATTTTCATTTGTATATAGGGATCTTATTTTCATTTGTATATAGGGATCTTATTTTCATTTGTATATAGGGATCTTATTTTCATTTGTATATAGGGATCTTATTTTCATTTGTATATAGGGATCTTATTTTCATTTGTATATAGGGATCTTATTTTCATTTGTATATCGGGATCTTATTTTCATTTGTATATAGGGACCCTTATTTTCATTTGTATATAGGGACCCTTATTTTCATTTGTATATAGGGACCCTTATTTTCATTTGTATATAGGGATCTTATTTTCATTTGTATATAGGGATCTTATTTTCATTTGTATATAGGGATCTTATTTTCATTTGTATATAGGGATCTTATTTTCATTTGTATATAGGGATCTTATTTTCATTTGTATATAGGGATCTTATTTTCATTTGTATATAGGGATCTTATTTTCATTTGTATATAGGGATCTTATTTTCATTTGTATATAGGGATCTTATTTTCATTTGTATATAGGGATCTTATTTTCATTTGTATATAGGGATCTTATTTTCATTTGTATATAGGGATCTTATTTTCATTTGTATATCGGGACCTTATTTTCATTTGTATATAGGGATCTTATTTTCATTTGTATATAGGGATCTTATTTTCATTTGTATATAGGGATCTTATTTTCATTTGTATATAGGGATCTTATTTTCATTTGTATATAGGGATCTTATTTTCATTTGTATATAGGGATCTTATTTTCATTTGTATATAGGGACCTTATTTTCATTTGTATATAGGGACCTTATTTTCATTTGTATATAGGGACCTTATTTTCACTTGTATATAGGGACCTTATTTTCACTTACCATCTATTCTAAAATACTCGAGAGCAACAGGAAAGCAGGAAGAAGCATCATTGAGAACAAAGGACAAAAGGAAATGTCAGAGCTGTGCTGCATATTTTATAGCTTTAAGTAAACTGCTTGTGTGTATATTGTGTGTGGTTGTCAGTCCTTGTTTATTTATGTGTAGTGTGTGCGTGTAAATTTATCTTATGTGTGTGCAAGTACATGTGCTTCGGCTCTTTTTTCTTTCCTGTAATCCTGTTTTGCCCATAGCGTCAGGATAAGAAGTATATTTCTAGAACGGACTTAAGGGTACTTCACAAGTAGTGTTTCCCCTCCTCTGTTATTTCTGAGGTCCACCTTTTGAGTGGACAGCCTTTTGCTACATCTAGATCACAACATACATGAGAACTAAGACAAGTCCTATATGACAGTTAACAGACTACATGTGAACTAAGACAAGTCCTACATGACAGTTAACAGACTACATGAGAACTAAGACAAGTCCTACATGACAGTTAACAGACTACATGAGAACTAAGACAAGTCCTACATGACAGTTAAAAGACTACGTGAGAACTAAGACAAGTCCTACATGACAGTTAACAGACTACATGAGAACTAAGACAAGTCCTACATGACAGTTAACAGACTACACGAGAACTAAGACAAGTCCTATATGACAGTTAACAGACTACGTGAGAACTAAGACAAGTCCTACATGACAGTTAACAGACTACACGAGAACTAAGACAAGTCCTACATGACAGTTAACAGACTACACGAGAACTAAGACAAGTCCTACATGACAGTTAACAGACTACATGAGAACTAAGACAAGTCCTACATGACAGTTAACAGACTACACGAGAACTAAGACAAGTCCTACATGACAGTTAACAGACTACATGAGAACTAAGACAAGTCCTACATGACAGTTAACAGACTACATGAGAACTAAGACAAGTCCTACATGACAGTTAAAAGACTACGTGAGAACTAAGACAAGTCCTACATGACAGTTAACAGACTACATGAGAACTAAGACAAGTCCTACATGACAGTTAACAGACTACACGAGAACTAAGACAAGTCCTATATGACAGTTAACAGACTACGTGAGAACTAAGACAAGTCCTACATGACAGTTAACAGACTACACGAGAACTAAGACAAGTCCTACATGACAGTTAACAGACTACACGAGAACTAAGACAAGTCCTACATGACAGTTAACAGACTACATGAGAACTAAGACAAGTCCTACATGACAGTTAACAGACTACACGAGAACTAAGACAAGTCCTACATGACAGTTAACAGACTACATGAGAACTAAGACAAGTCCTACATGACAGTTAACAGACTACGTGAGAACTAAGACAAGTCCTACATGACAGTTAACAGACTACACGAGAACTAAGACAAGTCCTACATGACAGTTAACAGACTACATGAGAACTAAGACAAGTCCTACATGACAGTTAACAGACTACGTGAGAACTAAGACAAGTCCTACATGACAGTTAACAGACTACATGAGAACTAAGACAAGTCCTACATGACAGTTAACAGACTACGTGAGAACTAAGACAAGTCCTACATGACAGTTAACAGACTACATGAGAACTAAGACAAGTCCTACATGACAGTTAACAGACTACGTGAGAACTAAGACAAGTCCTACATGACAGTTAACAGACTACACGAGAACTAAGACAAGTCCTACATGACAGTTAACAGACTACACGAGAACTAAGACAAGTCCTACATGACAGTTAACAGACTACACGAGAACTAAGACAAGTCCTACATGACAGTTAACAGGCTACGTGAGAACTAAGACAAGTCCTACATGACAGTTAACAGACTACACGAGAACTAAGACAAGTCCTACATGACAGTTAACAGACTACACGAGAACTAAGACAAGTCCTACATGACAGTTAACAGACTACACGAGAACTAAGACAAGTCCTACATGACAGTTAACAGACTACGTGAGAACTAAGACAAGTCCTACATGACAGTTAACAGACTACACGAGAACTAAGACAAGTCCTACATGACAGTTAACAGACTACATGAGAACTAAGACAAGTCCTACATGACAGTTAACAGACTACATGAGAACTAAGACAAGTCCTACATGACAGTTAACAGACTACACGAGAACTAAGACAAGTCCTACATGACAGTTAACAGACTACATGAGAACTAAGACAAGTCCTACATGACAGTTAACAGACTACATGAGAACTAAGACAAGTCCTACATGACAGTTAACAGACTACATGAGAACTAAGACAAGTCCTACATGACAGTTAACAGACTACACGAGAACTAAGACAAGTCCTACATGACAGTTAACAGACTACATGAGAACTAAGACAAGTCCTACATGACAGTTAACAGACTACATGAGAACTAAGACAAGTCCTACATGACAGTTAACAGACTACATGAGAACTAAGACAAGTCCTACATGACAGTTAACAGACTACACGAGAACTAAGACAAGTCCTACATGACAGTTAACAGACTACAGGAGAACTAAGACAAGTCCTACATGACAGTTAACAGACTACATGAGAACTAAGACAAGTCCTACATGACAGTTAACAGACTACATGAGAACTAAGACAAGTCCTACATGACAGTTAACAGACTACGTGAGAACTAAGACAAGTCCTACATGACAGTTAACAGACTACACGAGAAATCGTTATCTTCTTCGAACGCTCCACATCGACCACTTATAACACACTCTGTGTGATTATGTGATCTGAGCCTAATAGCGATTGTACGTTGTGCCAGTTACGCGCCTACAAGTAGGCCAGCACATCCGATTTATGCGATGCTTTTATTTACTAGGGTAGCTTCCCTAGGTCCTACATCAGTCGCCTCTTACGACATGCCTTGTAGGTCACAGTGGTACTATTTTTTCTTCCATTGCGGACCCCGGTACCACACGGATGACATGAGAAATGACAAATGTCATACATGACAGATCACTAAATACATGAGAGATGACAAAAGTCATACATGACAGATCACTAAATACATGAGAAATGACAAAAGTCATACATGACAGATCACTAAATACATGAGAAATGACAAAAGTCATACATGACAGATCACTAAATACATGAGAAATGACAAAAGTCATACATGACAGATCACTAAATACATGAGAAATGACAAAAGTCATACATGACAGATCACTAAATACATGAGAAATGACAAAAGTCATACATGACAGATCACTAAATACATGAGAGATGACAAAAGTCATACATGACAGATCACTAAATACATGAGAGATGACAAAAGTCATACATGACAGATCACTAAATACATGAGAAATGACAAAAGTCATACATGACAGATCACTAAATACATGAGAAATGACAAAAGTCATACATGACAGATCACTAAATACATGAGAGATGACAAAAGTCATACATGACAGATCACTAAATACATGAGAGATGACAAAAGTCATACATGACAGATCACTAAATACATGAGAGATGACAAAAGTCATACATGACAGATCACTAAATACATGAGAGATGACAAATGTCATACATGATAGATCACTAAATACATGAGAGATGACAAATGTCATACATGACAGATCACTAAATACATGAGAGATGACAAAAGTCATACATGACAGATCACTAAATACATGAGAGATGACAAAAGTCATACATGACAGATCACTAAATACATGAGAGATGACAAATGTCATACATGATAGATCACTAAATACATGAGAGATGACAAATGTCATACATGACGAACTAAGCTTGACGGTAACATTGACAAGAGGAACTAACAATGATGATAACAGTGACAATGACTATGGTAATATCAAAATGATATCTGAATTTATTTTACATTAACGTCCAGCTTATATTCTCCTTCAGCGTTCTCTAGTCATGAATATAATTTCTTTCTTTCTCAAGTTAAATTCCGTTCCAATCGTTTTGTTTCATCAGCAGTAAATGTAAGAAAATGCGTTCTCACATCTTGTCTATTGAATTACAAACATTGTTTCCTGAACATTTCCAGTTCAAGCACACCTGGAATGAATCAGGTGTTTTCTGTTAACATTTCAGGTGTTCTGGCCGACTTTATTTCTGTGTTCTCTCATTCATTTTTCGCACCTTCCTTCTGACATACACAACTTGTGCATTGATGTCTTCAAATATCAGTGATCTAACGAGATCTAGACTAGAACACTGATATTTTCAGTTGTTTATAAAGTGTATCGAGAACCGCTGTAGCGTAGTTGTTAGTGAACTGGCTTCGCAAGGCTGGTGGTCTGGGTTCAGCTCCCGCAATGCACTTGGAATTTTCCCGACCCGACGGCTCTCAGGTCGACCCAGCCTCAACTGGGTACCAGACATGCTCTGGGAAAGTAAAGGCGGCCGGCGTGATGCTGACCACATCACCCATCGTGTGCCGACGGTCAATGAAAAATACAGGCCTAACACTGTATTGACCTATATATCACGAGGTATGAAAGGGTTCCTTTACTTTTACTTTTTACTATAAAGTATATCAATGTCTTCAAATATCAGTCATTTAACGAGATCTAGACTAGAACACTGATATTTTATGTTGTTTATAAAGTGTATCCATGTCTTCAAATTATCTATTTGTTATATTGTGTGCTTTGTATACAACTTTTTGTCTTATGTCAGTTTGTATAGAGAATAATGTTATTTAACGCCATTATTAGTTCATTTAGGTACCAGGCATTGCAGACTCAGCAGAGTTTACTACTGCCACTCCAAGGCTCTCTGGGACCCCCTTCCTTTGGGGACGGAGGGGTGCCTTTGCTGTTTCTGATTCTCAGTCAGGTACTTCTGAAAATCCAGAATGGCATGTTGCTCTATGAGATGTCATCTATACATTTTGTTTCACAGTTTACAGAAATTCTACAAAATTGAAGTCTTTCAGCTTGATATTTTCAGTATTACATGTTTAGGACCAGACTTGTCTTTTATCTTCAATGAACTATAGCTTGTAGTGATGAAATTCTCTACCAGGCTCACTTAGTTAGTTTGTTTGTTCCTTTCGTGCCAAACGTGGCACATAGGGCAGAGGTTTTAGATCTCCATGTGATACGGTTCTTTGCTAGCAGTTGGAGATCTTGTATGGTTTTACATCCCAATAGTTTACTTTCTTGTTGGATGGTTCTTCGAAGAGTGGTCTTTTGTCTTCCACGTTTTCTTTTCCCAACTGGTGACCACATAAGGACTTGTCGATTTAGTCTCTTTTCGTCTTATCTAAGAACATGACCTAAATATTTCCAGGTTCGTTTCCTTATAATATTTGATACGGGTTGTTGGTGTGTTCTATATCTCACTGTGTTGTTAGAAACGAAATCACTCCATTTGACTTTTAATAATTTTCGTAGACATTTATTCTCAAAGCTGTCCAGTTTCTTATCAATTTTCTTTGTTGATTTCCAACTTTCACAACCGTAGGTCAGTACAGGAATCACACATGACCTAAATAATTTAACTTTTGTGGATATACTAAGGTCTTGAGATTGCCAGATATTCGTTAATTTAGTGAAGGCACTAGCTGCTATAGCAATACGGGAGTTTATTTCTTTCATCGTGTCTCCGTTGTTTGACACTTTACTACCCAAATATGTAAAATGTTCAACTTTCTCCAGTGTTTGGCCATTTATTACGATGTTGTCTGTCGAGTTTGTGAGGTCCATAATTTTGACCAAGACCAAAATTATGGACCTCACATAATTTTTTTTTTTAAATTATGGAGGCTCACTACTGGGAGAAATATTATGTTCTTGATCAGCTCTAGTTCCCTGACGCTAATTTTTTTTTGGGGGCGCCCCGGACGCGCCATACCAGGTGGACCACGTACAAGGGAACGTGTAAACGTTTATAAACCATCAAGCCCATCAATCCTTCGATCGATGACAATCCTAGTTTTGTACAAGGTAGCCATGTGGCATTTAATGAAGGCTCCCGACCTTCGGCTTCGATCAAGTGGGCGCTAGTTCCGTAACACAGGCTGATAACTTTGTGAACCCATATAATGGGCTACATGACAGATATCAGGCGATACAGATACTGCTTCGAACATCCCAATTACAGGCTATTAGGTTCCAATAACGAGATCAAACAGTAATATATAGTTAACTTTTTATACATTAATGAGATCAATTAATAACATATGGTTAGATATCCATATATTCAAACTTGACATTTGTCATCCTAGAAACATAATGTTTGCTTATTAGTAATTTAACAGACTTTACATCACTTCGAAATAATCGATATGTGCATATGTCTCTCCATCAAACGTCGAAAAGCATCAAACATCAATCAAGTGCTGTAATTGCATGGAAGGTTGACTAATGACTCTCTTACAAGTTGTCTCTCTTGTCCGTATGATACACTATTGCTTGTCTACTTCCTGATTTTCCCTTTCCAATTGTTATATCTGTCTTCCCTGTTGCTTCTATACCTACTACCTTTCAATTGTTATATATGTCTTCCCGTTGCTTCTATGCTTACTATCTTCCATTTAAAAATGGTATTAAATAAAGGAGTCCTGTCTTTTAACGTGACCAAAGTATCGAAAAGTGTACACAGTGATGGTTCAATATAGTTAATGTTTAAACCCAATCATTGTTCTGCCTATCAGGCACTCAATAATATTCTTGATTTCATTTCCTCAAATGACAGAATCAAAGGTCACAACCCCCATAAAGAGAAAATAAATCTGCAGTAAACTGGAAGACAAACATTGAATAAAATTGCGTAAAAGAGTTACTCAAAGATTTCAGCAGAACAGACAAGGTAATTATATTTCTCCTATGTACCGAACAAGCAGATTCAACGACACTTACATTGGCTAGGAAGCAGTTCTTTTTCAGTATCAACAGGTAGAACAGACACCGGAGCATATTTTGCAAGATTGTTCTATCCTGGGTGAGCTGAGAAACAACGTGAGGCCACACCCAGGCAATCTCAAAACTAATCTTTGATGAAACCTTACAGACCTGAAGCTGACAACCCAGTTTGTTGTCCACGTGGAATTAAGCGCATGACCAGAGATGGCCAAAGAAGAACAAGAAAAAGTAATAACATAGATACATATTAACGAACAGTTCCCTTATCCAACAAGAGGTTGTTTAGTCGCTGTAGTATTCTCCACTCTACATACCAATGTATACTTTTATCTCCCAGAACAATGTATCTATTGATCTGAACAATGTATCCACTGATCTGATCTATGTATCTACTAATCTGATCAATGTATCTACTGATACATAACTTCCACATAGAATCATCATGCATATCAGATATTCAAATAAAGCTTTTAATGTGTACACGGTATGTCATATATGTACAATTGTCGCTGTAACAGTGCCAACTATGTTAGTTATCTTAAACGTTATCATCTGAATACCTCGCACTATTAGGTGAGCTTCGCCAGTGACTGCAAGGTATTGCATATTTTTTCGAAATGCAGTGATTTGTAAATTATGCTGCAAAATATTTTTTCACATATTGAAAGATCGTGTTAGCAAAAAATATTTAGATAAAAATAAACTAAACACTTTTTGGGTGAATGACACTTAACCCCTTTTCGTAAAATATAGTTACAGAACACTGCAATAATTTTGATTAGTAAAGAAAAAGTGTACTAGTATTAGAGGCTTCCGGAGAAAAACAAATTACCAAACACATTATTCGAACCACAAACTCTTAATTTTTACGGCACCCATTGCCTAGCCCAACAAAACAGGCGCTTTTACGAACACGGGCTTCTAGCTTCTTAAAAAAGAAGCTTTACTGAGGTGTAACTTTCACAAACGCTCGTCTGTTGAACATAGATTAATCAGGTCAAATTCGATCGAACAGTGTTTGCACAAACACATGTCATAAGCTTTATGTGCTTGTATATTTGAGAGACAGAAAACAGAAGCACATACATACAGACAGATGTTCACATATAATTCATAACAAGGAACACATCATTCATAGAAAGTTTAAAGTGTAGTGTAAGAAGATAATAAGGAGTTTTTTAAGACCACATGGAAAGCAGCGGAACCACTGAATATGATCAATACATAGAATTTATGGGGAGATCTGGTACATCGGTATGGACGGTGATCGCGAGAGAGATAGAGAGACCACATGGGAAGCAGCGGAACAACTGAATATGATCAATAAATAGAAAGTATACATGTATTAGTGGCTTCCGGAAAAAAATAATTTACCGAATCCAAGATTCGAACCAAACACCTTGATATCTTACGACACACATTGCTTAGCCATTGAGTGGCTTAAATTTGTTACTAACGTGTTTGTAAAAGCGGAATGTTTGTTTAGTTACTGATAGTGGATTTTATATTTATTGCTATATTTTATTTCTTCTACTGCGTTCTCACTAGATTAGGATTTCGGATTCTCTAATAAAGGCAGCCGTCTGTCTCAGATTATCAGCCGCGCCATACAGTTTGTCTTCTGCGTTCTCACTAGATTGGGATTTCGGATTCTCTAATAAAGGCAGCCGTCTGTCTCAGATTATCAGCGGCGCCATACAGTTTGTCTTCTGCGTTCTCACTAGATTGGGATTTCGGATTCTCTAATAAAGGCAGCCGTCTGCCTCAGATTATCAGCCGCGCCACACAGTTTGTCTTCTGCGTTCTCACTAGATTGGGATTTCGGATTCTCTAATAAAGGCAGCCGTCTGCCTCAGATTATCAGCCTCGCCATACAGTTTGTCTTGGACGCTGGTGTCAATGGGCCACCTCTTTTCTCAGAGTCTGCACACTGGGGGCGGTTCTGTAGGATATAATTCATATGATTTCTGCTTCCCCGTTTGGCCACCCTCGTGATGGTGGGTCTGACACTCTTATTGCATGGTTAAATCTCCGAGGCAGATTGGAGACCGTAGAATCCGTTATCCCATTCCTCATAGTGAGGGGTCGTTGCAATATGTTATGCGCCTTACGGCCTGGTGCATCAATTTCTGCAAACATTTGTTTCGGATTAGCATTCCCTAGCGGACACGTGCATCCAATTTCAGCCAAATCCCCTTAGTAGCCTCTTACGACAGGTATGGTAGGTAACAGTAGTTCTATTCTTTACACATCAAATTTGGGCCCCTGTAACCACTCGGGCGTACATTGCTATATGAAAAGCTTCAATTTTATTTTTTTACTTCATTTATTTGTAATTTCATGTACGTAACAGTTAGAAAACAAAAAAACCCAAGTTTTAAAATGCTACCAGTAACCTCACCCACATGTACAATACTGTTGCCTATTGAACAATATTAACGCACCTTTCATGGTTGGAAAGAGGCCAGAATGATATTGATTAGATCTGAGTAAATAGAATCAATGTGTACAGCTCTCTGAGAACTGAGACCCATCGTAAAGGCTCAGTGACTCAGGACGTGATGATCCACTCGCTTGAATATTCGAACACGGGTTCATTGTATAGTACAACTCAATGAGGCCAGTAGGCAATCTGGTGGCGGAGAATGAGCATGGTGAACCCTACATTCACTTCTTTATCACTGAGTAGTACAGTAAGTGGTACGGACTAGCCTAATGCATAAGCGTTTGCTTGTCAACTCGGACACAAGAGGGTTGTGAGTTCAATCTCACACTCAACGTTCCACAGGAGAAGAAAGAAATTGGTCCTCCTACCTACTGCATACTAGAGTCTAGAAGAAAAAAAAGTTAATTGTATATCCTTTACAGGACTTTGCGAATAAACTCCCAGCTTTTTTAACGCTGTTTGTGATTTTCTAGGCATTATTACGTTCAGTAGTTTGTCATTGCTTTCTGAACGGGTGGTGCCATCGTCCTTTTGTAAAGATCCACACGAAATAATTTGCAACCAAATTGTCCGCAGCGTGATTAGAACTCAGAACGTCGGGGTTAATAGACCGAGTCACTAACCCCTAAGCCGCAGACGCCACCAGAGTCTAGAAATGTGAAGTTAATGTGACTTCATATCCTATCTATCTATCTATTATGTAATCCTGTTTGCCTTTCAGCATCAGATCGAAAAATGAGACACCTGGAGAAAGCCTTTCTATGCACCCTGTCTTTCTTTCTCTTCTCCAATCCTAATTTTTCTTTCAGCTTCAGAGTGAGAAGAGTTTTCTAGCTGGGGCTTATGTGTGTGCTTCATAAATATTGTCTTTCGTCGCCTCTGTTATCTCTGAGGTTCACCTTTGCGTTCCCGGCCTTTCTGTATTGCATCCACTGTATCGGAGCAACATTGCTCTCTGTGGTGCACTGCCTGTTGGTAATCTGCTTATGTGGCTGAACTATTTAATTTGTTGCTTCTTTATAAAGTGAAGTACTGATGTTGTACCCACTTTTTTCTGGATTCCTTCATTTCTAAGCCGGTCTCTTCTTGTTAATCCCGACATTCTTCGTAGACACTTCATCTCAGTCGAGACTAGTCATCTTCTGCCATTTAATGCCAGTGTCCAGGTTTGGCTCTTTTTAAATATTCCTAGCGTTTACAAGCTACCTTCTTGAAGTTGGGAGTGAAGCTTGACCTAGTGATAAAGAAAGCAAACCTTCACACAAAAGTGTCAGAGACGACATATTAGGTGTCATCACTATACCTGAATTCATAGCCGGCGAAGGGGGAGGAACAAAGTAAACTAAAAAACTACATGTGTTTCAACAGAGCCAAGTGCATGGTAATAAGTGCAATAGACAATTTGAATGTGCATTTAAACAATATATCTTTCCTGTGACCCCACTGCCTTCCATAAGCATGCCATTTTACGCGTGGTGAGTTTTCTGTGGTGTGTTGCTGTCAGAGACCAAGTTTTACACTGGTAACAAAATGTTGGTAGAAAAATATTTTTATCTTCTGTCTTTTCACTTCCATCTTGGTCTTTGGGTGTTGTAGTAATGGTACCAGCTGGTAGGTCACTGCATTTGCTTTTTGCATCTTGTTGCTATTTCTCTATCGAGTTTTCCAATCGAAAAATGCGATTGCAGCAATATTACCAAACTAAAATACTTTGAGTAAAATAATATAAACCATGATGGTAAACGAATATCAAAGCAGGCATTGAAGTGGGATGCAAAGGGTTCAAGAAAGAGAGGACGACCTAAGGAGACCCTGAAACGAACTTTGCTGAGAGAGGCAGGAAATATTGGGCTCAGTTCCATGGAGGAGATTGAGCGAGTTGCCTAGGATAGAGCGGTATTGAGAAATTATTGCAAACCCTATGTAACATATAACGTACGAGATGAATTATTATTATTATAATGGTAGTAGTTTAAAACATAGTATGATATCTCTTCTGTTATTGCATAGCAATACTTAACATGTTATATAAACTTAATCTGTCTACAAAGGTTGGTATTCGCATAATATGTTTGCATCCCTTCTAAAACAAGATCACCATGTTTGCATCCCTTCAAAACAAGATCACCATGTTTGTCCCTTTTATACAAATAACATGTTTAATTGGGTCTTCTTTTAACAAACATGCATTTCTATAAAACTTAATCATCCCTTCAAACGAAGGAACCATGTTTGCATTTTCTTCAACTAGTCACAAACTTAATGATACCATGGTTTGGTGAAATACGTGAACTTCTTAATTCCTTTTTACACCATTTACTATCTTCTTCAAAGTGATATGTTTGTATTCTTAACGTAGTACTTAATGTGTGTTTGTTTTAAGGAAACTCTGAACTATATTCATTTTCGTGAAGTGCTTTTTGTTTGCCTTTGACTGACTTCGTGCTGCGTGCCGTGCTCTTTTCGTGCGTGGTTCTTTCTCTTGATTTGTACTCATTATACTTTTTCTGTGTGGCTCTCTGTGGTAGGCGATACGAGTGCATTCTTGCCAGGAGTCCAAATCATGTTTTTTTATGAATTGCATGGCTGATTTGACATCCAGTCTTCTTCTGATTTCTTCATTTCTAGTCTCATCTTCTAAGACACCTCATCTCTATCGTTATGATTTTCCACTCATAAGCTGCTGTTATTGGCCATGTTTGACACTGGAAACAGTGTTGGCCAGAAAATCGTTCTTATGAGATTTGCTTTAGATTTTAGCGGTATCTCTTTATGTGACAAGAGTGGTGTTAACTGTCCCAGTACCTGGTTAGCTTTTGTGCAACAATTTCTGATTTCGCTATCGATACTTCCATCTGTTGTGAAAATTACTCCTAAGTATTTGGCATCAATTATTTGTTTTATTTCGTACGTAAACAGTTACGTTAAAAACTTGCCGCGTAAATACGAAATCCGTAAACTTGCCGCGTAAATACGAAATCCGTAAACTTGCCGCGTAAATACGAAATCCGTGTGAAACGTTTCTGCCCTAGCACAAATAGACACTTGGGACCTGGTATTTAAGATGTTCTAGCCACGATGTTCTAGACTGATTAAAGTCACTGATGAATGTCACCTATCTACTTATCCTAGTTAACAAATCATATTCATTTAACCCTTTCTTACTTATGAGCCGATATAGTGTCACGCAGTAATTTTTTAAGATGACGCAAAGCTAGTATACCGGCTGATTCAATATAAAAATAAAAATCATGGCATATCCTGTACAGGACGTAGAAATCAACAACAGTAAACGAGTCGTCGATTTCCTACGCACCACTTATACGTTCAGTAGTTTGCCATTGCTTTCTGAACGTTGATGTCTACTTTTACCGTTCGTAAAATCAAGAATAGTTTGCCAAACTTGTCCGCCGTTGAATTAGGTACGCGTGGTTGTGATCAACTCACTACTGTTTAAACAGATTTCACTATGTTGAACTCATGTTTAAGTCAGATTTTCCTATGATTGAACCATATGTTTGTTAGATTTTCACTATGATTGAACCATATGTTGTTACAGATTTTCACTTGATTGAATATTACTTATTACAATTTCACTGATTAAACTCACTACTGTTTAAGTTACAGATTTTCACTATGATTGAACTCATTATTGTTTAAGTTACAGATTTTCACTATGATTGAACTCATTATTTTCAGATTTTCACTATGATTGAACTCACTACTGTTTAAGTTACAGATTTTCACTATGATTGAACTCATTACTGTTTAAGTTACAGATTTTCACTATGATTGAACTCATTACTGTTTAAGTTACAGATTTTCACTATGATTGAACTCACTACTGTTTAAGTTACAGATTTTCACTATGATTGAACTCATTACTGTTTAAGTTACAGATTTTCACTGATTCAGATCTAATGAACTCATTATATATTAAGTTACAGATTTCATAGATTCAACCTCACTGACACATCACTTAACAGCTTGTGACATTGCACCCACCGATACTTTCTGTTAAGCAATCCTTTGGGATTTAAAAAAAAAGAGCTTGGACAACTTCCACGTTCAAATATGTTGCCAGGACAAGGAAAACAAGAAATCGAACAAATACATAGAGCTCAAGCATGTTCTCCTTTGGGAAATGCAAGGAAATAAACACAGAGACAATAGTACTGAGATTATGTTGAATGGCTCAGACACATGTCTGAAGCAGTTTGTGATATCATCATTATTTTCTTCTTTGTATTGTTCTTATCATTATCGTCATATTGCTTTGTGAGCGTCTGTAGCACAAGCGGTAGTGAGCTCGATCTCAAACCCAAGCGTACCTGGTTCAAACCACACGGTGGGCAAGTTTGAAAGCAAATACTTTTCCGTGGGATTTTTTAAAAAAAAGGTAAAAATAGACCTCACTGTTCAGAAAGCAATGGCAAACTACTGAACGTATAAGTGATGCCTAGAAAATCAACGACTCGTTTACTTTGGTTGATGGCTACGTCCTGTAAAGGATATGCCAGGATTTTCCTTCACATGGCTTTGCTTTTTTTATATTTATAGAAGTAACTTGACGTGGTTTGAAATCAATTATTTATGATTTTCATTCTGGCTTTGCTTATATTTATAGAAGTAACTTGACGTGGTTTGAAATCAAATTATTTATGATTTTCATTCATGCTTTCCTTTTATTTATAGAAGTAACTGCGTGGTTTGAATCAAATTATTTATGATTTTCATTCACTGTTTGCCTTTTATTTTAGAAGTAACTTGACGTGGTTTGAAATCAAATTATTTGATTATCATTCATGGCTTTGCCTTTTATATTTATAGAGTAACTGCGTGGTTTGAAATCAAATTATTTATGATTTTCATTCATACTTTGCCTTTTATATTTAAAAGTAACTTGACGTGGTTTGAAATCAAATTATTATGATTTTCATTCACATGGCTTGCCTTTTATATTTATAGAAGTAACTTGACGTGGTTTGAAATCAAATTATTTATGATTTTCATTCAATGGACTTGCCTTTAATATTTATAGAATAACTTGACGTGGTTTGAAATCAAATTATTTATGATTTTCATTCACTGCTTTGCCTTTTATATTTATAAAGTAACTTGCGTGGTTTGAAATCAAATTTTATGATTTTCTTCATGGCTTTGCCTTTTATATTTATAGAAGTAACTGACGTGGTTTGAAATCAATTATTTATGATTTTCATTCACATGGTGCACTTTATATTTATAGAAGTAACTTTACGTGGTTTAATCAAATTATTTATGATTTTCATTCACATGGCTTTTAGCCTTTTATATTTATGAAGTAACTTGCTGGTTTGAAATCAAATGTATTATGATTTTCATTCACTGGCTTGCCTTTATATTTATAGAGTACTTGACGTGGTTTGAAATCAAATTATTTAGATTTTCATTCAAGGGTTTCCTTTTATATTTATAGAGTAACTTGACGTGGTTTGAAATCAAATTAGTATGATTTTCATTCATGGCTTTGCCTTTTATATTTATAGAGTAACTGACGTGGTTTGAAATCAAATTTTTATGATTTTCATTACATGGCTTTGCCTTTTATATTTATAGAAGTAACTTGACGTGGTTTGAAATCAAATTATTTATGATTTTCATTCACATGGCTTTGCCTTTTTTATATTTATAGAAGTAACTTGACGTGGTTTGTATATTTATAGAAGTAACTTGACGTGGTTTGAAATCAAATTATTTATGATTTTTTTCTGTCATGTTCTTCTTCCTCTTCGAACGCTCCGTGTCGACCAACTGTTAACCACTGTTTGATTTGTATGTGATCTGAGCCTAAGAGAGATTGTATGAAGAAGAATGGATCCCAACAGATGGAAGCATGATGAACTATCTCAACGTTATCATTACTCTTGGAAGAGAATGTAGAGATTGGGGCAACATGAAGGCTGATCTCGCAGTTAAGCAGCTGATAGAAGATAATGCAAGGGCTGATGATGTTGTTGTATATACCGATGGGTCGGTTCAACGTGGTGAGAAATCCGGCTGGGGTTTCTTGGTTAATGCGCATGGTAGGGTTGTTGCAGAGCGAAGTGGGGCATACAGGACAACTACTTCTAGTATGAGGATGGAGGTTGAGGCCGTTACTGCTGCCCTCCATTGGATTTATGGGACTTCATTTACTGGGGCAGTTGTTGTATCTGACTCTCAGTCGATGCTTCACAAGATCCAGAAGGGCAGGTTTCGGTATGAGTGGATGTCGTCTATAGAAGTTTCTAACCTCCAGCGGCTTACGTAGATATACTGTCCTGGGTATGCGGGTGTTTACGGTAATGAGAGAACGGACAGGATTGTATCAACAGCATCGATTGTTGGGGAGTTGAAGATGGATAAGGGGATATTCTTCGGTCTCTTCGAGACTCTCTGTTGGATGAGGACACTAAAATCGATGTTGAATCGATCAAGCGATTTAAGCAGTTTGGAATTACCCTTTGTTCAAGTCGAACTGGATGCCTGAGAGGCAGAGTGAGAGATGTGTTTAATCAGCGAGCCACAGGAACCATCAGTATGCATACTCTTCGATATATGTTGGGGAGACTGAGCACCTATGGGTTTGCCCGGAGTGCAATGACGTCAGTTTAGTAACCAATAACCAATAACCAATCACTTCATCGCCTGGCCATCAGGGTATTTTTACAGAGGTACTCAGTTCACTTCATCGTGGGGCCATCAGGATATTTTTACAGAGGTACTCAGTTTACTTCATCGTGGGGCCATCAGGGTATTTTTACAGAGATACCTGATCTCAAAAGATTCAAGACAGAAAGGACGCCCTATAGAAAACATGAAACGAACTTCACTGAAAAAGGCGAGAAATATCGGACTGAATTCCATAGAAGAGATCGAACATATTGTCCGTGATAGAGCGGTATGGATAAGCAGATTTTTATAACATGTACCGGTACAGAGATATATAAAAATAATATAATAATGTGTTTGTTATGTTTACTTTCCATGACACAAGCTCAATACTTGTGTACTTCAACATTACAATGATTTCATTTGCGTTTACTATCAGTCTCTTTCATTTTTATGTAATTACCTAGACTGTAGCCAGATGTATATGTGTAATAAATATTATGTATTTATGTATGTGTATATTATATTTAGCTTAGGATAAACATAGTGTAAGCGGTTACCATCAAGTACACAGTGTGTAGTTTGATATAGCAGAAATGAATTATTAACGTACATTTTTCTAGAGACTCTAGGATTATTGCTGGAGCTACGGAGTTCGTGCTTGTGCAATACTCTAGGCAGACATGGTGCCATTTCTGCTAACAGGGTCCGAGTTATATGGGAAATCTTGTTTAATAAAGTCACTCCTTAATCTCAGGTCTGCTAAACATATCAGAAATACACGAAAAACATTAACCATGGATAACTCTGTTTATCTTCATCATAACATGACAGTTTAATCACTACTCTCCCTTGCAGGTGTGATCTTTCATTTTCTTGAGAATAACTAGTGGTTTGTGTTTAAAATTTTTCCCCTTAAACAAAATGACAGTTATGTATAAGAGGTAAGGAAGCCCTTTTTATCACCATTATCAAATAGCTTGTCCTGAGCAGAACTTTGCCACCCCAACAGTCCTCTGGAATTTCTCTCTCTCATAGGCCAGATGCCCTGCCTCTGCAGCCGTCATGTTCAAACCATCAGTTACATCCTGAATCCATCGTCTCCGTGGTCTTCCTCTTCTTCTCTTTGTCGGTATGCCTCCTTCCATGGTGGTCTTCTCCATCCCTTTTATACCACGTGGTATATAGGATACTAGGTGTTAGGCCCGTATTTTTCATTGATCGTCGGCACACAGTTTTACTTCCCAGTGCTTTCCCCGGTACCTAATTGAGGCTGGGTCGACCTGAGAGCCATTACGTTCTGACAAAATCCACGCACATTGTGGAACTGAACCCGGACATCTTGTCTAAGAAACGCGTTTACTAACAACTACGCTTATGAGGCTTTCAGTTATGCAGAGGCATATAGAAACTCTATATATATATATATATATATAATGTCTTTATTTTCAAAGTACCGTAAAACCTCCCGTATAATGTACACGTGGATAAAACGCAGACTTTATTAAGCATTAAATGTAATGATGAAATGGAGATTTGTATATTACACGCATATTGTTTGTAAATTTAATTTTATGAAATATTTGATTTTTTTTTAAATGTTAATTATAGTGACAAACACAAAAAGTACATAATGCATACAATAATATGCGATATTAGTTCTTCATCATTATCATCAAATAGCTTGTCCTGGGCAGAACGTTACCACCCTAACAATCCTTCAGAATTTATCTCTATCTCTATCTCTCTCTCTCTCTCACTCTCTCTTGGTTGTTCAAGGCTCGATGTCCCGGTTCTGCAGCCGTCATGATTAAATCATCATTCACATTCTGAGTCCATCTTCTCCGTGGTCTTTACCTTCCCCTCTTTTCCGGTATGCCTCCTTCCACGACGCTCTTCTACAACCCTTCATGTCTTTTTATATGTTCAAAATACTTCAATTCTCTCATTCTTATTTGTAGCATCAGCCTGGTTTCTGTGATATTGAGTAAAAAAATAGTTCTTCCACAAAATGAAAAAAAGAACATGTCGTTTCGTAAAACGAACTACTCATCTGTAAGACATTATAAATGCTGCTGTGCGTGCACGAGATGTTAAAACATATTAATTATCCCATTGAAAAACATGATCTCTTCTTCTTCTTCTTCTTCTTTGAACGCTCCATATCGACCACATGTTAAACCACTCTTTGTGAATTGTATATGATCTGAGCATAAAAATGATTGTACGTTGTGCCACTTATGCGCCTACAAGTAGGCCAGCGCATCAGATTTCTGCGATGCTTTTCATTTACTAAGATTGCTTGCCTATGGCCCTACCTCTTCGCCTCGTTCCTTCTATCTCAGTCACCTTGTAGGTGTCAGTCTTACTATTCTTTGCTCCCCTAGCAAGCCCCGGCAACACACGGGCGAGATGTGATCAGATTACTATCTTTTCTAAGTTTTCTTTCATATATATATATATATGTATAAATAATGCTATAGTTTTCTTACTTTTTAAGAAAATTTTATAAAATCTATTAGATAAATGAATATACTTTGGCACAATAAACAAAATGTGAGAGGATAGGCTAAGAACCAGGGATAAACCAGAAAACGTTAATGCAAACATTAAACCAATACAGCAACTAAAATTATAGCGCGGTCCGCGGTATATGGAGAAAATAGGACAATCAAAGCGGCGCATGCTGCTGTATTTGGTAACTAAGATATTAGGTTCCAGTTCTTTAAGTCAGATCTCAATGAATCAAAACATCGATGCTTTGTTATCTTTTATTCACTACTTCCTCCAGTAGTTTTATTTCTAAGTTTTAAAAATATGATAGTGACCTACGATTATTTCCGAGATCTACGAGTCTTTTTTTTTCTCACTATGCACTTTTAGCGCCTCTGATTTTTTTCATAATCGAATATTGTACTTGCTAATAGAAAAATGTCGATTTTTACTGCCCTGCCCGACTGACGTTATAATCTGTATACTTTTCTACCAACAGTTTCTTTCTGAAATATATTTTGTAAAATTATGTTGTGCTCAAAAAGTAATAAAATGACAAATTTGACAACAAAGGTTAACATAAAACAAGATTTAAGACCATGAGCTTAAAATGTGTTTTACAACGATATCACGCACAAAAGGAAAAAACATGGTGCATTCAAATACGCGCCATTTTCAGTGTCAAATCGTGATATAGATTTGACATTTTATTATTGTAAGTTACTTTTGATATTGAGGAGTATCTGGTTGAATGGGTTAGAGCGCGGCTTCTATGCAGGAGACCCGTGTTCAATCCACGGTAAAGCTAATGATTGTTTTTTGTTGTGAGCGTAAATGAAAAATCCTAACCTGAACAGCATCACGGCGACTGCACCAGCCATGTGATCCTTAAATTCTTCAGTTTCTCGTCCAACCTGTCCTACACTGTCCTAAAAAAAGTGGTACTACATTCAGTAACGACTTTTGATATTGTGAATGATGTATTGTTAGTACTCACGTTTAATACAAAGCCAAACTTTAACCCTTTCACTGTGTAGTTTATTTTTACCGTAAGACGCACTTATATTTCAATGAAGACTGAATATAGCCGGTAAACGACGTGAGTTGCAAGACAAGATCATTATGGAGGGAATTGCGCCTGGAAGAAGAATGAGAGGAAGACCTCGAAGATGATGGATGCAAGATGTCATTGACGATATGAGAATGAGTGCTGCTAACGTCGGCCAACTTGCACAGAACAGAGTTTTTCAGGAATGCTGTCATGGGAGCCAAGTTCCGGAAGGGACACGCTACTTGATGATGATGACTGACTGACTTTTGTCACCTTAAAATTACACCAAGCCACTATATCGGCGCATAGGAGCGAAGGGGTTAATAGACAATAATAAGGTGTTTTTTTATTATGTTCGTTCTAAACGTAGATTTTATAGTTATTGGTTTTTGTTTTCTCCGATCCAGAACCACTTGAGCTTTCAGCTCTTCGGCTCGGTGCCATGGACATTGTAACCTTTCGGTTCGGTTCCACGAACACCGTAAATCTGGAGAACACAAATTGCCATCTCCGGAACATGAGACTCCATACACAAGCTCAAAGTGTAAGTCAAAGGGCCTGCATAAGATTACCAGTTCCCCTGCCGATGGGAGATTAGTAAAGCATGAAAGGATGAAAGGTGCATCCAGTGACGATAACGTGTGCCCACATAGGGCGAAACTCGAAGTCCTGAGGATGGGGCAAACATTGCCAGCTGTGGGACAAGAATAAATAAGTCAGATGTAACAAATAAAGTCTACCTCGTGTCAGGTACGAGGAAGATTGCAGCTGAATATGTAAAGGTGGCCTGGCGCAGATACATTTAATGGGTAAGATTGGCCGAGCGCAAAACATAAAGTTGCGTTTTTGTGCATAACGAAACTACCCTCCCTGGGAAAACCGCGCAAGGTACTGTTGCGATAACAACTAACATCCCCGGAAGAACTGTGGCGGGTGATGCCTAACGGAACTGCCAGCATTGGGGCAACCGGGCAAGGTACGGTTGCAGTCACAACTAACATCCCCGGAAGAACTGGGGTGGGTGATGGTGGCGAGCGCCAAATCTCAGTTGCGTTGCTAGCGCCAATTGAAACGGCCCTATATATTAGTTGTGCTTGACCCCAGTCCGATGTTTCCCGAGGATAGGGAAAATGCGAAGTAGAAACTGCAAATTGCCAAGTACCGACACGTGCCTCGTAAAGGCTGAGAATGTTTCTACTCTAGAACAAACTCAAAGTGGACAGTAAAGTAAGGTCGACAATGTAAAGATCTGACAGGATGTCTGGATCCGAACATTGGCGAAGGCCGATACTTTACATGATGTTTTATACGAGTAAGACGCCGTCCGAGGACAAGCTTAAAAGCTCCGTTAAATGTTCCTAATCCGGAACGATCTCCCAGTCAGAAAGGGCATAACAGTGTAACTCTCTGTTTTGGCGTAGATCACAAAGCCCAAATATACGGCAAAGCTGATCGAAAAGGCGAAGATCCGGGCCGAAATAGTCGGCAGAAAGATCGTACCCTAGGGAAAGCTCACTCTAGTAAATCAAAAGCTGGCTGAAACCGGGTGGGTGGACCTAGTCACCATGGGCGCATAATCGACCCAACGTAGATCAAGCGTTCTTGTCAAAGGACCAATTACATATCACAAAAAGAATGATAATATTGGCCGTGAAGAACGATCGAGAGAGAGAGAGAGAGAGAGAGAGAGAGAGAGAGAGAGAATATCTCAGAAGTACTCTAATAGTGGCGTCACTAGGGATGTGCGGGAAATATGGTCTGTTCCCTATCCAACCACCAAACTTGGTTACACTGAACTGTGTATCTATAGAATTTATGTATAGACAAGAGCAAGTTTCAAGAAGGCGATGCTATGGAAGTAAGCAAAATAAGATTGACTCAGTCTGCAAGAAGTAAATAGAAAGACAGTTTCTGAGTGCATTGATCGCTTTAACGTTTAACTCCATATCATATCAAGAGCCATCAAGGAAGTAACAGACCACGAAAGAGGATGTTCATGCTAAAAGTCTCATATCTGTAACACATGAGAGTTAAATGTGCCCATTACAAAATCTATCACTAACTATGATGAAGTAAGTGAGAGTGCACTTTAACTAGATATACAACTTCTAAGAAATCATTTGAAAGCAGCTGATATTCATGTAGAAATAAAACGGATTAAACAATATTACAGGTACTATTATTTTCAGCTCGATTTTGTAAATTATTTTCCAAATTTCTTATTAAATCTAAACTTATTTAAGACGATCTGTGTTTGATTGATTGATTGATTGATTGATTGATTGATTTATTGATTGATTGATTTGATAGAACCATCATCATTGCACTTCTGTGTGCAACCATGTGTGCTCCGATCTCTTTCTTACATAGGAAGATATCAGATGCAGTGCACGAACTACGTAGCACCGGCGAGGGTTCCCGATGTAATCTTGAAGATGGTGAAGATATTTTTGTAGAAATTTTATTTTTAATCTTCAATTGGATTTTCACGGGCAACGGCTTTCCAGCCTGCTCTTCTCGATTTTGAATTGTCAATGGTTCTTTTACGTGCTCAAATTGAATACGGGACCTACATTTTATCGTCTTCGATATGACTAGGAACTCGAGCTCACCTGCACTGAGATCAGGGATCTCTGGAATAATACCCAGATTGCTCCACGAATGAGTGAACCTGATACCTCAGGCACGAGAGCATCTAACATCTACGTCACAGAGGCACCATAGAGAGTATTCTTGTGTACGAGAAACTGCTCAAATTTATAAAGAACTATTTAATATTTACTAATGGGCAGGGAATATTTATGTGGCGTGGAGGTATTATGCTCGCCTCTTGCTCTATATATATTGGTTTCGTTCCTCGAGTGAGGGGATTGAGATATTTTTCCGAGATCATTGATAGACATCGAGATCATTGATAGACATCGAGATCATTGATAGACATCGAGATCATTGATAGACATCGAGATCATTGATAGACATCGAGATCATTGATAGACATCGAGATCATTGATAGACATCGAGATCATTGATAGACATCGAGATCATTGATAGACATCGAGATCATTGATAGACATCGAGATCATTGATAGACATCGAGATCATTGATAGACATCGAGATCATTGATAGACATCGAGATCATTGATAGACATCGAGATCATTGATAGACATCGAGATCATTGATAGACATCGAGATCATTGATAGACATCGAGATCATTGATAGACATCGAGATCATTGATAGACATCGAGATCATTGATAGACATCGAGATCATTGATAGACATCGAGATCATTGATAGACATCGAGATCATTGATAGACATCGAGATCATTGATAGACATCGAGATCATTGATAGACATCGAGATCATTGATAGACATCGAGATCATTGATAGACATCGAGATCATTGATAGACATCGAGATCATTGATAGACATCGAGATCATTGATAGACATCGAGATCATTGATAGACATCGAGATCATTGATAGACATCGAGATCATTGATAGACATCGAGATCATTGATAGACATCGAGATCATTGATAGACATCGAGATCATTGATAGACATCGAGATCATTGATAGATCATTGATAAGGGACATCGAATTTCTAATTCAATCAGAGAAGGACGATAAAACGTACAGAACATATAATGGTGCCTCTATCTTTTAAGAACCTCGACCAGTCAGCATATTCTTTGGTGTACAACAGGGGCGGTTCGTCATTAAAGGACAGTGGGGCCCGGCCCCACCAATAATCGTAAGGGAGAATAACTTCCCGGAATATAAAAATAATAGTAAATACTCCAAAAACCATGATTTTTCGAAAATGTGTGTCTGGCCCCACCAAGAAAAATGACCACGAGCCGCCACTGGTGTATAATAGTATAAGACTTGTGCTAGTAGCATGCGGTAGACTAAGAGGAAAAATACAAGACAACCTAAAAGAAATACTACGACAACACGGGATTACAACAACCTTTGTAACACACTTGAACAGCAGACACCGTAATCTTCTTAGGTTGATTCTTGTCATAAGTGGCTAAACTAGACAATATGTATTATAATAATAATAATAATAATCCTCTCGTACCGTTATACGTTACATAGGGCCTGCAAGTAATTTCTCCATACCGCTCTATCCTGAGCAACTCGCTAAATCTCCTCCATGGAACTGAGACCGATATTTCCTGCCTCTCTCAGCAAAGTTCGCTTCAGGGTCTCCTTAGGTCGACCTATGTATTATCCTTAAGGGATAAACTATTTGGAACATGTGGAGGTTTGCGGTAACGAATGAGTTAATAGCTTCCTATACGCCTACAATAAGAACTACTATAATATATACAATGAGTGGGATGAGTACACATTTCGTAGTCATGCATTAATCACCTGTTATACGAGACAACATCGATCGGGAAACGCCAGGAGACGGAGGTTGCAGTATTTTTTTAATTAAACCTGGTTTGCTTTGATATGACATATAAAAGTGGTATAATTAGTGAGCTAAAGTAATTATCTCCACATGTGGTATTTGTTGTGTGGTGAAACGGTTTGTGTAGACTTAATGATCTCCCTGAGTGCAGTGAAATTGGATCTGTCAACCATTAAACGATATGTCCGATGTCACTGCAACGATGACCTTTTCTCTGCAGATTACCTCTCTGCAC
This sequence comes from Arion vulgaris, assembly GCA_020796225.1. Classification (NCBI taxonomy): domain Eukaryota; kingdom Metazoa; phylum Mollusca; class Gastropoda; order Stylommatophora; family Arionidae; genus Arion; species Arion vulgaris. Next base: position 78,012,157 of record CM036756.1, read on the forward strand.
ACGCGTAAGATCAATACAGCATCCTGGTCGTATTACTAGAAACTAAAGACAACTAAATTAAATTCTGAACAGGAAACAATGGAATAGGATGAAAATCGTGGCATATCCCAAAGGACGTAGCCATCAACCACAGTAAACAAGTCGTTGATTTTCTAGGCACCACTTATACGTTCAGTAGTTTGCCATTGCTTTCTGAACGGGTGGCGCCATCGTCCTTTGTTAAAATCAACGGAAACAATTTGCAAGCAAACTGTCCGCAGCGTGATTCGAACTCAGAACGTCGGGGTTAATAGACCGAGTCACTAACCCCTAGGCCACAGACGCCACTGGAATAGGATAGACAGTAGAATATCTCATTCATAGACCAGGAGAAGTTCTTGGACAGGGTGAACCGTAATAAACTCTAGCCAGTACTGGAAAAGTACTTTATTGGTGTACAATTATTAACCACTGTGGCTAAGTGGTCACGCTCTGATCGTGCATTCCGACGGTCCTGGGTTCTAATCCGGACCACGTCGTTCTATTCTCGGTGCATTTTTCCAGATACCCCCAGGATTGTTGCCTGAGCTACGGAGTTCTTGCTTTGTGCAATAGACACGGCAGGTGGCGTACCATTCCTGCAGAGAAGGACCGAGCCATACGGTGTAAATCCCAGTGCAATGAAGTTAATACTACGGCTTGGACATTTTATTAGTCAATGTGAGAGCTCGGTATAAAAAAAATCATAGAATTGTAAGAACAACAGAACACGCTCTGTGCCGTATAAGAATTAGATTTATTCACTTCAATTGTATCATTTGCTTGATAAAGATCTTTTGGTCGAAACACTGTTGTGTGTTGCTATCATTTTATGTATTTTGTAAAACTACAGTACTTTGTTTTTACATGTTTCGCCATTGCTACATAGTTTTACTGTAGTCTTCCCTTATATCAAGAACGACAAATGTACTCATAAAACATGTGAGATAACATCAGAGGACTTATCATGGGCTATGTTGTGTTATACCAATACAATGAAATACTGCAGTAAAGCTATGTACTAATAGTGAAACCTGTAAAAAGAAAGTAGTGTACTGTTACAGCATATCAGATACAGCACAATATACAGCAATGTATCGACCAAAATAAGCTTTATCAAACATAGGATACAGAACAATCGTTCATTGTTCATTTGATGATCATCTTCATCGCATCACGGAAATGTTCATAATCGCTCCGATCTCCCCTTAATCATGTATTTCACTGTGTTTAGAATAGCGTTTCCAAAAGTGGGCGGTACCGCCCCCAGTGGGCGCTGAAGCGTTCTAGGGAGCGATAGTGGGTTCAAAAGCATTTGGGGATTTTTTTCGTGATTTTGCGATTGAATAATCATTAAAAATTTCAATTCTGCATTTTAATTCATCTTATGCCCATCTTACACGATTCATTTTTTCAACAATTTTCTATTTCATGTATATAATCATTTGAAAATTGACCATGTATGACAGAAATATATATCAGTTTTCTATGTCAAAGTGAAAATAGAGCATGTATATATATATATGGGGTGGGGTGGCGTTGGCAAACTGTTATAATGTGGAGGGGGGACGTTACAAAGTTTATATCGTGAAAAGTGGACGGTGGGCCGAAAAAGTTTGGGAATCTATGGTTTAGACTAACAACTCCAGTTATGTGGTGGCTGATGTCTCTACTGGAGTTTTTCTCATTGTTTTGCCGTTTTCCTGCAGCTATCGGTATGTATAACTTGCGCAACCGAGATAGGGAATTATCTTTATCTTCTTAGTTGAAATTTTCAAAAGCATATGTTTTCTCCAAGAGTCTACGACATAGAGCATTCATGATATCACTCTTGTCAATAGAATGCTCATTCTGGATCACAACATTGCTTGTCAGTGCAAACATAAACAAAGAATAAACGAAATGGAAACGATGGTATTATACATAACATCGCAGACACAGGGAAACGATAAATTATTAACACTAAATTGTAACAAGATTTCTCTTCTTCTTCTGCGTTCTCACTAGATTGGGATTTCAGATTCTCTAATAAAGGCAGCCGTCTGCCTCAGATTATCAGCCACGCCATACAGTTTGTCTTGGACGCTAGTGTAAGTGGGCGACCTCTTTCTTCTCAAGTCTGCACACTGGGGGCAGTTCTGTAGGATATAATTCCTATGATTTCTGCTTCCCGTTTGTGCCGACCTCTTCCAGCAGTATGTTTTGGCCACCCTCGTGATGGTGAGTCTGACATTCTTACTACGTGGCTAAATCTCCGAGACAGATTGGTGACCGCAGAATCCGTTATCCCGTTCCACATTGTGAGGGGTCGTTGCACCATGTTACGCGCCTTACGACCTGTTGCATCCATTTTCTGCAAGCATTTTTTTCGGCTTAGCATTCCCTAGCGGACACATACATCCGATTTCAGCCAAACCTCCTTAGTCGCCTCTTACGACATGCGTGGCAGGTAACAGTGGTTCTATTCTTTACACCCTAAATTTGGGTCCCAGTAACCACTCGGGCGGTAATAAGATTTCAATAAATATCGTATCAAGTACCGGTTTAGAAATGAAGACATTTTGGAAAAAAGTGGTTACAACATTAATACCGAACTTCATCATGAAACATCATCATCATCATCAAATAGCTTGTCCTGAGCGGAACTTTGCCACCCCAACAGTAACAAACTCGTCATTAACCCTTTCGCTGGTACATACTTTCCGAAGGCCGAGTTAAAATAGCTACTTTTTGTTTCTAGATCACAAACGTGAATGTACGTCTATAGCAGTGATACTAGCAGTGTATAACGTGTTAACACGTCTTTAACCCCAGGGGAGAGATAACATCAGACGTGTTAATGCGTCTTTAGAAGTGAAGGGGAAAACGTATATATACGTCCTTAGCAGCTAAAGTGTAGAACAAACTAAATAGTTCGGCCACATAAGCAGACTACCAAGAGACCTCAAAAAACAATGTTAGCATACAGTGGATACAAAGCAAAAGTCCGTCCACGCAAAAGTTGGACAACAGAAACAACAGAGGCAGTGGAAAAAAAATGATTTATTAAGAGCACACAAAAGCCCATTCTATAAATCTCTTCTTATCCCGACACTGAAGCAAAACATGATTAGAGAAAAGAAAATAGACATAAGAGACAGTTCCAGAAATCTCTTCTTATCTGTGACACTGAGAAAACCCAGGATTTATGAGAAAGAAAAACAAAGAATATTGGCATCTGTATGTGAGATTGTGAATGTTCTTCTGTAAATATCACCGCAATAGATGTCATTGTTTTAGCATGTTTACTAACTGTCAGTCTGTTGTTTCCAGCTAAGTGCTAGAGTTCCTTGTGTTACAGTAAAAACTAAGAATTGTGTCTAACTATTGGCAAAGAATTGTTGTTGTATGCTGTGCCATCAATTATATTCTGGAATGCTGGTTAGTGGAATGCTGGAAGCTTTACCTGGCTTGCTACATACTACGCGTTTGATACCCCATGTTAGTAGACGGGGAGGGAAGTTGATTAAGAAATAATAAGTAAATGTAAATGTTATTGAAAATGAAAATCGTGGCATATCCTTTACAGGACTTAGCCATCAACAACAGTAAACGAATCGTCGATTTTCTAGGCACCACTTATACGCTCAGTAGCTTGCCATTGCTTACTGAAAGGTAGGGTCTATTTTTACTGTTCGTAAAAATTCAAGTGAACTAATTTGCTTATAAACTTGCCGCCGTGGGTTTGAACCAGGTACGCTTGGGTTGGGATCGAGTTCACTACCGCTTAGCCACAGACGCAGCTTAAGCGGTGCGATAGTGAACTCGATCACAATCCACATTTTCTGACTTGAGTACAATTTATAATGAAACAAGTATATGTCGTAGTTATTGCTAATTTTTGCATTTAACAGGGAACATGGATTCAAGATGTAACTAATGATTTGAACGTGACGGATGCAGAGGCGGGGCATCTGGTCAATAAAAAAGAGAAATTCCGAAGGACTTTAGAGTAGAAAAGTTCTGCTCAGATCAAACTATTTGATGATGTTGAACAAAGCATATTACGTTGTTATGTTTATAACTCTTGTCTGGAACTGAGGAATGCAGCAAACAATTAAGTACTACCAGTTACTGTTCGATGAGCATACATCCGAGGGAGCATGAATGCTAACATTCACAAAATTGTCAGTCAAGCATTCACAAAATTTCAGTCAAACGTCAAATTATCAGTCAAACATTTACAAAATTATCAGTCAAGCATTCACAAAATTATCAGTCAAGCATTCACAAAATTATCAGCTAACATTATTATATCGTATTCACAAAATTATCAGTCTAACATTTACAAAATTATCAGTCTAACATTACAAATATCAGTCAAGATTCACAAATTATCAGTCGTATCAAAATTATCAGTCAAGCATTCACAAAATTATCAGTCAATTAAATTATCAGTACATTCACAAAATTATCAGTCAAACATTCACAAAATTATCAGTCAAAAATTCACAAAATTATCAGTCAAACATTCACAAAATTATCAGTCAAACATTCACAAAATGATCAGTCAAACATTCACAAAATTATCAGAAAAATTTAAGTAATGTTTCTTCTTTAAATACTTCAAACTCTTTATTAAATGTAAGGTACCTTTGAGGTCTGTTTAACATATATGCAGAAAACATAATGAGAAATGTTACAGAAGATAGCGGAAAAGAACAGTACGATCCTTTTATAATCGGAGGAAGAGAAATACTTGAACTAAGATTCGCTGATGAAACAGTGTTACTGTCAACATCACAAAAAGGGATTGGGAAATTATTAGGGAAATGCAAATAAAAACGAAAAAGAAAATCTATATCTCAATGTGGCAACAACAAAAATAATGACAACGAATAAAACGAACATGATAAAAGATATTTTTTATCAACGGAGAGACAGTAGAAAATGGGAACAATTTTGAATATCTTGGTTCACTGCTAACAACACATGAAAATGGGATGAAGGAAATTAAAAGAAGAACAAATGAAGCCCGAGTGGTTACCGGGGCCCAAATTTGGGGTGTAAAGAATAGAACCACTGTTACCTGCCAGCATGTCGTAAGAGGCGACTAAAGAGTTTTGGCTGAAATCGGATGCATGTGTCCTAAACTTGTAGAAATCTATGCGTTTAGGGCCTACCAAACCAATGTGCAACGTATACACTTCTTGGCAAAGATCAAACATATCACAAAGAGTGATTAAAATTGGTCGTAAAGAACGAACGCAAAGAAGAAGAAGAAGAAGTCTATACGTTTAGGTGCCTACCAAACCAATGTGCAACGTATACACGTTCTTGGCAAAGATCAAACATATCACAAAGAGTGATTAAAATTGTTCGTAAAGAACGAACGTAAAGAAGAAGAAAAGAAGAATAAACATGGCTTTACAAAAAATTTAAACAACAAAAAACAGTATGGAACAGAACTGATCGGAAAATAAAGATCAGAATATTAAGAGCATGCATATTCCCAGTGGCAACGTATGGGTGGGAAGCATGGACATTTAATAAAGCAGTGGAATTACATATATGTGCTTTTGAATATGTGTTACAGAATAGTCCTCCGTATATCATGGACAGAGAAGAGAACAAATAGATATATCAGAAAGAACTCAGAATCAAAGAAAATTGACTGATGCTACAAATAAGAAAGAGAAAATTGAGGACATATAAAAAGGCACGAAGGGCTGGAGAAGACCATCAGAAGGAGGTATACCGGTAAAAAGAAGAAGAGGAAGACAGCGGAGAAGATGGATTCAGGATGTAACTGATGGTTTGAACATATGGCTGCAGAGTCGTGACATCTGGCCTATGAGAGAGAGAAATTCCGAAGAACTGTTGGGGTGGCAAAGTTCTGCTCAGGACAGATTAGTTAAGGATGATGAAAGTACCTTTAAATTTTTTTTTTTTAAATTGCATATCCTTTACAGGATTTTGCGAATCAACCCCAGCTTTTAACGCTGTTTGTGATTTTTCTGGGCATTATTACGTTCAGTAGTTTGCCATTGCTTTCTGAACGAAAGGTTGTTTGCTTGCATCGTCCTTTTGTAAAAATCCACGAGAAACAATTTACAACCAGACTGTAAACAGCGTGATTCGAACTCAGAACGTCGGGGTTAATAGACCGCAAACGTGAGTTCGTGTTTTTTTTTTTCCTTGTCTCAAAAACACGTGTCTAAAAATTCAGAAAGTCCTTATTTGAAAGAGGGTAAAAATAATTTTTCCTTTCCGCTGTTGTTCACGAGATATAATCCATAACCATCAATACACTTTACTTAGTCATTCCTGGTCTACCCTGGGGTGTAAGGGTCACACAGAGAGGTCTCTATACGATCCCATCGGTTGCCTCTCTTCTGGCCAAGTTCCAGTTCAACACTCGATCTTTAAGTCACTGTTTCACTCTGGTCTAAAAGGATTGAACGTCGACATCTTAACATAGCATTTACAATACCAGGGTAATAAGATACTGATATGTCTGTATCCATCCAGTGTGCAACAGTATTTTATTGAATTTTATTATGTATTTGTATTAAGTTGCAATGATATTGTTCAATCCATTGTTATTCTGTTACCTTTCTTAATGAAGAACTTGATTGGTCGGCATATTGATCACGTGTATATTATATAAATCTCCCAAAACTGGCTCAATTATTGCTCTTGGATAAAATCTTGGATTCTCCGCAAGAAGTTAATTCTTATTTTTTATATTTGTTGACATACACACTCTGATATAACTCAAAACAAGACTTGTTCTAAGATTGAAAGGGTGTCCTCAGTTTAAATATGCTTTAATCCCCTACAGAATAAACAAGCAAATAATTTTTGCTCAACCTTTCACCTTTAATACATAATGATATGTAAAACTAAATTTGGAATATATGTCCTTGCATTAAGAGCGCTCTGATACGTCATCGATAACCTATACTTGTTGGAAGTGTCAGGGACAGAACACTTTCATCGCTGCTCCTGTGACGATCTCAAATTTCCCCCAACTCAGAAATTATGGATACACATCGTCAGCCTAACTGAAGAATCGATTTTACGAACAAATGAACACTGAGTGTTCAAATCCAAATGACTGCCATTAAGCTACAGCAAATACAGTATACGTTAAGTCGACCTCGACTTTTAATGCTTGAAAAACATACATATATTTGAGCATATACTCACCGCCAGAGCTATGAGACGTCGATGACTGTAAAGGACGTCGGGACAATGATCTATTCATACGTCTTCGTTTGTTCTCAATACGTCTCAAGACTTGCCCCACTGTTGATAAATGAAATACCAATAGCAATGTTACTGTTGTTAATAGCAATGTTCACTGGGTAAATATTACTTCATGACAAAAACTGAAAACAGATACCGATCGTTCATAGAATGATCACATGTAACAAAGAACATCGATCCTTGTATTATCAATATAAGGAAATACTGCAGTAAAATTATATAGTAACGGCGAAACACGTAAAAATACAACACTGTCGTTTTACAAAATACCAATAAAAATATAGAGGAACACAAATACACACGCAGCAAAAGCGAATAGTCTATCGATAAAGGTACATTGTTGCTGAAAACTCTGATTCTTTTAACCATATGCTACTGCCTTACGGCTTGTACATAGCTTTGACAATTCGTAAGTCTTCCTCTTATTTATTTCGATTATGACCACTTCTTCGTATCTACTTTGTTCCTTGTATCAGAAGTTCAATACATGGGATATGCTAGTCTGGCTACAAGCACAGCTTTTGATCATTCGTTCATCTTTCTCCTGACTTTATACTAGCAGGGTCAAACCTGGACGTTGACATCAAGCGATAATAGAATACTAGTCATGAAAATATGAAGTGTCTATGCAGAGTGCTAGGAGTATGAAGGGAAGACCGGTTTAGGAAAATGACTGCTGCTGACACTTGTCAACTTGCACAGAACAGAGTCTTTTCAGGACTGCTGTCATGTGAGCCAAGTTCCGGAAGGGACAAGTTACTTGATGATTGTGATGAGATACGATGACATTTTAAATCAGTTTATCCACAATGACGTCATGGAGGAACTAAGATGTCATATCAGAGACAAATGGACAAAAGACCATCCCCAATACAACAACATCGACTCAGAGACAAAGGGACAAAAGACCATCCCCAATACAACATCGACTCAGAGACAAATGGACAAAAAATCATCCCAATACAACAACATCGACTCAGAGACAAAGGGACAAAGATCATCCCCAATACAACAACATCGACTCAGAGACAAAATGGACAAAAAGATCATCCCAATACAACAACATCGACTCAGAGACAAAGGGACAAAAGACCATCCCCAATACAACAACAGTGACTCAGAGACAAATGGACAAAAGATCATCCCCAATACAACAACAGCAACGGTTACTATGGTCTGTCTCGTAGTGAACAAGTTGTCATACTCCGCCTCAGTACAGGCCACAACAAGCTCCGCGCCCACATGTTTAACAAATTTTAAATTGGCACAACTAGCCTGTGCCCATGCCAAAAGGCGGAAATGACTGCAGAGCATGTACTGCAAGATTGTCAACTGATAGCAGATATAAGAAAAGAAACATGGCCTCAAAACACAGCTTCGCTTTGTGTGAAAATCTGAACCTAGCATTGATGTGTTTTATCGTCTACATCTTCAGCATCAGTTAGCTTCTCATGCTACCGCCAGATCCTTCGGCGATGTGTCCGGTTTCAGCAAGCGTTTAATCGGTTCGCTCTCCGTTCTGTAGCCCTCTAGTGTTTTTTACGGTGTGGGGTAGCTAGCCCACCACCAACCTCCTTAATCACCTCTTACGACATGCTTGGCAGGTAACAGTGATTCTATTCTTTACACCCCAGTTTGGGTCCCGATAACCACTCGGGCGATGTCATATTTAATTTGTTTACAGAGGTGCAACAGTACACGTCTGAGATTGTTGTCATCATCGCTTGCGATGGACGGCTATTATGTTTATGTACGATGTCATATTCAATTTGTTTACCACTGCTGTCATTGAGGAACTACCATGTCATATTCAATTTGTTTACATGTCTTGAGGAATTCCTGTCATATTCAATGCTTGTTCTTACCCTCTGTGTTTCAGGAACTACCATGTCATATTCAATTTTTACACTGCTTGAGGAACATATCATGTCTTTCAAGTTTGTTTACCACTGCTGTCATTGGAGGAACTACATGTCATATTCATTGTTTACCACTGCTGTCATTGAGGAACTACGATGTTATATTCAATTTGTTTACCACTGCTGTCATTGAGGAACTAACATGACATTTTAAATCAGTTTGACAATATTGTTGTCATGTAGGAATTACAAATTTATCTTCAACCATGCTGTACTTGCACAGAAGTGTGCAGTGAACACTCAAAATTACTAGCTGTAAAAAAGGTACGGCACAGTAGTTAGTGCTCATAGTACAACCACTAAAGTATATGAGTTAGATTACCAACGCAGTTGATTCTCTTATCTTATCTTAACCACATTTGCCTTGAAGCGTTTTGGGGAGAGTTAGTTTTCTATCTTGTGCCAGGTGTGTTGCGCTTGACGTTGTCAATCTATGCTTTCGCAGGGAGTCTGAGATGTTATCTATCCATCTTGGCCTGTCTCGTGCTCTGCGCCCTGAGTGTAGATTATTGTAGGCACGTGATGGTAGTAAATGTGGTTACATTCTCATTAGATGGCCGAACCACTTGAGTCTTTGCTTCTCGATGTACTGTATGCATGGTATAGTACCAACGATGCTTCTGATATTCGCCAATCAGTTGATTCTCAATCATCATCATCATCTAGGTGCCGTCTCCACATCGAGGTTGGCTGAATGAATCAGCATCCCTGTCTCGTCTTGTCTGCACACTGCCAGACTGTAACCTGTCCATTTCTTAAGTTTCCCCCACTTATCTCGGTCTTCCTCTGCTCTTTCCTCAATTTCCTCTAGTAAATGTTTATCATGGTGTCATGCCTTTATGTGCCAAAATATACTTGTCTGAATTATTTCCAATAATTGTTTCTTCATGCCTAGTTTTCCTAAACTTGTTTATTTATCTGTTTTCGCATGAACTCTGCCTATTCTTCTATATATCCACATTCAATGCATAATTTGTCTTCTAACTGCTTATTCTCTCTAATCAATAGTAAACTGAAAGAAACTACTTTATTTCTCAGTCAGTGTATCATTCTTCTATAGACCTTCTGTATAAGCACGTTGAGATCGGTACGATAAATAAGCTGAGATAAATAATGAGCTTTCTTTTCAACTCTCCTATCGATCACTTGTTAATCACTATGTGTGATTTATTTGTGATCTGAGCCTAAGAGCGATTGTGTGTTATGACCAGTTATGCGCCTACAAGTAAGCCAGCACAAATTTCTGCGATGCTTTTTATTTACTAGGAAGCTTCCTAGGTCCTACATCAGTCGCCTCTTACGATAAGCCTTGTATGTTGCGGTGGTACTATTCTTTGCTTCTCTTGCGGGGTCTGGCGCCGTACGGGAAGAAACTACGTGTCTGATAGTGAAGATTTTTTCCCTACCGTATTGGCTCTCAGATCGGTCCAGCCTCAAATGGGTACGAGAAAAGTGGCTAGGAAGTAAAGGGGGCCTGCGTGATGTTGACCACATCACCAATTGTGTGTCAATGGTCAATGAAAAAATACGATCCCAAAGCCATATTCCATAATATGCCCGTCTGCCCAGCGTGTTCGTAGCGCGTTGGACTACGGGTGACTATCCTCTGTGTGTGTGGGTTCAATTCCGCGGGATGGCAGAAAAGCCACAGATTCCCAGATTTACGGTGTTCGTGGCACCGAACCGAAGGGTTACGATGTCCATGGCACTGGCTCGAAGAGCTGAAAAGCTCAAGTTGCTCCTGGATCGGAAAAAAAAAAAAATTCCATAATATACCTCATGGTATGAAAACATGGATTTATTTTCTTTACGTACTAAACTGTTCAACTATAGATTCTACATGTGTGTAATTACGACAATTCTAACCAGTTTTCTTGTGCTATGCACAAATTTATAACGAGTGTTTAAAAAATCGAAAATTCAGCAATCAGAAGAGAAACAACTTCAACGTTTGCTCTAGTTTGTCCTTTAAGCAGTTTTTGCTTGAGGAAAAAAATGGAAAATTTTATGAAAAGTAAATAAATGAACAAAAGAAGCAACGAAAAAAAGGAAAGATTGACAGAATGAAAGAACACGATTGAGAATAGAAACAACAAGCTGTTAATTTAGAATTTTGCTTAACTTTGAAAATAAATTTCTTTTCTGTGTATATTTTTAAACTCGCGTAATTAAACGCACGTGCTCTAAGTGAAGCTCAGGTTACCTAGTTAGCCAACCACTTTAACAGTTACCAGGGCATACTAGAAGTTGGCCAACAACCTTCAGATGCTCTCTCTTTAATTGCAAAAACATATCGTGATTGTAAACATGGCTACGTGTGCATTGCGTGCACGTGTAACTGACTGAGAATTCTAATTACTCACTTCGGTTTACACCGCTCTCTGTAATAGCAACTACAAAAAAGGGGGCGGTAGCTCTATAGACAAAATCACAAATGGATCATTGCATAATTCCTGTATTCAGTGTTCCTGTAATCAGATTACCGTCATTATTTCGAATTCCACATAATCGGTACACACGTAACAAATGTTTATATACGTATGTGTTTACGTAATACGTGTTTATCGAATAAGCGTTAGTGTAATGAGTGTTTATATAGAAAAGGGCCAATATAATAGGTGGTCCAGTAATAAGTGTCAATTTAATAGTTGTTTATGTAATAAGTGTCAATATAATAAGTGTTTATATAATAAATGACAATATAATAAGTGTTTATGTAATAAGTGTCAATATAATAAATGTTTATGTAATAAGTGTCAAAATAATAAATGTTCCAGCAACAAGTGTTTAAGGGGTAACGATTCCCGTACAAAGAGTTTACTAAGTGCAAGTCTTAAATAATATAAATTGTAGTAAACTCCTGCACCCGCCCCAAAATAAAACTAGAAATTAGGGAACGAAAAAAGGATGAATTTTATAGCGAAACAGAGAATGAATTAGTTTAGCCACTTAGTAAGAATGCTAACAGACCAAACTGCCTATGAAGCTTTCCACAACAGAATATCAGGAAGGAAGGCGAGAGGAAAACCGAGGAAAAGGTGGATAGATAACGTAGTTGAATTCTGCCAGGGACTAAGAAAACCATCACACAAGTCACCAGAGAAGCGCAAGACAAATACATTTTTTTTCCCCCGATCCAGAAGCACTTGAGCTTTTCAGCTCGGCGCCATGGACATCGAACCTCGGTTTGTGCCAGACATGTAATCGTTCGTGCCAAACACCGAACGAATCGGTTTGTCCACGAATGAACCGTACACAGAGGGATGAACGTCAGCTTAAAACACTGGGCACGGGCGGACAATACATAAACCACGAACTGGTTAAAACCTGAACGTTGCTACAAGAGAAGCAGAAAGATGAATATAAATGGATGGTGCATCAAAAACAACTTACGAGAATTAAAACCAACACTAGGAACTAAAGGGCTCAAAGATACTCACATCTTCCTCAACACCTCACTGAGGTACAAGGAGCCCAGAAGATACTCACATCTTCCTCCAACACCTCACTGAGGTACAAGGGCTCAAAGATACTCATCTTTCCTCAACACCTCACTGAGGTACAATGAAGAAAGAGAAGATGTAGAAGAGGTGTGTTAGAATGTGCTCTAAAGAAGTAAAAACTACCAGTCGATGATAATGACGTACTAGCAAGACTAAGTTGTGCCTGAAAACGTCTTCCACGTTTGTAACATGGGATTCCAAGAATATTGTTGTTACTTTGTGCCCTGATGTATCTCTTCATGCATTAAGTTTCTAATATATCTGCAGTATTTTTTTTCTTTCACTTCATTCTACACTTGATCTTTTCTCTCCACGTCCGCATTGTGATCTATATAATTCTGCTCTACTCCATTGTCTTTATCATGCATATCCTTCTTGCTCACATTCCTATATTGTCTACAGACGAAGGATTGACTTCGGTGTACACAACCTTGCTTTCCTACACTCTTGATTATAACCTCACGTGTGGGTGCATCATCGAAATGTGTTGTGTCTCTTATCTGCCTTGTGATTTTTTTAACCCCGTTTGAGACATAGACGCTCAACCAACACTTGTCAAGTTTTTTCTACCTTTTGCTATATCTTGCAGCTTCTTCCAGCTCGTTCGTACATATCTAATCTCCTATATAGCTAAAACTTATTTGAAACATCTAATCTCCTATATAGCTAAAACTTATTTGAAACATCTAATCTCCTATATAGCTAATAATTTTTTGAAACATCTAATCTCCTATAAAAAGCCTAATCTAATATATTTTTGAAACATATAATCTACTATATACTTAATAATTTATTTGAAACATCTAATCTTCTATCTTGTCAATAATGAGTGATATGAAAAGGTAAATAGAATCCACATTTATTCATTTATTCATTTAAAGGCGCCCAGTGATGGTGGTCTCGTTACTTCAACTGAACGTTCCAGAGCTCTTGTGTACTAAATTCCGTCGAAATCTACGAATGTGCACCTAACACTTTATGACAGTCTAAGTACCCATCTTCAGCTTAGAAGATTAAAGACTCGACCTTACCGTGAATTTAACATCAGATACTACGGAAAATAAATAGTACTACATCCATGATTCTTTGAGCAAAGCTTACCAATTTATAGCAACATACCCAAACTTATTTACGACATAGTCCAGTGAAAAAGCAGACGACAATATGTATAGCAAAATCACGTAAATTAACTCTAGTTCAACCTGCACAGCTGGAGATTTTTTTTAGAGAAAGTGTCTATGAAATGGACGCAGAGGCTTGTGAAAAAGTCACAGTATACTATGCATACACTTGACTGTAACCCACATTGGAAGAGAAAATTGTAATGCCCAAATAATGCCTGGCTGAAAAACATACGAAGAGATTAGAAATGTGAAAGCCTCATATGAAGATCTAACGATGACGGCTCTGAATAGATATCGGTGAGAAACAACAGCTGCAGCCATATGGTGCACTACGAATAAGAGGCTTTAGTAATAGTATGATTCGTAAAAACAATAGTTAATTTAATAAAAGTTTGGAACATGTGTAATAGAACATCCATCATTGTACAGTCTGTCTCAGCTTGAGATAGCGAAACAAAATCGAAATTAAGTAAACATTGACATTAAATTCTGCAATAATAGCAGAGCACACATCGTATCGTTGCCTTGATCACGACATTCAAGAAATAATGCGAATTAATGTGGATATGTGGGTGAGTGCCGTGAGTCACGAAAGGTGGTTATTGATGTCGTAAGGATGACATTTGATATATCATTTAATTGTAGTTTTGTTCTAACGTACAAACTTGGCTAAAAACATGTCATAGAAATATGAAGGATAAGTTAACGTATTGTATTCTTTTTCTTTGAACGCTCCACATTGACCACTTGTTAACCACTCTGTGTGATTTGTATGTGATCTGAGCCTAAGAGCAATGGTGCGTTGTGCCAGTTATGCGCCTACAAGTAGATCAGCACCTCCGATTTATGCGATGCTTTTTATTTACTAGGGTAACTTCCCTAGGCAGCTACATCAGTCGCCTCTTACCAAATGCCTTGTAGGTTGCAATGCAACTTTCTTTGCTTCCTTGCGGGCTCTACACGGACGGTATTGAATTTAGTTGTCGGAAAGATCGTCTGTACTTTAAATGAGAAATAGATGGCAGCTAATATTTTCAGAAAAACATACTTAGAGAAATATTATAATAGAAGTATGTAGGAACAGTACAGGAGTTTAGTAGCTAGCAATATAAAGGATGAGTTGTCGAAACGTTTCCTACAGACAGTACAAAAAACACATGACATACTCTGAATAGAAAGTACTTGAAGATGATATAAGCGTAGAAAGACTTAATTTAAATAGGTATGAAAAGCTTGGACAGACAGTACAAAAAAAACATGACATACTCTGAATAGAAAGTACTTGAAGATGATATAAGCGTGGAAAGACTTAATTTAAATAGGTATGAAAAGCTTGGACAGACAGTACAAAAAAAACATGACATACTCTGAATAGAAAATACTTGAAGATGATATAAGCGTAGAAAGACTTAATTTAAATAGGTATGAAAAGCTTGGACAGACAGTACAAAAAAAACATGACATACTCTGAATAGAAAGTACTTGAAGATGATATAAGCGTAGAAAGACTTAATTTAAATAGGTATGAAAAGCTTGGACAGACAGTACAAAAAAAACATGACATACTCTGAATAGAAAGTACTTGAAGATGATATAAGCGTAGAAAGACTTAATTTAAATAGGTATGAAAAGCTTGGACAGACAGTACAAAAAACACAT
Source organism: Arion vulgaris (assembly GCA_020796225.1). Taxonomy (NCBI): domain Eukaryota; kingdom Metazoa; phylum Mollusca; class Gastropoda; order Stylommatophora; family Arionidae; genus Arion; species Arion vulgaris. The sequence goes on from CM036756.1 coordinate 78,027,631, forward strand.
GACATACTCTGAATAGAAAATACTTGAAGATGATATAAGCGTAGAAAGACTTAATTTAAATAGGTATGAAAAGCTTGGACAGACAGTACAAAAAACATGACATACTCTGAATAGAAAGTACTTGAAGATGATATAAGCGTAGAAAGACTTAATTTAATTAAATAGGTATGAAAAGCTTGGACAGACAGTAATTCTTCTTCTTCTTCTTCTTCTTCTTCTCTTCTTCTTCTTCTTCTTCTTCTACTTCTTCTACTTCTTCTTCTTCTTCATCTTCTTCTACTTCTTCTACTTCTTCTTCTTCTTCTTCTTTTACTTCTTCTTCTTCTTCTTCTTCTCTTCTTCCTCTTCTTCTTCTTCTTCTTCTTCTTCTTCTTCTTCTTCTTCTTCTTCTTCTTTCTTCTACTTCTTCTTCTACTTCTTCTTCTTCTTCTTCTTCTTCTTCTTCTTCTTCTTCTTCTTCTTCTTCTCTCTTCTTCTTCTTCTTCTTCTTCTTCTTTCTTCTTCTTCTTCTTCTTCTTCTTCTTCTACTTCTTCTTCTTCTTCTTCTTCTACTCTTCTTCTTCTTCTTCTTCTTCTTCTTCTTCTTTTCTTCTTTTCTTCTTCTACTTCTTCTTCTTACTTCTTCTCTTCTTCTTCTTCTTCTTCTTACTTCTTCTTCTTCTTCTTCTTCTTCTTCTTCTTCTTCTTATTCTTCTTCTTGCTAATCTTCTTCTTCTTCTTCTTCTTCTTCTCTCTAAACTTCTTCTTCTTCCTAAATTCTCTCTAAAAATCTCAGATTACGTAATTTCATCTTCTTCTGACTTCTACATTGCTTCTCTATCTATACTTCTTCAACAACTTCTTCTCCTTGTCCTTCTTCTATATGCTTCTATATACTTACTTCTAATCTTCTTCTTCTTATTCTTCTGAACTTCTAATCTTCCTTCATTCTTCATTCTTCTCTACTTAATCGATACTAACTCAATTCATATCTTCTTCTTCTTCTTCAATTAATAGTCATTCATTCTACTTCTTCTTCCTTCTCCTTCTTTTCTAAATTATCAATTATGTGCTATTGTATTCCTATCACTACTTCTTCTTCTTCTTCTTATGACTTCTTTTCATTTATCTTCTTCTTCTTCTTCTTCTACAAACTTCTTCTAAACTTCTTCTTAGGATATTCGTTCTTTTCTTTTCTTTTCTTCTTCTTCTTCTTCTACCTTCTTCTTACTTCTTCTTCTTCTTCTATCTTCTCTTCTTCTAACTTCTTGTCTTCTCCTTCTTCTTCTTCTTCACCTTTTCATCTTCTTTATTCTTACTACTTCTTGCTCTATCGTCTCTTCTTCTCTTCTACTTCTTTCTACTTCTTCTTTTCTTTTCTTCCTTCGTTCTTCTTCTGACTTTTATTCTTCTTCTTCTTCTATTCTTCTCTCTTCTTCTTCTTTAATATCTTCTTCTTCTTCTTCTTCCTTCTCTTCGACTGCTTTAATTCTATTGAACTTCGATTCTTCTCTTCTATACTTCTTTCTTCTTCTTCTTCTTCTTCTTCTTCTTCTTCTTCTTCTCTACTTCTTCTTCTTCTTCTTCTTCAATTCCTTGCGATCTTCATACTTGATTATTCTTCTTCTTCTTCTTCATCTTCTTCATCTTCTTCTTCTTCTTCTACTTCTTCTTCTATTATTCTCTTCTTCTTCTTATCTTCTATATCTTTTCTTCTAATAGCTTCTAATTTCTTTCTTCTTCTGTCTTACAATTCTCTACTTCTTCTGAATCTTCTTCTTCTTCTTCTTGCTTCTAAGACTTACTTTAATCTTCTTCTTCTTATCTTCTGACTTCTTCTATTCTTCTACTCTTATGTATTCTTCTTCTTCTTCTTTTCTAACTTCTTTACTTGTCTTAACTTCTTCTTCTTCTCTAGCTCTTCTACTTACTTTTTCTTTTATTCATTCTTCTCTATCTTCTAGCGTAAATTCTTTTTTCTTCTATCTTCTTCAAATCTTCTACTTTCAAAACTTCTTACTTCTTCTTACTTCTTCTTCTTCTTCTTCTAACTGTCTAATCTCTTCTTCTTCTTCTTACTTCTTCTTCTTCTTCTTCTTCTAAATCTTCTACTTCTTCAATTCTTACTTCTTATTCTAAGCTTCTTACTTCTTTATTCTTCTAATCTTCTTCTTCTTCTTCTACTTCTTCTACTTCTTCTTCAATCTTCAGTTCTTCTTCTATCTTCTTCTTCTTCTTCTTGTTAACTTCTTCTCATTCTTCTTCTTCTGATCTCATTCTTCTATTGACTTCTTCTTACTTCTTCTTCTTCTACTTCTTCAATTTAACTTCTTCTTAATTCTTCTAGACTAACTTCTTCTTTCTTCTTCTTCTTCTTCTTCTTCTTCTTCTTCTTCGAACGCTTGATATCGATCACTTGTGATTTGTGATGTTTATGTGATCTGTGCCTAAGTTGTACGTTGTGACAGTTATGTGTCTACAAGTAGGTAAGCACATCCGATTTCTCCTATGCTTTTTATTTACTAGGGTAGCCTCCCTACGTCCTACATCAGTCGCTTCTTACGACATACCTTGTAGGTAGCAGTGTTACTACTCTTTGCTCCCCTTGCGAGTCCCCGGCAATACACTGGGGAGACATTACTTGAAAAAGATATGAGAAGCTTAACAGGACACAGTACGCCACACATTTTTTTTAAATGACATTATTACTAAAACTGCAATGAAGAAACGATATAATGTTAAAAACAAATTCAGCACTACGTTCTAGGAACGATGAATTTAAACGTAATAAATATAATAGGGATATTTTGCATCTCTGTGTTTCATTTGGAACGGAATTGAATAAGAGAAAGAGAGAGAGAGAATTACATATATACTTAGTGTTGTGAGAAAAATGAAGAAAAATCTTGTAATTTAGTCTTCTTTATAATCAGTTATCAGTTATATGAAGACTATCATCATAGCACTCCGAACATGTCCATTGCTGCTCCGATCTCCGCCTCAACAAATCCTGCAACGTCCAGCGGCCCAACACTTCAGTTAGATGTTGATTAATCAATCTCTTAGCATATTTGGTATGTCGTTCTTTTCGGGCTGCACCAATATCGACACCCATCTCTCTCTCTGATCAACGACTGGGATTCACAGTCCTGAAACTCCTCTGTTCGAAACGACTCTCTCAGTGCGTTAAGAATGTCATTTCGATCCATGGCAGCTCCCTCTGATATTGTAGCCAAGCCAGCCAATTTATCAGCTCATTCATTACCACCGACTCCTGCGTGTCAAGGGACAAAAGTGAAGGTGATTGCTCTAATCACTGTCTGTACCAGTACCTCCACCTTGATGATGATATATTGCATAGTTTTAATTACAGGACAACCATTATTAGAGAATGTGAACGGTTTTGAATATCTTAGTTCACTGCTAACAAGAGATTTCTTTGAATATCTTAGTTCATTACTAACAAGAGATTTCTTTGAATATCTTAGTTCATTGCTAACAAGAGATGGAAATTGGATGATGAGAATTAAAATAAGACATAGTTTTTCTACAAAACTTAAACAACTAAAATCAGTATGGAATGATGCTGATATGAAAACAAAGATCAGAACACTAAGAGCATTGTATTCCCAGTGACAACGTATGGTTATAAAACATGGACATTTAACACGATAGTGGAAATGGAAAGATTAGTTTTGAATATAATTATTACAGAAAAAATCCTCCAGTTTAACATGGACAGAAAAATCCTCCGTTTAACATGGACAGAAAAATCCTCCGTTTAACATGGACAGAAAAAGAATATATATATCTTTTTATTTTCTTCTTCTTCGAACGCTCCACATCGATCACTTGTTAAACCATTCTTTGTGATTTGTATATGATCTGAGCCTATGAGCGATTGTGTGTTGTGCCAGTTATTCGCCTAAAGTAGGCCAAGCACATCCGATTTCTGCGATGCTTTTTCTTTACTAGGGTAGCTTCCTTAGGCCCCTACATCAGTCGCCTCTTACGACATGCCTTGTAGTTCGCAGTGGTACTATTCTTTACTTCCCTTGCGGGCCCTATCACCACATGGGTGGAATATATATATTATATGTATAGATAAATATATTCAGAAAGAACTCAAAATCAAAGAAAACTGGCTGATGATGCTGATGCTACAAATAAGAATGAGAAAATTGACGTATTTTGGACATATATTAAGACAAAAACAGGTTAAAGAAGACATTATAGACGGAGGCATCCTGGCAAATAGGAGAAAAGGAAGACCACGGAGAAGATAGATTCAGGACAGGACTGACGATTTTAACATAACGAGTGTAGATATGGGACATCTGGTCTATGAGAGAAAGATAATATGAAGGCTGTTAGAGTTGCAAAGTTACACTCAGAACAAACTATTGGATGGATGAACAACCAGTATGCGATTTATTTCAGCACCTGACGTTCAACAAGTAAAAAAAAGACATTGACAATCCTGCCTCCTGCATACTTGGGTCTAGAAATGGGAAGGTACAGGCACTCAATCCTCACGGTCGGCAAAGGGTACGGAACATTTGTATTTGTTAATATCAATGCTAAAAAAACGAATTTCTAATTCGGTATCTGTACATGATTGATGCTTTTGTGTCTGTTTTGTATACTGATGGTTCTCGTGTCTCTCTCGTTAAACAGACTCCTCACTTTGCCCTTCGGGCAGCCAGTTGTACTTGTACAAAGTACAACACCAAACTCATTAAATCTCTTGCCCGAGTGGTTCCCGGGGCCCACATTTGGGGTGTAAAGAATAGAACCACTGTTACCTGCCACGCATGTCGTAAAAGGCGACTAAGTCTGAACTCGAATGCACGTTTCCTAAACATGTAGAAGTCTATGCGTTTATGAGCCTACCAATGTGCAACGTATACACGTTCTTGGCAAAGATCAAACATATCACAAAGAGTGATTAAAATTGGTCGTAAAGAACGAACGCAAAAAGAAGAAGAAGATTAAATCACTGGATAGATTCAACATCAGTATTAGTGTCCTCATCCAACGTGAGATCCTTATAGACCAAAATATATATCCTTAACTATCACATCAACTATCACGTAAAAACTATTGGCAGCTCAAAATCGAAGTGCAGGCTGAAAGCCACAGCCCGGCAAAATTCATTAAACAAAATTTAAAAAAAACTCCTACAAGTTATATCTTCGCAATCTTCAGAATTACATCAGGGACTTTCGCCAGTGCTAGGAGCTCATGCTCTGCAGCTGAGATCTTCCTGTGTAGAAAGAGATCGAGCACACTGATTACTCACGTGCAAACGATATGATCCATTATCAATCAACCATCCTAACCATCAATCAATCATCCTAACTATCAATCAATCATCTACTATCAATCAATATCCTAACTATCAATAATATCTATATCAATCAATCATCTAATATCAATCAATCTATCTAACTATCAATCAATCATCGTAACTATCAATCAATCATCACTTCAATCAATCATCCTAACTATCATGTGTTAATGCATTTACGATACTGTACGTGCTGGTACGCCTGCAGTTTCATCAAACTAAAAGGGACTGGGCACAAAAGGAGAACTTCTGAGTCAGTAACATGAATCTAACAAACATTTTACAACTTTCGTTACAAACCTTACCCTTTCTATTGAATATGAAATCGTGTTTCAAGTATTGTAATCGTCTCTGATGTTTCATATGGTAGCAGTCTCTGATAATAGTATCGCAGAATGTGTATCGATATATTATTTATAATCTGTTGTATTTTTGTATCAATAACAGTGCATTCTTGAAGCTAGTACGTGACTCTCTATCCCTCTCTCTCTCACTCCTCTCTCTCTCTTCTTGGTAAACTATTGGAAATCAATAAATAATAAGATCATTGTTGAGTACAAAGTTGTGATAAGTTTCAGTAGTATAAATTCAATAGGAACATTTCTCTTCTACTTTGTTCCTTTAGTAAACACTAATAAATCAATCTTTGTAGTGACATTTTGTCTTCTACTACATTCTCTTTAGTAAAACGACTAATAAATCAATCTTTGTAGTGACATTTTGTCTTCTATCTAATCTCTTTAGTAAAACGACTAATAAATCAATCTTTGTAGTGACATTTTGTCTTCTACTACATTCTCTTTAGTAAAACGACTAATAAATCAATCGTTGTAGTGACATTTGTCTCTACTACATTCTCTTTATCAAAACGACTAATAAATCAATCTTGTATGACATTTTGTCTTCTCTACATTCTCTTAGTAAAACGACTAATAAATCAATCTTTGTAGTGACATTTTGTCTTCTACTACATTCTCTTTAGTAAAACGACTAATAAATCAATCTTTGTAGTGACATTTGTCTTCACCATTCTCTTTAGTAAAACGACTAATAAATCAATCTTTGTAGTGACATTTTGTCTTCTACTAATTTTCTTTAGTAAAACGACAATAATCAATCTTTGAGTGACATTTGTTCTATACATTCTCTATGTAAAACGACTAATAAATCAATCTTTGTAGTGACATTTTGTCTTCTACTACATTCTCTTTAGTAAAACGACTAATAAATCAATCTTTGTAGTGACATTTTGTCTTCTACTACATTCTCTTTAGTAAACGACAATAAATCAATCTTTGTGACATTTTGTCTTCTACACATTCTCTTTAGTAAAACGACTAATAAATCAATCTTTGTAGTGACATTTTGTCTTCTACTACATTCTCTTTAGTAAAACGACTAATAAATCAATCTTTGTAGTGACATTTTGTCTTCTACTACATTCTCTTTAGTAAAACGACTAATAAATCAATCTTTGTAGTGACATTTTGTCTTCTACTACATTCTCTTTAGTAAAACGACTAATAAATCAATCTTTGTAGTGACATTTTGTCTTCTACTACATTCTCTTTAGTAAAACGACTAATAAATCAATCTTTGTAGTGACATTTTGTCTTCATACATTTCTTAGAAAACGACTAATAAATCAATCTTTGTAGTGACATTTTGTCTTCTACTACATTCTCTTTAGTAAAACGACTAATAAATCAATCTTTGTAGTGACATTTGTGTGTATGGTTATGTTATATATGCACGGACGTTGTAATATATGTGCCTTTAAGTCGGTCACATCCGATTTCGTAATGCGCTTTTTTCGGGTTTGCTCTCCCTGTTATTTCATTACCATAGATTCTGCAGAAATTAAATTTAACTCTTATAATTCCAAATTGTATACAGGCAGCAGCTTTACAGCCTGCTCTTTTTTTATTTTTAAAAGACAGGGTTCCTTTGCGTGTTTAGCTTGGGCGTTTCATCGTCCGCCTCCGAGAAGACTTGGCAATCGAGCCCGCCTACCCCGAGATAAGGGATCACTATGTCATCAGAAGGGGTCGATTGATTGCAAGATAGATTGATTGATTGATTGATTGATTGATTGATTGATTGATTGATTGATTGATTGATTGATTGATTGATTGATTGATTGATTGATTGATTGATTGATTGATTGATTGATTTGATCATCATTATTACACCTCAATTATTAACACATGTCATCCTATCAATTTGGACAAACAGGAAGATTTCAACGACAATGCATGCACTAACTAGAAGAGGCGTGCGTCCCCAATGCAATTTTGAGAATGGTCAACGTTTTTAAAAATTTTATTTTTACTTGTTATTAGCAATTGTTGCGGGCAGTGGCTTTCCAGCCTACCCTTATCGAGTTTACACTGTTATTGGTTCTTTAACGTGCTCAACGATAACTAGACCTACGTTTTGTTATCAGTTTCATAAAATGCTAGGAGCTCGATTTCACCTACATTGAGAGCAGGTTCCACTGGGGAGGGGGCGCCTGAACGCTTAACTGGGGAACCGAACCGAGTGCTTTTGAAGCGAGGTGCAAACACCATACCTCTGCGTCACACTATTTTTGCAGAAATCAAAATTGTTCTAACGTTTACACCCACAAGAAAATAAAGTATCGAGTATCTTTGAACGTTTACCTTTCATGAAATATCGATTGTTTATTTAAATTTAGCTCCAAGACGTATCGAATATATGCAACATGATACCAACATAAAGAACAAAGTGTTCTCAGCATATCTGATTCTTCTAATCAAAACTATCAACACGCAACTGTCAGCGATTATACATCAGAATGGTTAGATGAACAGGAGGAAATAAGACCAGAGAGAATCTTATTCCCATAAGTATTAAATATCTATACAGAAAATGGAATGAGAAATATCAAGTTTAACAAAAATCATTAAAAATGTTGCTGGTGAGGACAAATGTATAACAATAAAATATTTATGAAATATTATTCCAGATTTCAGATATTACAGATATAATATCAAGTAGAGATAATGGATTTGAAAAGATAATTTTTTCCTATAAAAACATCAATGACGAACAGACTTTTTTATGAACTCAAAATAAAATATGTCTTCTGTCTAAACAAGATGTCAGCCCGAAATTATCATCAATAATGAAGACATGAAAATGTTACAATATGTTTGTTCTGTAATTAGCGACACTTGAGACTGTACGAACCACACCAGAAGACGATTTAGCATAGCAGTTCCAAGGTAAAACAAAACAAAAACTCTTTACCGCATGTAATTCGACTTTGGCTGCATGACTACTGCAGTTGCTGCACAACTGTTCAGATTATTATTTTTTCTTTATGACCTCGACAGAAAAAGCACCTTGACCTTACTGGGGATCGAACCAGGCGGTTTGTGGAATGGGAACCTGCGCCCTGATCAATTCGGCCAGATGCTCTTCAGTTCAGAGTATAAAAAGACCTATGGAAAAAAAATAAAACTAGCAAACATAAAACTCATGAGAACAAAGAACGTATGTAGCAACATATGAATTTGAATCATAAACTATTCATCATCATCAGGTGCCGTCTCCATATCGAAGGTTGGCTGCAATGAATCTCCAGCATCCTCTGTCTTTCGCCTTGGTGTTGCACACTGCCAGACTGTAACCTGTCCATTTCTTAAAGTTTCCTCCCACTTATCTCTCGGTCTTCCTCTTGCTCTTCCCCCTCAACTTCCCCTCTAGTAAAGATTTTATCATGGTGTCATGTCTTTTATGTGCCCAAAATACTTTACTTGTCTGAATTTTATTTCTCTTAATAATTGTTTCTTCATGCCTAGTTTTCCTAAAACTTGTTTATTTGTCTGTTTTTCTGTCCATGAAACTCTGCCTATTCTTCCAAATATCCACATCTCAAATGCATCAATTCTGTCTTCTAACTGCTTGTTATTATTTTTAACATTTATCATAAACTATTACACAAACATTAAAGAAGAAATTCAAATTTTCAAAATAAAGTTCTCCAGACACATTTTTATACCACTGTGACCACCAAAAAAAACACATACAAGACGTGAATATGGAGAAATGTTGCCTCATAAACAATAGTCCAGTTTTGTTACATCAAACGTCACGGTGGTTTGGTGAGGGAAATACGGTAATAGATGGACATGATTTCTGGATAACAATGCAGGGGACAATCATGATGACGGTAGCAACATGGCATTAAAGAAATCTTCAGCATGGAGGATGAGTAAGAACTGTTTAGAGATCGAATCTCTCGCTGGGTCTGTGATGAGAACATAGTTATACAAAAGGTCATGCTATATGGAACGTTTCATTAATGCTGATGTTGTTAATGGTTATGTTTGTCTTCAAAATATCTATAAATTAGTATCTTTAAAATGTATAACAGCAGTTTAAATTTCTGCACTAGTTTAATTCCTTGTTTTTGTATGTTACTGTTGTTATATATTTTCTCGTTACATCCCAAAACAGCTGCTGTATGGTGAACTTGAAGGGGGCATATGTTTAGCTGGTGGACAGAAAAACGCTTTAAAGACACTCTTAAAGTGTCTCTGAAATGCTTCGATATAGACACCACGTGCTGGGAATCCCTTGCGCAAGATCGCCAAATGTGGCGCTGTAAAAACAAAAGAGGAATCCGAATAGCTGAGAATCATCGTATTGTTGAGGCACAGAGAAAACGAGCTGCGCGAAAAGACAGAGCACACAACACGCACATGTCTAACCTTGATCATGTATGCTCCACCTGTGGTAGGGGATTCTGTTCTAGGATTGGACTCTACAGTCACCTCCGCACACACTAGAAAGATGCAGCAGCACACGTCTGAGATTGTTGTCATCATCGCTTGCGATGGACAGCTATTATTATATATTATCTCGTCTTTATTCTTCGTTTGTCTTGAATATGAAGTTGTATGCAATGTGCAACAGTTTATGTTCAAGATAAAAGCAGCCCCAATGACAAATCAAAAGTTGCCATGTACGCATTGCGCTTTGTCTATTTACTATTTAAACCGGTTATGACTAGCTCGTCCTGTTGTTACATTTGTTCATCGCCCTTCCGCACCATAGTTACACACCGTCACAAAAGACTCGTTCACTTGACCTACACTACTTCATAACTGAACCTTCTCATTTTCATAAACATATGCCAGATTGACTCCCTTGACGGGGCTGCTTTTATCTTGAATACCCTGTAGCAAGGCTGAAATATTTGCAAATTTCAGCACAGCACGCCCATCTTTTGCACGGCGTCTTAGAGACTGGGTTTGTCTTCTCACTTTGATCCCTGCTGACTTTACCAGGCAGCAGTAATGTACCTGTACTAGATTTAAAACGTGAAGCTACGTAAGGTCTTGGTTAATTTTGGTTCACTGGTTCTAGAGCTGACATATTATTTCTTTCACTAAGTCTTACGCCATTATTCGTCATCTTCATCCGTGAATACTTTCATTTGTTAATGTAATCTCAAGTTTCTCAACTTCCATTTGGTCATGCTTTGCTGCCGGGGATAGCAAGGGAGGCAGAGAATAGTAACACTGAGACCTATAAGGCATGTCGTAAGAGGCGATTGAGGTAGGGGACTAGGAAGCTACCTAGTAAATAAAAAGCGTCACAGAAATCGGATATGTTGGCCTACTTGTAGGCGCATAACTGGCACAACGTTCAATCGCTCTTAGACTCGAATCACATGCAAATCACAAAGAGTGGTTTAACGAGTAGTCGATATGGAGCGATCAAAGAAAGAGAAGAAAAAAAAGAAAAAGAAGAAAAGAAGAAGTCACCTGTCCATCTCAAATAAACGAAACTAATTATCAACGTATTAAATAAAGTTGGTGTCGGTGAAATCATCTTTATGTTCTTTCGTCAAATTGTCTTCAGGATGGTAAGTGTGAGTTGAAAAGCCACACCTAAGCAACCTCGTCAAATTGTCTTCAGGATGGTAAGTGTGAGTTGAAAAGCCACAACTAAGCAACCTCGTCAAATTGTCTTCAGGATGGTAAGTGTGAGTTGAAAAGCTACACCTAAGCAACCTCGTCAAATTGTCTTCAGGATGGTAAGTGTGAGTTGAAAAGCCACAACTAAGCAACCTCGTCAAATTGTCTTCAGGATGGTAAGTGTGAGTTGAAAAGCCACACCTAAGCAACCTCGTCAAATTGTCTTCAGGATGGTAAGTGTGAGTTGAAAAGCCACAACTAAGCAACCTCGTCAAATTGTCTTCAGGATGGTAAGTGTGAGTTGAAAAGCTACACCTAAGCAACCTCGTCAAATTGTCTTCAGGATGGTAAGTCTGAGTTGAAAAGCCACAACTAAGCAACCTCGTCAAATTGTCTTCAGGATGGTAAGTGTGAGTTGAAAAGCTACACCTAAGCAACCTCGTCAAATTGTCTTCAGGATGGTAAGTGTGAGTTGAAAAGCCACACCTAAGCAACCTCGTCAAATTGTCTTCAGGATGGTAAGTGTGAGTTGAAAAGCCACAACTAAGCAACCTCGTCAAATTGTCTTCAGGATGGTAAGTGTGAGTTGAAAAGCCACACCTAAGCAACCTCGTCAAATTGTCTTCAGGATGGTAAGTCTGAGTTGAAAAGCTACACCTAAGCAACCTCGTCAAATTGTCTTCAGGATGGTAAGTGTGAGTTGAAAAGCTACACCTAAGCAACCTCGTCAAATTGTATAGCAAACAAAATGGTAGGAGTCCCGTAGTGAAAAGGTTTGTTTATTTGTTTCTTACGTAGGAAATTAAATCCTCTTTAAGCAAGAGGCACGTTCTTTTCAACCTAAGGACGAACCTTCTTGTTGGTTATATCAGAGCGTGTAGGCCAACAAACTTTAAAAAAATAAGAATTCACTTCTTTCGAAGAATTTAATTAGTTCTCCTTCTTCTTTGAATGATCCATTTCGACCAATTATTAATCACTCTGTGTGATTTTATGTGATCTGAGCCTAAGAGTGATTGTACGTTGTGCATACAAGTAGGCCAGCACATCCGATTTCTAAGATGCTTTTTATTTACTAGGGTATCTAATAGATAAAAATATTACAAGCAAGTAAAAAGTATAAAAGTATAAATTTAACTTCTACCAGCGGGTCTGATAGAAACACATCGAGAGTTGAATTAGCCCAAGGAATGTCGGTTTCGCACCTCTGATGTAGACAGTAGGCGTTGCAAAGTGTGTGTTCGTCATAGTATCAGTCACTGGTGCGTGTAATTAAACAGTATAATACTCAAACACGTCAGGAAGGGTAAAACCGCTCCGTTAATTAAAATGTCTTTGATATCAGATGTCTGAATTCACTCACTAACTCAACTATATATATTACCCATTCATTCCGAAACTCCAGCATCCATTTTTAGAAATCATTAAATTAATTAAAATACAATTTCTATAGTTTGACAATATTCTAAAAATTACATCAGGGACCCTAGCGGTGTTACTGAGTTTGTACACTGTTACTGAGTTCATATATTACTACTGAGTTCATACATTGCTACTGAGTTCATATACTGCTACTGAGCTCATACACTACTACTGAGTTCATATACTGCTACTGAGTTCATACACTACTACTGAGTTCATACACTTCTACTGAGTTCATACACTGTTACTGAGTTCATACACTGTTACTGAGTTCATACACTGTTACTGAGTTCATACACTGTTACTGAGTTCATACACTGTTACTGAAATCTGATTATGTAAGAATTAGATATGATGTCAGATCGTATAAATCTGCTACTTCTTGCGATCGCCCGCTATAAATTCCGGCAAAGACAGTGCGCTTCTGACTGAACTTTGCGTGAATTCCTGCTTTCTTTTTTTATCATTTCCCCAACCATACAGGCGGTTCTTCTCCAACTTCAAATGTGATCGTATTCATCAAAGTGCTATGGTGATGGAACTACCAATCAGTCAATCAATCAAACCCATCCACACATTTGCTCACTTCATTTACTCACCTACCTGTCTATTTACTCACTCATTATCTAACCCTCTCTGTGTTTCTGTATGTGAAACTTCAATCACACAGATTTAATCGTTTGTGAGGTTTTTTCTACTATAAATAATGTTTTTTTCTACTATAAATAATGGTTTTTTTATGCAATGCTAGAAACGCAAACGATATGGATCTGTACGTTTCAACATTTTGTTTACAATCTTTGGATAAATGTACAAACTGGTACAGAGGTAAACATGAGATAATTATAACTTGTAGGTTTAGTAGTAAGTACAGCAACTTGATGTCTTTTTGATCCTTTATGTCAGAGGATACCACACGTGAGAAGGAATCCCTCTCTTCAGAGGTAATGGTTTTAAGTTACATGGTGAGGAATTAAATTGGTGAGTGTAGGCATAGGTTGATGAATGGTTAAGTGAGGGAATTGGTGAATTAATGAGTTGGTTATCGGTGGGTGAGTGAGGGAGAGAGTGTTTGAGTGAGTGAGTGGATGAGTAAGTGAGTGAATGAGTGATGGAGTGAGTGGTGAGTGAGTGAGTGATGTAGTGAGTGAGTGAGTGAGTGAGTGAGTGAGTGAGTGAGTGAGTGAGTGAGTGAGTGAGTGGTGGTGAGTGGTGAGTGAGTGAGTGAGTGAGTGAGTGAGTGAGTGAGTGAGTGAGTGAGTGAGTGAGTGAGTGAGTGGGAGTGAGTGAGTGAGTGAGTGAGTGAGTGAGTGAGTGAGTGAGTGAGTGAGTGAGTGAGTGAGTGAGTGAGTGAGTGAGTGAGTGAGTGAGTGAGTGAGTGAGTGAGTGAGTGAGTGAGTGATTGAGTGAGTGAGGGAATCGTTCAGTCGGTCAGTCAGTGAGTAGGGGAGTGAGCCAATGAGTGAGTCAGTGAGTGAATAGAGAAGTGAGTCAGTGAATAGGTCAGTGAATCAGTCAGTGAGTCCGTCAGTCATTGACTTATTGTCGGTGAGTGAAGCATACCATTATGTATTGTCTACATGTGGTTTCAACTGAGCAGACACTCGCAGTCATAACTAATTTCCATTGCCCAAAATATGACTGAATATCTTCATGTTGTGTTTATATTACTATAGTTATTCTAGCACTAGTTTCAACCAAACCACAAAATGTGAATCATCATTAACAACCATTGATTCATAGACTGTTAGATGAGACATCGTCATATTTCTTATCTAGTTAGACTATCTGGCGCAATGGACGTCCATGGCCGATAAGATAAGACTACCTTGCATAACGAACTACTCAGTTGATAAGACTATTTAGCAGTGAAATTCTAACGTGATTTTCTTTTTTAAGTATTTGGCACAGCATTGCACATTGCATCTGGCTCCCAAAATAAATTGGATGTGGAAAAAAGTGGTTGCAATCACTAACGATTGCAGCACATTTCATTAAATTGTATTCAATGGTAAAATGTGTGTGTGTCTGTGCGTGGGTGGTAAAAACGAACATTTGAATACTCGTTAAAGACCTTATTTTTTTTCATCACTCATATTAAATCAACAAAACATCTGCTGTCTTGCAGGTTGGCTGGGGACAGTCAAAGACTGACGGAGAGTGAACCCAGTAAACGCTGGTTGAAATCGAACACGTCGCAGAAGGACAGGCACTAGAGCTCCAAATGGTACTGAAGATTGTGACGTGAAACTACGTTCTTGGCAAAGGTTGTTTATATATCACAATAAGAATGTTAAAAATGACCGGAAAAGAACGATCGAGAGAGAGAAATCAACAAAACTAATTGTAAATTGTTTTTGAATATACTCTTAATAAATCAAATTGACAATCTTATGAGTTAATATTGAATTATTTGTATTTCTATGCTGCAATGATATTTGTATTTTCTTGACAAATGTCTTCTCTTTTGTTCATTTGAGGATCATCTTCATCGCACATCAGACATGTCCATAACTGCCCCATATCCTCTTTCCAATCATGTATTTCAGTGTGTTCAGACTAATAACTCTCGCTCTGTGTTGGTTGATGTATCTATTTTGGGTTTCTTTCATGGTTTTTCCCATCTTGACGCACCTATCGGAATGCATAACTTGTACAACCCTTTAATTTGGTTGAAGAAAACTTTTGTTATCTTCTAGAGTATTGATGATGTCGCCAGTGCATCAGCTCTCTTATTACCCTTTACCCCAGAATGACCAGGGACAGGAGTCTGGATTGCCGCGTTATGTATTTCTGAGCACCTTTTTACAGCACAACCAGCTAGTCTCCAAAAAAGCTTCACTTGGTCGTGACTTTTTCAAACAGTATCGACTACAGAACAGAAAGATCAGGTCAGATTCGACATATTTATTTACCATAGTACCCAACTGAGGCGCAGTCGACCTGAGAGCAGTTATAGACAAGATAAAATGTATCTGCGCTGCAGAATTGAACTTCGTACCACTCGTCTACGCTATCGCGGCTCTTCCTTCTAATTTGTGCTGAATGTTAAATAAAACATAATAAAATCACTCACAATATTTACAGTCAAATAAATGAAATCACAGAGAGAAAAACATACTCACATGGACTATATGCCTTAAATCAGAAGTATGCGACATATTATTGTCAGAAGAGACCATGGGTGAAAATGGACGGAAAATCAAATGAATTTGGGGAGAGAAGTTGACAGGTCATAATTAAATATTTCGAATAAATGTCTTGGAACAAATACTTGTATCTAAAGTTGATGAAGTTATCAAAGACATTAGGAAAAAAATACTCTTCATGGCTAGATAATACAACATTAGAAGAATTCCAAGATCTGTGAAATATTGAAATAGTCATGATGTAAAGCTTCTATATAATAGTCATGATGTAAAGCTTCTATATAATAGTCATGATGTAAAGCTTCTATATAATAGTCATGATGTAAAGCTTCTATATAATAGTCATGATGTAAAGCTTCTATATAATAGTCATGATGTAAAGCTTCTATATAATAGTCATGATGTAAAGCTTCTATATAATAGTCATGATGTAAAGCTCATATAATAGTCATGATGTAAAGCTTCTATATAATAGTCATGATGTAAAGCTTCTATATAATAGTCATGATGTAAAGCTTCTATATAATATCCAATATTATGGATGCATACCAAACAATGTACTGAAATAAAAATCCACTTTTTCGCCAAAGAATCCAAGAGCTTTTGGATGTGATGTTTTTAGCAATATTATCCGTATGTGACTACGATGTAAATAAGATGACATAGATGTTTCTAATAACAATGATGAGAAGAGTGAGACGCAGAATGTGAACAGAAATTGGTAACGAACGGTGCGGGTTTGTCGAAGGTAGAGGCACTGGCAATACCATATATTTGTATGGAATTCTTTGTGCACAATTATATGTTGCATAGGGATTGCAAGCAATTTCTATATATCGCTCTACCTTGTTCAACTCGTTCTTCAATCTCTTCCATGGAATGGAGTCCAATTTTTCTGGTCTCAGTAAGTTTGTTTTAGGGTTCCCCGAGTACATTCTTTCTTTCTTGGATCAATTACTTCCCATTTCAATGCATGTTTTGGGATATTATAGTCATTTCATCTCCCAGTATGCTCAAGATATCTCCATCTTCTCTCGTAAAAGTTGTAAATAGTAGCTGGCCAGATATTTCTCTGATTTCATTCATCACTGTACGTACCGGACACTGAAGACTCAACAAACACTTACATAGACTAGGAATAATTCAAACAGCTTTCTATCAGTGTCAGCAAACGTAATAGACACCACCGGAGCATGTCCTGTAATACTGTCCTCTCCTGTGTCAGCTGAGAAGCAACATGTGGCCACATTCATTTGACCTAACAAAATAAGCTTTTAGGAAACCTGACAGACCTGAAGCTGACCGCCCAGTTTGTGGTCCACAGTAAACTAATCGCATGACCAGAGATCGCAGAAGAAGGAAACCTGACAGACCTGAAGCTGACCGCCCAGTTTGTGGTCCACAGTAAACTAATCGCATGACCAGAGATCGAAGAAGAAGGAAACGTGACAGACTTAAAGCTGACCGCCCAGTTTGTGGTCCACAGTAAACTAATCGCCTGACCAGAGATCGCGGAAGAAGGGGAAGAATAAGAATAATTCCATTTTATTTTCATTATTTTTCACAAACTGATAGACAGAACACAAAAAATACGTTTATGACATGGCCCTCTATACCAGCCGTTATGATACATAATGACTATAAAAACAAATTAGAAACATTGAAAACTGAAATCCAAGACAAATCAACGAAATTAAATAAACCCACAGCGCCCACAGAATCATGGGGGAAAATCCACATATTTAAAATTCATGAATAAATTTTACAATACAGAATTGTTTGCTTAACCTTTTTTTTTAATAGAATTATTCCATATTAAAACACATGCAAGTTCGCATTATCAACTGTGTTAGACTGAACAAAGTTTATTTGGTAATGTGTAGTTCATTGTGTATGTACACGTGAACTGGTCCACCAACATCATTAAATAACTTGTCCTGAGCAGAACTTTGCTACCGTAACAGTCCTTCGGAATTTCTCCCTCTATAGGCCAGATGTCCTGCCTCTGCAGCGGTCATGCTCACGACATTAGTTGCATCCTGAATCCATCTTCTCTGTGGTCTTCCTCTTCTCCTCTTTGCTGTCATGCCTCCTTTCATGATGGTCTTTTTCAGCCATGTGTGTCTGTTTATATGTCTAAAATACTTTAATTTTCTCTTTCTTATTTGTAGCATCAGCCAGTTTTCTTTGAATCTGAGTTCTTTCTGGATAGATCTATTTGTTCTCATCTCTGTGTCCATGATACAGACCCATAATGGTTCATATTGAAGGGATATCAAGTTGGTTACCTGTTTGGTTGATTGATTGATTACTTCGGTGAATAACTCCGTGTGCTCCGATCTCTTATTACATAGAAAGATCTCAGTGGCAGAGCAAGAACTCCGTATCACCGGCGAGAGTCTCCGATGAAATTTTGGAGATAGTAACATTTGTGTAGGAGTTTTATTTTAATCACGTAATGAATTTTGTCCCAAGTAGCGGCTTCTAAACTCTACTCTTATTGATATTAAACTGTCAATAGTTCTTTTGAATACATCGAAAGACAATAAATGCAGTGGCGGCTCGTGCTCTTTTTTTTTCGAGCCAGGCACAAATTTTCGGAAAATCATGGTTTTAGGTTAATTCTTAGTGGACCAAGCGCCACGCAAGTGCGTTTGAAGTGGACGCGTTTTACATTCCGCCACGCTAGTGGCGTTTGAACATGCGCGTTTTTCATTCCCCACGCTGCATTGGTTATCAAGCAGTGTGTGCTTGTAAAATACTTAATTTTCTCTTCATTTGTAGCATCAGAGTTTTTTGAATCTGAGTTCTTCTGGATAGATCTATTTGTTCTCATCTCTGTGTCCCTGATACAGACCCTAATGTTCATATTGAAGGGTATCAAGTTGGTTACCGATTTGTTGATTGTTTACTCGGTGAATAATCCGTGGTCGACTCTTATTACTAGAAAGATCCAGTGGCAGAGAAGAACTCCTATCACTGGCGAGATCTCCGATGAAATTTGGAGTATAACAGTGTAGAGTTATTTAATCACAATGAATTTTGTCCAAGTACGGCTTCTAAACTCCTTATTGATATTAAACTGTCAATAGGTTTTGATACATCGAAGCAATAAATGCAGTGCGGCTCGTACTTTTTTGTTTCGGGCAGGACAAATTTTCGAAAAAAATCATGGTTAGTTAAGTTATATTTTAATTTATAAAATAATAAATAAACGTTACACATTATTTTTGGTGGGGCCCGGTCCCACTGGCCCTTAGTGATGAGCCGCCACTGCAACAAATGCAGTGGTTTGGACATTTAATGAGAATGAAATACACCAACCACCAATAACAGCATACAATAAAAAAAGATCGGGTACTAGAGCTAAGGGAAGACCAAGAAAATATGGATAGACAATATCAAGACCACACTACATAAACACGGATATAACACAACAAGGGCGACCCATCTGACCCTAGAACGCAAATTAAAGCTCCCATCCCTACGCTTAACGACAAGAGTGGACAGCCAACTCATCTTTCATCTGGGAATAGACAATTGACAATGATTCTTATTGCATGAACAACTCGAACATGAGACCTACTCTTTATCGTCCGTCTACGATGGACTCAGAACTCGTTCTCGCCTACACTGAGATAAGATATCTCTTTTAAACTATCCCAATTGTTTCACGCGGGGAACAAACCATGTACCCTTGAACGAGAGGTGAGCATCTAACCTTCCATCACAGAGACCACGAATTACGTTTTCAATACACGAGATGTAACACCTCACCTTCTCATCACAAGAGACCACGAATTACGTGTTTCAATACACGAGATGTCAACACCTCACCTTCCCATCACAGAGAGACCACCGAATTACGTGTTTCAATACACAAGATGGGATGTGAACACCTCACCTTCCCATCACAAAGAGACCACCGAATTACGTGGAGGTTACACAAGATGTGAACACCTCACCTTCTCATCACAGACAGACCACAGAATTACGTGTTTCAATACACAAATATAGATAATACTCAACCTTCTCTCCGATATTTTCAATGTTTAACTCCTTTTCAGATTGTTTGGTGCACTGTATTTTAGTTAATAGCTGTTTTCCAGCGGCATGACATTTGCTTTATTGTAGGTGTCCTTGTTGTTCTAAGTAGCTTTTTGTTATCGACGTGTAGTAATATCTTATTCTCCTTTAGTTTTGTTTTTAATCGTCTGTTATCAATTCAGACGTAGTAAATTCGTCTGCTATGGCGAATCATGACTTATATTTTAGTGAAGTCTTGCTTTCCTTATTATCAGTGTCCCTAGCCATTTAGGCAAACTTTACTCCGACTTCAGAGGTTCTTAGAATTTAGATTCACAAGTAAAGGATCAGGTAGCCTGTAGTTCGACCTCGTACCGTGTGCGTACCGAGAATTCTTTTGGCCCAAGCTGGAGTCGAACATGGAAACCTCCACGACGCTAGCGAGGAGTGTTATCATCTTCGCTATCTGCGACCCTTGAGTTTGATTTTTTGCCTACCTGCAGTGATGGTCTTTGTTTCTCTCTCTCTCTATCTATCTTTCTATCTTCTCTCTCTCTCTCCTCTCTCTCTCTCTCTTCTACTCTTATACTTCTGGCTGCAGATGCACGTTCTGTTTCACATTGTTGTTGACACGATTGTTGTTTTCAATCCTACAAGTTTTACTTTAGCTGTCAGATCATCATCATTGCACATCGAACCAATTATTATATAAGTACTCTGATCTCCTTTCCTTCTCATTATGTCTCCTGTCGTGTATGGCAACCAACGACACTAGTTTTATGTTGGTCTACTATTCTTCTTTGACTATATTAAATGAAGTGTTTGAACATATTGTGAATATTTCTCTATGACTTCAGTTGATAATGATGTTGATGATGTGGCATACACTGATGGCTCAGTGATTCGAGACAAGCGAAGTACACGGCAATTACTACAGGCTTGAGATAAAAACGGTTATAGAGATCAGCTGTGTCTTTTCTATAACTATGAGCAGTTTCACAATGGAGATCAAAACTATAGCTATGGCTCTGAAGTAGTTAAGTACACATGAGTGCATACATGCTCATATACTAACCGACTCAATGAATATGCACAAGAAATTTCAGGCTGGTTGTCTAAGGCAGGGATTACATATTACATTGAGCACATCCCTAATGACACATTTAATCTTGATTTTTTTATCAGGATGTACAAAAGTATAGGGGAAATGAGCATGCAGATCACCTGGCTGATACAGCAGTGATCGAGGAAGGAAAGTTCATGGATAGTGCAGATAACACCAATGTCATAAGAGAACAGGTCGATAGATAGATGAATGAAAACATGTTTTTAAACTGCAACCCTGTTGTCCAGGATGAAGGGGATGGGGGAGGGGGTGAAGATGGAAACTGCCAAACACGAACACGTTGTTAGAGGCACGAGACATTTGATTAATCAACACACAAAGGGTGTGAATAGTTGTTATACGCTGGTAAGGATATTGGGGAGAAGATCGAATCAACTATGGACCTGTCCAGAGTGATGTGAAAATGATCCTCCAAATCACAGTTGATTATTGTTTTAACAAATTGGCTTTGTTCGATCAGTTCATTGACTTTCCAAAATATGGGACATTTTAAAGATATTTTGATTGTGTGACTATGAGTGTGTTACTGAGTGTGACAATGAGTGTGTTACTAGTCTGACAATGAGTGTGTTACTAGTGTGACAGTGAGTGTGATACTATTGTGACAGTGAGTGTGTTATTGGGTATGATAATGAGTGTGTTACTGAGTGTGACAATGAGTGTGTTAATGAGTGTGTTACTGAGTGTGACAATGAGTGTGACAATTAGTGTGTTACTGGGTGTGATAATGAGTGTGTTACTGAGTGTGACAGTGAGTGTGACAATGAGTGTGTTACTGAGTGTGACAATTAGTGTGTTACTGAGTGTGACAGTGAGTGTGACAATGAGTGTGTTATGAGTGTGTACATTAGTGTAACATTGAGTGTGTTACTAGTGTGACAGTGAGTGTGTTACTGGGTGTGACAATCAGTGTAACAATGAGTGTGTTACTAGTGTGACAGTGAGTGTGTTACTGAGTGTGACAATGAGTGTACAATGAATGTGTTACTAGTGTGACAGTGAGTGTGTTACTGAGTGTGACAATGAGTGTGTTACTGGATGTGACAGGGGGTGTGACAATTAGTGTGTTACTGAGTGTGACAATGAGGTGATAATGAGGTGTTACTGAGTGTAACAGTGAGTGTGACAATGAGTGTGTTAATAGTGTGACAGTGAGGTAGCTACTGAGTGTCACAATGAGTGTGTTACTGAGTGTGACAATGAGTGTGACAATATGTCTACTGAGTGTGACAATGAGTGTGTTACTGAGTGTGACAATGAGTGCGACAGTGAGTGTGACAATGAGTGTGACATGAGTGTGTTACTGAGTATGACAATGAGTGTGTTACTGAGTGTGACAGTGAGTGTGACAGTGAGTGTAACAATGAGTGTGTTACTGAGTGTGACAATGAGTGTGTTACTGAGTGTGACAATGAGTGTGAGAATGAGTGTGTTACTGAGTGGGAGAATGAGTGTGTTACTGGATGTGGCAATGAGTGTGTTACTGAGTGTGTCAATGAGTGTGTTCCTGACCGTTTCAATGATTTTGAGCGTGAGTGTGAAAGTGTGTGGGAAACTGGGTGTGGCGGTTAGCTTGACAGTTGAATTGTTAGTGAGCGTGACATTGAGTTTGAATCTCATTGTAAAAGTGAGTGCAATAGTTAGTGTATTCGTGTGATAGTAAATGTGAAACTGGGTGTGGCAGTCAGTGTGACAGTCATTGTGAAAGGGACTAAAGTTATGTTAAATCAAAGCACACATTATTATAACTTAAAGTAATAAACAAACTGTATAGTATATATATACTCACTGTCTGTTGCTGAAAATACAGTGTCATATTAAGGAAACCAACACCCGTGTAAAACAACAGCTGTAACATATAGTCCAATTAGTGTCTGAACATCGTCTCCCCAAAACAAGCATTATAACTCCGCAAGATATTAGTGAAGCGTATTCGAATACAAGGTTAAGAAACAACGTTTTCGGTGGGGAAAAATGAAAATAGCACTTCGATTATACTTGAAACTTGAAACAGTTCTCCTGGCAGAAAGTTCTTAAAGTAAACACGGGGTGCTGTTTACTAATAAGAAGTCTGTTATATAGAAGTGGCGTAGATGAACAAATTCAACTTATCAAATTTTAGATCCAAAATGAACAAAAACAAATTAAATTAAGAATAAACACGGTGTATATATAACACAAGGGAGATAGTTTACGTTTGCACGCAAGCATTACGGTAGAACTAACTCATGATATACGGGAGACAGAAGGAATCTATATAACGGATTTTCTCCAGCGTTTGCTGGTGAGTACTTGTGTCTATTTCACACGCGCACATTATACAACAGTCCACGTTCAATAAGAATAGATCATGTCGCACACGGAATTACATATCTATGTATGTATTCCTTTGCACTTTTTCAATGTTGTTTTCACCCTAAGGAGAATATAGCCTGCAAATTGCCTCAATCGTCCAAATATGATGCTATTATATTGATCTTGTGATGCCTGCTTGCAATGTTCTGGTTGATCTGTTAATATATACACGACTCGGTTGGGGGTTTTTTGTCTATATTTTTACATCATATTCTGTATAATGTGAGAATGTTAATAACGTTGTTATGGTAACGTTGAAACTCGTGAGCAACTTAATCCGTAACCAATCAGCTTATTCCGATTAAGTCATGTGGTATTATTCATACTAATTTCGCTTCGTTATCTTCTATTTAAAATTGAAATTATATGAAAATGTTTTTGAATGTCTGAGTTATGTCCATTATTATTATTAACTGTACAGAGTTTTGTCGATGTTCTTTATCTAATGTACACGTTCCTTATCTAAGTTATATAGATGTTCTTTCCGTATGGGTGTGAAGTATGGACATTTAACAACACAGTGGAAAAACATATATGTGATTTTGATTATACGTGCTACAAAAGAGTCCTCCGTATATCATGGACAAAGAAGAGAATAAATAGATATATCCAAAAAGAACACAAAATCAAAGACAACTGAATGGTACAACCTTCTTCTTCTTCTTTGCGTTCGTTCTTTACGACCAATTTTAATCAATCTTTGTGATTTGTTTGATCTTTGCCAAGAACGTGTATACGTTGCACATTGGTTTGGTAGGCCCCTAAACGCATAAACTTCTACACGCTTAGGACACGTGCATCCGATTTCAGCCAAACCTCCTTATCGCCTCTTACGACATGCATGGCAGGTAACAGTGGTTCTATTCTTTACACCCAAATTTGGGCCCCGGTAACCACTCGGGCGAATGGTACAACCAATAAGAATGAGTAAATTGAAGTATTTTGGACAGATAAAAATACCAGAAGGGTTTGGGAAGATCATTATAGAAATAGGCATTCCGGCAAAGAGAAGTTGGTGAGAATCCCGGAAAAAATGGGTTCAGGATGTAACTGATGATTTGAGCATGACGGCTGCAGAGGCGGACGGGACATTTGGCCTATGAGCGAGCAAAAATTTGAAGGACTGTTAGCGTGGCAAAGCTCTACTCAGGACAAGTTATTTGATAATGCTATTCTATAGCTACTTTACAGTATAAATTCCATATGTAAGATGTGTCGATGTTAGAATTACGGGATATGTATGTGTTGTTCCTACAAGACCTGCTTATCTCGAAGAGCATTGGCTCATAAATAACATCATGTCCCTCAAAGATGAAATATTTTAGCCACGTTCAACGGCACATTAGTTAGGTGAGAACGATAATGGATTGATTTTTGGGGTGCCAGGTAGTGGGTATATACGAATA
Source organism: Arion vulgaris (assembly GCA_020796225.1). Classification (NCBI taxonomy): domain Eukaryota; kingdom Metazoa; phylum Mollusca; class Gastropoda; order Stylommatophora; family Arionidae; genus Arion; species Arion vulgaris. The sequence continues at coordinate 78,052,395 of CM036756.1, forward strand.
AAAAGGGAAAAATGTCGTTATTTTTTAATAAACAAATCAATGTAGGTTAGATCGAGTTCAAAGTCATATCGGTGACGAACGATATAACTGAGATCATGTGTTCAAGTCGAGCACGTAAAAAAATCAACTGTTGAAATCAATATGAGTAGGCTGCATAGTCGCTGTTCGGGCACAATTTTCAAAAATAAGATTACAATAAAATTCCTACACAATGTCCACCATTTAAAAATTACATAGGGAAACCTTGTCGGTGCTACGGAGTTCGTGCACTGCCACTGAGATCTTCCTGTGTAGGAAAGAGATCGGAGCACACACATGAGTACACACCAAAGTGCAGTGACGATCAGTCAATCAATCAATCAATAGAGTAATTCCAATAATGTTTTGTCCAGACTGTGACAGAAGCAACAACAAGACAGGATTATTGATAACTAATAAAGCTACAAGCCTTAGTATTAGAAAAACTAGTAGTTCTACTATTGATTAAAAAGATGGTATCTAAACAGTAATTAAATCTTTGTACTATGTATTTGTACTTGTACTTTGTGAGCGTCTGTAGCTCAAGCGGTAGTGAGCTCGATCACGAACCCAAGCGTACCACGTTCAAATCCCACGGTGGGCAAGTTTGGAAGCAAATTCGTCTCCATGTGATTTTTACAAAAGGTAAAATAGACCTCACCTTTCAGAAAGCAATGGCAAACTACTGAACGTATAAGTGGTGCCTAAAAATCAACGACTCGTTTACTGCGGTTTGACGGCTACGTCCTTTAGGATATGCCACGATTTTCATTTCACTTGTACTTTGTCAGCAAGGTTTAGCAATATTTTCTTCTTTTCGACTAGTATCAACTGTTGTCTGGAGTTCATCTCTGGTGAATGTAGTTGCTAATGTAGTGATGTGTTGTTGCTCCAGCATCGCTTTCTTTGGAGCATGTACACGGGACAGTCTTGCAGGACATGTTCTGTGATTTTATCAGAGCTGCCACAGGGATACATAGATGGAGACAAGTGTAGCCTGTGCAGGTGTTTATTCTGTCAGTTATACCTTGTACTGAGACGAAAGATAATGCTCTGTCCTTGTCTGTCGAGTGTGCAATAGTCGTCCTGATAATTTATGATTCTTTTCGAATATCCATCGTTGCTCATTTGTCAAAATACATGATTTCGTTCTTTAGCTGTTCCCATTTTCCTCCCTAATTTGTCGCCTTCTCGTTACCCGGGATTTCACAACGTAAAGGTACCCATTATAGTAAAATCGCTTATTGGCAGAAATTTTGCTGAGCTCACTTCTCATTAATGAAGGTTTGCCCCAGAAGGCATGGAAGACCTACTGTGCATCTGTGAAAACGATCACCTGTTGGAAGTCAGAGTTGGTGCTATTGATCATAATTGCAACCTGTAGCAGTGCTTGAATCTCTGCTGTGTAATTTGAACAGAATTTACCAGTTTGAATAAACTTCGTCTCGTACTGGTTGTGCTTCTTCTTCACCCTTCGCCCCTAGGGTCCGCAACCAAGGCCTTCCAAGCTCACCTATCCAAGGCCATATTTTCCAGATCTCTCCTTCTCCCAATTGTCTTGCATTCAATCTCCCTCCTTGTTGTGTCCTTCTTCTTCTTCCTTCTTGGGTGGCTAGCTATGAATTTACCTGGTTGTTTTTTCTGAAGCCATCTAGTGTTAGCCATCATCGTGGGGTAGCTAGCCCCACGCCCAACCTCCTTATAAGACTTTTACGTCATACGCGGCAGATAACAGTGGTTCTATTCTTCACACCTCGATTTCGCCCGTAACCACTCGAGCGAGTGGTTGTTGGGAATATGAAATAAAAATACCAGCTCCGACATTCTTAATTGCAGCTGTTGCCGATCTATAATTGTAAGCATGTATCCACGAAGGTTCCCTAAACGTGTTTTCCTTCTTGAACCAACCTTCAATGATTGCTTTGTGGTTCATTGATCTATCACAACATATCTCCATTGTAAATGTATGTAGCCATTATAATTACTTCTAGTAGAGTAGCTGGCCTTACTTTCCTCATCGGATTTGGAACAATAAGCCATACTTAATGAACAATGATTCTATGCCAACATAATCTTCATGTACAATGTATGTTGCTACATTATAATTACTTACAGTAATAGCTGTTGCTCACTTAATTTCTACATCCGTATGTGAACTGACACAGTCAAATTACACTCCTACATATACAATGTAATTACTGATTGCTACATCATATAACTCCTACATATCAATGTAATTACTGATTGCTACATCAATAATTCCCTACATGTGCAATGTAATTACTGATTGCTACATCATATACTCCTACATGTACAATGTAATTACTGATTGCTACATTATATAACTCCTTGCATATACAATGTAATAATGTAATTATTGATTGCTACATCATATAACTCCTTGCATGTACAATGTAATTACTCATTGCTACACCAAATATTCCCCGATATATACACAACAATATAATCATTTATTGTCACACAAATTATTTTCATACATGAGTAATGTAATCATTATCTGTAATTAAGAGGTTGTTTCCGTACAGTAGTATTGTTAATTTCCTATTTAACATTATTTCTGTTTTCTAAATCATTTCTCTCATGTGTAAACCTGAGACCACTAAATCGTTCCCCTTCTGTTGAAAATGTTATATATTCAGAATCTCTCCAGCGAATATCGTGTGTGTGTACACTGTACAACCGCTCATCCTCAGAATATTCACAATTTACTGAAAACTTTTTGTCCCATAAATTATTTCAGACATAAATATAGAAAGATCATTTATTGATCTGTCTAGGACTTTGCAGATAATACAATTTTCAAATTGATGCGAAAATTTAATTTGTACAATTCTCATTGTAAACGTCAAACATTTATTTTCTCTAAGTAATTTTATATAAATACCCTATTCTTATTTGGTAAATTTTAGTTCTCCTCTTACAATGCACTTCATCACGATTAGAATTTACATTTCTATTAGACATTTCGACGTAATTTACAAGATATTGTTATTCAAATGAGATTTATTTTATTTTTATTATTTATGCTTATCTCATTCTGCAATAGATGTGATTTATTTATCTAGTTTTGCATGATGATCTCATTCGCAATAGATATGTTTATATAGTACCATGATTTTTTCTCATTCTGCAATAGATGTAATTTATTTATCTAGTTACTGCATGAATGCTTATCTCATTCTGCAATAGATATGATTTATTTATCTAGTTAGTGCATGGATGTTTATCTCATTCTGCAATAGATGTGATTTATTTATCTAGTTAGTGCATGGATGCTTATCTCATTCTGCAATAGATGTGATTTATTTATCTAGTTAGTGCATGGATGTTTATCTCATTCTGCAATAGATGTAATTTATTTATCTATAATAGCCGTCCATCGCAAGCGATGATGACAACAGTCTCAGACGTGTGCTGTTGCACCTCTCTGGTGTGTGCGGAGGTGACTGTAGAGTCCAATCCTAGAACAGAATCCCCGACCACTGGTGGGGCATACATGATCAAGGTTAGACATGTGCGTGTTGTGTGCTCTGTCTTTTCGCGCTGCTCGTTTTCTCTGTGACTCAACAATACGATGGTTCTCAGCTATTCGGGTTCCTCTTTTATTGTTACAGTGCCACATTTGGCGATCTTGCGCAAGGGATTCCAGCACGTATTGTCTATATCGAAGCATTTCAGAGACACTTTAAGAGTGTCTTTAAAGCGTTTTTTCTGTCCACCAGCTAAACGTCTGCCCCCTTCAAGCTCACCATACATCAACTGTTTTGGGATGCGTTTGTCAGGCATTCGAGCAACATGACCGACCCATCTCACTTGGGCCTTCTGCAACAGGGTGTTGACGCTTGGGATCTTTGCTCTTGTGAGGACTTCGCTGTCTGGAATTTTGTCCTGCCAGTTTATTTTTAGTATTCTGCGTAGACAGCTTGTGTGGAAATGATTTAATTTTCTTGCGTGTCTGCTATACACTGTCCATGTCTCGCTTGCGTACAGCAGCGTGGTTAGCACTATGGCCTGTAAACTTTCAGCTTTGTGACTATGCTTATCCCCTTCCGTTCCCACACAGCGACACGTAACCTTCCGAACGCAGCACTGGCTTTGGATACCCTATTGTTGACCTCAGAATCTATGTTTGCCGATCTGGATAGGAGGCTGCCAAGATAAGCAAAGTTGTCCATTGACTGGAGACGCTGGTGTTTAATGTTGATGACTGGATCTTAATACTGTTCTCTAGGGGGCTGGAACATGACCTCTGTTTTTGGTGTTAATGGTGAGGCCAAACCTATCACAGGCCATTGAGAACTTGTCCATGTAAGTCTGCATTTCTTCCGCAGAGTTGGTAGCGAGGGCGCAGTCATCAGCAAACAACAGGTTTGAGATAGTTGGTTCTTTTACCTTGGTGGAGGATTTTAACCTCCGAAGATTGAATAGATTACCGTCTGTCCTGTATCTAATCTTTACCCCATGTTCGTCGCCTTCCCAAAAGACATCCGTGAGCATGGCAGCAAACATCATGCTGAAGAGTGTTGGGGCCAGTACACAGCCCTGTTTGACGCCGTTGGTGACATGGAAGGCTTCCAACAGCTCCCCTTCATCAAGTACACGTGCCATCATGCCCTCGCTATTTATCTATCTAGATAATTTATTTATCTAGTTAGTTCATGGATGTTTATCTCATTCTGCAGTAGATGTGATTTATTTATCTAGTTAGTGCATGGATGTTTATCTCATTCTGCAATAGATGTATTTATTTATCTTGTTAGTGCGTGGATGCTTATCTCATTCTGCAATAGATGTGATTTATTTATCCAGTTAGTGCATTGATGTTTATCTCATTCTGCAATAGATGTGATTTATTTTCTAGTTAGTGCGTGAAGACTTTTCTTTTCTCCTGCCATTATGACTCATTTTAGACTCGAATTCATTTTTGGCAGATGCAAGGTCAGCACTCCATGCATTCTCGTCCAGAAATTGTCAGCTTTACAGAACCCTACTGTCTGAAATGTGCAAGAAGTGGGATGTGATCTTGTAGCAGACATGAGAAATACCAGAAATTGTCAGCTCTACAGAACCTACTGTCTGAAATGTCAAAAGTGGGATGTGATCTTGTAGCAGACACTGAGAAATACCAGAAATTGTCAGCTCTACAGAACCCTACTGTCTGAAATGTGCAAGAAGTGGGATGTGATCTTGTAGCAGACACTGAGAAATACCAGGAAATTGTCAGCTCTACAGAACCCTACTGTCTGAAATGTGCAAGAAGTGGGATGTGATCTTGTAGCAGACACTGAGAAATACCAGGAAATTGTCAGCTCTACAGAACCCTACTGTCTGAAATGTGTAAGAAGTGGGATGTGATCTTGTAGCAGACACTGAGAAATACCAGAAATTGTCAGCTTTACAGAACCCTACTGTCTGAAATGTGTAAGAAGTGGGATGTGATCTTGTAGCAGACACTGAGAAATACCAGAAATTGTCAGCTTTACAGAACCCTACTGTCTGAAATGTGTAAGAAGTGGGATGTGATCTTGTAGCAGACACTGAGAAATACCAGGAAATTGTCAGCTCTACAGAACCCTACTGTCTGAAATGTGTAAGAAGTGGGATGTGATCTTGTAGCAGACACTGAGAAATACCAGGAAATTGTCAGCTCTACAGAACCCTACTGTCTGAAATGTGTAAGAAGTAGGATGTGATCTTGTAGCAGACACTGAGAAATACCAGGAAATTGTCAGCTCTACAGAACCCTACTGTCTGAAATGTGTAAGAAGTGGGATATGATCTTGTAGCAGACACTGAGAAATACCAGGAATTGTCAGCTTTACAGAACCCTACTGTCTGAAATGTGCAAGAAGTAGGATGTGATCTTGTAGCAGACACTAAGAAATACCAGGAAATTCTTCTTCGAACGATCAATATCAACCACTTGTTAACCACTCTTTGTGATTTGTATGTGATCTAAGCCTAAGAGCGATTGTACGTTGTTCTAGTGACGAGCCTACATGTACCTCAGTACATCAGATTTCTGCGATGCTTTTTATTTACTAGGGTAGCTTCTCTAGACCCCTACCTCTGTCACCTCTTACAATATGCCAATAAGGTCTCAGTGTTACTATTCTTTAATCCCCTTGCGAGCCTCGGCAATACACGCGCGATACCAGACATGAAACCTCAGACGGATTGGCCAAGGAGGAAGGTGCTGCAGAAAAGCAGCTGGATGTACCAGTTGTATATCACCACAAGAAAATAGTGATTAAAACAATCAGTAAGCCCCTAACACTAACACAGGACGAATACCAAAATATGAGCAGATTAGAAATAAGTTGTCTTTCTGCGCCTCAGAAAAGAACATAATCGACTCTGCAGTCACATGCAGCATACAACATTCAAGATTGGCATAATACTTGTTCTCTGTATATTTATTTATCATATTCATTTGCTCCCGTGCTTCCTCTGTGGATCTTCAAACTCCTCATTATCTTGTTACAATAAACTTGAAGCTACCTATGAATGATGTGTGCATGTATTTTATCTGTTTATACGTGTGTGTATTATGCTCTTGCTTCGTTTCATATATTTACAAGCACATAAAGCTTATCGCATGTGTTTGTGCAAACACTGTTCGGTTGAATCTGACCTGATTATTCTGTTTTCTATAGTCGTCGCTGTTTATAAAAGACAGGAATTGATGAAGCTCTTTTGTTAGAGAGCTAACTAGTTGCGTTCTTAAAAATGCCCGTCTGTAAGGCTAGGCAATGGGTGCCGTAAGCTCGTCTGTAAGGCTAGGCAATGGGTGCCGTAAGCTCGTCTGTAAGGCTAGGCAATGGTTTCCGTAAGTTCGTCTGTAAGGCTAGGCAGTTGGTGCCCTAAGCTCGTCTGTAAGGCTAGGCAGTGGGTGCCGTAAGCTCGTCTGTAAGGCTAGGCAGTGGGTGCCGTAAGCTCGTCTGTAAGGCTAGGCAATGGGTGCCGTAAGCTCGTCTGTAAGGCTAGGCAGTGGGTGCCGTAAGCTCGTCTGTAAGGCTAGGCAGTGGGTGCCGTAAGCTCGTCTGTAAGGCTAGGCAGTGGGTGCCGTAAGCTCGTCTGTAAGGCTAGGCAGTGGGTGCCGTAAGCTCGTCTGTAAGGCTAGACAGTGGGTGCCGTAAGCTCGTCTGTAAGGCTAGGCAGTGGGTGCCGTAAGCTCGTCTGTAAGGCTAGGCAGTGGGTGCCGTAAGCTCGTCTGTAAGGCTAGGCAGTGGGTGCCGTAAGAAATAAAGGTTCGTGATTCGTATCCTGTGTTTGGTAATTTGTTTTTTACCGGAAGCCCTAATATTTGTTCACTGTCTATTTATTGATCCACAGTTAACTCTAAATTGGGCCACATAACTGACGAGGAAAACCCTGACCAAGTTAACTCTAAATTGGGCTAATAACTGACAGGGAAAACCTGACCAAGTTAACTCTAAATTGGGCTAATAACTGACGGAAAACCTGACCAAGTTTTGAGTCGGGGAGGATTTTGTATATGACTGATAGAACACTGCAAGCTTTTTTTTTTACAATTTTACTCAATTCTGTGAGTCTATGGTTATTTATTTATTTAAAATTTTAATAATACTGATATTCCTTATTGTTAAACTTAAGTTGTTACATAATATAACTTTGATTTAGCATGTTGTGTTGATTTTAGAATGAATTCGTCTATATACAACAATACTGGAATGCGAGTCCTAGATTTTCATGAGAAACATTTGTATTTGGTCGTCCATTTTTTTTTTTTTAACTTTCTCACTCCTGTTGTTCGTTTGCTTGATAAAGGCCTTGTTGTTCAAAACGTTGCTGTATTTTGTCATTGTTTTTTAATTTGTAAAACTACAGTACTTTGTGATTACGTGTTTTGCCAATCAAATAGTTTTGCTGCAGTCTGATCTATTTTGTGCATAATTCTTTAGCCGCATAATAATAGTCCGCAGGCCCATACGTTTATAGTTGGCTCTGATTGATCATATTCATTGTCGGTGCTTCCCCTGTGGTTCTTAATACTTCATATTCTCTTGTATGAATAAACAGATGAAAATTGTGACACAAAAGAATTGGGTCAACGTAGAATTAATAACTGTGTAAGGTACTCAGAGAATGAACGAATATAAAATTATATAAATAAATTCATTCATGAATTTCAACACTCTAGTTATACCTCGATCCTCATGTTTCCACAACTTGAAATATGATCTAAACTAATTAGGTAAGAACTGGGGAAAACGATTCTAATCCGCCTGCTCATGACAAATATTCGATAATTGTTCAACATGGATCTAATATCTGCTACGTTTCATACAGACTAGCTAGTGCTTGCCATTTCTCAAGCAAGATGTGAAAAGTAAGCTCAAACACAGACAAAATGAGCACCAGTAATAGGACAAATATACTTTAGTGATGTTATCTCCCACTCAATTTGGTCATAAGCTCTTGATTAGTGTTGAGAAAGTGAATGTTCGGGATGAAGAATTTTTTTCGATCCGTTCGCAAATTCATTTTCAGACAATGTTTTACTTTTTTCATTGATAACTTTTTTCTGTATATTATTACGTGCATTAGCAACATTTGATTCAATCATTTACATTCAACTTTATATATTATTTCGTTCTATGATCTCATCTTACTCAGTGATATGTTGACCATACTGCGCGAGTACTAAATTTGATCATCGTCAGGTGCCGTGCCGACTGGCGTATGCGATCATGGATCTTCACAAATCTCTGTCTTTGGTGTTTGATATCATCTCAGATGTTGACGCTCTTCTGTGCCGTGAACTCAGGCTATCCAAGATTGTCTATCTCTGTCTGCTTCTGTCTCATCTGCTCTCGATTTTACCGGTTGTTATAATGTGTTCTAAACCCCCCCTTCCTCATCACACGTACGAAACATGATGACTGTCTCTTTCTTATATTTACGATAAGCTTTCTCTGTGTCTTGACCTCATTCAACACCTCCACATTAGTCATTTTAACAGTCCATGGGATTCTCATCATTCTTCTGTAAAACACATTTCTGTGGCTCTCAGAGATTTTTTCGATCTGTTTGTTTATTGTCCACGACTCGCATCCGTATGTCAGTATTGGTTCTATGTAGCACTGTATAACTTTCATCCTGATCTCACTTGACAATGACTTGTTGCATATAATGCTTCTCATTTTCTGGAACGATGCTTTCGCCTGAACTATTCTGCTATTTCTTTCTGATCTGCATCTGCTCAGCACATTCACTGATAATTACCTCCTTCAGCTCTAACTATGGAATAAACTAAGCATAAACTAGTCACGACAGAGATGAAGTGTCGACGCAGAATTCGTTGAGTATCAAGAAGAGATATGTTTAAAAAGGAAGACATCAGGGAAAATAAGTAGGTACAGCATCAAGATTAAACTTCATCAAAAAACAACAGATTAAATTGTTTGGACACAGAAGCAGATTACTAACAGAGCCTCACAGGACAATGCTACTCTGATATAGTGGATATAGTGCAACATGCAAGAAGTGGACCTCAGAAATAACAGAGGTGGTGGAAAACATTATTTATGATGGATATACAAAATCTCGTACTAGAGGTTTCTTCTTATCCTGTCGCTGTGAGATAAAACATAATTAGAGAGAAGAAGAAGAAGAAGAAACTCTAGCTAATTAACGTACGCTCTCTTTCGAAATTGAAGCTATGAAGTCGTCAGGATTCAAGCTTATACGGTGGTATGCCACTATTAGCAGAGCTTTGTTTCGTGTTTTCATCATTGCAATGAAAATATCCCTTGACCTTTTTCACACCCTAGGATAGGAAGTACCTGTCACTTCAGTTTTCTAAACTCAATGTAGGTCATCATCAAATAGCTTGTCCTGAACAGAACCTTGCCACCCCAACAGTCCTCCGGAATTTCTCTCTATCATAGGCCAGATGTCCTACCTCTGCAGTCGTCATGTTTAAACCATTAGATACATCCTGGATCCATCTTCTTCGTGGTCTTCCTCTTCTCTTTGCCGGTATGCCTCCTTCCATGATGGTCTTCTCCCGCCCTTCATGTCTTTTTATATGTCTAAAATATCTCAATTTTCTCTTTCTTATTTGTAGCATCAGCCAGTTTTCTTTGGTTTTGAGTTCTTTCTGGATAGACTCTGTGTGAAAGACCAGCCCAAATGGCGGAAGCGGTCTGTGGTTCTATAAGGTAACAGTGCAGAATCCACCATGAGTGGTAAATGCTATGGCTGCAATCAACCCATCCTCCAGCTCTTGACAAATAGCGTCTCTGTCTCTTTCTCTCTCTCTCTCTCTCTCTCTTTCTCTCTCTCCCCCTCCCTTCAGAATGACATCTTGTTTTTTCTTAAAGAAAATTATCAACACAAACCTTGATTTTGAATGGTCAAACTATTAATAGCAATAGCATACGCTTTGTGCTCATTAAAAACTAAGCGACCAAATCTGCTCTCTCTCTCTCTCTCTCTCTCTATCTCTCCTTCATTGTTAACGCCGATTGAGACGTATGCCCTTAACCAACTCTTGCCACGTCTTCCTATCCCTAGCTATCTCCTGCAGCTCCCTCCAGCTGATCTTTATACTGTTGATCTCTGTCTTCAAATTGTGTCTCCATGTTTTCTATGCCTTCCTCTTTCGCTGTCCATGTGGTCAATCTGCAATGAACGTAACATTCGCAATTTGATCGTAAACTGACTGCGACCGCTATTATGTGCATCACGCTTGACAGTTTCAATAATTATTAACACACAACAGCGGATACACAAACGCACAAACAGATAAATGAAACATATACATATATATCTCCACGTTCCTTCATATTTGTATAAGACGATTGCCGGAGCGTGTCCTGCAAGACTGTCCTCTCCTGTGTGAGCTGAGAAGCAACATGTGGCCACACCCAGTCAACCTTACTAAACTAAGCTTTTGGGAAACCTTACAGACCTGAAGCTGACTGCCCAGTTTGTGGTCTATATTAAACTAAGTGCGGGACCAGAGATCGCTGAAGAAGAAGAAAGAAGTATATTACTATTGCTTGTCATTTCTCTTAGTATCATTACTGAGATAAAGATAGTGAGGTAGCGCGATCGATGTCAAGGCAGAGAGAGAAATAGAGAGAGAGAGAGAGATCATAAGCCAATGGGTATCTTTTATTTGGAGCCTATGCGATAACAAGAGAAACTAGAGACCACAAAAACCAATAACAACAAATTAACAATGGTGATGTAACAACAAGATCAGATTGAAGACTGAGCGCAGCAGAAAATAAATCATTTGTCGTGACCGCTTTCAAAACTGTAGGAGATCTAATTACGTGAAATCGTGATGTTTTTTTAACGTGAAATCAGTCATGGGAAAAGGTTAAAGCTATTTATAGATCATGGAATGTGACAGTAATCGATGCTGCTGCTATCTTCAGCCACAGCACTATCATCACCACCTTTTCGAGGATCGATACTGTGAGCTGAATAACATCATACATACAGTAAAACATATAATGAAAATATTTTTCTTATTTTAAGGTATTGAATTATTTCAAGAATGAAATGCCTTGTTTAATTTCGATGTTAAAGGAGTGGTGTGCTGGCTATGATTGTATGTTCTGTTTGTGGTACAACATGAAAGTGAGAAAGATTATCTGTCGTTTTTTTCTCAGTGAATCAATAATGTAAAAAGTATATGCGTTCAAAATGTGATATTACAACTTAAAAATAAATAGTGTCAATGTTTTGACCAAAATATATGTATCCAAGACAGGTATAAATAAGCACAGGGAATAAGCAAGAAAATAAGCAGGATTGTAATCTGTTTAATAATGATACTGGTGTAGTACAATCATACTTTTGAAAATGTTTTTCTTTCTTTGTTTGTCCTTATTTTGATAACGATATTTTGGTCGACACGTTCGTTCTGTTTATTAGTGTTCGTTTATTTAAACAAATGAAGAAGTCCTTCCCCCACTCCCTAAAAATGGTAGAAATAAGGGAAATTGTTGGAGGAGGTCAAATCGATACAAATTAAATATTTTAGACATATAAAGGGACACGCCATTCTGCAGAAAACTAAACTGAACTGTGGGGGGGAGGAGGTGTAAGCAGGCAAGAAGAAGAAGTCGATATTGATAGGAGGGACACATTAACAGATGGTAAAGATCAATCTTTGCTAATGGTATAGTCCTCCTGTGTTTCATGCACGTAACCAGATGCAGGATAAAGTAAACACACTTGAGCGGAAGTCACAACAACTAGGGCTACATATCCATTGGGAAAAGACAAAGATAATGAGAATTAACTAAACAAACAACAACCCAATCTTCTTGGGGAGGGTCCCACTTCAGGAGGTAGAATCATACACATACTTGGACAACAATCTAGACAAAGAGGAAGGGTCGTAGAATAAGATTACAAAAGGCAAGAGGAGCTTTCACCGCACTAAGAAATTTAGGGAAGTCTAAAGTCACCAAATCTACAACCAAAATGATAATATTTAGCTTCAATGTTAGAGAAGTTCTGCTGTATGAGTCAGAAACATGGAGAACGATTAAAACAATAACTAATTAATTGCAAACATTCAACTGGTATATGCATATAATAGAGAGACTGAGATGGTATGATATGATCAGTGGCGGCTAGTGATCATTTTTGTTGGTGGGGCCAGACATTTTTATCCGGAAAAAACATGGTTTTGGTTGCTATATTTTAATTTATAAAATAATAAATACACGTTATACATTATTTTGGTGGGGCCCGGCCCACATGACCTTAATGACGTGCCGCCACTGAATATGATCCCAAATGAGTAGGCTATGTAGAGAACAAGACAGATCCAAGTGAACCAATAGGTAATGAAACAGCTCTATCATTAGATATGACAAATCTCTAGACAACCCGTACAGAATTAAACAAGAAGAGCCGTTCCTGGAAGACGATTCGAAATTAAAGGAGTGGGGAATCTAGAAATATTACAACGAAAGAGATTTGGATGCAGACATTAGCGATATACGTCAGAGTTGGAAGGAATTGCAAGAAATAGCTAAAGATAGGAAAATCTAGCATGAAATTATTGAGGAACTATGCTTCAACCGCGGTTAAAACGACACAAAAGAGAAGAAACAATTGAGAAAAATGCACTACCATGTCAAGTGATGGAAAGTGTTGAAGATCGATTGCAGCCAATGATGAGCAGATGGGCATCTAATCAATCAATCAGTCAATACATCAGTTTGTCAAAATCTTTCTCATCCGTTTCTTTGTTGTCATGAGTCAGCTCTGAAGGCCTCTCTCTGACCAATCAGATCTGATACCATGCTACAGTACACCAGGTGTTTTTACTTTAAAGTGGGGGTTTTCTGCGAGTGGTATAGGGGAACCATACGACAATCGAGAGCTTGAGCTTTCATGGCTTGACGTCCATGTTCTTAATCGTTGTGCAAAGGTCATCTCCATCAAAGATGCAGCTATCTAGCCAAGGATTGATCCTACATTTCAGCAAAGAGAGAATCATTATTTAAAAGTTCATATATTCATATGAAAACAGGATATTTCATTAATAATTCACGTTTTTGTTATCAAATTGTACTGTCGTTCTTAGCATTCGCCATTCGGTACTTTGTCTTTCCCCAACAACCCATCACAACCTCTTCTGTTCAATCACTCTCCAAAACGCTGTGTTTATGACTTGAGCTGCTGTCTTCTTTTCCTTGTGGTTACTATTTATTTCGGTACATGTTTTATTTTCTAGATTCTAGATGGAAATCTTCTCTCTCGATCCCAGGCACAGCATTAAATAGTCACGACCAAATTAAATTCAGATTTTACCAACTCAGCGACTTTGTCGCTAGCTCTAAAAACTTATTGATCCAATTAACAATACATTTCGAAATGAAAATTATTTAGTTGTATCAGGAAATTCCATGACAAATGTACCGGTGATTGTCTGCGTGGGATTGAAATCATTATCGTATCTAATTGGCTTGCAAATTATGCACTAAATGACTGAATGGCGTCACATGTTGGTGTACTGCACTATATAAAACGTCCGGGAATAGATGGAAACAATGCGGATCAAATAGTAATCGTGCAAGCCTACAACACAAGAATGACTCTTCTTAACAATCATCATTTGTTTTTGATAACCATGGTAATTCTAAGAGTCATTTTTATATTGCACAATCTTCTTCTTCTTCTTCTTTGTGGTTTTTCTTATCATCATCAGGTGCTGTCTACACATCGAAGGTTGGCTGCAATGAATCTCCAGCATCCTCTGTCTTTCGCCTTGGCGTTGCACACTGCCAGAATGTAACCGGTCCATTTCTTAAAGTTTCCCTCCCACTTATCTCTCGGTCTTCCTCTTGCTCTTCCCCCTCAACTTTCCACTCTAGTAAATGTTTTATCATGGTGTCATGTCTTTTTATGGGCCCAAAATACTTTACTTGTCTGAATTTTATTTCTCTTAATAATTGTTTCTTCATGCCTAGTTTTCCTTATACTTGTTTATTTGTCTGTTTTTCTGTCCATGAAACTCTGCCTATTCTTCTATATATCCACATCTCAAATGCATCAATTCTGTCTTCTAACTGCTTGTTCATTGTCCATGTTTCGAGCCATACATTAATATAGGATATATATAGCATTTGATCATTCTTATTTTTAGCCTGTTTGCCATTTTCTTATCAAGCAGATTAATCACTCTTTGTGATTTGTGTGGTTTTGTGATTTTGTGATTTGTGTGGTTTGTTGGTTTGTGTGATTTGTGTGGTTTGTGTGGTTGTGTGATTTGTGGGTTTGTGTGGTTTGTGTGATTTGTGTGGTTTGTGTGGTTTGTGTGATTTGTGTAATTTTGATTTGTGATTGTGTGATTTGTGTGGTTTTGTGGTTTGTGTGGTTTGTGTGGTTTGTGTGGTTTGTGTGGTTTGTGTGATTTGTGTGATTTGTGTGATTTGTGTGATTTTGTGATTTGTGTGATTTGTGTGGTTTGTGGTTTGTGTGATTTGTGTAATTGTGTGATTTGTTGATTTTGTGATTTGTGTGGTTTGTGTGGTTTGTGTGGTTTGTGTGATTTGTGTAATTTGTGTGATTTGTGTGATTTGTGTGGTTTGTGTGGTTTGTGTGGTTTGTGTGGTTTGTGTGGTTTGTGTGATTTGTGTGATTTGTGTGATTTGTGTGATTTGTGTGGTTTGTGTGATTTGTGTGGTTTGTGTGATTTGTGTAATTTGTGTGATTTGTGTGATTTGTGTGATTTGTGTGGTTTGTGTGGTTTGTGTGGTTTGTGTGATTTGTGTGATTTGTGTAATTTGTGTGATTTGTGTGATTTGTGTGGTTTGTGTGGTTTGTGTGGTTTGTGTGGTTTGTGCCGAGAGCTGGAATACGTTGCGTATCCTCCTTCCTTCCTTCCTTTCTTTCGTTCGCTTGAAATATGTCTATATATTCAATGTTGTCTCTTATCCTTTCTTTCGTTCATGAAATATGTCTATATATTCAATGTTGTCTCTTGTATAGACTTCACTGTCTTTTGTAGCTCACACATAGGTCCGTGTAGTTTTCTGTCGAGTGTTGTTTCATTAGGCCAGTGAGTTTGCCTCAGTGTATCATATTCGGATCAGCCTTGAAGTATGTGCTCTGCAGTCTGGTGTGCCTGTCCACATGGCTGAATTGCCAATCTTGAATTTTGTATACATGGGGCTGCGGAGCCGATTGTGTCCTGTTCTAAGGCGCAGAATTACAACTTGTTCCAATCTGCTCATATTATAGTAATCGTCTTGTGTTGGTATTTGTGGCTTTCTCATTGATTTAATCATCCTTTTCCTTTGGTGGTAGGTAACTGGCAGATCCGGCTGCTCTCCTGCAGCATCTTCCTTGGTCAATCGGTCTGCTGTTTCATTTCCTGGTATTCCACAGTGAGAGGGTATCCACTGCAAGACAATTTAGACAGTAGGGTCTGTAGACCCGACAATTCTCTGGACTGGAGTGCTTGGGGTGCTGATTTTGCATCAGTCAAAAATACAACAGGTTGAGGATCGGGTCCGGTATTCAACAGTTTTTCAATTGCCACCTTGATTGCCTGAATTTCTACATCATAGTTGTGACAGAATTTCCCCGTTGGTACTTTAATCGCATCTCTAGCGTTGTTTGGGTATTCTATGTACACTCCTGTTCCTCCATTCTTCACTGCATTTTCTGCTGACCCATCCGTGTATATCCGGACCCAGAGATCATGGGGGTATTCTTCAAGTAAACTGAGAGTGACTGTCTTGCGTTGTATGCTGTTCTGCTCATCCTTGTCGAGTATTCCTTTAACTTCTGTCTGGATACATACTTCTGGTTCAGTCTCATCTCTACAACGGGTTTGCTCTTGCACAGACTTTAGGGGAATGCCAACTTTTGGTAGGTCTAAAGTTTGCCTATTCAGTCTTTTGGCCTGATGAATAAAGCTGCTTCTTTTCAACCGCCCCAATGCTAGATTTTGGAATCTGTTTTCCATTGGGTGGCTTGACATACTCAGAAACTTTTCTGCCTGAGTCATCATTATTGTGTCTCTGCGTTCTCTCAGTGCTTGTATTCCCCCCTTCCCCCAATCTTTCCATTTCCACTATTGATGTTGATTTCATTGCTCCTGTGATGACACGAAGCGCCTGGTTTTGCACCTTATCCAGTTCTCCTAATGTGTTATTTGATGCTGGACACCATGCAGCTGACCCATATTCGTATAAGTTCTTAGGCTCATACGCATGCAAAACATATGCATCAGAACATTTCTTCATACAGAAATGTTTTGGTCTGTCTAAACTGTCAATCCCTTACATTTTCGGTTTTTTTTTTTTTACCTAGAATGTTAAACGCTCTCCAATAATCATTTTTCAGTGGTCATTTCTGCCGAGATGAACCAAACCATATGGGGAAAACCCGATGCAATGAAGCCAGTCCTTCGTCTTTAGACCCTCTTTCTAATCGGCCTTGCATGCTGGTGTTAGGATGCTTCAGTTATGATGTTCAATGTTATTGTCACTGCGTTGCCTTCTTGCTTAGATGCTCACATCTGCCATTATCTGTACAAATGCTTACCGTGTATTTCAAATCTGCAACTTGATAATTGTGTTATCGCTTACAGCCATGCTAAGTGTGCTTGGTGTTATCGCTTACAGCCATGCTAAGTGTGCTTGGTTTACTTCTGGTCTTCATAATTTCTGTCTCCGGTGTGTATTTTCTCTATACTGTATCTATCACATAATACGTTATTTAAGTTTGTGTAATGTGTACTAATACAGTGGGCGTACGTGGCTTAGTGGTAGTGATCTCAATCACAACCCAAGAGTACCTGGTTCAAACTCCGCGACAGGCAATTTGGAAGCAAATTTGTTTCCGTGGATTTCTACGAACGGTAAAATTAGGCCTACCGTTCCGAAATCAATGGAAAACTATTAAACGCTTAAGTGGTGCCTAGAAAATCAACGACTCGTTTATTGTGGTTGATGACGACGTTCTGTAAAGGATAGGCCACGATGTTAATTTTTTACATACTAATACATATGTTAATATTTGACATACTAATACATATGTTAATTTTTTACATACTAATACATATGTTAATTTTTTACATACTAATACATATGTTAATTTTTTACATACTAATACATATGTTAATTTTTTACATACTAATACATATGTTAATTTTTTACATACTAATACATATGTTAATTTTTTACATACTAATACATATGTTAATCTTTTACATACTAATACATATGTTAATTTTTTACATACTAATACATATGTTAATTTTTTACATACTAATACATATGTTAATTTTTTACATACTAATACATATGTTAATTTTTACATACTAATACTATATGTTAATTTTTACATACTAATACATATGTTAATTTTTACATACTAATACATATGTTAATTTTTACATACTAATACATATGTTAATTTTTACATACTATTACATATGTTAATTTTTACATACTAATACATATGTTAATTTTTACATACTAATACATATGTTAATTTTTACATACTAATACATATGTTAATTTTACATACTAATACATATGTTAATTTTTACATACTAATACATATGTTAATATTTCCAGCTCTCGGCTTATTTGTAACAATTAATTATCAGATCATATAAAGTCATATTGATGTTGAATCTATCCAGTGATTTAATGGATTTGGAATTGCACGTTGTACGTGCAGAACTGGATGCTTGGGAGGCAGTATGATTAGCATGTTAACCATGACTCCCGGTTACAAAAACCGTTCAGCCACGGCCAACTCTAGATAACTAGACCAGATAACTGACCGGGATTCTCTGACCTAGATCAGAAAAGGGGACTGGAATTACAGATGTTTGATAGAGCATTGCACGCTTTTTCAATTTTACTCAATTCTGTTAGTCTATGGTTATTTATTGGTGAAAAATATTCATAATATTGATATTCCTTATTGTTAAACTGAACTTGTTGCATAATATAACTTCGATTTAGCATTTTGTGTTGATTTTAAAACGAATTCATCTATATACACCAATACTGGAATGCGAGGTCACGTGGCGTAGTTGTGGTCTGATTTCCCATAATTCTTACCTGAGTCCGAAGACCCATACGTTTACAGTTGGCTGTGGTTCAGCTCAGACGTGGGATCAAAAATTCCAGTTAATGTGTGCTGACTTTTGTCCATGTTTGATAGAACACTGTAAACTATTTAGCCATTTTAAACATTTATACAGGGTGTTCAAGTTAAAAGTAGCGTATCAAGGGAAACAATATGGCGTATATTTATGAAAATGAGAAGGTTCAGTTATGACGTAGTATAGGTCAAGTATGCGCCTCTTTTTTGTGTATTGTGTAATTATGGTGCAGCAAGGGGCGCTGAACCATAGTGACGTAGGACGAGCTAGTCAGAACCGGTTTAAATAGTAAATACACAAAACGCAATGGATATCTGGCAACTTTTGATTTGTCAATTGGACTACTTTTATCTTGAACACCCTGTATTAGTCCATGGTTGTTTATTGATGAAATATGTTAATAAAACTGATAAACCGTAGTGTTAAATTTACTTTGTAACATAATATAACATTATTCTTGCATGTCTTGTTGTTTTTAAAATAAATTCATCTTTATCTAACAATACTAGATTACAAAACTAATGTGACTGATTGAGCGGTCTGATTTCTGGAAATTTCTACTTGAACTGAGCGGCCTTATGACTACATGGGGCTGTGGTTTAACCAACAAGTCCAGGGAATCATCTGTATGCATAACATTCGATGTCTGCTAGGGAGACTGAGCACCTATGCGTCTAACCGGGCTGTTATGACGTCCGTTGAGTAACCAATAACTATCAGGAACAGTTCAGAACAAATTTAACCAATATCCATTTTTATAACAGTGCTTTCCTGTTTCTACAAAATGGGACATCATTTTTTTTATATCCCGAATATGGATAAATTCACAAATAACTTGTAATTACATCTGTAATGAGAAAACGTTTTTAAAAATTATTTCATTTGCAATGTATTTTAAAATTTATTATTTAAGTTATGGCTGATCTACTAAATTCGTCAGATCGGTTTTTAGATTTTTTGGAGGAGATAGCCCTTCCCGGACGTGCCATATCATGATGACCCTTTATATAAGTAAGTAAATTCAGAGTGTCTCAATCTTTTGTAAAAGATGTTGATACGTGGTTTTTCTTAGTCACAGATTGCCATTTGTCATAGGTTCCCAAAGTGGACGGTACCGCCCCCAGTGGGGCTGAAGCCTTCTAGTGGAGCGATAGTGTGTTCAGAAGCATTGGGGAGGGACGTTGGCAAACTGTTTTAATGTGGAGGAGACGTTACAAAGTTTATGTCATGCAAAGTGGACGGTGGGCCGAAAAAGTTTGGAACCTATGGCTAAGTCATCGATTTCGAATCGGGGCATGCGCATCCTGGTGGTTCGTGCTAGGTCGTCCAAGGGTACTCAAAAATAATCAGTAATGGTCACACACACACCAAAAAAAATAAAGTTATAACAAGCAATTTGAAACATTAATTATGGAACAATAAATTCATAGTTTGAATCACGGGTAATGGAGACAACTGAAACTGAGATTGTTTCATGTTATGTTATGATATTGTCTGTTTGCTATTTAGAGAGTTAGCCTCTTTAAGTCGAGTCACCTCCCTTTCAATCTAAGAACGAGTCTTTGATTTGTTTTATCAGAGCATGTAGGCCAGTTTCAGTTGAATAGCTTCATTGCACTCTGGACATGTCCATATGTGCTCCAATCTCCTTCGCAATATCTCTTAACAGGTCCAGCAACTGACCGTACCATTTTGATTTTGATTGAAGAGCCTACCCACATACCTGTGTTGTGCTGTTCTTTCCAGTCCAACAACCATGAAAAATAAGAATTAACTCCTTTCGGAGATTCTAATAGTTATAACCTAGCTTCGTTGTTTTGATATTTTGCAACAATTATTACCATCAGTGGCGGCTCGTGGTGGTTTTTGTTGGTGGGGCCAGACACAAATTTTCGGGAAAATCATGGTTTTGAGTTAGGTTATATTTTAATTTATTAAATAATAAATGCACGCTACACATTATTTTTGGTGGGGCCAGCCCCTCTGGCCCTTAATGACGAGCCGCCACTGATTACCGTATTGATTGATAATAAATGACGATTTCATAAGTGACGATTTCAGATAATAAATACACAATCAATAAGATTATCGTATTGAAGCAACATAAATCGATGTGTATTAATTAAAATCTGGACAATACACAATCTGGATCTTTGAATTGTTAACTATTTTTTTTTAAATTATTTGTTCATCTAGTAAACACATTCAAAATTATTTATTTATATCTTACATTTTACTTCGGCTTTCGTGTTCGTCCCGACTTTTTATTTACAGATGTCATGGCAACGCAATGCGACATAAGGGAAAGAACTGTAAAATACAAAACAGAAACAACAATGTCTTGGCGATGTAGCAAGCATTCAATCAGAAGTTTGTGATATCAACGAATACACAGAAAAGTTGTAGTAGTACAGGTTTTAAAAAAGAACAGTACACTCTTGATAACATGGGTAAAGTTGACGTTTCCTTTGTTTTATTAAGTCATTAATATTGAATATTCTTATTAGAGATTCTCTCTGAAAGTTAAAAAATTAAGAATTACATTCTTACTAAGAAATGCAGTTACAGATTTAAATAAAGTACTGCTTGTAAGTTAAGTAAAACGCTGCGGATCCTCCAAGTACACAAGGAATATCAGAGTTCGTAGGAAACACCATATTGGAGGCGCACTTGAGGACACTTGTCAGAACTCTTCGCATACCCTGAATATTGAAATGCACAATATTAATAGAGGAAAGTATGAAAGAAATAAAGGAGAATAAAACATGAATAAAAATATTAGCTTTACCAATTATCAAAATGTACTTCAATCCTTTATTAAGACTTTGTCAATGATTGTAAACGGCTCTTTGTGATCTCAGCAATTCTCTTCTGTTTCGACTGATTCAATAAATACTACTGTTTCTCCAGTGATTATTTAACTATCTCCTTCAGTGATCCAACAGAACAGGAATCATTTCTCTTTTACATAATGCCATGTAGGTGTATTTGTTTGCGTTTGTAAGTTCTTGGTCTTGTCCATATAATGTGTTCCATTATTCTGGTTATGAAGGAAGTGTTATCTATTTAGCATCATTCAGCACTTGATACTAGAAGAGGTATTGGTAGATTCTGGATTCTGCTCATGTTATATATATATATATATATATATATATAAGACTACACACAAACACACGTTATATGGTTATTTATTTATAATTTAAGTTTCCTCTCCACATTGCCTTATTGTAATAAATCTCTAAATGTTCTAGTGGAAGACATAGAGTACTCTTCAGTGAAACAACTAAACATATACTACGATAATTACATAGCCTCCGATAACATAAGGTCGGCGAGCTCAGGTAAAAATTTTAGGAAACAAGACCACAACCATCTCATGACCTCGCACTCCAGTATTGTTAGATAAAGACTAATTCATTTTTAAAACAACACAACATGTTAAATCAAGGTTATAAGATGCCACAAATTAAATTTAACATAAAGGAATATCAGTATTATTAGCACTTTTCATCAATAAATAACTATTTACTCGTAGAATTGTGTAAAATTGCAGAAAACCTTACACTGTTCTATCAAACACTTATAAAAATCAACCCCCATTAAACAGAAATTTTGGTTTTCCCGTCTTAGCTTGTCTGCCTTATGTTGCTGGGGGCCACTGATAATTATAAAGGGTTGCACTTATCAGTCAACCTTTGTGTTAGCTACAAACAATGGCTAATGGGTTTCTCTCAAGTATTTGAATGTTGTATTCTAGTCTAACTATTCTGGTATCTAGTTTGTTATCATTAAATGCAAGTAAAATTAAGAACTTAAACCATGTTGAAAGTTGTTCTATTACTGATTTGTATAATTTTACATATTATATATCTAAAACAGCTGCTATGGAAATTACTAAAACAATAACAGGGGAACAACCACCTTGGGATGCCACGACTTATCTGCTTCAGGATATTGCTGTGGAAGCTAGAGATTCTTTAATAAATGAAGACTATACTGATGACCAGATTGCACAACAGGTGGAAACAATTTTATTAGATAAAATCAAACACGGTGACAAGGCAGCCAACTTTCAGTTAGGACTTCTGTACTTTCACCAGGTAATAATCAATTGTTTCAGATGACAGTCGTCCATAAATTGTTACAGTTATTTGCTTCTGATAAGTATAACATATAAAGAATCCAGTAAAATAAATATTAATAATGATACAGATTTTCATGTATAGGACATATATTAAGGATGACTAATCGTATAGCAAGGCATGTTTTATCCTGGAATCTGCAAATGATAGAGAAACAGAGAAAGACCAACAAACTCATGAAGAAATGCAAATGGAAACAGATATTAAGATATTAAAAAACAAGGAAATTATAGTGCAAGACAGAAACAAATAGTATATGTTTGTTGATCACCTGTACTCTAGAGGTAACTGAAAGAATTATTATTATTTTATATATGTATTTAAAAGGGTCTAAAGGCTAAAGATTGACTTCATGGCACTGGGTTTTTCTTACTTGGCTCGGTCCCTCTCTGCAGATTTCTGCACACTACTTGTCGAAAGTATTGCACGAACTTCATAGCTCTAGTAACGATTCTAGGATTCTCTGTAAAAAAGATGCACTCATGAACCGAATAACACTGTCTGGATTCAAACCCATGATCTTCAGAACACAAGAAAAACTGCTTCACCTATTCACCACAAAGATTCTCCATATTTACTAATATATATATATATATATATACTAATAACCATATTACACATCCAGATTGCTTTCTTTTTTGGAACATGGACATCTGATTATTTTTTATATTTGATATTAAAACTATTACTGCATGTCAGTAAAAACAAATTTCTTTAATCTCTTTCTTACACAAAATGTACCAGCAAGCAGTGCACAAACGCTGTAAGAAACTCCCAATGTAATTTTATGACTGTAATTTTAACGAAACTTTTAATTGATATTTATAAATTAGTTATTTTTGTCTGAATATCAACTTTTCAGCCTACTCATATAAATTTGTGATCTGTCGTATATTATTTGTACGTGTTCACTATGGTCAGGCCCTCCAAGTTTATTGTTTATCTCCTATAGGACTAGACATGTGACCACCACCAGAGGTCACTGCAAATGGTTTTCTTAAATTTCCTCAAGGATGAGAATAATAGAGTATCTTCTAAGCAAAAATCCAGTGTCAGTTCTCAGCGCTAGTATGATCATTACAACTTATGTGTAGATACCCTTTAAGATCTGCTGGGATCTACTGAGCACCAATAGGTCTGCCCAGAGTACTATTGATCCTGTTCTGTTAACCAATAACGCTATTGCAAAATATTTTCTTATATAATTTACATAATTTATTGCAGAATATTTTAAACAGAAGTTTTTTAAGGACCTTGGACTTAACCATTGTACAAGTAGAGTTGGGTGCTTGAGGGGCAGAGTGTGGAGCATGTTTAATCAGTGAGCCACAGGAACCATCAATATGCATACCCGTCAACATCTGTTGGAGAGACTGATCATCTATGCGTGTCTGCCTGGAGTACTATGATGCCGGTTCAGTAACAAATAACCAATAACCAGTACAGACATTTTATATTTTAGCAGCTTCTTGTGCGAAGAAAAACGCTGAAAGTAATTTGTACACTGTTTTTCCCAGGATGAATTCAAGAAAGCCATCGCTTGTTTTGAAAGTGCCAAGGATTACGATTTTCAGTCACTGTTCATGTATGGAATAATGAAGTATGATGGACTTGGAACAGAAGTAAATATGGTGAGAGAGTAACTCATAAACTCAACTATATTCATCTTAATCACTAATTAACACTCTTTAATGTATTTTATCATTCTCTCATTTTTGTTGAAATAGACATATGAGACTAACATTAGGATTTATCTACTTGCAGGAATCTGTCAGAAAGTTTTCATATTCATGTTAGTAGTTTTTTTTTTTAACTCTGTTCACTTCTGTTCATTTTGGGCACCACACCAGGTGCTTGGTCTCATTCAGTCAGATCACGTAAATGGTGAATATTTCACACAAATTGTCTGTACCAGATAACAAACACCGTCCACTGGTACACAAACCCAGCTGACTATCACTGAACAATGCAGTTGACTGCCACTGGGATATGCAAATAATAAATTGACTAGCACCAGGTATGATCCTCCTTAGTCACCTTCTACATTATGTTTGCTAACCGGATGTGCTGGTCTACAGGTCTGTAGGCACCTAACTGGCTCAACGAACTCACACTCTAAAGTGCAAATCACATACTGAACACAAAGTTTGTTTGTTTTAATCGTTCGTCTCGATCATTTTGACCATTCTTATTGTGATATATAAACAGTCTTTGCCAAGAACGGTTAGAACGTTGCACCCGTTAGACCCCTACTAGAGTAGGATGGGCGCATCCGAAACCGAAGTTTTTGGCCTAAGGAAATATTTCAGTCTGTCTTGCTGACGGTCAAACACTTTCCTTCCCTTCATGTGACATTCCTCTTTAATGATCAATTTAACGCCGTATATTTAAGCTTGGATCTACGCAAAGAGCCGTTTGTACTTTGCAACCTTTTCTGACTGAGTGCGGCATTCCTTTTGCATCGTATGATAAACACTCTTTAATGATCTGACCACAAAATTTAACAAGTGGTTAATGTAGAGTGAATAAAGAAGAAGAAGATAAGAGCTACATAATGTTTTATCTGTGTGTGTATACATTTCTAAATGGAAGTTAACAACTACATTATATGGATATATCTAAATGAACTTGTTAAATTCAAATTTTATTTGCTTAATTGAATGTAGTTGTACTTTGTGCAATATGTTCTATATTTTGCAAATCTTGTGAAAGATAGTGACAGCTATGGACAGTATTGGCTGCAGAACATTGCATGCAGAACATAACATCCCCCTTTAATAACTTTGTTTTAATACAAATTGTAGTGTTCATTTGCTAAATAACTTTTTAATTAATCTTGTTTTAGAAAGAGGCTATGGAGTGCATGATTGCCATATCATCTTCAGAAGCTAGACTTGCCAGTCACTTGATTCCTGCTGCTAGGTACAACCTTGGTAGGGCATACTATCAAGGCTTTGGGAATTCAATCTGATAAAGAAGCAGAAAAGTGAGAAGTTTAAATATTATTTTCATTCAGTTTTAACTTTGTATGTCCTATTAGTGACAGTGTAGTTGAGGAATTTAGTTTCACAAATGCTACAACTTTACCAATAAAATGTGACCATAAAAAGGTTTAGCTACATTGATTACATCAATTGGAATGTGAAATAGGGGGCACCGCTGATGCGCTTCAAAATGATGGATTGATCTGATCTAAAGCTGAAAAATTGACTTAATTGCATCAGGTTTTACCTCATATGGCTCAGTCCCTCTCCAGAGAAATGACGCGTCACCTGCTGAGAGTATTGCTCAAATTCCATAGATCCAGCAACAATCCTAGGGTCTCTGGCAAAAAATGCATCCATTAATAAAACGGCGCTGCCCAGTTTCGAACCCACAATCTTCGGAGCAAGGGCTAATCACTTAGCAACAGAGAACCCCTGACCTGATCTGTCACTTATGACCATTTGTTTCTTCTGCTTTAGAGCGTTTGGTTGTAAATTCTTGCTGGTTTTGTCTTATCTCTAAGAGAGGATGGCTTGAGGTTCCATTTTGTTACCAGCTCTGAACAGTTCATTTAGCTCTCTCATTTTTATTATACACGACACTGGGCAACAACCCGGTAGCAGTGTGATGACAAAAGAAGAAGAAGAAGATTTGTATTATGCCAGTCAGAATATATTCACTGATGTGCGAGAACTGAGGATTTATTTGCTAATGTTGTTAAGCTCCAATCTAATTTCATGCAACAGGCTTTTGTTTTTATTTTCTGTGCTGTTTCCAGTAAAGAAGTGGGACAAATTAGTGTAATGCATAGAGCATTTGCCTATCGTATGGGATACATGTGGTTCTGTCCACATTTGACGTTCTACATGTGAGGAAAGGAATTTGCCCTCTATCCTCCTGTGCATCTGGCCTACAAATGTGAAATGATAGATACTTCCTACCTTAAAGTTTGAAAAAGCTACTGAACTTTTCTTCCAGTAGGGATCTGATTTCAGTGAATATGATTTTCTTGACTTTTAGTTGCTGTTCTGATCCTTTAAAGATTCTGAGTGCCTGAAGGAGTGCTATAGCTTCCACTGTACAAAAATTTCAATGTAGACAATTCTATCAACCAATATCCAAATATATCATTGACAAATATTGTCTTAGTGCTGTGGAAATTTTGGGAATCAAGGCCAGCTTGGACTATAAATTTTTGGTGTGCACGGGATACACGTTTGGACTACAGGAAAGCCTGATCCTTTACTTGAGGATCTAAATTACAAGTACCTCTGAAGTCAGAGTAAGGTTTGCCTAAAGGGTAAGGGACACTAGTGATAAGGAAAGCAAGCCTTCATGCAAAAATAAGTCAGAGGCGCCATTATGACTATGCCTGACTTTGTAGTGGTCAAATGGAAAAAAGCTAGGTTTTCTTAGGAACACTCACTACTTATATTTTTTAAGTTACTGCGAACCATTTCCATGAAAGGCTGATCCAACAAGGCAATAAAGCTTTTAATTAGTGTTTACATTCTCTTTAACCCTTTTGCCCTGTATTATTTTGACCTCTGGATGCATTTATTTTGCGATTCAAATTTAACATTCAATGTCAATTAGTTTAATCCTTTATAACTCTTGTACTGTTTCTTTAAAGTATGACATATTATATATTAAATTGTTGCTAATTGGATGTGGAATACATTAATATAATAATATTTTACATCAGGTGATATACGTTTGAGAGAATTAGGTTATTGTAGCATGACTATTTTGAAAAAACGAAAAATCATAAAAATATTTTTACTCTCCGGTTCGTATTACATCTTAATATTTATAGATCTTTCAAAGTAGTATTTAAATGAAGATAAACCATGTGGAACATATTCTATAAGTTTCATCTAACTAGGTGCAGTAGTTTTTATAATATTCACTTTTAGTGCGGACACGTCAATAAATGGAATGTGGGCAGCCTATTCTTTAGATGCAATTATTACATTAGACTTACAACTATCGATACTGCTTTTCATAAACAATCAAATTCATTATTACCGTCAATTAAATATTCTTCATTACTATCACAAGTTATAATTTGATCTAACAGTACTCAAGATTACACTGTAAACATCGTCGGAAACATTAACGTTTAAAAAAGTCTCGACTTGAATGCAATAATACACTGCTTTCCCCCTTTCAAATCTTTGTTAAATGGAGATAGTAATGTACCTACATATATGTACTTTCCATTTTTGAAGATTTTTTTAACTTCAGTAAAGGGTTCTGAAGATACATTCGTTTCCGTGAACAGACATCCAAAAGCCGATATATCGGTTCTGCGACATCATGAACATTACTCTGAACGATATATCGGCTCTGCAGTCCCGTTGGGTTAAAATGTTTATAGTCAAGGATAGCTGGTATTATATGTCCGAAATAAACAAATATAGTCATATAATACTTCATTACTTGTTAGTAAAATAGATTTATTGCGAATAATCTCATAGTTTAATTGTTTAATTAACACTTTATTTTTGTTAATTTTGAAAAGTTAATTTGCTCATGTTACTTTAACAACAGATGGTTTCTGTTGGCTGCAGATGATGTAACCTAAAGCCAGTATAAAAGCTCAAACTGTCCTAGGCATGTTCTACTCTAGGCAAGACAGTGATTACAAAGATTTAAAGAAGGCATTTTTCTGGCATTCAGAGGCATGTGGAAATGGTAGCCTTGAATCACAAGGTGAGAGATTCCAAGTTTTATCTTTTCAGAATTCTGGATTAGGATTCATTGTGGCAGCACAGTTTTCCTCTTTTAATCTCTTTCTTTACAACATTCTTCCCTTCACTGCCTTCTTACTTCTGTTGTACCACTTTTGTGTTAATTATTCAGCAGAGAAAATAAATATTAATAACTTATAAATGTTTCCCAGTTGGTTGAATGTAATTGTTTCACATCCTTATGTCGAACTAGAGTTAAATCCTGAGAGCACACATCCTTATGTTGAAGAAGAGTTAAACACGAGAACTCCTTCTCATCTGTAATTCCTCATAAAAAGTCTTTTAGCATTCAAACATCCTCCATTATCCAATTGTGCATCAACCATCTCAGTCTATGAAAACCTAACTTGGAAAATATTGTTTTAATACATATTCTTTCTTGCACTTCACTGTTGGTGATCTTATCTTGCAAAATAATTTTTGAAGAAACTTCATGTTGAAGCTGTTTAGACGTTTCTCCTAGTGTGAGTAGGTTGGATGTGTTACTCTAAAAAAAAAAAGGTGTCTAAAGGCGAAGGATTGACTTTGGCTTTATAGCACCGGGCTCCCAATATGGCTTGGTCAATCTCAACCAAATTGACACATTACCGGCCGAGAGTATTGCACAAGAAACAAACTCTTAACCTCCTGCAATAATTCTAAGGGATCACCAACAAAATAATGTGCTCACGAACCATGCAATGTGGTCAAGACTCCTATTCACAGCCTTCAGGTGTCAAGGCAAACTGCATAACTACTTCTCCACAGGGACCCTCCACAACTAGTTTCTCTACCATAAAGAAGTGTACTGAGACGCATGTTTGGTAAACAAGGTTTTTGTTTTAAAAGGTCATCTTTTTTTCGTTCATAATTTGTTGCAGATTAGCCTATCCTAACGATTATTTCTTAATCCAGTACTAGCTTGTTGATAGAGTATCCAATGTAAATAAAGTGATCAACTGCTTCCAACTCTTCATTGTCATTTGATATTGTTGGTCTTTCATTTACCCACTGCATCACAATCTGTGTTTTTTTTAAGGTTAAGTCTCAGAGCATCATGATTGCATTATGTTTATCATATTATATTCACAGGTGCATTGGTGATCAGAGTGCATATGTTTATAACATTATATTCAAGTGATTGGGTGATATGAGTGCATAATGTATTTTATAACATATTATATTCACAGGTGCATTGGGTGTCAGTGAGTGCATAATGTTTAACATATTATATTCAAGGTGCATTGTGTTATGTACAGCTGCTAGGTTTAAAGGGATATTGATGCAGCCTACATATGTCTTAAAGAGGCATCCAATAGAGGCAATGTGTATGCTATGGGCAACTTGGTTACACTGTATTACAAGAGCAAACTGTTCACTAAAGCATGCAGTCTTGGATATAAGTAAGCTTCTTGTCTCCCTTGAGTTGTCATATTCTAAAACATTTGAAGATCTAAGTTTCTTACATGATTTGGTATGTTTGAAATAGCTCTATTTTTTTGCCCATGTGATGCTGTGAGCGGAAAATTATAAAGACAGAGATGAGGTGTCTTAGAAGAGCTGCAGGTGTGACAATAAGAGACAAAATTAGAAATGAAGAAATCAGAAGGAGACTGGATGTGAAACCAGTTATGCAATTCATAAAAGAACAACAGATTAAATGGTTTGGACACCTGACCAGAATGCCCTGGTATCGCCTACCACAGAGAACCACACAGAAAAAGTATAATGAGTACAAGGCAAGAGGAAGACCATGCAAAGATGGAGCGACGGCATCAAGAACAGCCTTACGAACATGAATATCAGCTTACAAAGTGCCTTAAAAAAGCACACACAAGATCACTACGTTTCACCCCAACACTTCTATAAGGAAGTAAATGGTGGAAGAGAAGAAGAAGATGCTGTGACCCACAAGGGAAACGGAATAGTAACACTGCAACCTACAAAGTATGTCATAAGTGGCGATTGAAGTAGGGTTAGACTTGGAACTGAGTACCCCATCTGGTAGAAAACTTTAGCTACAAAATTCAGCCAACAAGTCAAATACAAGAAGATGTGGCATGAGTTGATTGAGAGTGTATGCCCTAACCAGGGTTAAAAAGCACAAGAGAGAAAGAGAGCACAATTTTGATTATTCTATATATCTTTTTTTCAAAGAACCATGACTTTCAAATGTCATCTTGCTGCTATCTTATTTTTCTACCAGAATAGAGAATTGAACATGCAACACTTTTAACTTTCAGACCATAGTTTTATCAATTTTGTCAGTTTGAGATTGGAGTTTAAGTAGAAAATGACCTTTAGATAAACTTATTTTAACACACATCAATTTGTTAAAATTACTACATTGTAAAATGCTAATACATTTTTCCAATCTATTTATGGATTTTAAAGAGTTTCCCAGCTGAACGAGGAAGATGTACCAGTGTTAGCAATTGAGACAGACTGTCTTCCACTGTACATCATCAAAGGCATAGCAATGGCTTGTTTTATCTATGCACGATGTTTGGCTTCTGGTCTTAGCCTCAAGCCAAACAAATACTTGGCTAAAGAATTCTATTCCAAGGTAGGTAGAGTGACTACATTAGTTCATTATTTGCTCAAATTAGACTGTGTATATATTGTGTTCTAATGGATCGTCTATGCTTTATGTCTTGTAGATTCTGATAGACTGTTGATTATCCACCTCACAGTTCTTCCTTTCTGCTTATAACATTGCCTTTCTCTTGGTTCTGTGCTTTAAAAACGTTGACCTATTATTTTAAACAGTATCATATTCCTTTATGTGTTCACATTAAGATGGAAAGATCAATTTTAAATTCCTATTAAAATCCCTCTGCGGACATATGTGACTTAGCGGTAGTGAGCTCGATCACAACCCAAGAATACCTGGTTTAAACTCTGCGGAGGACAGTTTGGAAGCAAATTTGTTCTCGTGACGTTTTACAAACTATAAAAATAGACCTCACCATTCAGAAAGCAATGACAAACTACTGAGAATGGAAACCTGGCCAACAGAAACAACCCTACAAAACAAACTATGGGGAACCGGTGAAAACCTCAAGCGCACCGCCCTGTTTATGAGACATACCGAAGTAATAATAGCCATCCATCGCAAGCGATGATGACAACAATCTCAGACGTGTGCTGTTGCACCTCTCTGGTGTGTGGAGGTGACTGTAGAGTCCAATCCTAGAACAGAATCCCGACCACAGGTGGAGCATACATGATCAAGGTTAGACATGTGAGTGTTGTGTGCTCTGTCTTTTCGCTGCTCGTTTTCTCTGTGACTCAACAATACGATGATTCTCAGCTATTCGGGTTCCTCTTTGTTGTTACAGCGCCACATTTGGCGATCTTGAACAAGGGATTCCCAGGATCGCATACCGAAGTAGTCGCATAGCAGAAGTTGATCGCAGAAGAGGGCTCCTAATCAGTTGTATTTTAAGTATGTGCTGTTTACAATAGCCTTTATATCACTGTGTTTGCTAAACAATAAGTTGGGTTTTCTACAATAGCCTTTCTATTACCCAAGAGTGTTAGCTAAGCAACGAATTGGTTTATTTACAAAGGTTTCCTTCCTTCTTGCTAGAGAAATAATTCAAGCTTATTTGATTTTCCATTCTTTGGATAAATGAGAATTTTCAGTTGGGAGCACCAGTGCTACCAGGTGCCCTACCCATCCTGCTGGGACAATGTGACCATTGGGTCAGCAATACTTCTTTTGTTCAGCAAGACACTGGCGTATCTCACAGCAGATACTCCATGTCTAAAAGTCACCCCATTATCTCTAACTGGGTTATGCACCTTGTAGTGGTCAGTTATTGATTCTGCCAGGCAGTTTTCTACAAAATTTTCACAACTGGATAGCATGGCATGCTTTGCTGCATCGTTTCTTGCAAAGTTGCTACAAAAGTAGTCTTATATTCTGGTAAAGAAGTAACCAAATAATGAAGTAAATGTAAAATTATGACTGCTTATATTTTATTTCACGCTGAGACAATGGCAGATTAAATTGTTTTCATATTTATTAACAATGTATGTGAATAGATCTGTATGAGTCTGTAGCTTAAGCGGTAGTAAGCTCGATCACACTATAAGTGTATATAGTTAAAACTCTGTGGCATGCAATTTGAAAGCAAATTTGTTCCCATGGATTTTTACAAACTGTAAAAATAGACCTCACCATTCAGAAAGCAATTGCATACTACTGAACGTATAAGTGGTGCCTAAAAAATATAGGCCTCATTTACGGTGGTTGATGGTGATTCCTGTAAAGGATATACCACGATTGTCTTTTCATATGAAGAAAAACAATTGTCAATATAATTAGTAAAATTGTACACACATATTTTATATTTTATAAACTCTGCAAGATAAGCATTCTAATTCATGATTTTATTATTTATTTTTCTGTTATTTTGGTTGCCAGAGCTACAAGTTTGATCCTGATATTTGTGCTGTACTACAACATGCAGTCCAGCAAGGAGTTATTTAAATATCAGCCAGAATCATTTGATTTCTTGCCAATAACACTAATACAAAGTGTTTGGTTTTTGTGTTACAATTATCAGCCCACAGCAATTTAGTTTCATTCCTATAATTTATGTGTACCTAAACATTAAATGTGCATAGTATATGAGACTGTTCAAGTAAAATTCAAATCATTTTGTTTCATACGAGTAATTAAAAAAATTATGTAAGTATTATTTTTTACACAACCATACTTTACTAAAACTCAAAATCATCACTCAAGTTCTTTGTATTTAGTAGATTTTTAATGTAGTTTAATTATCTATTATTTTTATGATTGCATTTCAGAAGTTAATGTTTTTTGTTTAATTTAGTTCATTTTGCAACATAGATTGTTAATTTCTTTACAACGTTATTAATTAGGTATATTTCAAAGCATGCTTAGCGATCCAAGAAACTGTTAATGTGATGCTTTACCAGTTTTAGGAACAACATGACAAAGAGCAGTGAGAAGCAAAATAAGACCAGAAACTAGTGATGAACAATGTGGGTTTGTCAAAGCTATGGACATTAGCAATGTCATAATGTCAGACATATATCGTAATGAAATGGCAGGACAAAATTCCAGATACAAAATCCTTATAAGAGCCAAGATTTCAATTGTCAACACCCTGTTGCAGAAGGCCCAGATGAGATAAGCCAGTCACGTTGCTCAGATGCTGATAAACGGATCCCAAAACAATTGATGTATGGTGAGCTTGAAGGGAGCAGATGATCGATTGGTGAACAGAAAAAGCACTTTAGATACACTCTTAAAGTGTATCTAAAATGCTTCAATATAGAGACCATGTGCTGGGGATTCTTTGCGCAAGATCACCAAATGTCACGCTGTAAAAACACAAGAAGTGCTCGCATAGCTGATAATCATCGTACTGCTGAGCCGCAGAGAAAACAATCTACTTGAAAAGACAACACACAACATCCACATGTCCAGCCTTGATCATGTATGCGCCACCTATGGTAGGATTATGCTTCAGGATGGGACTCGATTGTCACCTCCACACATACCAGATAGGTGCAACAACATATGTCTGAGGCTGTTGTCATCATCGCTTACGATGGACAGCTATTATATATTTCATGAACACTAATCGAGAGATCACTAGAAATTAAAACAGATAAATATTTTTGTTTTACAGATTACACAAAGACATTTGACAAAGTATTTAATCAGGATCTTACCAAAATGTTAGAAAGCTTCAATGTTGATAGCAAAGCGTAAAGAGTTATTAAAAAACATATCTTGTCAACAAACGGCAGCTATAAGTGTAATCAAACAGGTGGAAACTTTTCCATCAGGCTGATGTGTGAGTTAGACAACAGTCTGTAATATCTCATGATCTGTTCTCTCTATACAGTGAAAACATTTTGATATCAGTAAATAAGATGGCTGCAGTAGCTGAATATAACATAAATAGCTTGAGATATGCTTATGACACTGTCTTGATAAATACAAATGAAATAGTGCCACAGGAACCAATTAATATTTTAGTGACAGAAAATAGAAACAAACATAAGACTGAAAAACAAAAGAAAAAGTTATAGATGTATTCCAAAGTAGATTCCATCTAAAGGCACCATCTTAGTAGGAACATGAAAGTATAACTGGGTGGAGGTACTAGTACAGACAATGATCAGAGAAATTCCCTTCATTTTGTCCTGGGCACGCAGGAGTTAGGGGTAATGAACGAGTTGATAGATTGGCTGGCTTGGCTACAATATCAGAGGGAGCTGCCATGGATCGAAATGACATTCTTCACGTATTGAGAGTCTTTCCGAACAGAGGATTTTCAGGGCTGTGAATCCCACTCACTGACCAGATTGAGAAAGATGGGTGTCAATATTGGTGCAGCCCAAAAAGACCGACAAACTAAATATGCAAAGAGATTGATTAATCAACATCGAACTGGCTTGTTGGACCGCTGGACACTGCTGGATTTGCTGAGGTGGAGATCGGAGCACCTATGGACATGTCTGGAGTGCTATGATGATAGTCCTCATATAACTGATAACTGAAGTATAAATTTTCAATCTTTTTTAACTTTCCTGCCGTGGATATGAAAACTGAGACCACTTGCAATACTTGCCATGATCAACCACACTGGTATGACCAACCAGACAGCTCTCAGGAGAATGCTACTTCAACAGAGAAATGCACTGGTGGTTGAACTCTTCTTTGCGTTCGTTCTTTACTACCAATTTTAATCACTCTTTGTGATATGTTTGATCTTTGCCAAGAACGTGTATACGTTGCACATTGGTTTGGTAGGCCCCTAAATGCATATATTTCTACACGTTTAGGACATGTGTATCGATTTCAGCCAAACCTCCTTAGTCGCCTCTTACAACATGTGTGGCAGGTAACAGTGGTTCTATTCTTTACACCCAAAATTTGGGCCCTGGTAACCACTCGGGCGGGTGGATAAACTCATAAATGTAGTTTATCTGGTGTATGGACAAATATAATTATAAAGATATGTTGAGGATACAGATATAGTGGCCATTGGCAATACTTTGCCAGAACCAGCTACACTGATAGAATCACCCAGATGATTGTACTCAGAGATGTTGTTCATCTGGCATTTTAGTAGATCTTATTCCAGATATAACTGTCAGTAACATGGATATTATTGTACCGTAGTTGTGAGGATACTCAATCCTAAACTTTAAAAAGGCAAATCATGAATATGAATTTGCTTGTTTCATGGTGACGTTTTTAAGGGTGTTTGTAAATAGTCTAACCCTGGAATTCGCACAAAAACTGGGTACTTTCACATCCCTAAAGTTGATTCCTAGAACAGTGCAGAAGAGGATATCACAAAAACTAACAAATTTAGTGCACATGAAATATAGCATAAATGGAATAAATAATAAAAATAATACACATAAAGACAGATCAATGAACCTGAAAATACATGTCAACAAATAGTATATCACTATGAGGAATGTGGGTGGAATGGTTGTGACATGAAGAAACGCACTGATCATTACACCTATAAGATCCCATGTTATGGCATATGGAAATCCATCCTTTTGTGACAGAGTAGAAAGGAGATGGAATAACCAGTAATTATAAAGATGGAACTATAGTATGATTCCTGAGTCATCATGACACATGACAAGATCTCAAAATGAGGTTATAAATTTTGAGTAATGTATCTGTTATTGTAGATCTGTCTTTTATGGTTATTGAGTTATTGAAATATGTACATTGAATAATCTCAGCAATAGGAAATGCCAATAAATCAAGTAAAAAAGGGATTGGGAATTATTATTTCTCTCTGTGAAGTCCTTAGCGCAGCAAACAATCATGTGCACCATCTGCTCTGTTTTGGTCATCCTCTGTACTGTGATTCATTTCTTTCAGTTTCTTTTCTACTGTTTTCCTCCAGGTCATTTTGGATTTTCTATGTTCTTGTCTGTACTCTTCTCTTCTTCTTTCTTCTTTGCGTTCGTTCTTTCGACCAATTTTAATCACTCTTTGTGATATGTTTGATCTTTGCCAAGAACGTGTATACGTTGCACATTGGTTTGGTAGGCCCCTAAACGCATAGACCTCTACACGCTTAGGACAAATGCATCCGATTTCAGCCAAACCTTCTTAGTCGCCTCTTGCGACATGCATGGCAGGTAACAGTGGTTCTATTCTTTACACCCCAAATTTGGGCCCGGTAACCACTCGGGCGGTCTGCACTCTGATATCCATCTTCTTCTTCTTCCGCATTCGCCCGCTGTGAATTCGGGCATATATCCATCTCAGTATGGTTATTGTGACTGAGTTAATCGCTATGCTTATCACTTGAACAATCAATCTCCCCATCTCTGTTAAATGATGGTGCTCATATTCTCTTACTGACACTGTGTAAGCAGTTCTTGGTTAGAGATAGTATTTGGCAAGAGCATGGGTAAGATCTTTTACAGACAAGTTGTTTGGGTAGTGAAAAGTTTGGATATATCTTTTTTTGTCATTCTCCAGAATTCTGATCCGTACAGTAAAATTTGTAGCATACAGCTGCGGTGTAAATTACTCTTGGTTATGATGAATTGGGCTTTTTTTCCAGACGTCTGTGAATTACTGACATTAATAGTTTCTGTATAAAGTTTAAACCAATATTGACCTATCAACTAAATGTTCTCTGATAGGTTTATTTGCTGTATCCAGTGCGCCTATCAGTGAGGATGTTTGCCTACTTATACAACATCTTCCCACTATAGTCTGTGTCATCATGTCCTCTGCATTACACTGACAACACACTGACCACATCTCCCTCACTGTGTTATCATAACTGTATCACACTAACAACATGACCCTGACTTTATTATCCTGACTGCAATAACATTTAGTACATCACCCGTACTGTATCATATTGACTACATAAGGGCACCTACACTGGTGATAAGGAAAGCAAGCCTTCACGTAAAACTCAGGGGTGCTATATTAGGTACCCTGACTACGCCTGAATTCATAACGGGCGAACAAAAAAATACTGACTACATCACCCTTACTGTATCACACTGCAGACATTGCCAGGACTATCACACTGACTGTATCACACTGCAGACATTGCCAGGACTATCACCCTGACTGTATCACACTGCAGACATTGCCAGGACTATCACCCTGACTGTATCACACTGCAGACATTGCCAGGACTATCACCCTGACTGTATCACACTGCAGACATTGCCAGGACTATCACCCTTACTGTATCACACTGCAGACATTGCCAGGACTATCACCCTTACTGTATCACACTGCAGACATTGCCAGGACTATCACCCTGACTGTATCACACTGCAGACATTGCCAGGACTATCACCCTGACTGTATCACACTGCAGACATTGCCAGGACTATCACCCTGACTGTATCACACTGCAGATATTGCCAGGACTATCACCCAGATTACATCTACTTAACTACATCACCTTGACTGTATCACACTGCAGACATTGCCAGGTCTATCACCCAGATTACATCTACTTAACTACATCACCCTAACTACATCACCATGACTACATCACATTCGATTACATTCCAGTGACTGTAGCAACAGAATGCTGTTCTCAACTAGATGTATTGTTTATATTTAATTAAATGTCATTGCTTGCAACTATAATATTGTGTAGTTTTGAACTAGGATGCATACATGAGGGCTGTCTAATTATATACTTGGTTGTTTCATTATCACATTACTTCAACATGTATCTTCGTCAATAATGTCTCTACATATTTTGTTTGCTCTCGATAAGTTTGACAACCTGATGAGTTCAACAGTGTAAAGTGAGGACATGTTGAATGTAATAGTGTGAAGCGAAGACATTCTGATGAAAGTAACAGTGTAAAGTGAGGACAACCTGATAAATGTAATAGTGTAAAGTGAGGACAATCTGATAAATGTAATAGTGTAAAGTGAGGACAACCTGATGAATGTTTGAATGTAATAGTGTGAAGTGAGGACAATCTGATAAATGTAATAGTGTAAAGTGAGGACAATCTGATGAATGTAATAGTGTGAAGTGAGGACAATCTGATAAATGTAATAGTGTGAAGTGAGGACAATCTGATGAATGTAATAGTGTGAAGTGAGGACAATCTGATGAATGTAATAGTGTAAAGTGAGGACAATCTGATGAATGTAATAGTGTGAAGTGAGGACAATCTGATGAATGTAATAGTGTGAAGTGAGGACAATCTGATAAATGTAATAGTGTGAAGTGAGGACAATCTGATGAATGTAATAGTGTGAAGTGAGGACAATCTGATGAATGTAATAGTGTAAAGTGAGGACAATCTGATAAATGTAATAGTGTAAAGTGAGGACAATCTGATGAATGTAATAGTGTGAAGTGAGGACAATCTGATGAATGTAATAGTGTAAAGTGAGGACAATCTGATGAATGTAATAGTGTAAAGTGAGGACAATCTGATGAATGTAATAGTGTAAAGTGAGGACAATCTGATGAATGTTTGATTGTAATAGTGTAAAGTGAGGACAATCTGATGAATGTTTGATTGTAATAGTGTAAAGTGAGGACAATCTGATGAATGTTTGATTGTAATAGTGTAAAGTGAGGACAATCTGATAAATGTAATAGTGTAAAGTGAGGACAATCTGATGAATGTAATAGTGTAAAGTGAGGACATGCCTGATGAATAAAACAGTGACGCTGCTGAATAAAACAGTGACGCTGCTGAGTAAAACAGTGACGCTGCTGAGACTGAGTAAAATTATAAGTAACACAAGTGAGAGAGGTTCTAAATGAATCACACGAGAAGTATGTAATATTATCAAGACACACCAACCATCGAAATGTCTTTAAAAACGAAATGAATATACATATTATAAATCTTCTGGATTGCAGTAAGTAGTTTTACTAGCCAATGTTAACAGGACTACCACATATAAGCATTACCTTTGCTTCTTGAGAGACGAGTATACTGAGGAAATCTAACTAAATGCAAAACTTTTTGAGTTCTCGAACCTTACTGTCCATATAGGTTTATTAATATTTCAAAAGATCAAGAAAGGAAAACTACCACCTGTGAAATGAGATGCTTGAGGAAAGCGGAAAATAAAACAAGAAGAGACCCTATAAGAAATGAGGAAATTAGAAGAACAGTCAGAACACCACCTGCTATTAGATTTATTGACGAAATTAATTT
The DNA here is from genome assembly GCA_020796225.1 of Arion vulgaris. NCBI lineage: Eukaryota > Metazoa > Mollusca > Gastropoda > Stylommatophora > Arionidae > Arion > Arion vulgaris. The sequence goes on from CM036756.1 coordinate 78,092,123, forward strand.
CCTAATTTCGAATCTGTGACTAAAATCTGTGTTAATTTTAGGACCATTAAGATGTTTCTGTCGTAGTCTATTTGTAGTGTGCTGTGAAATTCGTCACTCCTGTTACATCGTTTGCTTGATAAAGGCCTTTTGGTCGAAACGTTGCTATTTATTGTCATTGTTTTTCTATTTTGTAAAACTACAGTACTTTGTTATTATGTGTTTCGCCATTTTCCATAGTTTTACTGCAGTCTCCCCCCTATATCGAATTTAACTTAGTGAGTTAATACACAGCCAACTATAAACTCATATTTAGAGTTGGCTATGGTAATATGAGCATTGACTGGCAGATATAAATTGAATATTTTCATTAAAAAATTTGCCTCAATTATTCAGTTATATACACTTCATGTTCATTAAGGCGGGAGACTCACCCAGAAATAGGGTTGTATTTTTTAAAATTCACAGAAAAAAACTACCGAACATATTGTCATACAATTTGGCCACCTGTTGCAAAACGCATCGTTTTCGATGATAAACAACGTTTAGTGTATGTACTCTAATTAGTTATTTAAAAATAATTAATTTTCTTGAAAATATATTTAAACCCCCTGCATCGGGGAGAGGATTTCATAAACATAAAAAGTGCAAAGAATGCCAAACTGACATATGATGTACATATCACCCATAGCTATAGCGTGAACCTCAAAAAATGTCGAACTCAATTGGTTTTGTAGATATGGTTTTTACAATGTAACCCTTCCAAATAATAAAAAAATTTCAAATTAGAACAGCAATATCTCTGCTTATATACAGTTTAGACAAAAGTGGAGGTTCATGCTATAGCTATGGGTGTTATGTACATCATATGCCAGTTTGGCGTTCTTTGCACTTCTTATATTTGTGAAATCCTCTCCCCGATGCAAGGGGGGTTTTTTTACAATATATTTTCATGAAAATTAATTATTTTTTAAATAACTAATTAGAGTACATACTAAACATTTTTATCATCGAAAACGATCGTTAAAAGTGCCAAATTGCAATTGTTCGATTTTGAATTTTAAATACAACTTTCTGTTCTTAAACATGATACAATCAAACAACATGACAATAGTAAGAATATAGTATTAAAACAAATCTAAAGACGAATAGTTTATTTCATTCCATGCGAAAAGGGGTAAGTGAAGACTTGCTTTTCTTATTATAAGTGTCTCTCGCCATTCAGAAGAGCCTTACTCCGACGTCAGAGGTACCTGTAATTTAGACCCCTAAGTAAAGGATCGTGAGCGTCTGTACCTTAAACGGTAGTGAGCTCGATCACAACCCAAGAGTACCTGGTTCAAACTCCGCGGCGGGCAAGTTTTGGAAGATAATTGTTCCTTGGATTTTACGAACGGTAAAAATAGACCTCACCGTTCAGAGAACAATGGCAAACTAATGAAAATATAAGTAATGGCTATAAAATCAATGACTCGTTTACTGTAGTTGATGGCTAAGTCATGTCAAGGATAAACCACCATTTTCATTTAAAGTAAAGGATCAGGGTTTCAGGTAGTTTAACCGCGTACCACATCCATTCAAAATGCTACCCATCACATTCAAAATGCGTACCACATCCACATTCAAAATGTACCACATCCTCATTCAAAATGCTACCATATCACATTCAAATGCGTACCGCATCCATTCAAATGCGTACCGCATCACATTCAAATGCGTACCAAATCCACATTCAAATGCAGTACCCATCCTCATTCAAAATGCGTACCATATCCACATTCAAAATGCGTACCCCATCACATTCAAAATGCATACCACATCCACATTAAAAAGCGGACCAAATCCAAATTAAAATGCGTCCAAATCCATTCAAAATTGTTGGTCCAAGCTGTCCTCGAACCCCGGAATTTCCACTGCACGTGGTCACTACTTTAGCGTGTTATCAACTTCACTTATTGCGACTCTCTCGCACATCATTCGTGAACACAAACTGTCTTCCGGTGTTTCGGGGTTGGTAAATAATCGACGGCAAACAACTGGTTTGTTGAGTCTGGGATGTCAAAACTATGAACTACTTGGTGTAAAACCATATAGAAACCTTCAAAAAAGCATGTCTCTAACAGACGGGAAATACTGTTCACGCAGGTACGTACACGGGTCATAGATTCCAACCAATGACATTTCAAGATAAGTTTTTTTTAAACTAAAAAGTAAACATTGTCGAAAATCATTGCGTCTTTGTTGAGGAACCATGCTTGTCTCAAAAAGTGCTTGGGTCGTGTTCTTTCAGGAACGGTGTGACAATTTTCCAATGACCCCTTACCAATATGAGATAAAGTGCTTAGTATTATCGAATACGGATTATGAAATATAGGCCCCATTTTTAGTTGAGAACGTAAACGAACTATTGGCAATTAAAAATCAATTGGTGATGGTCGTAGCGGTGGTGATGGTTGTGGTATAAGTATAATAATTGAAAGATTTAGAAAGTAATGGGCAAGGGAAGAAGTATTAAACATTTGCAAGTTATAGAGTAAAACAGTGTACTCCACTGTATGAAAAGCAGACCACAAATCGCTACGTGTTTTTAAATTTTGATTTTGTCCATTGCTATTTACGACCTTTGAATAAACATGGGAAGGATCCTAGACTGCTCAGCAGCTACCGCATACTCACCTCTCAAAATGTATGTGGCAAATTACTGAAGAAATTAGTTTCCAGAAAGTTGATGTGCCACTTGGAGACACATCATATCCTTTTCGCTTTGGCACTCCCTCACACGTTGGGTAGCTACCGGACAATGAAAGAGACATGGGACAATGTTGGAACGCTTGCTTATGATGGTTGTGAGACTTTGTGTAGCTACCGGACAATGAAAGAGACATGGGACAATGATGGAACGCTTGCTTATGATGGTTGTGAGACGTCCAATCAAAGCAAAAACTGTTGCTTGTGGTCATTGACTTGGAAGATACTTATAACAAAGTTGACTTTTCAATCGTGATACTTTCTTTACTAAGATGTGGGGTTAATCCTTGGCTGGTGAACTAGATAGCTCCTTCTTTGATAGAGAGAATCGTTTCACTACGTTTGAGAACATGGAAGTCAGATACTGCACATGTATGCCAGGGATTACTGCACATGTATGCCAGGGATTATTGCACATGTATGCCAGGGATTACTGCACATGTATGCCAGGGATTACTGCACATATGCCAGGATTACTGCACATGTATGCCAGGGATTACTCACATTATGCAGGGATTATTGCACATGTATGCAGGATTACTGCACATGTATGTCAGGGATTACTGCACATGTATGCAGATTACTGCACATGTATGCCAGAAATTACTGCACATGTATGCCAGGGATTACTGCACATGTATGCCAGAGATTACTGCACATGTATGCCAGAAATTACTGCATATGTATGCCAGAAATTACTGCACATGTATGCCAGGGATTACTGCACATGTATGCCAGGGATTACTCTAGGGTTCTCCTCTATCACTCGTGTTGTTTAATATTTTCGCAGGGATATGTAGCCAAAATTCAGTTACCGGGTTGGGTCGGAAATTGACGTTTGCTGATGACATCCTAATATATAGGACTGGATCATATGGATGAGAGAAGGTTGTAGATATTTAGAAAACATTGCATACCATCTCGCGTTGGTGTAGATGCTCGCTCTCAGGCCAATCATGAAAATGTGTGTATGTTGTGGTACTCTTTAAATAATTCCATAGTCGGGGCTGACCTACCCGGTCATCTTTCATCAACAGACCATCGAACATCGGAACATGCTACGCTATCTTGGAATAACATTTGATCGTAGTCTATCTTTCAAACATCATGTTGAACCAACGATACAATGTTGCAAACGTGTTCTTGTACATCTCAGTGTTAGCCATACACCTTGAGCAGATACTACTTGTCCTTCTGTTCCATCAACTGATTATGTGTGTGATAGATTATGGGCTCTGCATCCTCGCGATATCACGACCACAATGGGAACAGCTCGAACGTATTCAGAATGAAGACATTGTTATAGTCCTTGGCTACACTATAGATAATCCCATATTGTTACTTTTGAAATCACGACAACGAAACAGCTGACAAACTTGGAACGCGCATGCATATTTTGGGTGCCTATTGTGTGGAGAAGGTATGTGTAGTGCAGTCGCAGGAGAGAGGGAAGGGATGACCGCATTGGGTGCCCCTCCTTTCCCTATCAGAAGACGTTACTTCAGAATGACTGTCTATATAATACGTGTAAGTGTTTCAGGATAAATGTATTATTTGTTTGTTTTTTTTTCTTCTTCTTTGCGTTCGTTCTTTACGACCAATTTTAATCACTCTTTGTGATATGTTTGATCTTTGCCAAGAACGTGTATACATTGCACATTGGTTTGGTAGGCCCCAAACGCATAGACTTGTATACGCTTAGGACACATGCATCCGATTTCAGCCACACCTCCTTAGTCGCCTCTTACGACATGCGTGGCAGGTAACAGTGGTTCTATTCTTTACACCCCAAATTTGGGCCCTGGTAATCCCTCGGGTGGTTTTGTTTTTAATATGTTCCTGATGTTTAGCTCTAACCACTAAAACATGTTTCTCAAGACCAGTTCTATGTACTGTATCATGGTGTATCACCTTCTTTAGTCCTGCGCTTTATCCAATGTTGATCAAACTTGGCAGTCAGCTTCGGGTCTGCCCGGTTTCCTCAAAGCTTGGTTTTCAGTGCGACTAGGTGTGGCCACATGTTGCTTCTCAACTCACCTAAGAGGGACATTCGTGTAGGATATATTCGGATGTCTGCTCCGCCTGTTGTCGCTGGCAAAAAGAAGTTTGAATTATTGTTAGTCTATGTAAATGTCTGTTGTGTTCAGTACGTAAGCGAAATATAATAACATGGTTTTATAGCACTTCATTTCTGTCTGTTTGATGGAGCATATTTAAGCCAAACCACGTAAATATGGGATCAAAAGTTCACACAGCCCTCGCGAGACCAGATTATTGTGTATAACTAACTAGCGAATCACATGAACTATCAGAGTGAATTCATTTCGCAATATAATTATGAAAAACTGAACAGCAATGAGCTTGCCTTTAGTACAGTGAAATTTACAATGTTAAATAAATGTTAAGAACTTATTAAAATTGTAAATTACTATTTCAGGAATATTGTTCATTCTAGATGCTGGTGTCAACAAATATGTTCACAAAATCGAATAGCACATTGTGCGATATGAGAACTTCGTGGTTATATAATTCTGCTTCAAAGCACCCATACCTGTCCCATAACATCTAGTTTAAACTGAATTAACCCTAGCATTGCCATTACGTGAGACTATCTAGTTCTGTGATCGCTAACAACGGTAAGATCGCATGACCGCAAATGTCAAACAATTACCATGCCAGTGCTGTCTGTTCTGTATTTAAGTTCGTTATTTGCTCTTCCCTCGCTGCCGATATTTCCAGCACAGATATGTCCTCTCTCAACACGGTCAACAAACAGGAAACTCCCTTTGTTGTCTTGTTGTCTCAGGACCTTGTGTTTAATAAAACATTGGTTTACTCTGCTCTGGCTGGTGTCTCCAAACAAGAGACATCTTATTTAAAGCAGGAACAAGGGACACTTTTTTTTCTGACACCATCTTTCTTCAAACAAAATGCGGAAACATTTCCTGATATATTTTACTGGTCGAATGTTCTCCACTTTAGTATTCTTAAATTCTTAGAGCAATTCAAAAAGGAAGACCTATACTTTTTTACAAATTAAAACACATATCGAGCTATATTTTTCTTATCTGTAGCTGGGCTGAAGGATTTATCCTTGGATAAGTCTGTTTGTCTATCAAATAAAATGTTTCTCAACATAGTTCTCTTCACTTTTTTATCTATCATGTCTACCTATTGTTTTGACTACTATTATTACGATCCAACGATTTGTACAAATGTGCAGCCAGGTTTATGGGTGAGTATGTCTACCTATTGTTTTGACTACTATTATTACGATCCAACGATTTGTACAAATGTGCAGCCAGGTTTATGGGTGAGTATGTCTACCTATTGTTTTGACTACTATTATTACGATCCAACGATTTGTACAAATGTGCAGCCAGGTTTATGGGTGAGTATGTCTACCTATTGTTTTGACTACTATTATTACGATCCAACGATTTGTACAAATGTGCAGCCAGGTTTATGGGTGAGTATTATTTTAAATAATTTATCATTTACTACTATCTAGTATGTTATATCGCCCGTGTGCTGCCGGGGCTCGCAAGGGGAGCAAAGAGTAGCGGCACTGCGACCTACAAGGCATGTCGTAAGAGGCGACTAAGGTGGGGTTTGGCGTAGGGCTGGCTACCTTATCCAGTAGAAAATATCCAGTAGAAAATTTTAGCCACAAAATCCAACCAACCATGAACAAGTCACATAAAAATAAAATAAAAACTGTGCCAACCAAGAGGAAAGGAAGCTCTTCTAGAAGAGGTATGAAGCGATGCAGAGAAAGCCGCAAGGAGTCTACACCGCAGATTATCTTCCTTTCACCTAGGAAAAGCTCCAGAATTGGCACCTGGAATGTTAGAAGTATGTATGAAATGGGAAAGACAGCACAGGTTGTAAATAAGATGAAATTTCACGGGATTGGCATCTTGGGATTATGTGAAACTAGGTGGAATGGTGCAGGCAAACAACGTCTAAACACAGGAGAAACAATGCTGTTCTCAGGCCATATGGAAGAAAATGCCCCCATAGTGAAGGAGTGGCTTTAATGATATATAAGAACGGAGAAGGCACTAATAAAATGGGAAGCAGTGAGTCCTAGGATAATCACAGCAACATTCAGAACCACCAAAAGAAAGTATTCTTGAATGTGACCCAGTGTTATGCACCTACCAATGATAAAGAGGAAAAAGTAAAAGAGGAATTTTACATAAAACTTCAAAATACTATAGGTAATCAGAGAAATGGGAACATCAAAATTCTGATGGGCGACCTCAATGCCAAAATAGGTTCGGACAACATAGGCTATGAGGAGATCATGGGGAACACGGACTAGGAATAATGAACGAAAATGGAGAACTATTCACTAATTTCTGTGCAGCGAATCAATACGTCATAGGTGGAAGTGTCTTTCCACATAAAAGAATACATAAAGCAACCTGGGTATCACCAGATCACAGAACAGAAAATCAAATTGACCACATATGCATAAACAAGAAATGCAGGTCATCTCTACAAGATGTAAGGGTTCTAAGGGGGGGGCAGATGTAGATTCGGATCACCATTTGCTGATAAGTAAAATTAAACTGAAGCTTAAGCGATACATAACATCCCATGAACATAGACACCAATATAATGTAGGATACCTCAGAAGTCAAGAAACAAAGGAACAGTTCACGGTCACAGTCTCTAATAAGTATGAGGTTTTGCGGCAATTAGAAGATGAGGTGAGTGCGGAAGATTGCTGGCAGCAAGCCAAAAATATTTGGAATGAAACGTGCACAGAGGTATTAGGAAAGAAGGAGCGGAATCATAAGGCATGGATAACTCCAGAAACTCTCAAGGAAATAGAAGAAAGGAAAAAGAGGAAAGCAGATTTAAATAATAGCAAAACTAGAACTGCCAAAGCCATAGCCCAGGAAAAGTACACAGAAGCTAGCAAGAAAGTGAAGAAACAAATAAAGTTAAATAAAAGACAATACGTAGAAGATCTAGCAAGAGAAGCAGAGGTAGCTGCAGGAAAGGGAAACCTTAGGGATCTTTACAACATCACTAGAAAGCTAGCAGGAAAATACAGACCATCAAATGGGTTGATCAAAATAGTAGTGGGGAAACTATCACTAATGTTAGAGACCAAATGGAAAGATGGATGGAATACTTCAAGGAACTCCTGAACAGACCAGCACCTGCAAACCCCCAGATATCCAACAGGCAGAGATTGACTTGGACATCAACTGTGAGAAACCATCCAAGGAGGAGATTAGTAAAGCCATTAAACTTTAAAAGATGGAAAAGCGGCGGTCCAGATGGTATTCCAGCGGAGGCGGTTAAAGCCAACATAAACACATCCACAGAAATACTGTATAAATTATTTAGCAGAATCTGGGAGACTGAAGAAATACCAGCAAACTGGAGAGAAGGATACCTGGTGAAGCTACCAAAGAAAGGGACCTTCAGAAGTGTGAAAACTATAGGGGAATAATGATGTTGTCAGTACCTGGGAAAATACTAAGCAGAGTCATCCTGGAGAGATTGAGAGAGGCCATCGATATAAAGCTAAGAGATGAACAGGCAGGCTTCCGACCAAATAGGTCCTGTGCTGACCAGATAGCCACATTACGTATAATAATAGAGCAAAGTATTGAATGGAAATCCCAACTTTATATCGGATTTGTTGATTATGAGAAGGCTTTTGACAGTATTGATAGGAAAACCCTTTGGAAATTAATGAGGCAGTATGGAATCCCACAGAAAATTATTAACCTAATAAAAGCAACATATACAGATATGAAATGTAGAGTTCTTCATGAAGGTAAACTAACAGATACTTTTGGAATAGAAACAGGAGTGCTCAGGATGTCTTCTATCACCTTTGTTGTTCTTACTGACAATAGACTGGATTATGAAGACCACAGTAACTAACACCAGAAATGGAATCCAATGGACTCTGACAGAGCAACTAGATGATCTGGACTTCGCTGATGATATAGCCCTTCTGTCACATACAGAAATCAGATGCAGGATAAGCTAAACACATTGAATCAAAGGTCCCAGCAACTAGGGCTGAACATTCATAAGGGAAAGACAAAGATATTGAGAATTAACCAAGCAAACGACAACTCGATCTCCTGGGGAAATCCACTTCAAGAGGTAGAATCATACACATATTTGGGCAGCAACGTAGACAAAGAGGGTGGAACAGATAGAGATGTTAAAATAAGAATACAGAAGGCAAGAGGAGCTTTCATTGCACTGCAAAACATTTGGAAGTCCAAAGAAATCAAATCTAGAACAAAAATTCGGATATTTAACTCTAATGTTAAAGCAGTTCTACTGTATGGTCAGAAACATGGAGAACAACTAAAACAATAGCGCATAAATTGCAAACATTCATCAACTGGTGTCTGCAGAATAGAAGGAATAAGATGGTATGATAGGGTCACAAATGAGGAACTTATGGAGAGAACAAGACAGATTCCAGTGAACGAACAGGTTAAAAAGACGCTGGCGCTGGATAGGACACACTTTGCGAAAACCGGAGGGAATATAACAAGAAGGGTCCTTGCCTGGAACCCGCAGGGCAGCGAAAGAAGGGAGGCCGAGAAATACATGGAGACGAGATTTGGAGGCGGAGATCAACAATATAAAGAAGAGCTGGAGGAGCTGCAGGAGATAGCTAGAGATAGGAAGACTTGGCATGAGTTGGTTGAGGGCCTATGCCCCAACCCGGGGTAAAAGGCAAAGAGAGAGAGAGTATGTTATATATTATAAATCATTTATCAAATAACTTGTCCTGAGAAAACTTTTCCACTCTAACAACCTTTCGATATGTCTCTCTATAATAAGTCAGATTCACGACTCTGCAGCCACTATGCTCAAATCATCATTTGCGTCCGGAATCCATCATCTCCGTGATCTTCTTCTTCTCCTCTTTTCCTGTATGCTTTTTTCCATGATGGTCTTTTCATCCTTTTTATATGTCCAAAATACTTAAGTTTTCTAACTCTTATTTGTAGCATTAGCAAGGTTTTTTTTTTAATATTATTTTTTGAGTTCCTTCTTGATATATCTACTTGCCCATGGTGTACAGATGACTCTTCTGTAACACTTATATTCAAAACACATATATCTTTTCCCTGCCTTGTTAAATGTACACGCTTTACGTGCATATGTGACACGGGAAATATGCATGCTCTTAGTAACTATAGATATATACTCCTATATTTATACGTTTCTGTTTTGTCCAATTTTTCATATATTCTACAACTAATGGATTTGGTGTATTTATTCAAGGACATATGTTGAATTTTGATGGAAATTACTGATCAAACATGACATAAGTACTAACTGAAGACATTAAAGTACAGGCTTTTGAAATAATATACCATTTAAAAAATACTTTCGGTCAATACTAAAATATTTATACTAAAAATCAATACTAAAAATAATCCTAATATATGCCAGCGAGAGTTGGAAATGACTAAAGATATAGATGGCAAGTTGAATGCATTTTGAAATAGATGTCTGCGAAAAAAAATGAACATGAAATGGGATGAATTCAGGAGAAGTGATGAAATTAGAGAAATGTCTAGTCAACCACTAGTGATAACTGTTATAAGAAAGAGAAGATGGAGATACGTTGGACACACCTTAAGAAGACATGGTCAAAGAATATCAAAGCAGACATTGAAGTGGGATGCAAAGTGTTCAAGAAAGAGAGAACGACCTAAGGAAACCCAGAAACGAACTTTGCTGAGAGAGGCAAGAAATATGGATCTCAGTTCCATAGAGGAGATTGAGCGAGTTGCCCAGGATAAAGCGGTATGGAGAAATTGCTTGCATGACCTATGTAACGTATAATGGTACGAGAGGAATTATTATTAATACTAAAAAATATAGTTATTTTCAATACTGTGCTTTGATGATGTTATATATAGTGTATGTGTTTCTTAACGTATGAGACATTGTTGACTGTAATATCAGTACTGTAATGTAATGGTATATGTTTCTGAAGGTACGAGACACGGTTGACTGTAATATCAGTACTGTAATGTAATGGTGTAATAGATAATATATGTTTCTGAAGGTACGAGACACATTTGACTGTAATATCAGTACTGTAATGTAATGGTGTAATAGATAATATATGTTTCTGAAGGTACGAGACACATTTGACTGTAATATCAGTAATGTAATGGTGTAATAGATAATATATGTTTCTGAAGGTACGAGACACATTTGACTGTAATATCAGTACTGTAATGTAATGGTGTAATAGATAATATATGTTTCTGAAGGTACGAGGCACTCTTGACTGTAATATCAGTACTGTAATGTAATGGTATATGTTTCTGAAGGTACGAGACACATTTGACTGTAAAATCAGTACTGTAATGTAATGGTATATGTTTCTGAAGGTACGAGACACATTTGACTGTAATATCAGTACTGTAATGTAATGGTGTAATAGATAATATATGTTTCTGAAGGTACGAGACACATTTGACTGTAATATCAGTAATGTAATGGTGTAATAGATAATATATGTTTCTGAAGGTACGAGACACATTTGACTGTAATATCAGTACTGTAATGTAATGGTGTAATAGATAATATATGTTTCTGAAGGTACGAGGCACTCTTGACTGTAATATCAGTACTGTAATGTAATTGTATATGTTTCTGAAGGTACGAGACACTGTTGACTGTACCATTGCCCATCAGTGCGGATTTGACAATGAGGTGATACAATCCATTCAGTGTAACTCTAGCCAAGTCTGGTCTAAGCTTGCTTCAGCTTGTGTATGGGAATGGGACCCAGACAGAGACGATTGTAATGGTCGCCCACATGCTTCTGTTCACAGTAAGAATTTTGATACTGTCTGTTAAAATTATCATAATAAGCTATACTCACTTTATAAATAGAAATGTTTGTGTACAACATGGTCGATTTTGAGAACCGCAATATCTCTGTAGTCGGAGAAGACTCGCCTGTATTGTGGGGGACAATGTTAATAAGGAAAGCAACCTTCCGCAAAAACCAGCCAGAAGCGCAATACCAGGCACCCTGACTACGCTTGAATTCATAGCGGGAAAAAGAAGAAGAAGAAGAGAACGGCAATATTACAGAGGGGCTATTGCACTTACTTTTAGACGGAGGTCTATTTCATCCTCACCGTGAAGTGGAATTTTCCTAACGCAAACTGCTTTCTGATCGACCCGGCCCTTTAGTTGAATATCAAATTAACAATGGGAGTAAATGCAGCTGATGTGATATTGAATAAATCATAGAAAATTTTACCGTCGGTCAAGAAATGTAATGGTTAAACAACTTATTTCTCAATATTCCGCAGTAAAGGAAAACGTGAGCTTTACTGTTCTTTTCAATATCGATTTTATTGTGTGACTCAACGGTTCAGTTGCTCAATGTTATTTTTAAAGCGAATGAAAAGGAACGATAAGTTCAATTCATTCTCAGTGTATAGCATAATTTGTCACAATTAGTCTTTATCGTATCGAGATTTGATAACATGAGTGAGCACTCAATTTGAGCACTCTGACCATCCAGAAGGGCTGTGATATCGGGAACTCTGTTGCGAGCAGAATCTACCAAGTTGGACAGATCTGTGTATGTAGGGGTCAGACTAAAATATACACCGTGATCTTTCGAGTTAGGGATTGTAGCATATGGTGACGGACGTGTGTTGCCGGGGACTTCAAGGGAAGCAAAGAGTAGTAACACTGCGACTTACAAGGCATGTCGTAAGAAGCGACTGAGGTAGGAACCTATCAAAGCTACCCTAGCAAATAAAAAGCATCGCAGAAATCGGACGTGCTGGCCTACTTGTTGGTGCATAACTGGCACAACGTACAGTCGTTCTTAAGCTCAGATCACATACAAATCACACAGAGTGGTTAACAAGTGGTCGATAGGAGCGTCGAAGAAGAAATATATTGTCAACACCCCACGTTATGTAAAAAGAAAAAAATGTAACGCATTATAGAAAGCAGCAAGAGGTGTAAATTTTTTTATTGTCCTCAAAGACGCCACACGGAGTGTCGGCCAGTACTTTTACGTCGTCGTTCTTTATTCAACTTTTATCAAATGTTTAAAGGCTGTTAAGTAGACGACACTCCAGTCAAAGCCAACTCATCATTGGTTCATATAAGCAGTTACTATTTGTTTGTTATGTAGGGGAAGGGGGAGAGGGTTAAAGCCTCTCTTAAGTCGTTGCACGCCCATCAACCTAAGAACGAACCTGTGTTGGTTATATCAAAGCGTGTAGGCCAACACAAATATAAAAAAAATTGGAATTCACTCATTGCGGAGAATCCAGTTTATATACAAGCAGTAATAAGTATGTAAGCAGTTCTTGTCACCTTATGACGTGTGGGTTTTTTTTAATGTTGTACATGAAGGTTGCGATACTTGCGTGTTTTGCTTCGACACATTCTGTTTCAAAAAATGTCTCGGATCTATTTTGCCTCCGCTTTGCTATCAATATATATAGATAGTAATTAGTTGCTAATATTTAAATAACTATTCGGAGCTTCAGACGCAGGCCATAAGATGAAAGACCCTAACGCTAACCCCAGTTGACAACGTTCCTTCTCTACCTTCAAGTGAGGACCCTGCTAACAGGCTTCAGTCTGGTCAAGCGAGTATGTATAGAAGATTGAAGGCAAACCATATCCTATGAATGTGCTAAAACAGGATGTGTCGTACCAAACTGTACAGATATCAATACATACACTGCACACTACTAGTGCACAACGTAACAAAACGCTACTTTCAGGCCAAACAAATAAGTAATGACCATTCAGTAGATGACGAGACCAATTAGATAACGATGCACATACTTGGGCAGCAATGTAGTCAAAGAGGGTGGAACAGATAGATATATCAAAATAAGAATACAGATGGCAAAGGAGTTTACATCGCACTATGAAATCTATGGGAGTCTAAAGAAACCAAATCTAGAACCAAAATATGAATATTTAACTCCAGAATCTAGAACCAACATATGAATATTTAACTCCAATGTTAAAGCAGTTCTGCTGTATGGGCTAGAAAAAGGGAGAACTACTAAAATAATAACGTATAAATAGCAAACATTCATCAACTGGTGTCTGCTCAGAATAGAGGGACTGAGATTGTATGACGAGGTCATAGTACAAATGAAGATCGTATGGAGAGAACAATACAAATTTATGTGAATCAAGAGGTTAAAAAAAAGACGCTGGATAGGACAACTTGAGAAAATCCGGAAGGAATATAACAAGAAGGGCCGTTTCCTGGAACACACTGGGAAAACGAAAGAGAGGAGGCCTAGGAATACACGGATAAGAGATTTAGAGGCAGAGATTAACAATGTACAGAAGAGCTGGGGGATAATTAAAGATAGGAAGATTTGGCATGCGTTGGTTGAGAGCATATACCCCAATTGGAATTTAAAAGTCATGAAAGAGAGGAACATTTCTGTGTGATGCCAACAATGTTTATTTGTGTGTATACTCAAAGGTGATCCAAGGTGCCACAAGAAGACTGGTAGTAATCCTCATCCAGATGACTGCTCTAAATTTTTGTCGTGCTCAAATGGAACCATGATAGCAGAACAGAGATGTTCAGACGGTACACTTTTCTGGCCAAAAAATGAAACTTGTGAGTTTGCAGATGTTGTGGCTCGTGATTGTGGACAGCGAAGAATTCCTGTGTCCATTCCAATTTGTAAGTATTTTCTGGCGAGTGTATTTTTGGTATATATGTGTTCTTATTTCTCAATAGATTGTGTCCCTTTGGGCTTATAAGTGATATGAGATGTGTGTACATTTCGACTCCAGCAGGTAGTATAATTATTTAATTACTTTAAAAATGTCCACCCTCAACTTTACAGGACGGGCTAGGTTGAATTTACAAACAGAACTGGATGCATTATGCTGCTACTTTTAAACCAACTTTGGGACTTGATTGAGATATTTATGATTTTCTCTTTTCTTGGTAAATTGAGTCTTCTGCTTAAGAATCTCTTTTTTATCGTAATTTTCTTTAGTTCTCATCGTCTAAGCCTGGGAATTGGTAACACAGTGTTGGGAGAAGTATTGTGTTGCGTAATGTTCTTTTCATGTCTATTGACACGCAATTTTTGCTCAGCATTTATGTCATCGCTGCCCAATAAGATGGTTTGTTTTGTTACAGCAGCTTTCGATTTCCACTTTTGATTTGCCACGATATTATACTTCCTAGGTACTGAAAAAAAATGAAAATCGTGGCATATCCTTTTACAGGACGTTGACATACAAACGAGTCATTGATTTTCTAGGCACCACTATTATGTTCAGTAGTTTGCCATCGCTTTCTGAACAGGGAGGTCTATTTTTACCTTTCGTAAAATCCCACGGAAACGAATTTGCTTCCAAACAGCCTGCCGCGGAGTTTGAACTAGGCGCGATTGGGTTGTGATCGAGCTCACTACCGTTAAGCTACAGTCTTGTGTTGAATGTCAAGCTCCTTCAAATCACGCTTGCATAAGTCTTTTTAACAAAGGACGGGTCTCTGTGCCGTTCTTTTGCCAGAAGAGAACAAAGAGTTTTTTTGCAAGAACCCCAGAGGAAGCAAGGAAGCAAGAATATGATCAACAAATAAACAGTGTACATGTTTGTTTATTTGTTTTTTCGGATGCTCTTAATACATGTACACCGTTTATTTGTTGATCATTTTGCCAGAAGCCAGCTTTCGGTATAAATAGCCTTGGGGAACCACCCATCCGGTGCCCCAGACATCTTAGACGGCGTTGGCAGATAAGAGTAACTATGATCATTTATTATTATTGTTATATAATTCATCTATATTATTATAACAATACTAGAGGGCAGGGTCCCAGGATGCAGAGCAAGAAGAAGATGGCTACAAGATATTAAATAAACCATGAACATGACCATCGACGAAGTGGGTGAACTGGCAAGAGACAGAGTGAATTTCAGATGCGCTGCAAAGAGAGCAACGTCCTATAAAGGATACGCACCTTGATGATATTATTATAATTGGTTGTTTCGTGGTTGTATTTACAAGTTATTCTTTTCATCTTAGATGAAGCAGATCCGCTGTGTAAACAAAATGGCCAGGTACCTGACCCACAGAGCTGTCGCCACTTTATCCAATGTCTCCACGGCAAGAAAGTACAGCGTATACAGTGCCCTCATGGTACCGTTTTCTCAGACAAAACTCACCAGTGTGAGTGGTTTGACGAAGTTCTTTGTGGGAGCAGATTGAACTAAACGCTGATCACTGATTTTCTTATAATTTTTTTCGAAATGTTGCCTTGTTTGTTCTGTAGCCAAGTTTTGAATGATTCTGTGAGTTACTTATTGGCAAATGGTTTGATGTATTATTGAAATGTTATTCGAAACATCTGACACAAAACAGTATTATGTACAGTTCCCGGTTTCAGTCTGATTGTATTCCATTCTATAATATTGTGTATACAACAGAGAGAACCAGGTTCTGTGCAATGAATCAGCATCAAGTGCCGGCTGGTACAGATCTCCACAAACTTTTGTCCCTGATGTTGTCAATGAATTAAATATGGACTTGTCCAAAATGTGAGGATGTTAATCTGGATGACTGAACTATCTATGAATTACGATGTCACTTGTCTGTGTTATAAAGCTTATCTGTTAAATATCTGTTCTCTTTGTAGTCCCGTCTCCTTCCATATCGATATTGCCAGTTGTTACAACTTTTTCCATTGTTACAACTGTTCTTCCAATGCTTATTTTCTCCTAACAATATGCCCAAATAATGATGTCTTGTTTCTTTCTTATGTTTATGAACTTTCATTGTGTGCTGGCTTCTTTCAACACATCAAAATTATTTTGTTTGCTGTTAATGGTATTCTTAATATTCTTCTGTACTAAAGATTCACATGTCTGATGCTCTCGTTACAGCCGCCAAAAAATTTCATATCTAGTATGTTCTCCTACCCCCTCCAAGATCCTATTGTCACCATCTAGTATGTTCTCCTACCCCCTCCAAGATTCTATTGTCACCATCTAGTATGTTCTCCTACCTCCACCAATATGTTCAAGGCTTAATTAATGACATGTTGTCACCATTTAGTCTGTTTTTCTTCTAACATCATGTTCCAAGTCTGAGGGTGTGCTTTTGCAACAGTTCTGGTGATTTAATATATGAACTTCTTGGTTTGTATTCAGTCCATGTATGAAATATCTAATACTCTGAAATGCCAGCTGCACAGTATACACATTTCAATACATACAACAGCACCATATTTTTTTAATTTCCACTGCTTTATCAACACATAATGGCGGAATAACTGCAGTAAGGTATGCATGAGTCAGCTCTGATGACCCTTCCCCCCCCACAACCAACCAGATCTGACACCATAACTCAGTAGTTGTAGTACTATAAAGTTAGATTTTCTGCTTCTAAAATCTTATCAATAACCCATTTGTATCAATCTGTGTCCTTTTGGACTATTTCTCCACGTTATCAGGAGGAAATTAGAACAGTTGGAACAACACCTGCTATTAGATTCATTGAGAAACAGACTCAAATGGTTTGGCCACTTGGTGAGAATGAACCCGAATACACCAGTTGCAAGAGTGTACAACCTGAAAATGAAATCATCAAGAGGAAGGAGCAGACCAAGAAAAGATGGATTGATGGAGTTACAGCCATCTTAAAGCTTCACAATACCACAGCATATCAGGCGGCCAAGAATGCACTATCTTGGAAACCGATCATCAGTTAAACCTGCGACGCCTAACAGCAAAAAGCAGAGCGGGACAAAAGAAAGAAGATCAGGAGTTGAGTTAGGAATAACAAATCTATTCAATAAAATTTCTCCATTACAGAAACTGTAACATAAAGACTAACAGTGTGGGGAACAATTTTATACACATGTTCTGTCATGAATACTGAAATTTAAAAGCACCTGTGACCCCACTAATATAAATGTTATTGATAAGGTGCAGCTTTAAGTTTCATTGGGAACAGAAATTAATAAGAAGTAGAAGAATGCATCCAAACACAACACAGCTTACATTAATTAAACAAACCGATACTGACAAGGAAAATACAAAAACACTTGTATAAATAATTAATCATAGTTTTTGTTCAAAAATAGAGTCCTGCAGTGGATCCTCAGTTCACTGATGTATTTCAGGGAATAAGAAAGTAGATGAGTTGGCAGGAAACCTGGATCAGCCTCACCTATCCCAGAGCTACAATGAAGTAAAGATACGCTTGAAATAATACATAAAAACAGTGGAGATCAGTAAACGAAGACTACAAACCAAAGTAGGACAGCATAAACAGGCTCAACATAAATAAACAAAGATATTCTGGCTCAGGAACATTGTAGTTTCAGAGCCGGCCTGCACAAATTGGACATCAAAGACTGTCGCTTGTGACTGTGGAGCACTCAGGCTGTCCCCAGAATATGTCTTACAAGACTATCCCATCCTTGCATGTCAGAGTGGAAACCTGTCCTAAGAAAGCAAACTTCAAGATAAACTGTAGAAAACCTCAGTTGCACTGTCCTGTTCACGACCCATGCTGGAATATAAGCACAGCTGACATTGATTGCAAAAGATGAAGCACTTGTTCATTAGAAATAAATTATCAGCTATATTTATTTGCAAAACTTGTCAATAATAGTAATAGTTATAACACCTAAATTGTTACTTATTTTAGTACTTTATTATTACTATTTACAAAGTCTCAAGTTTCCATATTTTTACTTCAATGGAGTCATTCAGTTTGTGCATATGTCCATGTGGTTTTTTTTCATTTTATAAAAATTAAAGTCACACTGCTATTGTGTTTTTTTTATTCCCAAATTATCTTTTATTGTGCAGTTCGCTCTATAATCATTATACCAAAGTGGATACAATCGACCTCTTCTTCTACTGTGTTCACTCTCCAATAAACATTTATAAACCACTCTTCGTTTTTTATCGTTCAATTCATAATTGATGTATTATGCTATGAATTCATAGTCATGGAGCCTAATATGACACTTCTGATGTTTATATGAAGGCTTGCTTTCCTCATCACCAGTGTCCCTCACCATTCACATGAGCATTACTCTGATTGCAGATCTACTTGTAATTTAGATCCCCAAGTAAAAGATCAGGTTTTCATGTGGTTCAACCACGCAATGTGTAAACATTGAGAATTTTGTGATCCAAGCTGGTCTCGAACCTTGGAATTTCCACGACATGTAACTAGCGCAACACATTATCAACTTTGCTATCAGCTACCCCTGTCCACGCTTTAGGATTTGAGTCAATGAAGAGTATGTTATACTGTTAGTTTACAATGAAGATGTAACATTTGCATCTTTCAGCAGAACTAATTCAATGTTGGCATTGATTCTATTCATGTCAGTGTCTTCGAGGGCAGCAAATGTGTTTATTCTGTGTAGAAATGGTGCACAGTGCTGATACAGGTACTAAACCATTATCTCCTGGAGGGGATCTCCGCCAGTTGTTTAAGATATAAGTCATTTGCATCTGGTGCATTCTCTAGAGACCCAAGAATCTAAATCACATTGCAGTCCATAAGAGATGATCAGCCTCTACTAGGAGAACATTTTGAATATGAAACATGTCCAGGGTAATAGATTTTGGAGGGGAAAAACCTGGAAAACCAATTCATATACTATTGCCCCCAAAAAATTAGCCATATGAACTAAATATTATTTTTATTTATTTGTTGGTGTGATAAGTAAAAGTGTCTTCTTCTGCTGTAGATTAGAATTCTTCTTTGCCTGCTACTGTTGCTTTGTAAAAAGACATTTTATTGGAAAATTATGATAAAGTTGCAATCTTTGTGCTTCTTTTTGTTGATGTGGTCACTGATGTCTGCTCTCCCATCATGTAATTTTGAATTACACAGGGTGCACTTTACTGTCTTCCCACTTTGATTTTTTATTGTACAGAAATTCTTGTTGAAGTTTATCACTGATAAACAATTTCTTTTTGTCATATTAATGAAAACTCACAGCATATTATACTCACAAATACAAGCATGTGCTACCAAGATAATGCACTGAATGACCGAAAGGAAAACAATATCTCTGCACACTTCCTTCAAATGTCAGAAACAGAACTAAAAATGTATCTAGATTGAAGTGTGAACTAGTACTATTTGGTGTGAACAAACTTAACATCATCTTGTTCTTGATAATCAAGAAGTTGTTGACTTCTCAGAGAAAGTTGGTATAAGTGTGCCATTTCAACACAAACTAAACCAATTAAACTACTTTTATTATTCGCAGTCAATTGATTTTTGAAAAATTGGGATACTTTTTATGCTCACAAGTTTTTTGGAACACTGGGACTAAGTTTGCAAAATCTCTCCAATCCTGGTGAAACTGTGGCGCTTGGTCTCCCTGAACATGTCCCTGAGTTATTTTTGAACACAGGTAATTTGTGTCTTTCTGGAAAATGGGTTTTCACTTTGCTATGTTATTCTTATCAGGAATATAGATATTGTAGGCACTGGCACGACAAACCATAAATTGCAGCAATACAATACTTCGACAGACTGTCAATGCTGGAGCTTGAAGATGTTGAACAAATCTCATTCCAGAAATAGTTGTTGGAAACATGGATGCAGCAGCCCTGTGGGCTATGTCAGTTTCCCTAATAGTCACTACAAGGACAGACAGTTCTGACACATTTACCCTATTTGTTCAGACTTCTCTTTCTACACAGACAGTAGACAACATTATCATAAATTTGAGATATCTGTATATTTATTAACAGCAGATTAAAGAAGTACATCATTAAGAATGTCATAACAAATATCAAGAAAAGTGAAATTATAAATACAAAATGCAAATCCAATACTGAGAACACAGAAACAAGACATGTTACTGAATTCAAGTGAGAGCAGCAATAACATAGTGGCTAGTGCTCTTGCTTTATAAGCGCAAGGTTTCTGGATCAAATTATACACTTGGGAGTGACATTTTTTCTGACCATAGTGGCTTATGTAGACCTAATCTCAGTTTGGTACAGAAGCACTGACAAGTAAAGGCAGCCTGCATAATGTTGACTACATCTTCTTCTTTGCGTTACTTATTTACGACCAATTTTAATCACTCTTTGTGATATGTTTGATCTTTGCCAAGAACGTGCATCGTTGCACATTGGTTTGGTAGACCCCTAAACGCATAGACTTCTACACGTTTAGAACATGTGCATCCGATTTCAGCCAAACCTCACCTTCATCAACAACTGAAGTCAATATTTTCAAAGATTACAGTATAAATAGATTTATAACTTTTGCCTGTGTGGTGCCAGGACCCGCAAGGGAAGCAAAGAATAGTACCACTGCGACCTACAAGACATATAATAAGATGCGACTGATGTAGGACCTATGGAAGCTACCCTAGTAAATAAGAAGCATTGCAGAAATCGGATGTGCTGGCCTACTTGTAGGCACATAACTGGCACAATGTAAAATTGTTCAGATCATACAAATCACACAAAGTGGTTAACAAGTGGTCAATTTGGAGCGTTCGATTTAATTCACTGAAAAAAAGTCTGCTTTTTTTTTATGTACGTGTCGGCCCTGACAATAAGTTATAAAATGTCAGGACATAGAAAAAAAAAGTTATCAATTAGAGATTATGCATAATTGTAGAAAGAAATATGGGAAAAGTAGTACTTTCTAACCCTGATATCCATACTGGACAAGAAACTAATCTGCAGGATCAATGACAAATGTAATGTTCCTGAATCAAGATTTCAAAAAGATTAATAGATTAACTTTGTCTAGATTGAAATTGCCCACCTTCAAAAACCTGAGGTTAATAGCTCCTAATACTCTTCAATAGATTAAAACTATCAACTAAAAAGACTTCAAATAATCAATGCTGCTGTTTCCAAAGCTCTGTCCACTCTAATATCCTGTCCAAGTTTGACTCGAGTTGGTCAGCCGTATCAGAGGGAAGTTCGTGGACTATCTCTTCAGGGTATGACTCCCTGGCACCCTCCAGGATGACTTGAAATATTTCAGAAGATATATTGGCCTCAATTTTCTTGTCATTGTATCCTCTGAAACATTTAATAAAATTTGTAATAACAATTAAACAAAATATGGTGTATGTTAACTGATATATACATATTTTTTTTAAATTATGAAATTTTTAAAATAATTGATACTGAGATATCACAGCACGCTCACTATCATACACATGGTACAGGCAACAGCACAGAAGAAAGTGTACTTGCTTCGAATGCGCATAGTTTCAACAGTAGATTCCACAGTTTACCTCTGAAGTCTGAGAAGGCATGCCTGTATGGCTAAGGGACACTGATGATAAGGAAATCAGGCCTTCATGAAAAAACCAGTCAGAAGTGCCCTATCAATGCCTGAACTCATAGCAGGCGAACAAAGAAGATTCCACAGTAGGAATGAGATTTTTTCCGATCATAAAACTCTTAGGCTGGCCCAACTTCAATTTGGTACTAGAGATTTGCTGACAAAAAGTGGTCAAGAAGTGCTACATCACCCATCATGTGCCATTAGTCAAAGAAAAATATGAGCCTAACCCTATAGTTCTCAATATACTGCATGGTATGAAAACTGGTCCTTTACTTACTGATGAATAAATAGACAATGTACAAGTATTAGAAGCTACTGAAAAAAAAAATGGCTCGCTGGTTATGTTCATAAGAACATTCGTAATGCTTGGCTAGGCAATGGGTGCCGTAAGAAATAAGGGTAAGTGGTTCTCTCTCTCACGTTCGTTCTTTGTGGCCATTTTTATCATTCTTGTGATGCATACATAAACCTAGGGTTTATAAGGGTCATAAGGTTTATTGTGATGTAAACCTTAGCCAAGACAGTTTTTTACGTCACATTTCAGTACCATTTGGAGCCTATACCAACCAGCGTTTTTCAACCAGCGTTTACTGGGCTCGCTCTCCGTTAGCCTTTGGCTGTCCCCAGCCAACCTACAAGGCAGTAGGTTGCTATTTTCATTCAGGAGGCGACCCTTAGACGACCTACCCTCCCAGGTTGTTGAGCATCTTCTACCCAGCTAACCTTTATTTGGACTACTTGGTCCAGTTTTGTGTACGGTTTGCTCCGCTAGCCTTTGATTGTCCCCAATCTAACTACAAGGCAGTAGTAGTTCCCTGCGAGCAAAAACGCGCACTGGAATCAAGCCTCTGCTGGGCTTTCCAGTTTTTCTGAACATTTGGGTTGTCCGCTCACCCCTACATCTGTCGTACCCTTTCTGCGCTCCACCATCAGCGCTGTGCATGTCTGTCCTACCGATGGGCCCACCCGTGCATCGTCCGCATGCATGCTCTCTCTGTCTTGGTGCCTGCCCCACCATTACCATCTGCTCTTACCGTGCTCACATTTACCATGCACCGTACTCTAGACTGTCCGGACACTGAGCTCAACTCAGGCCCCTACCTCAGAGTTTCGCCCTATGTAGGCATACGTTCAGCTCATCTCGGAGTCAGGTTTTGCTCCACGTCTCTTCTTTGGATGCACCCCTCATTCCTTTATGGTTATCCGTTCCGCTTTTCCCATCAGCTGGGAGAGATGTGCATTAATAGTCACTCTGGGATTCCACTTGTCTGTATTGCGAGCGGATCTCATCGAACGTGACTACCTCTGCACTACTACCACTACCTGTAGCTCTCCCTCGATCCCTACCCGCTTAGCCAGACAGGAACCGTTGTCTGTTACCAGGGTCACCACATTGAGGTGGGGTAGGATCTTGATTAGTGCCAGCTCACTAATCCTGGTGCGGCATTGTCCATATGCACCTTTGACCCCGGTAAGTAGCTTGAATCCTGTGTTTGGTAATCTGTTTTTTGGAAGCTCCTAATACTTGTACACTGTCTATTTATTGCTTTCCTGGGGTCTTACAAAAACCTCATTCTCCTTTACTTACTGTATGGTTTAGTCTACAAGTGTTTGAAATTATTGTTAATGTGTAATATAAAGGACAGTCTCTTCTTACATAAATGTGAAATACTGCTGAACAGTAAAAAAAAAAAATTTCTCACTCAAAACTGATTATTCCAGATATTTTTTTCTGATCTTTATAATGTTTTATTGTCTTCTGTATATATACTAAAATATCTACTTGAATATATTTTTTTAAATTGTTGATCAGTTTGAGGTTAGCCTCGGTATGGTACTATGTACTCTCTCTCTCTCATCTTTATAACTCTGATTGTGACATAGGCCCTCCAACAACTCGTGCCAAGTTTTTTGATATTTAGCTATCTCTTGTAGCTCTTCCGCATATTGTTAATCTCTACCAAATCTTTTCACCATGTATGTATAGATTTCCCTCTTTTTGAACTTTCCTTGTGGGTTCCAGGAAATGAGTTGCTTGTTATATTCCTCTCTGGTTTTCTCAAAGTCGTCCTATCCAGCACCTTTTTTTCACATCTTGGTTCACTGGGATCTGTCTTGTTCTCCCATAAGCTCCTTATTATACCATCACAGTCCCTTTATTCTGTGCAGGCGTGAATGTTTGCAGTTTATTCACAATTGTTTTAATCACTCTCAATGTTTCTAACCCATACAGCAGAACTGCTTTAGTCACTGGTTACTACTACGTTTTCTCTGTTTCTCACAACAGTTAGGACTTATTTAAAACAGATGCATGATAAGTAATGTTATCTGTGTCATAGTCACAATAATCAAAAGTTTATATCTTTAACTTGCTGAACAGATCAGTCTGTTGTGATTTCTTCAAAGTCTATTGAGCTGATAATATTCATCATCTTACTTGTGGACTGCATGATGTTTCTCATTTCTTTATGAAACTTCTGACAAACCTCTATATACGTAATGATTATATCTGATCACAGTATTCTGCAACCAATCTATCATCAATCTATATTTTAATTTGGATATAGACATCCAATGAACTAAACACAAACATTTGTGATTATACAAAGCTATATTTTAACTTGTGGGTTCGAATCTGAACCTAGTCACATGTACCATTGTTTCATGAAACCCCTTGGATTGTTGTAGGAGCTATTGAGCTAATGCAACACTCTCAGCAGGTGGTGTGCTTTTTCTGCCGATAGGGATGGAAGAACCAAAATTATAATATTCAACACCAATGTTAAAGCAGTTCTGCTGGGTGGGTCAGAAGCATTGAGAAAAAAATAACTAATAAATTGCAAACATTCTTCAACTGGTGTCTGTGCAGAATAGAAAGACTGAAATGGTAAGATAGTGTCACAAATGTGGAACGAATAACAAAATAGAGGGAATCCTAGAAATATGTGAAGATGGAGATGAATGATATACAGAGGAGCTGGAAGGAGCTGTAGGAGATAGCTAAAGATTGAAAGATGGCATGAGTTGGTTGATAGCTAAAAATAGGAAGACTTGGCATGAGTTGGTTGAGGACCTAGATCCCAACTGGGGTTAAAAAGGCATGAACTAAGGCATGAATAGTAAAAACATGTACTAAGAATGCATATAATAGATATGTCTGCAAATAATAATGAAATTGAGCCACAACTGGCAGAAAGGAAAACAAATGAAAGTATAAATTATTTTTGGGGACTAACATCTTCAAAAGTTTATAATATTGATGATACAATCTGAACATACAATCATAGGTTGAATGATCACTATAATTAAACTATTGATTTACCTTTCTGTTAGCCGAGTGTGAAGTATTGTGTTGTCTGTACGAAGAACAAAAACAATGTCAAACCATCTTTCTGGGAAAAATTCACAGGAGTGATAGTCCACAATATTTCCACCTTTGGACATAACATCTTCTAGTTCATCTATCAGCTGGAATACAAATACTATAGTTTAGTTTAGTTTAGTCGTTGGATCACCATCACTGCACGTCGAACAAATTAGTCCATAAGTGCTCCGATCTCTCCCTCAGTATGTCCATCAGCGTGTGGCGACTAACGACACCGGTTCTTTGTTGGTTTACAATTCTTCTTTGTCTGCGATCGAAAACCAAAACAAACCGTCATCACACGCAAAAAACACACACTGAGGAAAATTTCAGCACAGATGCACGAAACTCCGTAGCACCGGCGAAGATCCTCAATGAATGGACTTCCTATTCACTTTGCATAGCTATCTGCATATGAAATTAACCATCCATCTTAGACGAAATATTGGCACCGCACAAAAACAACACTTTGCTTGCCAACTTGAACCGAAGTCACACACAAATACTATAATTAACTACAAATCTAATGTCACTTTATTGTCTCTGTGGCTGGTGGTTAAGGTCTTTGCCTTGCGAGTCAAAGGTTCGAATCCGGACCGCGGCCTTCTGTTCACGAGTGCAGTTTTTCCAGAGACCCTAGGATTGTTGCTGAAGCTACGGAGTTTGTGCTTTGTGCAATACTCTCGGCAGGTGGCGTGCCATTTCTGCGGAGGACTAAGCCATATGGGGTAAAGCATGGTGCAATGAAGTCAATCCTTCGGCTTTAAAACCCTTTTTAAAAACTTTGTCTGACTGTACATGTTATGTCTGCCTGAATTGTTTGTTTCTTTTGTATCCTTTGCTTGATAAATGCCTTTTGGTTGAATCTTGCTGTATATTGTTTTTGTACTTTGTAAAACTACAATACTTTGTTTTTACGTGATTCGTCTTTGCTACATAGTTTTACTAGTCTTCCTTTATATCGATAATACCTTGCTGTATACTAAGAACAAAGTTAAGTTACTTTTAACTCATCCAGTCTCTGCTGTACCATATGAATTAACTTAAAAACATTATAAATGCATGACTTGAAAGCATTCTGCTTCTTCTTCCAATACTCCATATCGAACACTTGTTAACCACACTTTGTGATTTATATGTGATATGAGGCTAAGAGCGATTGTACGTTGTGCTATGCGTCTACAAGTTGGCCAGCACATTGATTTCTGTGACGCTTTTTATTTACTAGGGTAGCTTCCTAGGCCCCTACCTCAGTCACCTCTTACAACATGTCTTGTAGGTTGCAATGTTACTATTCTTTGCTCCTCCTGTGGGCCACTGCAACACACAGGCGGAAAGCATTCAAAATGTACATATGCTTTTTACAGGCTTTTTTTTTTTACTTTTTAAACAAACAGCAGAAGAAATTTTCAGCTGCAATGTTTATACTTTTACAGTAGGGAACACCTTCTGCATTTGCTTAACCTTTCAGCTGCTACATACTTTCCGAAGACTGAGCTAAAAATAGCTACGCTTTGTGTTTAGGTCACAAACGTTAATGTACGCCTATATCAGTGACAGTAGCAATGTATAACGTGTTAACACATCTTTAGCCCACAGAGGAGAGATAATAACAGACGTGTTAATCTTCTTCTTTGCGTTCGTTCTTTAACACTTTGCTGACCAGCAATCCTGAGCATTACTGTCTCCCATTACCAAGGGTGTTTGCAGTTTTCTTACAAAATAACTGTTTTTAAAATTAAATTCATAAAAATGTAAAAGCGACATAGTCTCAAAATTTTGGAGCACCATTATGAATGGTTGTAACATCCGAAAAAATATTTTATGTAAATTTGTCGCATAATTATGAGGCGGCCATCTTGATTTTGTGTGGCTATTTATAGAAATTATAGAATATGTTTTAAAACCAGCCACTTTTCCTAGTTTTTAGTGAGTTTGTTCAATTTCAAGGCAATAATATGTTAGGGGCATGGTTGTCAATGAATAAAACAAGCTAATTATGAGTACTGGTTTAACGATTGACAACATATTTCAACATAAAAACAGACATAAGTTTGAAAAAAATGCAAAACATTTTAATTTTCTTTTGAGTGTATTGTGTTTATGCGGCATCTCACAATGAGTGTTTGTGAATGTTAAATGAATAAACTACACCTCTAGTTATAGTCTTATCTGCTTCCTTCATGAACTGGGGTTTATATTGTAGCTGTATGCCTCTGCAGGAGTTTTTGCAGGGAACGTTGATAATCCTCAACTGTGTGGTATAACTTGATGCAGAGTGTCAAGCATAGAGGTAAACATTGAAATTTTGGCAGCATATGCAAGTCAGGCTTCTTTTCCCTGCAGCTGTACACAATTTACAGTCTAGTCTGTATCTTGGGTTTACATATTTGCAATGAAATGACACTCACTAAATCATGATCTTGCGGACATGAAGGTCTCACATTTTGTTGAAGAATAGCAGGTTCGAGAAAAGCAATACTGACATCCTGCCTAAACTTCTTTGCTGTGATAGTTGTTGTGGAGCTTGCAGTGTTGTAGCTTATGTGCCAATTGAACTGAGCAGTTTCATCTATGAAATTATATAATAGCAGGTACCACTTATAGGATCTGTGTGGGTTGGTCGAAGTGGTCGACTCCCCCCATACCTTTATTTTATTTTTCTGCAAGTACTGGCTTCTTGGTTATAATGAATTTTCAGACTGTCTTGTCCATAACACCATTGGAGTGAACAGTAGATATGTCATGACAGATAACTGCCAGCATAAGTTTATCTTCTGTTGCACAAAACACAAGTTGATCTGTCGTGTTAATTTCAGTTGCATTTTCTTCAGGAAAATTATTCCTGTTTTCAGGTACTGTTCTACATGCACCTATCTGCATTTCTTTCAGCTCTTGAAATAAAGCTGCTCTTGAAATAAAGCTGGGCTTGAATACAAAACTGTTACAGTAGAGTATATATCCTTTGTTTTTGTATCCATAAAGATCTTTCACAAACTTGGATGAAACACAACCATAGATGATACCTGACATAATTATTACACCAGTAGTCTGAGACTGCTGGTTTACAACACATTTCCATATCAATCTGAAGGCACACTATGAATCCATAAATTTCAAATGCACCAGTCTGGTCACAAGTACGATTTTTGTACATGACACTTCATGTGTACTGATATATGTGATTTTCACAGTACCTATTCACTTCATCGGTGATCAGATCTATGGCAGTATCAGGAAAAATAAGCTTGAAAGAAATCAATGGGCATATGATATACCGCAATACCCAGTTACAGTTGCGTCCTGACGTGACACGGTCACACGATGCTGTTATTCGTATAGAAGAATAACGTCAAGCTCAAATAGTTCGTTTTGAAAACTATTACTCCATCTCCAAAGATTATTTACATGTGCAGTTCTGTTCTGGTCTCTTGTACCACGCCCACTTCTTACTTCAGATGTACCAACATCAACCCTATCGTGTAATTCAACATGTTTGTCACTACTGTCACATGCGGTATTATTCGCCGATACATCTCTGCTTAACCTTGCGGTATCACTTTCGTCACAATATTCGCTGGCAGAGTCAGAATAATCTATGTTATAAGTCTAGTTTATGTTAACAGACATTATAAAAATACTGGAAGTGTACTTGTAACAAAAGTAAAGAATTTTTCACGAAAACATTGCTTCAAACGGGTCTAACTTTCGATATAAGGCAGCCATTTTGGAATAATAAAATGCCGGATGACACGTCAGCGCTAAAGTTATCAATACTGCCGTCTGTTTGCATTCAACATGTTTGAAATTCGAGCGATCGTCAGTTGGTCTCTAAGACTTTTCCGGAATTCGACTGACCGTCGAATTTGGTCAGTAAAGTGTTAAGACCATTTTTAATCGCTCTTTGTGATATGTTTGATCTTTGCCAAGAACGTGTATCGTTGCCCATTGGTGTGATAGGCCCCTAACGCAGACTTCTACATGTTTAGGACATGTGCATCCGATTTCAGCCAAACCTCCTTAGTGCCTCTTACGACATGCGTGGTAGGTATCAGTGGTTCTATTCTTTACACCCCAAATTTGGGCCCGGTAACCACTCGGGTGAGATGTCTTAATGCGTCTTTAGAAGTGAATGGGAAAAACGTATATATACGTCCTTAGCAGCTAAAGGGTTTTTTTTTTTTTTTTTTTCTTTCGTCCGCTTTCAACTCAGGCGAAGTTTCATCTCTGAAACTGATTTTTGCGTGAAAATCTGTTTTCCAATTTCTTACAATGGCAGCAGCGTGCACATTGTAAATTACTTACACTGGCAGCCGTGTGCTCAATGTACTCGTAATTAGTATTTCCTCGCCATACAGGCAGATTTTCTCCGACTTCAGAGGTACTCAAGTTATCGTCCTGAGTAAGACCAGGGACTCGAACAAATGCCGGACAGTAGGTTCGAACCCGAGCTATGAGGCGTCTCACAGCTAGCAGGCAGAGCTACTATCAACTACTCTAGGCAGTCCCCAGCTAAAGGGTTAAGAACAACCACTTATAAACTTTTCTTTGTGGTTTCGTAGCTTGAGCCAATGAGTGTAAGTATGTTGTGCTGCTGCATGTTTACATAGGTTAAGCTGCAATATTTGCACCTTTAGGCCCACCACATCCATTTTAAGTAAGCATTTTGTTTCCGAAATAAGCAGTTTAGAAATAATCATGAGCAGGTTAGTCACCTCTTATAACCTTGTAGGTCGCAGAGTTACTATTCTTTGCTCCCCTTGCAACCCCTGTCTTCTTCTTCTTTGTGTTCGTTCTTTACGACCAATTTTAATCACTCTTTGTGATATGTTTGATTTTGCTAAGAACGTGTATACGTTGCACATTGGTTTGGTAGGCCCCTAACGCATAAACTTCTACACGCTTAGGACATGTGCATCCGATTTCAGCCAAACCTCCTTAGTCTCCTCTTAAGACATGCGTGGCAGGTAACAGTGGTTCTATTCTTTACACCCCAAATTTGGACCCGGTAACCACTTGGGAGTGGCTACCAGTAACACTGGAGCTTTCTACAAGCAATTACTAACTAAACTAGAAATAACGGTTAGGAGATTATAGAAGTTATATTATACCATGTCTTCATCAAGGATGCCACATTGCAGCTCCTGATCATAGCCATCCAAACAATCAGCACTTTCTGCAACCTCTCCCACATTGATATAGTTGAGTCCACTTCGCTGTGCTAACTCTCTGGCTATGGTTGATTTACCTGTACCAGGGGTACCTGCAACATTAGAAAATATTAGTATCTCAAAACTGCAGTTACGATAAAACTGTCTTTATTACCTGTAATACCGCTTTTTATGGCAGTGTAGCACAGGATAGGGTGTGGGGCATGAGACTGAAGACTTTAATGTCTGCATGGCTAGTGCAGCCGCCGTGAAATTGTTCGGTTAAGATTTTCCTTAAGCTCCCGAAAGAAAAAAATATGGCTTTACCAGGATTGAACCAGGGTCTCCCGAATAAGAGCTGGCACTCTAATCCATTTGCAAGACGCTCCTCAGTTAAGATAAACATAGCAAATAAAATAAATAATTTTTAATCCCTCAGTAAATCAACTAAACATGAAAATCTAAATCTATCTTCCAAAGTTTCCTATGGTCCATCTGTTACACCAAATTTCTTTATTTGTTATTTTCAAGATTTGTGTGGCTATGTAGAGGGTATTGCTGTGATTCGTTTTCTTGTGTTGATATTTTCTTAGCTAACTTTTCTGCATTATCATTTACATCAAATTTACATGTGTTTTAATATCCTGGGGTCTACTGCATAGATAATTTCATGTGAGATTCAATATGCTGGTCAATATCTAGGCCCAGTCAAGGAAAGTTCAGATTTACAATGTCCACAATCTTGTAGTGCTTGAAATCAGGCATTGATTTAATCAGTAAATCAGAGTAACGGTACTGAGTACCTAAGAAGTTTGATGGATAGCCAGGACAGACATCTAACTTCAAACGGTCTTCATTTGGATGGTACAAAGCTGCTTTCAGCATACATTTTTTTCTAGCTTCATAGGCAGAGGACACTTCATCTCAAGTCAAGAATCAAACAACTAGTATGATGATATGTCTGTGGCTTACACTCAAGACTGCAAGAAGACCCCCTTCTTTAACCAGTCTAATTAGTACTATTAAATATAATTTAAAATACATTTACGGTTGATATGGGCAGTTAAGTTCCAACCTTTTTGAGCTGTAGTGAAGTGTTTAGTGTACTCAGGTGTAATTAATGATTGATGTTACAATTAAGACACATTCATCTAGTCTTTACTTTTAATGTTAGACAGTCCCACTGTTACTCACTATTCAGTGGGACATGTAAGTACACTCTAGATAAGAGGGTTGGGTAGCGTAGCTGGAGCCTACACTACTGTGTCCCACTGTGTGTGTTCAGTGATAGTGTTGTGCAGGGAGACTGACTGAGACTCAGACTGTCGTGGTTAAGTTAGACTAAGACTGTAGTCCACGTGGCTAGTGCACTAGTTGCAGACACTGACAGATACACTGTCAGTATATGAGTATAAGTAGTTTATAATAGTTTATTATTTAGACACTATTGAACATATAAAAAGTCAACTCTTCATATGCTGCTAGCTTCAATCTACGTTAACTAGTAAAGTAATATGAAAGATTCTACACAACCTTTACAATCTTACCAGCAATCATAATGTTTGGAGAAACACGTGCAGGGGACTTAGACATTGTCTACGTTGTTTACGTTCCATGAAACGATAAAAGTTACCAGATTTTTATGTTTCAAATAAGAGAGGTTAAATACAAAAGTTTTAACAAAAGTTTCATCTTTCAGATGAGAGTCTGCTGACGGTCATGTTATGTTATGTTATGTGTTAGCGATCGACGTCATGGCACATTGGGCATTCCCATTGTGCTCTTCCTCCGCTGCAGCTAACGGTCATGAATCTCCACATGACAGCTCTCTGAGTTGACAATCAGTCTCGTTGCTCACTAACACTTTCACTGCACGATGTTAGGATGTCCAGTATATTCTCGCTCTCTTTATCTCTTGATCTTTATTTCTTTTGCTAGCAATTATCCCGTCGAAATCTGCTTTAAACTAACCCTGTCGTCGCACTAATAAGTCTAATCATCTACTTTGTCCCTGTTTGAACTTGGCTCCCTTGACCACAGCTATAAATGCCCCCCTGTCATGCATGCGGTGTAGTCCGGCGTCTGCTGAAAACATACTGAGCTTGTTTATGACATCCTGCAACCATCTTCTCATTGGTCTTCCTCAGCATGCCCTCTAGAACGATCTTATCTTATCTTATCTTAACCACATTTGCCGTGAAGCGTCGTGGGAGAGTTAGTTTCTATCTTGTGCCAGGTGTGTTGCGCTTGACGTTGTCAGTCCATGCTTTCGCAGGACTCTGAGATGTTATCTATCCATCTTGTTCTTGGCCTGCCTCGTGCTCTGCGCCCTGAGTGTCGATTATTATAGGCACGTGATGGTAGTAAATGTGGTTCCATTCTCATTAAATGGCCGAACCACTTGAATCTTTGCTTCTCGATGTACTGTATGCATGGTATAGTACCAACGATGCTTCTGATATTCTCGTTTCTCACTCTATCTCGCCTTGTAACGTTGACAGCTTTTCGTAGACATCTCATTTCACATGTTGTAATCTTTCTTTCTTGTGTCTTAGTCAGGGGCCATGTTTGGCACTGATAGCAGAGAGTTGGAATAAATATGCAGTTTATCAGTTGTCGTTTGACTGCCATGTTAATGCTTGGATGTTTTAATAGTGGTGACAGTTGGTATGTCACTGCATTTGCCTTCTGGCATCTAGTCTCGATTTCTCTGTCCATCTTTCCATCTGCTGTGAATATACTCCGAGATATTTGAATTCTGGAGTCTGTTGTATTTTGACATTATTCCCGTGTATATTTAGTTGACCTGTTGACCTGCTTATTGTCATGACTTCTGTTTTGGAGGTCCTAAACGATCTTCTTCTGAAAATCATGTTGTTTTATATGTCCAAAGTATTTCCATGTTCTCCTTTTTTATATCCTTTATCAACCGCTTGTATTTTTGTTTCTGTCCGTGGTATATTGCGTACTTTTCTGTATCACTTACATTCAAATGCATTAATCTATTTTTCAACTGTTTTATTAATAGTCCTTACCTCACACCAGTTATACGTTAATAATAATAATTCCTCACGTATCGTTATACGTTACATAGGGCCTGCAAGTAATTTCTCCATACTGCTCTATCCTGTGCAACTCGCTCAATCTCCTCCGTGGAACTGAGACCGATATTTCTTGCCTCTCTCAGCAAAGTTCTTTTCGGGGTCTTCTTAGGTCGTCCTCTCTTTCTTGAACCCTTTGCACCCCATTTCAATGCCTGCTTTAATATTCCTTCATCATTTCTCCGCAAGGTGTGTCCAACATATCCCCATCTTCTCTTTCTTATAACAGTTGTCACTAGTGGTTGACCAGACATTTCTCTGATTTCATCACTTCTGAATTCGTTCCATTTTATATTCATTATTTTTCGCAGACATCTATTTTTAAATGCATTCAACTTGCTTTCTATATCTTTAGTCATTTTCCAACTCTCGCTGACATATGTTATGATAGTTATACGTTGCTATGGGCAAAATACATGCTCTTAAAAATTTAAGTTTTTGTCTTTATATCTTCTTCTTCTTCTTTGTGTTCGTTCTTCACGATCAATTTTAATCACTCTTTATGATATGTTTGATCTTTGCCAAGAACGTGTATACGTTGCACATTGGTTTGGTAGGCCCCTAAACGCATATATTTCTACACGTTTAGGACATGTGCATCCGTTTTCACCCAAACCTCCTTAGTCGCCTCTTACGACATGTGTGGCAGGTAACAGTGGTTCTATTCTTTACACCTCAAATCTGGGCCCCGGTAACCACTCGGGCGATGTCTTTATATAAATTCTCTTCTATAAGTTGTGTAGGTTTCTTTATTTATGCTGAGCAATGTTCACTCAATTGTGTTATCTCCCTTATAACTTTTCATTCGTTTGTTAGCAATAAACCTAAATAAAAGACTATCAAGTATGTGCACTACATGCCCAAAAAATATGACTACTGCATTCTGATAATTCTCGTTAGAGAGAGAAGATATACTAACCAACTTCTCATAAGTACGGTGAGCCGGTGAACTTTGTGATGGCTTCTGCAGCGGAGGACAGAGCACGCACGGTAATACCCAATCTGCCATGAATTCGATCACATAACATAACAATACGTTAAGAATATCATTTCGGTCCATTGCAAGTGCCGTCTAATATCGTAGCCGTATCAGCCAATCTATCAGCGTATCCATTACTTCTGAATAGGCGTGTCCATGTGCGAAAATGAAGGTGATTTCTCTTAATCCGATCCGTGCGAGTACCTCCACCCAGCTGCGTCTCATCATTCCAGTATCCACATTACGAATCATACTCATAAATTACGGAATATGAAAACACGGGAGCAGGTATGTGATGCCAACAAGGGGTCTATATTGCCAAGTGATTAGGCCGTACCTTGTGTTCCGAAGGTCGAGGGTTCGAATCCGGACCATGCCGTTCTATTCACGAATGCATTTCCTCCGGAGATCCCAATGTTTGTTGTCGGAGCTACGGATTTCGTGCTTTGTACAATACTATCTGCATGCGGTGTGCCATTTCTAAGGAGAGGGACCGAGCCACAATGGTTTTTGGCTATGGTAACTACATGTCATGGTAACTACATGTCATGGTTACTATTTGCTATAAATTCCAGTTTTCTTGAACACATATAAAATTATCCTACCTGGCAATTCTATCAGTTATATTTCTTCTTCTTCTTCTTTGCGTTCGTTCTTTACGACCAATTTTAATCACTTTTGTGATATGTTTGATCTTTGCCAAGAAAGTGTATACGTTGCACATTGATTTGGTAGGCCCCTAAACACATAGACTTCTACATTTTTATATTTATATATATTTTTATATTTGTATATATTTATATTTTTCCAACATCTAAGTTGAGTACATTTTCCACCCTCTCTTCCCTTTCCTTCTTATCCTAAGCAATTGCTACTAATATATTCATTGCATACTTTGGTATACATTTCATTGGTACAAAAGTTTTTTGTAGTGTACAGTATGTATAACAATAACAGTGTTTACTGTTTAGTTTACTATTCTTTAGTTTATTCGATTCTATATTTATAAATCTTCACTTGATGCGACCTTTGCCCCTTTTGGTGATATACGCATCCCATTTCAGTGAAGTGAGACTGCTACAGCTACCGAAACTGACATTCGTAACTCATAGGGAATAATCATACCTATAAACATACACTGTGACTGTACTTGTGGAATTTTAAGGAAGACGTATGTAATTAATTTACTTTAGTCATTAGAATGACACGAAGAGTATTCATTATATTTATCAAAAATATTTGCCAACATGTAGGTTTATCTAACATGGACAAAGCGGCAGAGATCATTCTTTGAATGCAAATGCTACAGAAGAGTACTTAGAATATCATGGACAGAGAAAAGGACACACGCTTCTGTTCTGCAACAGCTTGATATTAAAGAGAGTTGGCTATTACAAATCAACAAAACAAGGAAAATTAAATATTTCGGACACATCAAACGACATAAGTGCCTAGAGAAATGAATTGTGGAAGGAATGGTGCTTGGAAGAAGAACGAGAGGAAGACCTAGAAGACGATGAGTGCAGGATGTCATTGGCGATCTGAGACTGACTGCCGCTGACGCCTGCCAACTTGAACAGACCAGAGCATACCACTCTATCCTAGACAACTTTTTCAATCTTCTATATTTGGGAAATTAAGCCGCATTACCTGCTTCTCTCAGTAAATTTGTGACTCTTTGATCATTTCTTCTCAGAGTATGTGAAACATATCTCCATCTTCTCTTTTTTTAATAACAGTTTTTACTAGTGATTGACATTTCTCTGATTTCACCACTCCTACTGAATTCGTCCCATTGTATTTTTATTGTTTATCACAGACAACAGATTACATGTGATTACTTACATGATTATTATATCATCTGGAACAGCATTGACACTTCTAAACAGTAGAATTGAGAACACTAACTATGATTGCTATCATAAATAACAATACTTCTGAAGGCGAAGTAAGATTCACCAGGGAGATGAGGAATACTGATGATAAGCAAAGCAAGCCATCAAGCAAAAATACAGTAAGGGGGAATATATTAGTCACCATGACGACTCCTGAATTCATAGCAGGTGAATGGGAAAAATTAATAAATAGATAATAATGGTGTACCTGGCAAAGTATTTTCACACATACAGTTATACAAAAAATATTAATGCAAAAGTCATACACTTGTTAATATTGTCAATAGTTTTGCATTCATCATCAATGATGGCAAGAATAACGAATTCCTGACTGTCTTCTTCTTATTTTGTCATCACACTGCTACCGGGTTGTTGCCCAGTGTCGTGGTTTTCTGTTTTTATCTTGCGCTGTTCTGGTGGCTTGTGTGATTGTTATCTTTGCTCTTTCACAGGATTCTGCTACGCCATCTAACCATCTTTTCCGTGGTCTTCCTCTTGCCTTCTTTCCCAATGTTCTGTTGTAGAAGACTGTATACTGTGGAGTTTGGATGCATTCTTATTAAGTGGCCAAAAACCACTTCATTCTTTGTTTCTATATGTAATTCAAGCACGGTTTTGTGCCAACTTTCTTTCTTATGCTGATGTTAGTGATTCTGTCTTTTCTTGTGTTGTTGGTAACTTTTGCAGACAGCGCATTTCACATGTAGTATCACTATATTTACTAATTTCTACAAGATAGTTTAAATATAAATCAATGCATGATACAGATCTCATCTTCTTAGTTTGCTCTTATTAACCATTTCTGTGGTAATTTTTGTGGGAGTGATTTGAGTGTAAGTGCATTGTGTTATGTTTACAACTGCACCTTTCATATCAGACATCTAATTTCCACATGCACTTGAATTTGTTTAAGCTCACTCGCCCGGTTGCTTCATGATGTTGAGATTTGGTAGAAATTAACTTCTTATATCCCAAGTATCTCTGACTTCATAGTACGGCTCGCCTGAATGGCCAGGGACACTGATGATAAGGAAAGCAAGCCTTCATGCAAAAATCAGTCAGAGGCTACATATTAGGAGCCCTAACTAAGCCTGAATACATATTGGGTTGGCGGTGGACAAAAATTATGATATGTGAAGGTAATGAATTTACAGCCTGCTCTTTTCAGCTTTAAACTGCCAATGGTTATTTGGTATGCTCAGCTTGATTGACTTATGAATAGGACCATCATTGTTTCATTTTTTTTTAATAACAATCTGTTCTGATCTTTTTCTTACATAGGAAGATCTAAGCAACAGTACACAAACTCTGCACTATCAATGGTAAGGAGCTCTGATGTAATGGTAAGGATCTCCGATGTAAAGTTAAGGATGGTGAAAATTTATAGGAATTGTATTGTTTTATTGATATTAATGATTTTTTGCGTGGGAATTGATGTTCCAACCTACAC
This sequence comes from Arion vulgaris, assembly GCA_020796225.1. Lineage (NCBI taxonomy): Eukaryota > Metazoa > Mollusca > Gastropoda > Stylommatophora > Arionidae > Arion > Arion vulgaris. The sequence continues at coordinate 78,130,140 of CM036756.1, forward strand.
TTATTTATATATTTTAAACTGTCAAGTCTTCCTTTCTGTGCTCAACTTAACGCTGATCCTATGTTTTGTTGTTCGCCTTCAACATGTCTAGGCACACGATCTTGCATATTCTGGAATCACTGGAAAATAGCCTGATTGCTTCACATGATGCGCTTACAGAGTACTTGTGAAGCATGAAGGGAGTACCATACTTCAGTCACAGAAACCCTCCGATACAGAATATAAACTATCAGGAACAATGATGACTTTAAGAAGTGTTTTTAGATATAAAAACCACCTGTGTGGTGCCGGGGCCCGCAAAGGAAGCAAAGAATGGTACCACTGCAACCTACAATGTCGTAAGAGGCGACTGATGTAGGCCCTAGGGATACTACCCTAGTAAATAAAAAGCAGCGCAGAAATCGGATGTGCTGGCCTACTTGTAGGCGCATAACTGGCACAACGTACAATCGCTCTTATACTCAGATCACATACAAATCAACAGTGTGGTTGACAAGTGGTTAATATGGAGTGTTCAAGAAGAAGAAATCAAAACATGCTCCTAAAATTTGGAGAATCTAAATTACAAGTACCTCTGAAGTCAGAGTAAGGCACACCTGAATGCCAAGGGACACTGGTGATAAGGAAGGCAAGCCGTCACACAAAAATCAATCTTAGGCTTTGCCTGAATTCATAGCCGGCAAATAAAAAATCAGTAAATGGTTGTGTCATATCTAGTAATCTATTTTCCTTATATTTTAATGCATGTGAGAGCATTATAATTTTTTTGTTTCATAGACAATGCAGCCATATACTCGTGTAGCTCTGGTGACAGGTGCAGCACAAGGCCTAGGGAAGTTGTTTTCTGAAGCTCTGCTACAACGTGGTACCAAGGTAACGGTGTAAAAGTGCAGCCCTGCAGTTAAAAGAAAATAAATTAGTTGTTTTAGAAGCAGAACATAAAACAACTTTACACTATATTTAAAAATATTAATTTAAATAATATTCTTCTTCTTGTAACATTTTCAAACATTGACTTGTATACTTCTACAGGGTGTTCAAGATAATTGCAGCCCCATTGACAAATCGAAAGTTGCCAGATAACCTATCCATAACCATGTGTTTATTTACTATTTAAACCGATTCTGACTAGCTCGTCCTACGTCACATTTGTTCATCGCCCTTCCCGCACTACAATTACACACCGTCACACAACCTTGACCTATACTATGTCATAACTGAACCTTCTCATTTCCATACATATATGCCAGATTAGCTCCATTCATAGGCTGCTTTTAAGTTGAACACCCTGTATAATAGTTATTGGTCAACTGATGTCTGTGTACATAATAAATAATACTTCACATTTCTTTTACTTGCGTTCACCCTCTATGAATTCAGGTGTAGTCAGGATGCCAGGTATGGCTCTTCTGACTCATTTTTGCATGAAGTTCAGCTTACCTGTTTATCAGTGTCCTCTGCCAAACAGACGTGCCTTCTCCTACTTCAAGGGTAACATTCTTTCATGTAGCACAAGTATGGTTTTGAAATATTGTGAGTTTCTTACAATATTATTGCCAAGTGTTATTTTATCCTGTAAATAACAATTTCCCTATTATACATATTTTTAATATCTATAGCTTGTGTCTGTAAAAACTTTACAATTTATATAAATATATGCTATAGATTTATATATATGTTATAGATATGTCATTGGAGAGTTGTATGGGTTGGAGATCATGTGGGTCTTGGTAGGGCTGGTAGTCTCTGAAATGCTTCAAAGCAACTTGAAGTTGTAGGTGTCTTTGAAGTGTTAGGAGTCTCTAAAAAAGCTTCAAATCCATTAAATCTTTAGGATGGTATTGGTGACAAGGGATACGGCACTTGATATATTTCTCAACTAGACATTCTCTTGTTATGGTACAAGGATATTAACAGAAACATGGGAACTATGGGGCTGGTTCTCAAGACACATCCTTACTCCTTGATAGAATATTATTTTTATTTTTTTTCCAATTCAGAAGCACTTGAGCTTTCAGCTCTTTGGCTCGGTGCCATGGACATTGTAACCCTTCGATTTGGTGCCACGAACACCGTGAATCTGGTGAACCTGTGACTTTTCTGCCAGCCCGCGGAATTGAACCTGCACTCACAGAGGGCTAGTCACCCACAGTCCAACACGCTACGAACACACTGGGCAGGCAGGCAATAGAATATTAACAGAGACCGGGAACCATGTGGCTGGTTACCAAGACATGTTCTTGTTCTGTTCTTGATACATAGGTTTCACACAGACAATGACTGGGTTTTATCATTTTATTGCAATTCCAAATAGGAACCACAACAACCAGTCAAACAATGAGTGCTCGAAACTTCATTAACAACCATCTTGCTAGTAAACACAAACTATCTTATTACTTTTGATAATTGATATTCTTGTTGTAGGTGTAAATTGTCAGTATAGAGTATACTAATTTCATACATATTCTATTTGATAGTACTTCAATAGTCTATTCAACACACAATGAATACATACCCAATGATGATGCCAAAGAGGACAGTTCTTGCTTTTGCTTAAACTATGAGCAGCCTCACAATGAAGATCAAAGTGGTAATTGTGACTCTTATGGGGTTGAGTACACAGAAATTCACACATGCTTGTTTACTAAACAGCTCAATAAAAGGGTTTTAAAGCCGAAGGATTGACTTCATTGCACCGGGTTTTACCCCATATGGCTCGGTCCTCTCTGCAGAAATGGCACGCCACCTGCCGAGAGTATTGCACAAAGCACGAACTCCGTAGCTCCAGCAACAATCCTATGGGTCTCTGGAAAAACTGCACTCGTGAACAGAAGGCCGCGGTCCGGATTCGAACCCACAACCTTCGACTCGCAAGGCAAAGGGCTTAACCACTCAGCCACAGAGACCCCAAACAGCTCAATGGATATGCTTAAGAAAATGATGGGCTTGGTGAAGATGGGCTGGCTGTATAAGGCAGGAATGGCTTGTCACATTGAGCACATCCCATGACCCATTTTTCTTTCTTCATTTGTGTAATAGGACATGCAGGAGTACAAGACAATGATATAGCAGGGATTGAGGAAGAACAGTCTATGGATAGTGCAGACATCATCAATGCCATAAGAGAATCAGTTCATATAGATGACTTTGAGAACATTTATAAATCTACATCCATATCCATAGTGAAGGAGATGGGGATAAAAATGGGAACTGCCAAACACGAACACTTATTAGACGCACAAGACATTTGATTAATCAACTCCGAAAGAGTGTGATTGGTTGTTATAAGCTGGTAAAGATATTGAGGAGATAGAGCATCTATAGACCTGTACGGAGTGCTGTGATGATGATCATCACTAACTGCTAATCTAACACAGGAATTGTCCAGGGAGGTTCCTGATGTATAAACGTCAGTCTTTAATCTCCATGTCTATTTAATAATACTATTCTTTTGTTTCTATATGCATGATTGCTATTACACTATTATGTAGATTTATTTGGTAAATTGTTCTTTATCCTGATGTTTTTAATTCTTTTCAGCATAATGTTCATGCCTTTACATCTCTTCTCCTCCATATCTTATTTTTTGTGCATCCAGTTCATTACTTAGTGACTGGCAAGTCTTTGTTTTTCGTGTATGTCATCCGTTACTAGCTTGTCTTGCATGCAGTTCTTCGAACCTTGCTGGCCATTGTGCATACATTCCCTTATATTTTCATTTGCAATCAGTCTGGTTTTTTTTTTTTTCCTGTCCGCTTTCAACTCAGGCGAGTTTCATCTCTGAAACTGATTTTTGCGTGAAAATCCATTTTACCAATTTCTTACAATGGCAGCAGCGTGCACATTGTAAATTACTTTACACTGGCAGCCGTGTGCCCAATGTACTCGTAATTAGTATTCCCTCGCCATACAGGCAGATTTTCTCCGACTTCAGAGGTACTCACGTTATCGTCCTGAGTAAGACCAGGGACTCGAACAAATGCCGGACAGTAGGTTCGAACCCGAGCTATAGGCGTCTCACAGCTAGCAGGCCGAGCTACTATCAACTACTCTAGGCAGTCCCCCAAAATCAGTCTGGTAATTCTTGATGTGTCTTAATGTTGTCCATCTATTCTCTTCCATCTATCCCAGAAGTTGATGTTGGTAGCATTCTATCTCATATTATGCTTCTGGTTAGTTAGTTAGTTAGTCTTTCCTCTTGGGCCTGTGGGCCGTGGTATCCATGGGCAGAGGTCATAGCTCTCCATGTCTCGCGGTTCGTTGCTATCTGTTTTGCTTCTGGTGGTGTCACATAAATATATATATATAAAGTCCGCTAAATATCTATGTGACAGTAATCATTCTAATTTAATTCTTCTTCTTCAAACACTTTATATCGACCACTTGTTAACCATTTTGTGTGATTTGTATGTGATCTGAACCTAAGAGCGATTGTACACTGTGTCAGGTCAGTTATGTACCTACAAGTAGGCCAGCAAATCCAATTTCTTTGATGTTTTTTATTTACTAGGGTAGGTTCCCTAGGTCAGTCGCCTCGTATGACAGGCCTTGTAGGTTGCAGTGGAACTATTCTTTGCTTCCCTTGCAGGCCCCAACACCACACAGGCACTCATTTAATTGCTAATAACTACTTTATTATTCAAACTTGTTATGTTTGTTCCGATAGTCAGTGAACCAAAATGTGCTTGCAGGTTTGTTTGGCTGATGTTCAGGAAAGCAAAGGGAGGCAGGTGGAAAATGACTTTCAAAGTAGATATGGAAAAGATAATGTTGCCTTTGTTCACTGTGATGTATCATCTGATAAAAGTCTTAGAGGTAATTCATTGTATCTTATGAAGTGAAATAACTGCAGTATTTCCCCCCAAAATAATAACTTCTGCAATGTGCTCTAGAAATATATTCATAGCTGCATGTAAAGTATTTTAGTGTATTAGATATGATCAGATAAAATACATAACTCTGTGTTCAGACCAAATAATGGGGCCTGTATTGAATTCTCTATGTTTTATGTCTTCTTAATGATACAATCTTCCTGTCCATGTTTTGATGTTTCTGTCCTATACATACAACTTTCAGTTTATTTGTCTTCAAATCTGCCTTTGTTATTATTTTTCATAGTGTTATGTTTAATCATCATCAGTTCTTGTTGTGCCTAAGGGTACATTAGGCAGGGACACAAATATTTAATTTAATTCGATCTTTGTGTCTTTCTAACATAGTCACTGCGGTGTCCACTGCATTGCATGTCTAGATCGCCTTTCTTTTCTAATCTTGAGAACATGTTCAGTCCATTGCCATCATCTCTTTTGTTTCTCTTTATTTATGTCTTCCAGATTAGTTAATTCCAGATATTGCAAATCTTATCCTCCCAGGTATACCAAAGTATTCTTCTGAGAAGTCTTCCCTCAAATTCTATTATTAACATACTTTCTGTTTTCATATCTATTTTCCAAGTTTCAGATCCATTGAGAAGGACTGTCTTAACATGTACTTTATATATCTGGAGCTTTGTTTTAGTGCCATAAATGTTAGATCTCCAGATGTTGCGAAACCTGTTGTAGGTTGCATTTGCCCTTCCAAACAAAATTTTTTGTTTGTGGCTAACTGCTGATCTATCAATGTAGATCACATCACCCTCACTACAGTTTTCAATATTGATGGTATGACCAAGAATTTCTTTTTGCAGACGATCAGGCAATCATTTCAACAACAGAAGAACAGCTACAGCAACACATCAACAGACTCCAGTTAGCATGTAACGAATACAACATGAGAATTAACATCGACAAAACAGAAGTAATGACATTAGCCAGAGAGGAAAACACTACCAACATCTACATCGATAATCATCTACTAAATCAAGCAAAAGATTTCACATACCTGGGGAGCATTTTTCAGCAAATGGAAGAATAACTAATGAAATTCAACACAGATGCAACAAAGCAAATCAAATGATAGGGCAAATGGCGCCAATTTTAAGATGCAAACACGTCACCATGAACACAAAAAGAGCAATGTTCAACACAATCTTTCTCCCCACATTATGTTACCAGTGCCAAACCTGGACGCTGACAACAAACGATAGAAGAAAACTAGTCACAACAGAGATGAAGTGTCTACGCAGAATGCTGGGTGTAACAAGAAGAGACCGGTTGAGAAATGAAGACATCAGGAAAAAGTGGGTACAACATCAGTACTAGACTTCATCAAGAAACAACAAATTAAATGGTTCGGTCACGTAAGCAGATTACCATCAGACAGTGCACCCCAAAGAACAATGCTGCTCCGATACAATGGGTACAAAGCAAAAGGCCGCCACACAAAAGATGGACCTCAGAGATAACAGAGGCGACGAAGAGACTATCTACGAAGCGCATACTAGGGCCCGTTTAGAAATCTCTTCCTGACCTGACGCTGTGAGGCATACAGGATTCGATAAAGAAAGAAAGAAAGAAGATTGTAATACAGGAGAGGTGAATCAGTGACAGATGTGTTTGCATCTACTACCGTGGGATTCACCTCTCCTGTATTACAACTTATAGAACTGTAAGCCTTAGTATAGATAGCTTTGTCAGTATCCTTTTATCTTTAAAACAATTAAATATGCCCTACAATTATTTGTTTTAGATTCTTTTCAAACTGCAGTGACAAAATTTGGTCACATTGATCTGATGGTAAATAATGCTGGAATAGCAGATGAGACCAGAATGAAAGACATGGTCAATATTAACCTGGTCAGTAAGAAAACATATATTTTGTTTAGAGTATGGGTAATAAGTTTTGATATGTAATGACTAACTGATTCATATGATGAATTGGGGGACACCGATAACGGAGTTGATAACACACTGCAAGAATGACTACATTTGGGGGAAATCCCTGGGTTCAAGGCCAGCTTGAGCCAAAGAAATTCTTGGTGTGCCCATAGTATGTAGTTGTACTACAGGATACCTCGATCCTTTACTAAAAGATCTAAATTACAACTACCTTTGAAATCGGAGTAAGGTTTGCCTGAATGGTGAGGTACACTGGTGATGAGGAAGGCTAACCTTCACGCAGAAATCAGTCTTGAGTATTTTTCTGTGTAGGCAGGGATCCTTCGTGATCACCTAAAAGCACTTTATTACAGCCAGAACATTGTCAGATACTACACAGATGTGTCTGAGACATGCCCTCTTTTCGCATACTCCTAGCATGCATTGATTCCTAATTTCTGATGCCACATGTGCAACTTTTACTTGTTCATTCAAGTTATAATATTCCAGGAACCAACGCTAAAGATTTTCCTGGAAGAGTGCAGACAACTTCAATTCTTCTCAGATATCCCAAAGTTATGTCATGTGCCTCCTTGGAGGACATCCTTCTGATCAGGCTGGTTTTATATTACTACTTGCCGCATGCCCAGCGTGTTCGTAGCACGTTGGACTGTGGGTGACTAGCTCTCTGTGTGTGCGGGTTCAATTCTGCGGGCTGGCAGAAAAGCCACAGGTTCCCAGATTTACGGTGTTCGGGGCACCGAACCAAAGGGTTACGATGTCCATGGCACCGAGCCGAAGAGCTGACTGCTCAAGTGCTTCTGGATCGGAAAAAAATTACTACTTATATTTGTACTTTCCATATTTGTGAGATTTTAGAGTAGGTTTTTACAGGATTGGGTAGCCGCTTAAAGACAAACCTCCTTAGTCTACTCTTAGACATGCATTGCAGCTCACCATGTTACTATTCTTTTCAAGCCCTGATAACACTGTGGTGAAATTGTATTACACAAAACAAATATTTTAATTATCTTATATATAGGTCTATAACCCTTTTTATTGGATTTTTGTATTCTTGTTCACCGTTTGGTTTGCTGGTAAGAGATCAGTAAACTTGTATGCATGTAGACACACATTTTATTTTCTTCATTACTTCAATATTTTATTCACCAATAACCAGGTTGGAGCTATGACAGGATCTATGCTAGCAATAGAACATATGAGGAAAGATAAGGGAGGAAAAGGTGGGAAAATCATTAATGTGGCTTCAACTGCAGGTAAGCTATCTGTGTGTGTATAATATCGCCATCAAATAGTTTATCCTGTGCAGAACATTGCCACTTTAACATTTCGTTGGAACACTATCTCTCTCTCTCTCATAGGCCTTTGAAACCATCATGCACAATCATCAGTTACATCCTGAATTCATTTTCTCCTTGGTCTTTCTCTTTGCAGGGATTTCGCCGTCCATAATGGTCTTTTCCAACTTTTCTAATATATTTTCATTCCTATTTGTAGCATCAGCCAGCAATCTTCGATTTCGAGATCTTTCTGGGTAGAGTTATTTGTTCTCTTCTTTACAGTTATATTTTTAAAAATATATATTTTTATGTGTGTATATAGATATATTTGGGGATCTCTTTGGCGAATACGTTTGCCTGTCGTTCTGAAGGTCATGTGTTCGAACCTGGACCAAGTCACATGTGCAATTTTTTCATGAGATCTCTAGTATTGTTGCTGGAGCCGCCCGTGTGGAAGGGAAGCAAAGAATAGTACCACTGCAACCTACAATGCATGTCGTAAGAGGCGACTAATGTAGGCCCTAGGGATGCTACCCTAGTAAATAAAAAGCAGCGCAGAAATCGAATGTGCTGGCACACTTGTAGGCGCATAACTGGCACAACGTACAATCGCTCTTAGGCTCAGATCACATACAAATCACACAGAGTGGTTGATATTGAGCGTTCAAAGAAGAAGAAGTTGCTGGAGTTACGGAGTTCGCCCTTTGTGCAACAGTTTCAGTAAATTGGGTGCTATTTCTGCGAACAGGGATGAGCCATATTGGGAACTCCAGTGCAATGAAGTCAATCCTTCGCCTCTAGTCCCTTTTTTTAGATATATTACAATCTTCTCCTGTCAATCATCAGAACATAGTACCAATAGCTTCAACGAACTGCATCTTCTTCTTCGCCTTCATTCTTTACGGCCAATTTAAATCACTCTTTGTGATATGTTTGATCTTTGGCAAGAACATGTATACGTTGCACATTGGTTTGGTAGGCCCTTAAATGCATAGACTTCTACACATTTAGGACATGTGCATCCGATTTCAGCCGAACCTCCTTAGTCGCCTCTTACGACATGCGTGGCAGGTAACAGTGGTTCTATTCTTTACACCCCAATATTTGGGCCCCGGTAACCACTCAGGCGTGCACATTATTTTATTTGTTTTATGTCTGGGATACATGACCTCAAGTAAGGTGTGATTGTTATGTCTTAACTGTCATCATCATTGGCCTATTTGTCTCAGGAGACACTAGGTTTTGTATCATGTAGTTTTTTTATGTGATGAATTACATTGTCTGTTGTTGCTGTAATGACCTATTCTGGAGTGAAATAGCAGCCCAATGATGGTAGGCCTATATGGTAGATCAGATTGTTGCATGTTCCCATATTTTCTTATGTACCCCAACTTATTCCATTGTCCGAGTCATAGCTGGCACATATTGTCTTCAGTAAATCAGGTTAGCTTATCTGTTTGGGTTGTCACCCATAACTTTTTCATCTCTTGATGGTGACTGCAAGGTTGCAGATTGATTTGTGAACAGAAATTTCTATCTCTGGCTAAAACTTATAGCGATTCTTGCTTGCCGTAATGTTTCTGTCATTGGACCATTGTCATCTTTTTTCCAATCGCATCCTGCTTGGAAGGCTTCTGTTTTATTCAAGACTTTTATTCGCCCAGTATGAAATTATTTTTAGATCACACCTGACATTCCATGTCTGAAGGTCATTATACTATTCACCGTCACCAGTAGATGTGCCTGGTTTGGGTTGATCTCCATGTCTGTCTATTGATTGATTAATTGAACCATCATAATTGTACTTCTGTGGATAACCTTGTATGCTCTGAATCTCCTTCTTACACAGGAAGATCTTGATAACAGTGTACAAATTCTAGGACATGCAAGTCTTAGATGTAATTTTAAGGATAGTGAAAAATTTGTTAACATATTTTGTATTAATGAATTTTGCCCAGACAGCAGTTTTCCAGCAGACTTTCAACTTCCAATGTTTTTTTTTACGTTCTCAACTTAAACATGGGACCGAGAGTTATCACTCATCTCCAATAGGATTAGGAACTTGATCTCAAGAATCACTGGAAAATGTCATGATCACTTCACATGGTACATGAACTGAGTACTTTTGAAGCTCAAGATGAGGATCGTACGCCATTGCCACAGAGACCTTCATGACTCTATACTACTAATGAAATGATAATCGTAAACACATTGTGCAAACAGTAATAGGTCATTCTTTTTGTTTTATATGTTCCTTATGTTAAAGAATTCAATTATGGCCAATTGTTAATATGATAACTTTCTATCAGGACTCACAGGTGTTTTCTTCATTCCTCTATATTGTGCTGTCAAGTTTGGAGTAGTAGGATTTCACAGAAGTTGGTCTGTAAGTATGAGATTCTTCTTCAGCACTTCATATCGACCACTTGTTAACCACTCTTTGTGATTTGTATGTGATATGAGCCTAAGAGCGATTGTACGTTGTGCCAGTTATCGCCTACCAGTAGGCTAGCACTTCCTATTTCTGCAATGCTTTTTTTACTAGGTAGCTTCCCCAAGCCCCTACCTCAGTCACCTCTTACAACATGCTTTTACAGTGTTACTTTTCTTTGCTCCCTTTACTAGCCCTGGCAACACACGGATGAGCTTATGGTATAATTAAAGATATTAGTAAAATTTGTCACAATAGGAATCTAAAATACAGTGTTACAGAATTTGAAAATCCCATTGATTATCTCTGTAATCTCAGCACAGTCAAAAGTGAATGTTCTAATGATTCAACAATTAATCTGGCAATAGCACTTGCTATAGAAAGCGACCGAGTGGTTACCAGGGCCCAAATTTGGGGTGTAAAGAATAGAACCACTGTTACCTGCCACACATGTCGTAAGAGGCGACTAAGGAGTTTGGCTGAAATCGGATGCACATGTCCTAAACGTGTAGAAGTCTATGCATTTAGTGGTCTACCAAACCAATGTGCAACGTATACACGTTCTTGGCAAAGATCAAATATATCACAAAGAGTGATTAAAATTGGTTGTAAAGAACGAACACAAAGAAGATATAGAAAGATTTCCATATAAAGAGATTTTACAAAAGCGTTATACCTGTTGGAGATGAAAAACTGATTGACAACCAGCTATTATTAGTGGACACAGTTCAAGAAACAATTACAAAGTCCCCAAGGTGTGGACATTCTGCATAATTTTTTTATTCTGTGTATTTGTGTAATCCGTATCCAGCATTAATAGTCCTCTTTAAGACTGAGCCACCTCCGAGGGGAAGTCAATAAGTAAGTCACAAATGGCTTTTAAAAATATTTTTATACATACATTGTCCCTTTATTTCTTAACATAATTATCACCATGATGCACTTATTCCATCGTTTTATCAGTCCTCCCAAACCGGCTGCATAGGACCGCATGCTGTTTTTTATTTCACTTCATATTCAACTTCGGCGTCATTCGCAAAATGTCTCCAGCCAAGGTGGGTTTCAGTGGACCAAAAAGGTGGAAATTGCTAGGGGCTAAGTCTCGACTGTAAGGTGAATGTTCCAGAATTTCCCACCTTAGTTGGTTAATTTATGTGGTCTGGCATTGTCACGAAGAAGCAACACTCGTATAGTCAGCAGTCCTGGACGCTTTCTTCGAATTGCATCATGAAGCATCCATAGAACTTCACAGTACGATTCAGAATTCACGTTGTCACCTTTCTTCTTGAAATTGGTTTAAAAGACTCCTTAACAATCCCAGAATACTGTCAGCATAATCTTCCCTGTTGATGGCGTAACCTTGAATTTTTGGACACAAGGCAAAGAAGGATGTTTCCACTGCATTGAAGCACGCTTTGATTCGGCCTGATAGTGATGCACCCATGATTCGTCCCCAGTAACAATATTGTTCAGCATGTCTTCTCCTTCATCTTCGTATCAACAGATGGTGCAAGGACAGGCCAGCTTGGTTCATTTTGTGTTCCTCCTTCAATTGTCTGGGTACCCACCTTGAGCACACTTTCTTAAATTTAAATCGATCATGCATTATGCTGAACCATGTGAGCACCCTATTGCAGATTTTATCGTTACTCGCTTGTCACCTCTAATCATCTCCTCCACCCGCTGCACGGATGCTTCTGTTGCAATCTCAACAAGACAACCAGATCGGATTTCAGCAACGATTTTAGAGCGCCCTTAAGAAAATTTTTCTACCTAGCTATGCACCACTTTATGGGACAAACATTTGTCGGCATAAACAGGAAGCATTTCCTTATGAATGTCCTTTGCAGGCAGTCCTTTTGTCCACAAAAATGCACAACACATTGCTCTTTGGTTGTACACTCCGTAAGAACAGTCACCATTTTGTTTATGCGCATACGACACCTAACGAACGGGAATAGAAAATTTGATGTTGCTGTCACCTAATGATACCTTTATAAAACATCAACTACATTTACCTTCCATCCCACAGAATTGTGTGACTTACTTACTGACTTGCCCTCGTGTATATATATATATATATATATATATATATATACTTGCCGAGTGGTTACTGGGGCCCAAATTTGGGTATAAAGGATAAAGTCACTGTTACCTGCTGGCATGTCGTGAGAGGCGACTAACGAGGTTGAGTGGGGCTAGCTATAAAAAAACACTAGATAGCTACAGAAATCACAACCAGGGAAATTCATAGCTCACCAACTGCGGAAGAAGGACCCCACAAGGAAGGACTCATGAAAAGGGAAGACCTAGGAACACCTGGAGACAGAATGCAGGAAAATGGGGGGAGAGTGAAGAGGTCTGGAAAAGATGACCTTGGTTGCAGACCTATGCCTCCCTAAGGAAGAAGAGGAATATATATATGGATCCATTTATACAGAATACCTGTAAGACAGAATGGTCTCATGGGTCACAGTCCTAAGATTTATGAGGTCTAAGTCCTGTGTTATTTCTTTAATAAGTGTGTGGTTTATTTCAGGATAAGCAAGGTTACAATGTGGTGTGACTTCTGGTATACATCATCATCATCAGGTGCCATGCCGGCTGGCCGAGGCGATCATGGATCTCCACAAATCTCTTTCTGGTGTTTGCTATCGTCTCAGATGTTGATACTTTTCCGTGCCATGAAGTCAGGCTATCCAAAATTGTCCGTAAAATGATGACTGCCTCTTTCTTATATTGATGATAAGCTTTCTCTGTGTCTTGACCTCATTCAACACCTCCACATTAATCATTTTAGCAGTCCATGGGATTCTCATCATTCTTCAGTAAAACCACACCTCTGTGGTTTCACATATTTTTTTGTTTGTTTATTGTCCATGACTTGCATCCATCCATATGTCAGTATTGGTTCTATATTCTCTGACATGGTATTTTTCCCTAATTCAGGATTAATTTCTGCTTCAGTGTGTGCCAGTTGTTTACAAACCATTGTCTGTCATTATTCTAACAGAGTATGGTTGAGCATTTTGTAATAATCACTCTTTCAACAGACCAATCCACATCTTGGTGAAATGGGAATTCAATTTGGATGTCTTTGTCCTGCGTTTACAGATACTGCCATAATGGAATTGGATGAGAAGAGAGTTCTTTATTTTGAAGAAGCATTGAACCTGATAAAGAAGGTTGGAACCAACAAGTGAGTTTGATAACTTTTAAAAGATCATTGAATTAATACGGTGTGCATGTTGTGATGCTGTTTAAGGGCTCAAGCCTAGATCTCAAGTTTGTTAGATGTATCATTCAAGAAAAGCCCTTCCTTTGTCCTTAACCAGTCTATAGTAGGTCTGGTCTTCACTTTGAAAGACATCAATGTGTCTGGGGTTTTTTTAATAGACCATTCATGGATCTGTGTAGAGACCAGAACCATTTCTCACTTCATGAGTTTTATTTGCAGAGCAACTTACTTGAATACTTCTGTCATTAACTTTTTCTTCAGTTCTAGTAGCAATTAGTTGTTGAAAGGTAGGGAATTTTTTAGTGCTTTTCCATGCCTTCCGGCATATTGGCTGATGCATCTCTTTCTTCATCTCACCATGGTGTAGCTTCTGGGTTTTTCTAATTTGACATGATGTACTCTGACCTGTTTCTTAATTATCACCTTTTTAACTAGATACAAGGGCAATGGTTATATAAGCTGCAGTTTATAGTGACGTTTGATGTCAATCACAGTCATCCTCCTGTGACTATCCATCCTCCTGTGTCTAGCCATCTTGTAACTGTTTAAGCAGATGGAAATTGGTTAAAACAGGGCAAGTCGTGGGTTAGCCTTGCTGCAGACACTTGTATGCGGGCTCACAAATATCGACCATGGGGAAGAGTGAATACCAGTACTTTCAATGTACGGAAACACCTTTCCTACCATCATCACCAGAAGACAACCACAAATGGGAATGCCCAGTTTGCCATGACGTAGATCGCATAACATAACTGCCATCATTAAATTTGACAAAGGTTGCAGAGAGAGAAATCCTGTGGCGTTGGATGCAGACGTTAAAGTCATCATTGATGAAAACTGCGGTAAAGGTGACATGATTTACGCGGATGGATCAATGGTTAGCTACGAAATCCATGGGCCTTCTCTGCAAGCTCATGCGGCAGAATGGTCAAGGAAGCCATTGGTGCATTTAGTAAAACAAGCAGTATGACAATTGTGGTGGCACTACTCTGGCTGGAGTCACAAAACTACATTCATGAATGCATTCTGAGTGATTCATCGAGTATGATCTGAAAGGTGGAGGCTGGTTCGGTGTGCAGGCAATGGACTGAATCACTACAAGTGTCAATAATTGGGTACATGGGTGTCGTTGGCAATGGAGGCAGACAGGTTGGTTCGCTTTGCCATCATATCAGGGCCAGCCAATGGATAGAGTTGCAACAAAGAAGATTTTTATTTAAACCAATCCACGTCAATTACTAGATTGCAAGAGCTGGGATTAAAGATTGGAGTGGCCAGAAAAGAACAGCACAATAGGTATGTGGGTAGGCTTATCAATCAAAATCAAACTGGTACGTTCAGTCGCTGCTGGAGATATTGCAATGGAGATCAGAGCACATATGAGACATGTCCAGAGTAGAAAAGATATTCCAAACTGAAGCAGATGGAATTCATTTTCACTAAGGCAGTGGGGGACTGCCTAGAGTAGTTGATAGTAGCTCGGCCTGCTAGCTGTGAGAGACGCCTCATAGCTCGGGTTCGAACCTACTGTCCGGCATTTGTTAGAGTCCCTGGTCTTACTCAGGACGATAACGTGAGTACCTCTGAAGTCGGAGGAAATCTGCCTGTATAGCGAGGGAATACTAATTACGAGTACATTGAGCACACGCTGCCAGTGTAAAGTAATTTACAATGTGCACGCTGCTGCCATTGTAAGAAATTGGAAAAACGGCTTTTCACGCAAAAATCAGTTTCAGAGATGAAACTTCGTCTGAGGTGAAAGCGGACGAAAAAAAAAAAAAAAAAAACTAAGGCAGTTTCCAATTTACCACCTTGTTTGTTCAGGCTTGTTTCCCCATACTTGCTTTAAAATCACTACAATCACTCACTTTTATGCCTGTAACAGTAATACTCCAGCCTCAGGTGATTGGGTTCATGGAGCAATCATCTCTTAGAAATGAAATGGAAACTGTCTCACCTTCAGGAGTTTCCTAGACCAGGGTGGGCAAACTTTTGGAGGCACATTGTTAAACCATTGGAGGCCATATATATTATGTATATTTTTTTTAATCTCTATAATCAATTAAATATTTTATGTAAAGGTGTTACAATGAGATACTGAATTTATATTTTAAGACTTACTATAACTATATTTAATGGATAAATGTGTTTAGGCGCAAAATATCAATGGCCCATGTCCAGGGACGTTTGCCCTCTCTAGACCATTGTATCAGCACATCTTTGCTTTATCAGGTTTGACATATAGCAGACTAGTGTATTATACACCTGACAGCCCTGAATCATATGATAGGATTCCAGTTTCATACTGAGATTTATTGGTTTGTAACATTTTAATATCAAAGTTACAAGCAGCCTGTTCTCAGAATAACACTACATATTATTCTTCAAACGCTCCATATCAACCACACTGTGTGATTTGTATGTGATCTGAGCCTAAGAGCGATTGTATGTTATGCGCCTACAAGTAGGCCAGCACATCGATTTATGCACTGCTTTTTATTTACTAGGGTAGCATCCTAGGGCCTACATCAGACACCTTTACGACATGCATTGTAGGTTGCAGTGGTACTATTCTTTGCTTCCCTTGCAGGCCACGGCACCACTACATAATAATATCTTAACTTGGATTCTAATCAAGAAGTTGATCCTTGTTTTTTATTTGTTGGCCTACACTCTTGATATAACCCAAAGACTCATTCTATGGATGAAAAGATCGTGCGTATGATTAAGGAGACCAATCCTCTATATTCCAAAGTTCTCAGAAGTGGGATGTATTTGTATAATTGTGCAGCTTCTTCGAACGCTCAATATCAACCACTTGTTAAACCACTGTTTATGATTTGTATGTGATCTAAGTCTAAGAGCAGGGTCATAGGCGCATGAGAACAATGCCGCGTCAGGATTAGTGAGCTGGCACTAATCAAGATCCTACCTCCACATGGTGCCCTGGTAACAGACACTGGTTCCTGTCTGGCTAAGCAGGTAGGGATCGAGGGAGAGAGAGCTCTGGTGTAGGTAGTAGAGATGCAGAGGTAGTCACGCTGGATGGGATCCGCTCACAACACAGACAAGCGGAATTCCAGAGTGACTATTAATGCTAGTCTCACCCGGCCGATGGAAAAAGCTGGACGGATAAACAAGGCCTTGAGGGGTGCATCCAAAGAAGAGTCGCGGCCGAAGAAATAAACATATAGGATGAGAGGTGCATCCAGCAAAGAGATGTAGGCCCACAAGGGGCGAAACTCGGGCCCCCATCTCAATTACGCCCCAGGTTAGGACAGCCTAGACAGCAAATGACAGCACGGTGAGAACTTACGGAGATGGTGCGACAGGTACCAGTGAGCATGCATGCGGACGCTGCAAGGGTGGGCACAGCCAGGCTCTAACACAGGCCAGACAACTGGCTGGGTATTCCCTGACCTAGATAAGAAAAGGGATCTGGAAATTACAAATGTTCGATAGAACACTGCACGTTTTTTTGCAATTTTACTCAATTCTGTGAGTCTATGGTTATTTATTGGTGAAAAATATTTATAATATTGATATTCCTTTTTGTTAAACTTAACTTGTTGCATAATATGACTTCGAGTTAGCATTTTGGGTTGATTTTAAAATGAATTCGTCTATATACACCAATACTGAAATGCGAGGTCACTGGTGTAGTTGGGTCTGATTTCCCACAATTCTTACCTGAGCCCGAAGGCCCAGTGGTTTATAGTTGGCTCTGGGTGGGCCCACCGGTTGGCAACGTGCACTACCAGCAGGCTGGTGAGAGGACCACTCAAATTTGCACAAAACTGGAAAGCCCAGCAAAGGTTTAATCCAATGTGCGTTTCCTCTCACAGGGAACTACTACTGCCTTGTAGTTTGTAGATTGGGGACAATCAAAGACTAGAGGAGCAAACGGGACTCAAAACTGGACGGCAGGAAAACCAAGTAGTCCACAAAAAGGCTGCTTACCTGGGCAGATGATGTTCAACAACCCGTGAGGGCAGGTCGTCTAAGGGTTGCTACCCTGAAAGAAAATAGCGAACCCAGTAAACACTGGTTGAAATCGGACACTTCACCAAGGATAAGCACTAGAGCTCCAAATGGTACTGAACGATGTGACGTAAAACAGGTTCTTGCGGACGGCTATTTATATAACACAATAAGAATGATCAAAAGACGATCGAGTCTTAAGAGCAATTGAAAGTTGTGTCAGTTATGCGCCTACAAGTAGGCCAGCCAGCACATCCGATTTCTGTGACACATTTTATTTACTAGAGTAGCTTCACTACCTCAGTCGCCTTTACGACACGCCTTGTAGGTTGCAGTATTACTATTCTTTGCTATCCTTGCAGCAAAGATGGATTGCCTTTCATGCTTCACTTGGAGATCTAACATGTATTGTGGTAAACAGTGAATATTTATGTACTCGTTCTCTTCCATTTCTGAATGTTTATCGTATGTACATATGCTTTACCCTAGGGTGGAAACTGTGGTACAGGCATTTTTACAACTTGTGGAATCTGGAAACTGTAATGGAGATATCATCACAGTTACTGCCACAAATGGGATAACATACAAACAAAAAGGCACACGCAGTCGTATGTAGGTCATTTACGGTGAAGATTTATCTCTATTGTAACATTCATTCAAATACAATTTTATAATTTGTTGTATACTCTTTTAAGCAGAGTTTGCACCCTCATTTTTTATACTGCACTTATTCAAATATCATATTCAGTTATAATTTTGAAAAGTTATTCGTTCGATCTATTGTTGATTTACCATACCACAAACGTCTCTCACATCAACCTATTTGTTTCCTAGACTGATAATCCGTGTGTTGCCGGGAGCACAGAATATTACGACTTGCTGCCTACCATAAGAAGCGACTAGGGGGCCTAGGAAGCTACCTAGTAGATAAAAAGTGCCACAGAAATAAAATGTGTAGGCGCATAAGCACAATCGCTCTTAGGCTCAGATCACAGTGATCGATATGGAGCATTTGTACTATCAGAGTTGGAGCTGCATTATCAGGCACAAGACATCTTTTACTAATACTACAGTATAACTCACTTGATGTGGCACTATAAAGTGGGGGTATTGTTTCTATATAATCTTGCCACTGCCCTATCCAACAATATGCATGAATGCTCTGTGGTTGGAAAGAAACCAGGATGATACTAACTGGACCTGAAAGATAAGAGAACCAATGTATGCAGCTTCCTGACACTCACCGTAAATGTGACTTCAGTTAAGACGTTTTGAAAATGTGCCAAAAGTGTAGAACTTTGCATGGCTGAGAATGAGCAGTGAAGCCTACCCTGAGCCACAGGCAACTCTAGATAACTAGCTCGCCCGAGTGGTTACCGGGGCCCAAATTTGGGGTTAAAGAATAGAACCACTGTTACCTGCCATGCATGTCGTAAGAGTCGACTAAGGAGGTTTGGCTGAAATCGGATGCATGTGTCGCTAGAATGCTAACCAAATCAAATGCTTAGAAAACGGATGCAACCATGTATACATTTCTTAATAAAGCGCATAACATGGTGCAATGACCCCTCACAATGAGGAATGGGATAGCGGATTCTACGGCCGCCAATCTGCCTCGGAGATTTCGCTACGCAGTAAGAATGTCAGACCCACCATCACGAGGTGGCCAAAATGCTGGAAGAGGTCAGCACAAATGGGGAAGCAGAAATCATAGGAATTATATCTTACAGAACTGCCCTCAGTGTGCAGACTTAGAAGAAAGAGGTGACCCACTTACACTAGCGTCCAAGACAAACTGTATGACGTGGCTGATAATCTGAGGCAGATGGCTGCCTTTATTAGAGAATCTGAAATCCCAATCCAGTGAGAACGCAGAAGAAGATAACTAGCTGGGGGTTCCCTGACCTACATCGGAAAAGGGGGCCGGAAAATATAGATGTTTGATAGTAAAATTGCAAAAAAGCCTGCAGTGCTCTAACTTCTGCGAGTCTATGGTTATTTATTGGTGAAAAATATTCATAATATTGATATTCCTTATTGTTATACTTAATTTTAGTCCGAAGGCCCATAAGTTTATAGTTGACTCTGCCTGAGCACTCCAATTCTGAACTAGAGTGGGCAGAAAATAGACACTCCAGCTATTCGATGACAAAAATAATGGCATTGGACAGAAAAACCTCAATTCAGAACAAGAGAAAAAAGTAGCATCAGCCATTGTTAAGACTTCCCAATCATGCTGTAATCTGTTGATAGGGCAGTGTTTTTGTGTGTCTACATGAGGATGGGTGAAAGTGTGCTTTTTTATTTAAAGAATGAGACAGGAATGATTGATGTTCTTCACAGTAAAGTGGAACAATGAAAATCTAGCTATTCTTCATTCATAACACGAGTGATCAACATATTGACTGCTTTTCAGAGAGCTGTTACTCATGAAAAAGAACTTTTATCACAACCATATGATTCAATTGAGAAAGTTACTGACATCAAACAAATCCAAACAGCTAAATTAGAATGATCAAATGCTATATATATCCTATATTAATTAATGTATGGCTCGAAACATGACAATGAACAAGCAGTTAGAAGACAGAATTGATGCATTTGAGATGTGGATAATAGAAGAATAGGCAGAGTTTCATGGACAGAAAAACAAGACAAATAAACAAGTTTAGGAAAACTAGATGGAAATATTAGAGAATAATCAGACAAGTATTTGGGCATAAAGGCATGACACCATGATAAAACATTTACTAGAGGAAAGTTAGGAGAGAGCAAGAGGAGACCAGAGATAAGTGGAAAAACTTTAGAAATGGACAGGTTCAGTCTGGCAGTGTGACACAAGTGAAGACAGAGGATGCTGAGATTCATTGCAGCCAACCTTCGATGTGGAAGCACTGATGTGATGATTCATTGCATGAGACAATTTCCTTCACATGGCATCCTTGAATCACAAACCTATGATATAATGTATATATGTTACTAATTCTCTGTGATGTTTTACGTAGTATTAAAGCTACATTGTAAATGCTTATTTATGATTTACATCTTGTTATATACACGTGTTGCAATTTAGCACTAGATCTAGCACCTAGAACCAAATCTAGCACTGAAAAAAATTAGACTTTAGCACTTCTTTTAGTTTGGTATATGAATCAGAAAATCTCGACACAAAAAAGACGAACAAGCACAGAAAATTTATTACGAGATCCGGGTAATGAATTTCTCAGTGTGAGAACAACTCTCTTGAGAGTCCCTGCTTTGACTAAGAGTATAGCTGTAGCCTACCAAGCAAATGGTGTACCTTGTTCAATCTTGTTGACTTGCCACCAGCTTCTGTATTTGCTCTCAGTTCATCAGTGACTGTTCTTAAGTTCTATAATCATTTCCAAACCAACGGAGGACTGTTCAAATTATAAAGAGAATTCCTCATTCAATGAGTAAAGCAAAACCAACGTATTCGCAAAATTTGAAGGAATGGTTAAAAGATCCTGCTTTTGCAAAGTGGCTACTTGAAGTACCTACTGATTCATCTAAAGCTCATTGCAAGTATTGTAGACATGACATTTTAGCTAAGTATTTACTTTTAGCAAGACATTGTGAAACAAAGAAACAAACTTGCTAGTCCATGTCAAAGTGCTTCTCTTACAAGTTTCAGTAGATTCAAGAAAGATAAGATATCTCACTTGAGGCCAATTTAGTCAATGTTTATTTGCTGTCATTCATCATTCAATTCTTGTGATCACTTGGATGACTTGATGCAAAAATACTATCGGACAGTGAAATGGTAAAAAGTTAGGATGCATCGTATAAAGTGTGCAAATATTGTAAAGCATATCATTGTCCTTACTCAGAAAGATTTGACTACTGATCTTGGGCAAGGAAAATTCTGTTTATTACTGGATGAATCAACTGACATCACTGTAAACAAGTTATTGGGTATTGTTATAATTTATTACAGTGAAACTCACAAGAAAGTAATTCATACATATCTTAATATGGTGTTACTAGACAAATGTAATGCAGATGCCATTGTAAATGCAAGTCAATAATTAATTAGATGAAAAGAAATTAAACATGAAAAATCTTCTGGCTATTGGCACTGACAGACGCAGTGTCATGTTAAGGAGACAAATAACGATGTGTTAAGAAGTTGAAGAAGGAATTCCTGGATTAATCTTATTTAAATTTTATGCCACTCATACAATTATCAGTGCCCCATGCTTGTGCTGCATCATTGCCAATAAATTACCAAATTCTAATGCTGAAGGAACATTATTCAAGCATGAATGTTGAAAAATAAAAAACAAAATGTTTCGCACCTGCTTTTACAATTCTTGCAGTAAAAAAATGGATTAGAGGCATAATAAATGCAAAAACTGTAAATTACCTAAAGATGTCACCTAAATTGGAACAATGGACTCGATGACCCAACAAAAACTTCAGAAGATGTGCAGTCTGACCTCAAATTACGATGAAATACTATTCGAGCTGTAATTAATACAACACAATTGGTACAACTGTTTTTTGACATTTTTTCTAGCATTAAAAATATTTCTAGCACTTTCTAAACTAAAATCTAGCACTAAAAGCCGATTTACATTTGGCAACACTGGTATACCAGGCCAGTCTTTGAACTGGATTGTAAATATATGTCCGTCACAAATGGCCGTTTATAAAACTTAATCTCTTAAAATGGCGGCAAGAAAAAAATAGTATGTTCATGGCTCACCTGGTGGATATGGACTCCTAGGTCAGTTATTTTGTCCGTCCTACAACTTAGGAAGGCGAACACTAACAAAATGCGACGGGTAACAGTAGTTCTATTCTTTTCACACTAATTTGGGACCTGGTAACCACTCGGGTGACAGATGCATCACTAACATTTTGAAATTCAGAAGAAATCCATCCTTCCTAACTTTATTGGCAATAAACAAAGAACTCAAACAATAACTAATTGAAGGACAAGTTTTTATTTATATACAATAGACAAACATTTGACAATCAATACAACTGTACTCATTACTCATACATACATGTGGTCCAAACTTTAAAATGAAACATTGGACACTACAATCTAGCCTGGAATCAGTAATGGAAATAAGGGACTTGATATACTTTATTATGAGGTGAATAATGAATGTCATGATAAAATAAATGAACTGTTGGTATACTGTCCCTTCCTTCAGGCTGAATTTATGTCACTTGTTACACTTAAAAATATGTATGGAGCATTTGGTGTGATAAAATTCATTTATATGACCAGAACACCAAAATAGCAATGAAGTAGCATATCTCAAGAAGTTGTATTATTGCATGTGATCTACATTCTTCACTGTATGGTTTTCATTTATGTGGTCTGTTCACATATGCATGCATACCCCACATCAACCTTGAAGACAATTTCAAAGCACAGATAACAGTTACAAATGACCACAGATTAACGTTTGTATGGATGATATCCCCCAGAGGTGCTCCCTCCACTGTTAGATTTGCCGCCTTGAGGCTGGCTCTGTGGATAACCGCCACCCCCATATTCATCAGGAGAGCCGCCATAGCCTGTAAATTGAGGAAATGTGATAAATTTAGTTCAACTATATTTTTAAATCAGCAAAACTATGCTATATCTCTAAATAATTCTGCAGTGTTGATATGTCCCTACTAGATCTGATGTGTAATGATGAACAATTACAAAACAATCACCAACTATCTGTTGTAATGTTCTTTATCACTGTCTGGATTGCAATCCACTATGTGCATCAGCAACTAAGGTCTACAAGATATTTTCTGCACCTGGCACTGCATCCAACAGTTGGTTTTGGCTAATCTTTCTTAAGAAAGGGATGTGTTGACCTATGCACGTGGAGACAACTTGCACATAGAAAGCCAGCTCTATGGGGCAAATCACACACAGGCCACAAAGGGTTGTTGAAAACTTTAAAAAAAAAAAAACTAATTATTGTTCACATTTCTATTTCCCTACCATCTGTGTAATTTAAATCTTTACTTGAGCTAAATTTGTCATGTTCTTGTCCAACTCATTGTTAAAAATAATACATATCAAAGAACAATAATGATGGTCTATTTTCCTTTCTAAATATAGATCTAGTACTTTGTTCAGCTCAGCACGAAACGTAAGTTTGTATGTAAATCTCATTTAAACTATGTGAATATAACAATGAGTTCAATATGAAATGTGTTTGTAGCAGTGGAAAAGGAGAGCTAATTTACTATGCCATACCTTGGCCACCACTAAATCCCGGACCACTGTACCCACCGTAGCCTTGTCCCTGACCTGGGCGAGGAAACAAATGCATTTATAATGCCTAAATTAAGAATTATCCAAAACATGATGCAACACTTCGCTGACCACATTCACTATTTCAGTAGCTAGGTCCCAATGTTTTTACAAAACTAAAAGTTTTTACTTGTGCATTCTGGAAGGAACTCTACCAAGAACTGTGTAATACAGCAATATTAGTTACAAATTTGAAATCACTCTTGGAAAATTATAATTCCACATTTCAAGGTGTGACATCAAAAAATAAAACCCCAATGTCATAGTGTACATGATTTTTTTTTATTCCAAATTTTGAGAAATTTCCAGCATTCATAATAAAAGTTTAATATTTATCAGAATCTGTCAGAAATTCAGTCATGTTTAATTCATGTGGTCAAATTTATATCATTTCATGGATTTTCGCTTATTTAACACTTTCTGGAGCATCACAAATCAGTCAGAAGAGTCATTTTGGACATCACTATTCATCAGCTACGTCGTCCATTTGGAAAATTTGTGTTACTACAAATCGAGACAAAATGACTTATACAGCGTTACGCATGTGTTAGATCCGCCATTTTGGAGAGCTAGTCGAACAATACATGTCCGCCGACAGAAGTCGCAGCGCAGCGAAATGGAGGTTGTACTTGCCTACTTTTGTCGTCGGTGGCAGCGAAAGTGTAACCAATCATGTAGCCCTGGATATTTTACTCACTGTTGCACTCCATTTAACCAATCATGTAGCCCTGGATATTTTACTCACTACTGCACTTCATTTAACCAATCAGTCACCAACACCTTACTTAAGACATTCAACCAATTAACTGCACATCAACACTCATAGTAAGAATGATGTTCAACAGAATAAGACTGTCATACCTTGGTTCCCACTATTATTGCTAAATCCTGGGCCACTGTAACCCCCATAGCCTGGTCCATGACCTGCAGAAAGAAACAACACTCATTTCCGCATTCACACAGGGTACTCAGTACAACTGTTTGTGATGGCTTGGAACACGAATGCCATATAACTAATACATCAAATGATAATGAAATATTTACACCAAAAGAGAACCCTACCGATACGAGGACTACTTCAGTGACCACTTACCGCTATTTGGTTGCGGGCCTCCCCAATTTTGAGGTGGTGGTGGCTGTTGTGGAGGTGGTTGTGGTGGTTGGCCATATCCTCCTCCTGGTGGTCCATAGTTTTGTTGGCCCCATCCCTATGTAATAAAGTAAATAAAACGATAGGTATAATATACGCATGATATATTTTATAAGTAAGAGCACGAGGCAGGCCAAGAACATGATGGATAGATATCTCAGAGTGCCTGCGAAAGCATGGACTGACGTCAAGTGCAACACACCTGGCACAAGATAGAAAACTAACTCTCCCACGACGCTTCACTGCAAATGTGGTTAAGATAAGATAAATATAATCAGCACAAGTTATCAAGCATTCTAGTCAGCAACTAGTTTCAAAGGAGAATATAAAAGTTTGATAAATGTTTTTCATGATAACCTTAAAGCAAAGCTAGTTTCATGTTATCTAAGTATGTGACTGACCTGACCATAATTCTGACCATATCCTCCTTGCTGTCCCCAACTCTGTTCAAAGCCGCCTGCCGGCTGCTGACCATATCCTCCATATCCTTGCTGTTGTCCATAGCCATATTGATTCCAGTTTGCACCATCACCCATGCCTCCCCAATTCTGATCACCGCCATTATAGCCGTTGTATCCACCACCCTGTATGGATTTTGCACCTCTGGCTCCACCACCACCACCCTGTCGTGGCTCAGCCCTCTTGCATTCAATCTGAACGATAAACAAAACAAAAAGTGAAACATTGTAAATGTCTAGGTAAACCAGGCCCCTCGCAACCACAGAAGAAATGTGTCCCAGCTTCAATGTCAAATTCGAACCGATCACTCAAACATTCATTATCTAAAAGTTGTTTCTCATTAACCCTTCACAATACAATATATATAGATATGGAATCATAGCAAAGAAATATAACTACTTATGACATTTTTTTATGTATTGAATCAATAACATGTAAATGGTTTCTCAATGAACAAAATTGTACATTGAAAAACTGCATTTTCATACTGTATTCAATACATCCAAAATAAGTTCTGTACCAGCTTCTGCTTCACAAAATTAATAAATAACTTATATGGTAAATGATTACCATGTATCATTTACAATTTTTCACATTTTGGTTTCTTTACAACCTTTATAGAAGACAAAATGAATGTTGGCAAGTAAAGAAGTCAAATGGATGCAATATAGCTGCCAAGAGTTTTGGACTGCAAAGGGTTAACACTGCATTCATTCTGTATATAAAAACATGTTTCTGTGTCATTCAAAGAATGATGTAATGTGCATCAATTACATTTACAACTAAAATACTGTATGGGCCTCTCCACACACACACACAAATGACATTGCAGATATAATAAGGGCCCACAAGTACTCTACACAACAAATGTATAATTATATATAACAAGTTGAACATGTTAAAAAGATATGACTGAGTTGGTATCTTGATTAAGAAGTGACATGTGATGGCACATACTAAAATAATAATCTTATATATGTGTCTATAAGGTTATTACCAATATTTAAATTAATTAAAAATCTTATTTTCTAACAAAATATATATCTGCTGGGGTAATTTTTTTAAATCTAATTATAACACCCCATTTACCACAATCAGTAAGTAATTAGCACAGTACTATTAGGACTTTTATTATTAATTAAAATTTTGAATGCTAAATAAAAATAATGTAACGGTGTAAATGATTTAACATAATTAGAAAAATTTCTATGTGATAAAACACACCAAAAATGAGATCACTAAAACTAAAAAAATAATTAGTAACACCTTGTGAGGATTTGTAGCCCAATAAATTAAGTATATAATTTTGACACCAAAAACTTTAAATTAATCTAAATGAAACTAATTTATTAACTAAATTAATTAAAGTGTGGTCCATCGGTGGTGCCGTCTCGAGGATCTCTTGAGTTCTAGAAATAAAATTATAAAAAGCCATCTTCTTAACTAAACCAGCAGATTCACGACTCAGGAAAACCAAGTCATGAATGCTATACAGAGAGACTTTTTTAACCTTTTTCCACTGAAGTCCACATAGTGCTCTTTAACAGCGGCCTCTACTGCATCTTCACTGTCGAAGGTCAAAAATCCAAAGCCTAATGGTAACATAACCAGAGAAGAGAAATAACATTTAGAGGTCATCTACTGTGCGCTAATGAGAAAAACCAATAAATAAGACAAGCGTAAATTGTGCAAATTTGAGATCACATACGGACACAAAGAACATTCTCATGTACGTCTCCATCTGGAATGAATTTGGCAGACATGATATGTCTTGAGCACAAAATAACTTTCTTTCAACTCTCTTCGATGCTGCTTACAAATTCCTGTTGCGCATTGTGATGTTTTCGTTGAAAAACAATTCTTGCCGCAGACCTAATGTAACAATAAAAGACTCAATCCTTCCAATGTGGCACAATTGATTATAAGCTTTGCAAATATCATATTTTAGCTCTCATTAGATGAAGCAAAGTGCAAGCAACATCAAAAGTTTGACATTGAGTATGTTTAAAAATATTAAATGACAGATGTAATTTTTAAGTTAAGTCTATTTTTCAATTTGACATTCAACTCTTGGATTGCAGGTACATCATTTCTTTTTTGCTAAACATTTCTTCAAAGTGCTCAGTCCTTACATATGTACTATACCCTAACAATAATACTTTGTGATGAATGCTGATATTTCTAACTGTGTCCATTTGTTTTAATTAGCAATATATGCATTGACATGTTGGATGTCCCTGAGTCACACAATAGTAAGCATTGCTATAATACTTAGTCTCCTTACATGTACACGCACCCATTTATGTCAATGGTGTGCCCATGTTTCTATGTCATACACAAGCATCAACAAGTTTACATAACTTAGGTAACTACTTTTGAGTCCTTTATCTTGAAGCAGAAAATGTAATGTACTAGCACGCAGAGATTACTTTCTATAATAACTGTCTTACACCATGCTACAGAATAACTTTTGATGTGGTATTTACTTAAAGTAGAGTCTTTCTGCTTGCAAAATCTTAGCAACTCATCTACACATTTGTAGATGGTTGTATTATATGTGTGTACACTTCTACACAAATTTTGTTCCTGTCCTAGTGGATGATCAATACTTTGTTATCGGCAACATGGTTGATAAGAAAGTACGCAACATACATAATAATGTTACAAAGAAGCGGGTCTAACAAATGATGTAACAAAGTTTCTTGCTATGGTTAATATATAGTTCACAACTCTGGGGGGAAAAGCTGCAGAAAGTGGTTAGTATATTAGAGTCTTAGATCTTTGTCTCAGTGCAAATCAGTTTGGGCAGTATTTTTTTAAACATCAAACTGAATTAAATTATACCTTTCGCTTCAATAGGGTAGCGGGAAGTAAAGGCCAGCACCTATTGTGTGTACTTGGTCAAAGACTAACTAATATGGGTCTATGTATTGTCCAATTTACCAGGTATAAAAAAATAGTTTTTTTTCATTTCATAAACATTGTCTGGAATTTTAAAAAACTTGTGCTTTCACTACAAACTAACATTTTGGTCTGTATCATTATATTCTGTCCAAGTTCGTTGTTCATCCACTCTATAATCATCGTGCCATTGAGGCAGAGAAAACGAGCTGCGTGAAAGAACACACAACGAATAGTGTCTAACATTGATCATGTATGCCCAACCTGTGGATGGGGACTGTGTTCTAGGATTGGACTCTACAGCCACCTCCGCACACACCAGAGATGTGCAGCACATCTGAGACTTATCATCACTTGCAATAGGCTATTATTAATATCAGTATTATATATTAATCGACTACAGGTTAAAAATCTTCACTGCTGTTTTTCAGTCTAGCAACATCTGCACTCCATGTCATTTCCTTTTGTCACTAAAACCGGATCAAATTTGCAATTTCAGATAGATACGCATTGAAAAAGCATTGAAAAAGACTTAACAATGCAGCCATGGAATCAACATTCAGGGGCACATGAAAAGACTAAAAATTGATATAATATATAAGAATTCCAAGAAGACGCAGCAGTTAGACAAAGCTACAGGTCTAGATTTAAACATGTCTAGACACAATCAAAATATAGAAAGACAATAGGTAATAACAATCCCTAAGGGATGAAGACAAATTTAAACAGCTACATGCCAATCAACCTACTGAGTTGCATTGTAAAGCTTATGGACACCAAAAAAACCTCAGTAAATTAATAGAACATCTAGGAAAGTAACATTCTCCAACAGTAAGATAGCAACAACTTTAACTAGACACAAAAAAATAGAATAAGATTGGCGCAAGAACTGTATATGTAAATCTACTCTGCTAGTTGTGAAAATAAATAAGAATTTTAAAGTATATTCACCATTACACCCTATTTACATAAATGACAATAGAAACCATTTACAAGAAGATAATTCACTATATGCTGATGACATGAGGAAATGCTTGATAATACCAGTGAAAACTTGCAAAATGTACATTATATCAATCTACATTATGGTCATCATTTGCGACTGTTGGGGCACTTCACAGATAAAGGACAATTGAATTTATTGTAATATAATCAACTGTAACCAGAATTTGGTACTTGTAAAAAAAAAACCAAAGAATTCAAGAATGAAATTTAAAAATTCCATTTCTGAAAACAATGCCGAATTGTTTAATTACCTACCATTACAAAATAAGGCACATAATATATTTTAATGTTGAACATAAACTGTCACAATGTTTATTTCCACACATTCGTTGCTCTTGTATGTGCATCAGCAGTGAAATAATGAAATGTATCATTCACTAGAGCCTCTAAAGTTCTGAAGAAAGTCTTGGTAGGACTTTTCCATGTAGCTAAGTACACAAGTCTGTTTTTCAAGACCGTTAAGCTTTATGTACAAGACTGATTTGAAGTCTTGATAACTGTTGATCTTTGCATTACATTTGGTGGTAGGTGTCATTGGGATCTGCAGTTTCCATTTGTATAATTCTGTAAGTTGCAGAGAACGACAATTACAATACTTTTTCTTTGGTGATGATACTTAGCTGCAGTAATGAGGAAGTTCTTTCAGGACATTGTTATCTGTATCTATATGATTGATCATTAGCATGATTACCTGGCTGTTGTCTGTTGCTTAAATTTATTAACAGTTTGGTTCCTTCTGTTATGGCTATAATCGCTATTTTTTAAATGGCAGTTTGAATCGGTATGACATTTTCTCCACCTAGTGTCACAAAAAGAATACCTGCCTAAGCTGCATCTTTTGCTAACCCATGTTATTCCTTGCATGTCCATAATATCTTTGGGTATGTTTTATTTATCGAAGTCACTTAGACAGTTTTTGTGAATGTTTATTGTTGCTTTTATATACTCATACACTTATATATCTTCACATGAGATTTGTCAAGCTGTTTTGCAGTGAGCAAGAAAATTACACAACTTGGGATACTGTTTTTCATTTCTGTTTCACTTATGATTTTTCAATTCCAAAGACTGGGTAGTTTTCATGTTGCTTGTTATAATTCTATGGTTTTGTCACTTTTATTATTGCAACTTATTGAACAGAAGTGTGTCCAAAGTAAAACACTTTCAATGCGACCCCAAACTACATTTTTCTTTCTTGGAAGGAGTCTTTCAATTGATCTTCTTTTTAGTTGATAGTGTCTGAAGTCTGCTTGCTAATTCAGCAGAATTTAGTTTTTCACATTTTATATACTTTAATTATTTTGTGCAACAAATGTTCCCAATGAAAACATGTAATCTGAAATATTAGCAACAGAGCAAGTGTTAAGCAAAAATTCATTGCGTCAAGATAATGATAGAAATGAGCAGTGTGTGATTTCTATAACAATTCTCACCTCGCGGTCTGCTTTTTTCCTGGTCGTACATAATAACAACGTCTAGAACCTGTCGAAAAAAACAAATATCTCTTTAAATGTTTTATGGAGTTGATTTGACAGTTTACAAAACACTAAATTCAATTACAATACAATCAATAGTAAAAACACAAGACCAAATAAAATGGTCATTCGTTGATAATTAACTTCTTGACGCTCCATATTGACCACTTGTATGTGATCTGAGCCTAGGAGCAATTTTACATTGCAGTTGTGTGCTTACAGATAGGTCAGCACATTAGATCTCAGACACTTTTATTTACTAGGGTAGCTTTTCCTAGGTCCTACATCACTCGCCTCTTACAAGATGCCTTGTGGGTCGCAGTGTTACTATTCTTTGCTCCTCCTTGTGGGTCCTGGCAATACACGGTAGGTTAGTCACTAACAACAATGATTTTTATTTCTTGCCAAACTTTTAATGCAATGTTCAATCAATCGTAAAATGTGCAACAATTGTCACACATTCATATATTAATGTATGGTGTCATACTTACTTGTCCAAATCTGGAGAAACAGCCCTTGATATTATCATCAGTTGCATCATTTGGCAAACCACCAATAAAGATTTTTGTTGTCCTTCCTGTGTAGCCACCAGCACCACCTCCGCCACCACTTCTGCCTCCTCCCTGCTGAAAATTGTACAATATTATTACATGAAGATGTATGTTTAAGGACTGCAAAAGTGCACACAAATAAATCATGAATATTTTGGGTCATAATATTAGTATTCGTGTTTTAGTTAGATACATATTAGTAATACAAAGTTCCGTCTGCATGGCGAGGGACACCAGTCAAATGGTAAAGCAGGCTTTCATGCAAAAATCAGCCCGAAGCACCAAACCAGACGTCATGGCTAACACCTGAATTCACAGTGGTCGAAAAAAGAAGTAATACAAACATACAGTAACAATATTTCAAACTATCAGCAGTGGAACAAGTGATAATAATATACAATTTAACAGTAGTACAAATTACACTTACTCCATTTCCATTGCCACCGCCTCCACCACCACCCCCGCCTGCTCCACGAGCACTGCATGCTTTGGCATCAACCTATCAAAGGAAGAATACAAGAAATACATGACAAATAACAAACTAGGTATTTACTAATCATTAAAACAAAATGAATAGCATGTCAGTTATGACAACCACTATTTAATGCCTCCAGTTCTAACCAGACAGATTTCAAGTTTGCATTGTCACCCGAGGAGTTAAGACATGCTCAGAAGTTTATTTCACAGTAATTTACAGACAGAAACCAAATTAATGTTCCAGAAACCAAGAAACTAAATTAGGATGTGTGTTGCAATCCTGTGCAAAACTAAAAAGTTGAGAGCTAAATTTTAAAATGGCAAAATGGAAAGCACAATGCACTTAAGTTCAAATAGTGATCACACAAATCAGAGAAATAGAAAGTAGTATGGTACATATTACTGCCCAAGTACTCTTGCAACATAGTCAGCATACACCATTTTTGTATCTTAGCTCTTCTTCGAACACTCCATATCGACCACTTGTCAACCACTGTGACTTGTATGTGATCTGAGCCTAAGAGCGATTGTAAATTGTGCCAGCTGTGCACCTATTTTTTTCCCTCTGGATACAGAAGCACTTGAGCTTTCAGCTCTTCGACTCGGTGCACGGACACCGTAAACCTGAGAATGTGTGGCTTTTCTGCCAACCCGCACTCACATAGGGAGTATCACCCGTCATCCAAACACACTGGGCAGGCGGGTAATTATGAGTCTATAAGTAGGCCAGCACATCCGATTTCTGCACTGCTTTTTATTTACTAGGTAGCATCCCTAGGGCCTACATTGATCACCTCTTACAACATGCATTGTAGGTTGCAGTGGTACTATTCTTTGCTTCCCTTGTGAGCCCCGACACCATACGGCAACAGTATCGTAGCTCAAAATATCACCTCTTCGAAACATCTCACATTAGCTGCAAACAGTTTCAAGGAAAATTGTTAACTCATTAATAATATATATTATTTTACTAGTTTTCAGAAAAACAGCATGAATGATGTCCTCTAAATAATGTGTCAAGTTCTGACCAAAGAAAATATGCCGGAAAAGTATTAAGAACATATCCTAAAAATATTTACTTTCACTAACAGAATAAATTTACACATACAGTTCTTCCATCAATCGTGTGCTTTGGTGTAGCCAAAATGACATCTACAACGGATGGGTCTCTGAAGGTAACAAATCCAAATCCTCTAGACTTTCCAGTCTGAGGGTTACTCATGACCACACAATCTGTGACTTCTCCATACTGTAGGAAGTATGCTCGTAGGGCATCTGTTATAAACATATATAACTAAAATTAATAATGTACAAAAGCATGAATGGAAGAATAAAAACTATACGGTTAACCAAACTATACGGTTAACGAGTCCCTGAGCAACAACAAAAATGGAACAAACCATAAACAATTGAGAATGAATCTGGAAATGTAGATTTTCTTATTTTCAAAAGATTGTTTAGAATTCTTCTTCTTTGCGTTCATTCTTTATAAACAATTTTAATCATTCTTTGTGATATGTTTGATCTTTGCCAAGAACTTGTTTTGAATTATATTATTTTGTATAATTGAATGTAATTTACAGACAAAAATGTAAAAATTGTATTTAAAAATCCAGCTTAACATCAAATTCTTATTTTATTATCCATTCAAGAATTTATCACAGTATATCTGATACCAAAGTGAAAAAGTACCAAAACGCAAGTTTCCACATACCCTGTTTAACAATCAGACAGTGTAGAAATACTAGTTGTGATATTGTCACTGATTACCATTGTAAATTATTATATACACGGCATTAACTAGTTTGAACAATATATTAATTTTATAAAATTAGCAACTTTCTGGATGAGATAACACACTGCAATGGGCCATCATGTCTAGTACACACGATGGATGTCGAAAAGAGATGCCTTCGCCTACATCTCTTGTCTTGATGTTTCCTCATTTGTGTGGTATTCCTCTTACTGACATCAAATTTACTATCTCAACAGGTTTCAATCAATATGTCAAGTCTTTATTGTGTCCAAAATGTTTAGTTCCTTACTAGATTTTCTTGAACTGTTTTTTCTTGTAATGAAATGACCTACCCCTCTGTATATTCAAATCTCAAAGGCATTAATTCTTCCACATTCTTGTTCAGAAACCATACAAAAATAGAGTAAATATAGCACTTGATAATCTTTGGCATATTTGTTTGTTTAGATGTTAGTAATTCACTCATTGGCTGAAATCGGATGCACATGTCCTAAACGTGTAAATGTGTTTAGGGGCCCACCAAACCAGTGTGCAACGTATACACCATCTTGGCAAAGATCAAACATATCACAAAGAGTGATTAAAATTGGTCGTAAAGAACGAACGAATGGAGAAGACATGTCAATGAATGAACTTTTGATCATTCCAATTTTCTTCATAATCTCTTTTCGACATCTATCGTGTGTCCTAAACATAAGATGTTGACATGTTTCAGTAGTTATCCCTATTTTCATATTTAGTTTGGCTTCTACCATTCTTAGCTTCTTGTGAATATTCTTAAGGCCCTTTTTATCATTCTAATGTGATATAAACAGCTAAACACCAAGAACAAGTGTATGTGCACAACCTTCAGTACCTATTGGAGCTCAGGTTCTTATCCTTCGGTTTCAACCAGCGTTTACGCTCCGTTAGCCCTTTGCTGTCCCCAGCCAAATCTGCAAGGCAGCAGGTTGCTATTTTCTTTTAGGGCAGCGACCCTTAGACGACCTGCCCTCCCGGGTTTATGAGCAACATCTGCCCAGCAAACCAGTCTTTTTGTGGACAATTTGGCTTTCCAATCTTAGCTGATAACCGTAGTATTCATTTATGTTCATTATCTTGTGTCCAGACAATCCAAGTTAGGTCTACTTTGCGTTTGTTCTTAACGATCAATTTTAATCACTTTGTGATATGTTTGATCTTTGGTTTGGTAGGCCCCTAAACGCAAAGACTTCTACACATTTAGGACACATGCATCCGATTTCAGCCAAACCTCCTTAGTCGCCTCTTACGACATGCGTGGCAGGTAACAGTGGTTCTATTTTTACACCCCAAATTTGGGCCCGCAACCACTCAGATGTCCAAGTTAGGTGAAAACTATTCCTCACTCCTCTTTTAATGTCAATATATTGAGATTAAATTGTACTGTTTGTTCCCAAAACACTTTTCATTGGTCTAAATGTCCCCCTCTAAGCGTGGAATTAGCTGTTAATACTTGTCAAAAACTTTGTTGTAGTCAATGATACATAATTTCTGCACTTCAATATACCCATCAATTGATATTCAGAGCTTCCCTTGTTACTTTGTCTTTCTAAAAACAAAATACTGTTCTACTTCATTGTCTATATTGTTCATGTATAATCTTGAGTGTGACTCATCACTGATTGTTCTGTACATGCAGTGCCTTTAGCTTTTTGCGAATACTCATGTTATCAAGTATTTTTTGTATGTGTACTGTGTTTTATGTCATTGGTAGGTTAGAATTCGGGAGCCCTGTCCTTCACATGTCTTTAGACACCCAGAGAAAAATGTTTGGAGACATGGATAGGACTAGGTTTGAGGTAGAAAGAATGGCACAAGATTGAATTGACTGGAAGTTTGTCTCTGTATTGTGCCCTCCCTTGAGTTCAATCGGGACTAACGAAATTTTGAAAAAAAATACATAAAACAATCATTGCAGCAGTGTGCAAGTTGGGATATTTTAAGACAATCATGAAGCACCCAACAGGTATTTAGTACAGAATCTGTTGTTATAAGAAATATTTAAGTGAGTATTATAGCTAGATATAAATACTGTAACACCAAATCTCATGTCAGTAGTGGCAGGTATATTAATATTAACACCACATACATTACTGCATTCATTTATACAACTCACAGAATGTAGAATCGGTGCAATATGTACACAAATAAGTCAAATATATAGTAATTTAAGGGAATATAGAATATTACCTTTGTCTGTGTCCCAACTCAAGCCTCCAACAAAGATTTTCCTGCAAATAGAATATAATGATGTACACTCGCTGTCTGGTGAGCATGGAGAATTATCAATTTTGCTTGCATGTGTCATTAGCGATCCTGCAGATTTCTTGAGCTCTTAGTTTTGAGAGTTCCCAGTTAGTAGGGTTCATATACTAGACCATGGGTTCCCAAAGTGAGTGGCATCGACCCCAGAAAGGGGTAGTGGGTTCCAAAACTTAATTTTGTTTTTAATTCTGCATTTTAATATATCTTATACTAACCATTTTTTTCATCAATTTTCTATTTCATGTATATAATCATTTGAAAAACGATAGAAGAAAACTGGTCACGACAGAGATGAAGTGTCTACGCAGAATGCTGGGTGTGACAAGAAGAGACCGGTTGAGAAATGAAGACATCATGGAAAAAGTGGGTACAACATCAGTACTAGATTTCATCAAGAAACAACAAATTAAATGGTTCAGCAAGGTAAGCAGATTACCATCAGACAGTGCACCTCAAAGAGCAATGCTGCTCCGATACAATGGGTACAAAGCAAAAGGCCAGCCACGCAAAGACGGACCTCAGAGATAACAGAGGTGACGAAGAGACTTTACAAAAAGCATACTAGGGCCCGTTTTATAAATCTCCTCTTGACCTGATGCTGTGAGGCAAACAGGATTCGAGAAAGAATCATTTGAAAATTGACAGTGTATAACAGAAATATTTATCAATTTTCTATGTCAAAGTGAAAATAGAACATGCATGTATGTATTATATATATATTGCAAGGAGGACTGCAGCTTTACATAACAATAAAACAATATGAGTGAAATATACTTTCAAGTCAATTTTTTTTTTACTTGTATAATTTTTCATCCACTTACATGTTCACAGATTAGTATATCATCATTTTAACTACACAAATATTGAAAATTGTATTTATAAATTTCTCATTTTTGCAGAATTATTCACTCTGACAAAACAAATGAATCCACTTGTTCACATGTGGGAAAATCTGTTCAAACTACTTGGCTGTAGCACAGGCTTTAAACACTACAAAACACAGAAGTCAACATTGTCAGCAGATTGTATTCTTCACCGATGCTCTCAGTATTGCATGTCCCAAATCAAGGAAAACTGCCAGAACTAGAAGAAACACAGGTGAGCTGAATATCATACGAGCAGTGCTGTAGTGGGTACCATCCCACTGTGGTATACCAGAAAATGAGAGAGCAGACAAATTAGCTAAGGGAGAAACTGGAACAAAAGAATCCAAATGACTCCAGGAAAAGAAAACTCATAAAGGCCATTAGAAAAGACCAGCAAAGAGATGATTACCACTATCTGGATAGAGCAAGTCAGGTGATATTGTTTCAACTCAAAACTTGACAATAGACTGAACAAACTAAGACTGCTTCCATCACCCACATGTGCACAGATAGCCAAAAACATCCTGCAAGATTGTCAACTGATGAATCAACTACAGAAAGAACACTGGCCAACAGCAACAGCCATAAGTTCTGCTCAGGACAAGCTATTTGATGCAATTCCAATGAAATCCAACTATGCCTGATGCTAAATACAAATTGATGTTAGCTTGAAAGTAAAAAAGCGGAAAACTCATGTATTTTGATTTTGGAAAGCAAAGAAATATCCTTTTTTTAAAATTGATACCTGTTCAAAAATGATGCAACTATTTACCTTGTTTTTACCGCTGTGCATGCTCAATGACCTAGTGTCTCATTCACAACACTATGCAACATACATTTTAAAACCAACTTTCCTATAACTAGGTAAGAAAGCACATAAAGTTGATGGTCATGTTGACATGCAAATTTCTGCTGGAAGTTCCTTCATGATTCCAGGGTTTGGTGTTTTTAGTTTTCCCTATGAGAGTTTTATAACTAAAATTCACCTAAGAGAAAATGTCAAAAATTTGTTTTCAACCATTCATTGATACACAACACATGCGCACAACAATTGAGTGGTTCAGCTGACCATCCTACATACTCTGGCATAGCATCTTACGCCATAATTAAGGCCACCATTGCACAACGGCAGTAACACCAAAGTGGCGTCTTTTTTTCACACCACGCCTGTTAATAATCGCTAAATTGAATTGAGGCATTTATGTATCAAAAAAGTACGGTACGGTAGTTAAAAATGCTTTACATTTTTAAACAGCACAACTGGAATTGGAAATATAATTGTCACGAACATATAAAATGTACCATCCACGACTGTGTTAGTGTTGCAGTTACAAATTAGTTTATTTAGGCGAATCCATTTTTTTGGCGCTTTGTTTTTTTCAGTGAGACTCGGACCTTTTTTTTCTTTTTTACTAACTATGCAATCAGCTTCATATCGACATATGTACGTGTAAGCAGTATATTTATAAGCAGGCGAGCTTTTTATGATGACAACAAAAATATGTATGAGATAAACGGTTACACAACTTACACTACAGTGATAACATTAATAGTATCATGTCATGTATGACTATCCTTGAACTTACTTGAAGCAGACATTTTTACAATTTTTGGCATTTGCTGATTTGGATAACAAAATTTGACAGCCAACATGGAGTGCTAATCGCCACAAGTGAAAACATTGATACGGTAGACATGATAAAAGAGATATGGGAATTTATAATGATTAAAACATTGTAAATACATTATGTAAAACATGCTTACCCCTTTTCCATTGCGAAGAAGTCAACGTGAGGAGATAATATTTTAAAATGTCACTACCGCCTAAAACCGCCTGTCTTTCTAAAAGGGGGAAATGTGGTGACCGACAATTCAGAACGAGGCTACAAGCTTCCAGATACTAGATAAATATGAAAGCTGCATTTATGCAAATCGTTATTTATAGTTCTATATCGTTAAACAAACATGTTTGGCTGTACTATACAATTTAGAATGTGTATTTAATATAATATACTAGCAATATATAACTAAGTAGATTCAAAAATATTTTATTTCAAGGTTAAAACTTATTCTAAAACATTATGGCGTTCTGGCATTATGTTTACAAGCTGAGTATAGGGGGCGCAACGAAAGCTCGAACTTTGCAATTTATGCCAGTTTGGTCGCATCGGGTGAGATATATGCCAGGTTAAATTCTGAAGACATGTTAAAATAAAAAGTTAACTTTATGTACAGTTTCCACATCGAGGGCTGGCTGCAAAAAACTTACCACCTATTTACGTTTCTTGCACTGAAGGTACCCTCAAAGATTACAGCATTTTCACCTCTTAATGTTACCCTTAACTATTACACTAACTTCCTCTTGCCCTCAATTACAATTCTCAAACAAGGCAAGAAATAAGGCAGACAGCCACATACTTTATCGGTCTCACAAGGTGTTTATGCACATTTCTAGAAAGACTGATAAACAATATACTCTCATGATACCTAGACAATCGTAATCAACTTATAGAAAACAAACTCACATTTTTGACACAACAGGTTGAGAATGCTTTTCAAGAGAAACAACACTCATTTGCTGTCTGAGTAAGTATGGAAAAGCCTCAACACCCTGTTGCAGAATGATCAAGGGAGATGGGCCGGTCAGGTTGCTCGGATGCCGAACAAATGCATCCCTAAACAGATGATGTATGGTGTGCTTGAACAGGGCATACGATCAGTTTGTGAACAGAAGAAATCGCTTTACATACACTTTTAACATGTCTCTAAAATGCTTCGATATAAACACCCTGTGCTGGAAACCCTTTGCGCAAGATCGACAAATATGGCACTATAAAAAACAAAAAACAAGAAGAATTCGCATAGCTGAGAGTCGTCGTAGTGTTGGGGTGAAAATAAAGCGAGCTGCACGAAACGACAGAACACACAACGTAATAATATCTTCTTCGAACGCTCCCTAACGACCACTTGTTTGAGGTTAAAAATTTGGGTATAAATAATAGAACCACCGTTACCTGGCTCGCATGTCGAAAGATGCGATTAAGGAGGTTTTGGCTGAAATCGGATGCATGTATCCTAAGCGTGTAGAAGTCTATGCGTTTAGGGGCCTACCAAACCAATGTGCAACGTATACACGTTCTTGGCAAAGATCAAACATATCACAAAAGTGCAAGGCAGCAGGTTGCTATTTTCTTTATTGTAGCGACCCTTAGACAACCTTCAACCCCGGGCTGTTGAGCGTCATCTGCCCAGGTTACCTGGGTTTTTTTTGACTACTTTGTTTGCCTACCGTCCAGTTTTGTGTACGGTTTGCTCCGGTAGGCTTTGATTGTCCCCAATCAAACTACAAGGCAGTAGTAGTTCCCTGCGAGCGGAAACGCGCACTGGATTCAAGCCTCTGCTGGACTTTCCAGTTTGTCTGCACATTTGGGTAGTCCGCTCACTCCTACGCTTGCCACGCCCCTTCGTCGCTCCACCATCAGCGCTGTGCACGTCTGCCCCACCGTTGGGCCCACTCGTGCATCGTTCACATGCGTGTTCGCTCTGTTTTGGCGCCTGCTCACCGTGTCTATTAGTTCTCACCGTGCGCACATTCACGATGCCTCTGGACTGTCCGGACACGGAGCACAACTCCGGCCCCCACCTCAGGGCTCCGAGTTTTGCCCTATGTGGACCCACGTCTCTTCACTGGATGTACCCCTCATCTCTTTATGTTTATCCGTTCAGCTTTTCCCATCGGCCGGGAGAGATGTGCATTAATAGTCACTCTGGGATTCGGTTCGTCTGTGTTGCGGGCGGATCTCATCCAACGTGATTACGCCTGCATCACTACTTATACCAGAGTAGCTCTCTCTCAATCTCTACCCGCTTAGCCAGACATGAACCATTGTCTGTTTCCAGGGTCGCCACGTGGAGGTGGGGTAGGATCTTGATTAGTTCCAGCTCACTAATCCTGGCGCGTCGTTGTCCCTTTGCGCCTTTGACCCCACTGTATGTAATGTGTATGTTATGTTATGTTATGTTATGCGATCGACGTCATGGCACATTGGGCATTCCCATTCGTGCTCTGTCCTTCGTTGCAGCAGCCATCCCAAAGTCCATTTGCTCACAGTACCCATGAGAAGTTGATTACTATATCTTCTCTCTCTACCACGAAGACGACACTGTCTGGCATGTCCAAACTTAACACCTAATTCTCGAACTCGTTCCAGTGTCTGAGACCCGCCCATGTCACACAATTGAGAGCGTACCGCATTGATGATATCGGCTCTGTCCATGCTTCTGCCCACTTGAGTCGGGGCACTGTTTGCAAGAGAGTCAGCACGCTCGTTACCCGCACTCCAGCATGTCCAGGCGTGTACAGCCAAGTCATTTTCTTGAGATGTGATCTCCGAATGCTGTTCACCCATTCCACCCGCATACTTCCAGATGCAATCAGTTGAAGCATACTCATCGAGTCTGATATAATGATCGTATGGGTAACCTGTTGCTCAGCCACCCATGACAGAGCCCTGGAGGCAGCGGTGATCTCCATAGTCATGCTCGATGTCGTTGTCTCGAAAGCCCCGCAGTCCTCATGAAGTGTGCGACCGTTTCGTTGTGCTGAGTAAGCCCACGATGATCTGGTGCCACGCTTGACAGAGCCATCGGTGTAGATAATGATATCACCTGGGTGGGAGTGCTGATCCACGAGTGCAAGAATTTCTGCATTGACGACGCCCGGGGCCCATTCTCTACAGCGTCGTCCAAGTGTGCTGATAACCCTGGCGTAAGCAGTCATATCCTCTGATATAGGCATCCATTCGTCACCGTGCCTCAGCTCATCTAGAGTACAGACCTGTTTAATAATATCCTCTGCCTCGGCCATCCAGGATCGACCTCTCTTCAATCGCCTTCCCTTGTTCTCATTTATGGATTTGTGCAGAGGATGATTTGTGTCCGCAGAAACTCTCAGATACGCTTTTACCTGTGCGACTTTGTGTCTCGTGGCCATCGTTGGCAATCCAAGGACATAGCGCATTGCCTCACAAGAAGTGTCACGTGTGCAACCGAGTATAAGCCTCATCGCTTCATTTTGGATCCTTTCTAACTTATCCAGCGATGTTCTGCTTACTGTTAGAAGACCAAGGCCATAGTCCACCACGCTCAGCACTAGTCCTTGATAAAGAAAGAGTAGTAGGCGTTGCTCAATATCCGCCCCCGCCATAACTTTGAGAGCGGTTAGCCCTTTTCTTGCCTTTATGATTACGTTCTCAACATGGCTCTTAAATGACAGGCTTCTGTCAACTGTTATTCCAAGATACTTTAGTGTTTCGGTTCTGTCAATGTCTTTGTTACACATGCTGACAACCGGGGTAGGTGTCTTTACTATGTGAGTGTTAAGAGAGAACCATGTTAGAGAGGCCTTTGCTGGGTTCACATTCGCTTCGAATTCATTGCACCAGTCACTA
Organism: Arion vulgaris; assembly: GCA_020796225.1. Lineage (NCBI taxonomy): Eukaryota > Metazoa > Mollusca > Gastropoda > Stylommatophora > Arionidae > Arion > Arion vulgaris. The sequence goes on from CM036756.1 coordinate 78,172,517, forward strand.
ATCCTATTCAGCTCACACTGTAATGCAGATGCGATCTCATTTCTGTCCTTGCCCATGCGATACACCAGAATATCATCGGCGTACGACATTGTTCTGCCAACTCCGACCCTTTGTGCTGGTTACCCCGACGGTGTATACATTGAAAAGGACTGGCGAGAGTGGTGATCCCTGGGGAAGGCTCATTAGGACCTGTTGTGGTTGTGATGCCCATGAACCGCAACGCATTGATAACGTGCGCTCAAAAGGTGCAGCAGCAATCCACTTGACCAAGCGTGTTTCCACCTGCATATCCATCAATAACTGCATAAGTAAGGTGTAAGAGACATTGTTATATGCGTCCTGCAAATCAATGGCGGCTGCTGCCGTTTCCATCCCCATCTGAAACCCTTCATACGCATCATATGCAAAGACCGCTGCATTGCACCAGGTGTCCTTTCCTGGGCGATAGCCGCCGAGAGTGGAGGGAAAAGACCATTTGTCTCCATTATATTTGAAACTCTACGAGCTATGAATTTGTATGCTTCGCAAATCGAATCAGGGTCGGTACCCTCACAGTGGTCAAAATCGCTACGGTATTCTAGATTTTAAAATATCTTTCGTTTTCTAGCCTGGACATGCGAGAGTTGAGAAAAATAAACGCACAGACATGTTGTCTTGGCAGATGTGTCAGAACAAAGAGTATTGAACTGTTCGGACATACTGAAAGCACTGAGAGACTTTGCCCGAGTTTCATTGATGTAAATCATGGTCGGTGGTAAGTAGGCAAAAACTGAGAGTTCTGCTTGGCACACGCTGTAATAATAACAACTTCTGCTTTTCTCTATTATGTTTTGTCACACAGCGTCAGAATAAGAAGAGATTTATAGAACACACTTTTGTGTTCGCTTCTTTCCTTCCTTTCGGTCGCTTGAAATATTGTCTATATATTTATTCAATGTTGTCTCTTGTATAAACTTTTGTAGCTCACACAGAGGTCCGTGTAGTTTTCTGACGAATGTTATTTCGTTAGGCTAGTGAGTTTGCCTCAATATATCATATTCGGTGCAGTCTTGAAGTATTGTGTGCGCTTTATAAATAGTGTTTTTCACTGTCTGTTATTTATGTGGTCCACCTTTTGCTTTGTATCCACTGTATCGAGGCAACGTTGCTATTTGCTAATCTGTTCTTAGTAATCTGCTTATGTGACCGAACCATTCAATTTTTTTTTTTTTTAATGAAGTTCAATATTGGTGTAGTACCCTCTTTTTTCCCTGATGTCTTCATTTCTAAGTCGGTCTCTTTTTGATACTCCCAGCATTCTGCGTAGACACTTCATCTCTGTCGTGACTAGTTTTCTACTATCATTTGATGTCAGCGTCCATGTTTGGCACTGATAGCATAATGTGGGGAGAAAGATTGTGTTGTACAATGCTCTTTTGGTTTCATAGTGACATGCTTGCATTTCAAAATGTGTGCAATTTGTCCAATAACTTGATTTGCTTTATTGCACATACGTTCAGTTTCGTTAGTTATTCTTACATTTACAGATGAAAAAATGCTTCCTAAGTATGTACAGTCGTTAATTTGCTTTAATTGATGTTTGTCGATATAGATATTGGTAGTGTTTTCCTCTCTAGCGAATGTCATTACTTCAGTTTTGTCAATGTTTATTCTTATGTTGTAGGCATTGCATGTTGACCGACTACATACCCACAACTTTAAGCGAAAAAATTTGAGAAATCATAGCAAAACTAGTATTGCAATCCACTATACTCTGAGATGCTGATGTAGGGAGGCACGTCCAACTGTAACCTAGTCATACAGCAGGTCATGGATCAGGGCACATGTGAACTTGTCCCGAGTGCAGATACGATAATCCACCCATTTTAAAGTTAATTTTTTTATTTCAACAACTCAAGAAATTGAAAGTTTTACTCACATTTGTTTGCGTTTCATGCAGCCATTGTGTTGTTATATACTTAATTTCTGTAATGTTCAGACACATAGCCGGGGTGTTGAGGTGGTCCAGTTTTAATTTCTCAGTGACCGATTGTTGAATGAGGACACATCAATTGTTGTGGGATCTCTGTGGCTAAGTGGTTAAGCCCTTTGCATTGTGAGTAGAAAGTCGTGGGTTCGAGTCAGGACCGCGCCATTCTGTTCACGAATGCAGTTTTTTCCAGAGACCCAAAGGATTGTTGCTGGAGCTACGGAGTTCGTGCTTTGTGCAATACTCTCGGCAGGTGGCATGTCATTTCTGCGAGGAGGGACCGAGCCGTATGGGGTAAAACCTGGTGCAATGAAGTCAATCCTTCGGCTTTAAAAGCCTTTTAAACATCAATTGTTGTCAATCTATACAATGTTTGAGGATATTTTAAACCCTTTTAAACATCAATTGTTGTCAATCTACACAATGTTTGAGGATATTTTAAACCCTTTTAAACATCAATTGTTGTCAATCTATACAATGTTTGAGGATATTTTAAACCAGTCCTAAGAGTAGAACTGGGTAGAGTGAGAAGTGATCAGCGAGCCACAGGAACGATATGCATACCCTATCACATACACGGGGGTGAAAGCCTATAGGTCTTCAAGAAGTGCTATGACGTTGGTTTCAGTGAACCAATAATCAAAACATAACTCACATTCGACTCCAATCAAACGTCGCTTTTGTGTTCTTTTCCTTAACAAACAAGTTTCGTTTAGCTCTTTATTTATGGATACAAAATATGACAGTAGTAGCTACCGGTCAGTCAGTGGAGGTTATTCACCATTTGCCAACTGGTCACAGTAACAGAACTACGTGAATATTTTATATCACATGATATGAATCTACTACCGGAATTGTTATCTACTTCCACTCTATTGTTGAACTCTCACACTTCTATACTCTAAATGCGCACGTACGTTTCGTCTGTATTATTTTTTGTATAAGAGTTCGTGACGATGAATACTGTATATGTATTAGAATAGTCAAGAATGGGAAATGTTGCTTGACTTTGTAATTTTGCATTGTAAAGACAGAGCAATGTCTGGGTTAGGGTATATATATATTTAAATATTTAAACTAACTTTACTGTCTAACTTCGCATCGGATTTACGTGTGGAATTTTGTCCGACTGTTAACGGTTCTCAGATCGACCTAGCTTCAGTTGGATATAAGAGAAACACTTGTAAGTAAAGGGGGCCAGCGTGAGGTTGATCACATCACCACCGTGTGTGCCTGTCCTCAGTAACGTGACTTTTCTCAAAGGGGACTAGGTTCAGGAACAAGACAGGTTAGCAAGGATACTTTTATCGTTCACAATCTAGCTTTTTCGAGAGAGCTTTGCAATGTCCATATTTTCGTCTAATGTTATTTGCTAGCAAAAAACGCATCATTCAGTTCCGATGGCAACTCTTGTTTAGCAAAAAAAAAAACAGCATACATTAATTAACCTTCTCAGTTGTTCCCGGTTTTAATCCACTTCTGTGTTATATTTTAAAACATCGAAACTTTTTTGCTCACTTAATCTAGTGTCTTCGAGTTTTAAATGTAGTTATTGCTGATAGATGCAAGTCTTTTTATGTCGCATCTTGATTTTGTGAAAATTACTGATATCACAAAAAACCGTTATTACTCCACACTACTGGATCTGTTTCGAACAGCACACAAGGCCAACAATTGATCAAATCTGTTTCTTCTTCGAACGTTCCAAATCAACTCTCTGTGTGATTTGTAGGCCTATGTGATCTGAGCCTAAGATCGATTGTACTTTGTGCCCGTTATGCGGCTACAAGTAGGCCAGCACATACTATTTGCAACGCTTTTTATTTACTAGGGTCGCCCGAGTGGTTACCGGGGACAAATTTGAGATGTAAAGAATAGAACCACTGTTACCTGCCATGCATGTCGTAAGAGGCGACTAAGGATGTTTGGCTGAAATCGGATGCACGTGTCCTAAACGTGTAGAAGTCTATGCGTTTAGGGGCCTACCAAACCAATGTGCAACGTATACACATTCTTAGCAAAGATCAAACATATCACAAAGAGTGATTAAAATTGGTCGTAAAGAACGAACGCACAGAAGAAGATTTGCTAGGGTAGCTTCCATTGGCCCCTACCTCAGTCACTTCTTTAGACATGTCTTGTAGGTCGCAGTGTTGCTATTCTTTGCTCCCCTTGCAAGACTTGGCAACACACAGGCGAATCTGTTTCGTGATTTGATTTCATTTAACCATTTTGTACCAATACGTTTTCTTCTTCTTCGTTCTTAACGACCAATTTTAATCACTCTTTGTGATATGTTTGATCTTTGCCAAGAACGTGTATACGTTGCACATTGGTTTGGTAGGCCCCGAAAACATATAGACTTCTACATGTTTAGGACTCACGTCTGAGTAAGGCCAGAACTGCTTTTGCCAGAATGAAACCAGTATGGAAGTCCAAAATCTACAATAGGACCACAAAGCTTAAACTCTATAAAGCATTGTTTTGCCAGTTTTGCTCTACGGATCGGAGTGTTGGAGGATGACCAAAGGAGATACTAGCAGGATGTCAGTTTTCCACCACTCTTGTCTTCGCAGAATCTTGGGAATCTTTTGGCCAGTAAAAATATCCAATAACCAACTACTCCAAGATACAAGACAAGAGTCAATGAATGACATACTCAAAAGAGAAGATGGAAATGGCTCGGACATGTTATGAGAATGAGACAAGAAATGCCTGCAAGGATAGCCCTCACTTGGACACCAGAGGGAAAGAGAAAGAAAGGCAGACCACGGACAACATGGAGGCGCATGATGGAAGAGGAACTGGACACCGCATCTCTGACGTGGGGCTCTGCGCTGAAGGTTGCACGGGACAGGAGAGCATGGAAAGTCCTTTCTGAAGCCCCATGTGTCACTAGGCATGACGGGATTAAGTAAGTAAGTAAATGTTTAGGACACGTGCATCCGATTTCAGCCAAACATCCTTAGTCGCCTCTTACGACATGCGTGGTAGGTAACAGTGGTTCTATTCTTTACATCCCAAATTTGGGCCCGGTGACCACTCGGCGCAATACGTTTGAAATGGAGAATATAGTCTTTAATCTCCTCTCTCTCTCTTTGCCTTTTAACCCCGGGTTGGGGCATAGGCCCTCAACCAACTCATGCCAAGTCTTCCTATCTCTAGCTATCTCCTGCAGCTCCTCCAGCTCTTCTTTATATTGTTGATCTCCGTCTCCATGTATTTCTCGGCCTCCCTTCTTTCGCTGTCCCTGCGGGTTCCAGGCAAGGACCCTTCTTGTTATATTCCCTCCGGTTTTCGCAAAGTGTGTCCTATCCAGCGCCAGCGTCTTTTTAACCTGTTCGTTCACTGGAATCTGTCTTGTTCTCTCCATAAGCTCCTCATTTGTGACCCTATCATACCATCTTATTCCCTCTATTCTGCGAGACACCAGTTGCTTTAATCTCCTACATCTTCATATAATGTACTATATACAACACAAACAATATACTTGGTATAAATAAAGAAATGAACAATTGTTAATAAACTGGGAAAGTATTTCTGTGATTTATTTGACAGTTATCATACATTTTCATAGAAGTAAGGATTAAAGCATAATTTGTAGTGCAATGATGATGATGTGTAGGCATAATACATTCATACGTATATGAAAAATAACAATGTAATGTTCATTATTAATTGCTTGATTATTGAATCAACATCATAGCACTCCGGACAGATCCACCAGTGTTCAGTCTCTCTCAACAGACATCAAAGGGTATGAATACTGATGGCTCACTGGTTAAACACAATCCTTACTCTACTTTTCAGTCATCCAGTTCTACTTATACAACATATTAACCGCTCACAGGGTGGTCAGAAAGGGCGATTCAAAGATACACTCAAGAACTCGATGAAATCCTTTGGCATGGATGTTGGCAGCTGGGAGAGTGTTGCTCGGGACAGATCAGCCTGGCGCGCACTTCTTCGATGCGGTTCCTCGGCCTGCGAGGCGGGTGGAACAGCAACGTCAAAATAGAAAGGCAGTAAAACTTCACATAAGTGCAAGTATACCTTGCCCCCACTGTACAAGAACATTTCAAGCCCGTATCGGGCTCACTGGTCATATACGCACACACAGACAAACATAACTACATTCCCTTGGATGAAAATTTGTGTGGTCATCATCACCAGTGATGGACGAGCATCATACAACCTATAATTAAAAACTGGATATGTTCAACATCAATTTTAATGTTCGCATCCAACAGATGGACGCTAAGAGAGAAAAACATTCCCCTTATCCATCCTTAACTCCATGATGATCAGTACTGTTGATGGAAGTCTGACTGCTCACACACTGCAGTAAACATCCATTATTTGCTTACACATTAATAGTAACATATGTACAAAATAGTCATAAATGCAAACTTATTTCTAAACATTTTCTTCTTCTTCTTTGCTTCGTTCTTTACGACCAATTTTAATCACTCTTTGTGATATGTTTGATCTTTGCCAAGAACGTGTATACGTTGCACATTGGTTTAGTAGGCCCCTAAACGCATAGACTTCTACACGTTTAGGACATGTGCATCCGATTTCAGTCAAACCTCCTTAGTCGCTTCTTATGACATGCGTGGCAGGTAGCAGTGGTTCTACTCTTTACACCCCAAATTTGGGCCCCGGTAACCTCTCGGCATTTTCTAGACATTAGATTGACAGCTTTGCTAAAGAAAAATAAACCCTGCGGCGGGGTCAAAGAGACAACGCCGCGGTAGGATCAGTGAGCTGCCACTAATAAAGATCCTACCCCACCTCCAAGCGGTGACCCTGGTAACAGACAACCGATCTTGTCTGGCTAAGCTGGTAGGGATTGAGGAAGCGCTACTCTGGTTTAAGTAGCGATGCAGATGTAGTCACGTTGGACGTCGCAACACAGACGAGCGGAATCCCAGAGTGACTATTAATGCACAACTCTCCCTGCATATGGGAAAAAACTGAACAAATAAACAAAAAAGGATGAGAGGTGCATCCAGAGAAAAGACGTGGGCCCACACGGGGCAAAACTCGGAGCCCTGAGGTGGGGGCCCGAGTTGAGTTGTGTATCCTGACAGTCTCGTGGCATAGTAAATATGAGCAGGGTGAGAGACCTGATAGACATGGTGAGCAGGCACCAAGGTAGAGCGAACATGCATACAGACGAAACACAGGTGTGGCAGAAAGGCACGATACCGATAATGTAGCTACGAAAAGTCGTGGCAGGCGTAGGGGTGAGCGGACCACCCAAATGTGCAGAAAAATGAAAAGTCCAACAGAGGCTTGAATCCAGTGCGCATTTCCGCTAGTAGGGAATGACTACTGCATTGTAGTTAGATCAGGGACAATCAAAGGCTAGCGGAGCAAACCATACACAAAACTGGACGGTAGGCAAAGTAGTCCAAAAAAAGACAGGAAACCTGGGCAGATGACGCTCAACAATCCAGGAGAGCTGGTTGTCTAAGGGTCGCTACCCTAAAAGAAAATAGCAACCTGCTGACTTGCAGGTAGAATGGAGACAGCCAAAGGCTGACAGAGATCGAACCCAAAATGATGGCTGAAACCGGATACATCGCTAAAGGATAAGCACCAAAGCTTCAAATGGCGATGAATGATGTGATGAAAAAAAAACGTTCTTGGCAAAAGTCGTTTATATATCACAATAAGAATGATCAAAATGGCCAAAAGAACGATCGCGAGAGAGAAATCCTGCTGCCACTACTATTATAAAACATCTTTCTCATTTTTTTAGTAGTATTTAAAAAAATAATTTTTATGATTCAAAACAATCTGATAGAGTTAGAAATATAAATTCAGAATTGAAGTCATGAACAGAGATACATTAGAAGTTGTTTGCAAGTGATCAAACAAAAATTGAAAAAAAAACTAAATTTAAATTCCAAAACTTATGCAGTCAACATAAAAATATGGATTCTGTACAAAACGCAGTGTGATGTTAACTAATAACTATATAGCAGATACATGCTTGACTGAATTAACCATCATGACCACACTTCGGTTAATCAATTCCAATATGAACTCCAATCTCTTTCCTGCATAAGACGATCAACACTCGATTATTTAACCATATAAAATTTCTATATGGGAAAGTGAGAAACAAAATTAACACCAAATATTTTCGTTCCAAAAATACATTGTCTATGCCCCAATGTTCTTCAGCAACAAATTTCTTGCTTGTGATCACATTAAAAGATCTGATCAATGCAACTTAATTGCTTTGAGGCAAGCAATCACAAAGTTCGTAGTGAGTTTCACATATACTAGTGAACTCAACATAAACAACGTAATGTTGTTCTATTTAAACAAGTTGCAATAATATACAAACAGGAACATGTCAAAAGTGTCCATTAAGTTCATATTCTTGCTTTGTTGTCTGCATATGCTGTTCATGAATATTTTTCTGGTCACCAGATGCCACAAATATACCCCCAGTTCCTCTAGTTCGGTTCAGTGCATGTCGATGTCGTGACTCGTACAGATATTTCTGAAAACAAAATTTTATGGAAAGATTTATTACACAACTATACCCTTCTAGTAGTATACTGATATGATTTATAGTTATGGCATGTGTCAGCTTTGATGGTCATCCTATGACCAGTCAGATTAGACACCATGCTACAGTAAAACTTCCAATTTGGTACTTTAAAGTGGAGTTTTTCTTTTTTTGTAAAATTTTATTAGCCGCCCACCTGAACAAATTTGTGTCTTGCTGGATAATATGTATACATTTTCACAAGAATCTGAATGCCCCTGCCATACATGACATAGGTGTCAAACTAGGTGGCGATGTACTCATGTTCTTGGTGTAAACCACACAGACTCATGCTCTCGGTGTAAACCACGCAGATCGCAAACGATGGTTAACTTGGTTAATTAGAATGAACGCAAACAACAAATATAATTATACTCATTTATATGTATGGAATAGAAGCTTGGTCTAAGGAGTGATAAAGTCACTACTGATACTTTGTTTAATCACCTGGAAGTTTTGAACTTACACCTGCGTAGTGCCAGGGCCCAAGGAAGCAAAGAATAGTATAACTGCGACCTACAATGCATGTCGTAAGAGGCAACTGATGTAGGCTCTAGGGATTCTACCGCAGTAAATAAAAAGCAGTGTAGAAATTGGATGTGCTGGCCTACTTGTAGGCGCATAACTGGCACAGCGCACAATCGCTCTTAGGCTCAGATCACACAAAAATCACACAGAGTGGTTGACAAGTGGTCAACATGGAACGTCCGAAGAAGTTTTGAACCAGCCAATACTGCAGAATTTCTTCAAGTACTTTGTCTTTACTTATAGCTAAACACTGTTCTCTAAAATGGTTAGACCACGGACATCTTGACAATGATAAATTTCATTAGAATCATAAGGCACTGGAGAAGAAACTGCGACTATTATATGCCGTCTATGCCAGCCATCATTTTGCAGCCACATTATAACCTTCTTCTTCTTTGTGTTCGTTCTTTACGACCAATTTTAATCGCTCTTTGTGATATGTGTGATCTTTGCTAAGAACGTGTATACGTTGCACATTGGTTTGGTAGGCCCTAAACGCATAGACTTCTACACGTTTAGGACACATGCATCCGATTTCAGCCAAACATCCTCAGTCGCCTCTTACGACATGCGTGGCAGGTAACAGTGGTTCTATTCTTTACACCCCAAATTTGGGCCCTGTAACCACTCAGGCGACATTATAACCAATTTACAGGAACAGTATGTACCAATCAGCATCCAGCCATATTATATTCTGTAGACATGAAGTTTGGCCACCAATATACAGCATTCACAAAACATAAACAATATTAAACAGCATCCAGCCATATTGTACACAGCACAATTTACAGTACACTATCAAGGTAATCACCTGTCGCTCTTGGGAATTTTCCTTCTGACTCCAATTTAGCCCTCGCTTGTCTCCGTTTCAAAATTCTGTGATATTGTTTGGCATTTACATACAAGGGTTCATCTCCAGTGTCACTTGTAGGCTTAATATGGGAAAAACATTCAAACAAGAACTATAGTATGACCAATATAGTTAATATTTTTATCAGGTACCAGTGTTTGCTAGTGATGTTAAATGTAAACAATTTTTAGAATTTACCATTTTCACACTTTATTTTCTTTCTTAATAATGGTTAATTAACTGATTTGCTACTGAGTTTTTTTGGCCTTTGGGTGGAATTATTTATTTAGTTCCCAAAAAATTGCACTTAGTTTAGAAAAATTAAAATATTGTTTCTAAATATGATTTACAATATGACTTATTATATTTTAAATTGAAGATAAATATATATAGTTTCACAAAATACTTACTGTATTAGCAAATATAATTTAGTGTTAACTATGCAGGAAGCAAATTAGCATGCATTAAAAAGTCAGATAGCTCTCTTTCGGGATCACGAGAGAGATATAGCTCTCTTTATATTGGTAATCTATTTATGAATACACAAACATTACGAAAAGTGTGAGTGGATGTGTTCTTTGTTAACTGTTCACAAACTAGCATCACAATAATCTCAGGGAATCATCAAATGAATGGATTTCATTCTTGCAACTACAGGGTGTTCAACTTAAAAGCAGCCCGTGAATGGAGCTAATCTGGCATATATGTATGGAAATGAGAAGGTTCAGTTATGACGTAGTATAGGTCAAGGTTGTGTGGTGTGTAACTGTAGTGCAGGAAGGGGTGATGAACAAATGTGACGTAGGACAAGCTAGTCAGAACCAGTTTAAATAGTAAATAGACGAGATGCAATGCGTACCTGGCAAATTTCTATTTATCACTGAGGCTGCTTTTAAGTTGAACACCCTGTATTATTTACCATCTATTAAATATGACAATAAAATAAAAGAGCACCATTCCTGTATTTTTATTTCTCAAACTAAGTTTAATATTGGTTTAATAATGAACTAACAATTATGATCTTCTTCTTCTCCTCGTTCGCTGATGTTCAATGTCTACACAATAAGTCCAGTTCTCTAGATGTACGATGTTGTTTGTTAGTTCATCAAGGCTCCCAATTATGATAATACTAACATTTGACAATTAAAGCTACTCACTTGGAACCACTTGCTTTACTTTCAGCATCAGTCTTAGCTGCGCCGAAGGGCACATGCAGAAGAGACAACATTTTTCTCCACTAAATTAGATCTTTTTTAAAACATCAAACCTAATTGTATACCCGTCTTTGAGTACTGCTACAAAATTGTTCCTCAATGTGTCCTGTTTCCCCCCCGCTGTTCCTGTGGTGTCCTCTGCATTGTACATTTCTTTTCTTAGCCTAAGGACATGTCCAATCCATCACCTATTTTGTATCTCTTTATTTATGTCTTCCAGACCAGTTAGTTCTTGAAGTCTTGCTAATCCTATACTCCAGATATTCTTCCATCAAATCTTCTTCACATACTTTCTTTTTTATTATCTGTTTTTCAAGTCTCGGATCCATAGAGAAAGACTGTCCTAACATGTTTTGTATATCTTGAGCTTTGTCTTGGTGCCATAAATGTTAGATCTCCAGATATTGCAGTTCCAATCCTCCTTTTTTAAATTTCAACCATAATGTTCCCATCTGAGGAAACAGCACTGCCCAAGTAATGAAATTATTTTACTATCTCTAGCCCGGTATTCTCTATTTGTATGTGTCCTCCGGTCTTCTGGTTAATCCCCATTACTTTGGTTTTATTTGTGTTGATCCGTAACCAAATTCTGTTTTACTATTTTGTTCTACTATACTGTTAACTTTATTTTCTAAGTGAATGTACTGCGCTCTAAATCTTAACTCACCATTTGTATAGCATGTCCTGGCATTTGTGGGTTAGGTAGATTGATGACTTGTATACCTGTGGAAGAAATTATTACCAATAAGTAAAAGACTCTATCTTTCTTATCTTTGCTTACTCTAGTACAACTACTTTATAAACAACTCCTTGTGATTTTTGTGGTATGTTGTGTTATGTTTAAATCAAAACTCTTTTTTGTTTGTTTCATGATGATAGATGTTGTAGTATCCTCTTGTACCATTATACTGCCGCCCGAGTGGTTACCGGGGCCCAAATTTGGGGGATAAAGAATAGAACCACTGTTACCTGCCATGCATGTCGAAGAGGCGACTAAGGAGGTTTGGCTGAAATCGGATGCATGTGTCCTAAACGGTAGAAGACTATGCATTTAGGGGCCTACCAAACCAATGTGCAACATTATACACGTTCTTGGCAAAGATCAAACATATCACAAAAAGTGATTAAAATTGGTCGAAAGAACGAAGAAAGAAGAATATATGGCCTGCAAGCTATAGTAGGTATGGTAGGAATTAAATTAATTGTTTGTCAGCAGCTGTACACAGAACACTTGATGTTTCCTTTTAAATGCCAAGGATCTTCTACTAGCTTCTGGCAAAAGAATGGTGAGGCGACCCTTCCTCGTTACAAAAATGTATGTAATGGTGACTTGCAGGCGCTTGGCATCAATACACAAGACTGGTAAGAGTTTGCCAGAGATCCAGCTGGAGACCTACTCTGACTACTTGGTACTTGTAATTTTGATCCCAAAGTAAAGGATCAGGGTCTCATGTAGTCCAGCCATGACCCCAGATTTTCCAGGGCATGTGGTCACTAGAGCAGAATGTTATCAGCTTCACTATTGTTACCCCTCTAGGATGTAGTGCTACCATTGATTATTTAAAACATACTGACCATATTTGTATTCCTCTCGTACCGATATACAATACATACAGCCTGCAAGAAATTTCTCCATACCAATCTATCTTGGACAACTCATTCAATCTTATCTATGGAATTGGGTCTCTCTCGCGTGATCATTCTCTCTCTCTCTCTCTTTGCCTTTACCCCGGGTTGGGGCATAGGCCCTCAACCAACTCATGCCAAGTCTTCCTATCTCTAGCTATCTCCTGCAGCTCCCTCCAGCTCTTCTTTATATTGTTGATCTCCGCCTCCAAATCTCGTCTCCATGTATTTCTCGGCCTCCCTTCTTTCGCTGTCCCTGCGGGTTCCAGGCAAGGACCCTTCTCGTTATATTCCCCTCCGGTTTCGCAAAGTGTGTCCTATCCAGCGCCAGCGTCTTTTTTAACCTGTTCGTTCACTGGAATCTGTCTTGTTCTCTCCATAAGCTCCTCATTTGTGACCCTATCATACCATCTTATTCCTCTATTCTGCGCAGACACCAGTTGATGAATGTTTGCAATTTATGCGCTATTGTTTTAGTTGTTCTCCATGTTTCTGACCCATACAGTAGAACTGCTTTAACATTAGAGTTAAATATCCGAATTTTGTTCTAGATTTGATTTCTTTGGACTTCCAAATGTTTCCCAGTGCAATGAAAGCTCCTCTTGCCTTCTGTATTCTTATTTTAACATCTCTATCTGTTCCACCCTCTTTGTCTACGTTGCTGCCCAAATATGTGTATGATTCTACCTCTTGAAGTGGGATTTCCCACAGGGAGATCGAGTTGTCGTTTGTTTGGTTAATTCTCAATATCTTTGTCTTTCCTTATGAATGTTCAGCCCTAGTTGCTGGGACCTTTGATTCAATGTGTTTAGCTTATCCTGCATCTGATTTCGTGTATGTGACAGAAGGGCTATATCATCAGCGAAGTCCAGATCCTCTAGTTGCTCTGTCAGAGTCCATTGGATTCCATTTCTGGTGTTAGTTACTGTGGTCTTCATAATCCAGTCTGTTGTCAGTAAGAACAACAAAGGTGATAGAAGACATCCCTGACGCACCCCTGTTTCTATTCCGAAAGTATCTGTTAGTTTACCTTCATGAAGAACTCTACATTTCATATCTGTATATGTTGCTTTTATTAGGTTAATAATTTTTTTGTGGGATTCCATAATGCCTCATTAATTTCCAAAGGGTTTCCTTATCAATACTGTCAAAAGCCTTCTCATAATCAACAAATCCGATATAAAGTGGGGATTTCCATTCAATACTTTGCTCTATTATTATACGTAATGTGGCTATCTGGTCAGCACAGGATCTATTTGGTCGGAAGCCTGCCTGTTCATCTCTTAGCTTTATATCGATGGCATCTCTCAGTCTCTCCAGGATGACTCTGCTTAGTATTTTCCCAGGTACTGACAACAGCATTATTCCCTATAGTTTTCACACTTCTGAAGGTCCCCTTTCTTTGGTAGCTTCACCAGGTATCCTTCTCTCCAGTTTGCTGGTATTTCTTCGGTCTCCCAGATTCTGCTAAATAATTTATACAGTATTTCTGTGGATGTGTTTATGTTGGCTTTAACCGCCTCGCTGAATACCATCGGGACCGCCGCTTTTCCATCTTTTAAAAGTTTAATGGCTTTACTAATCTCCTCCTTGGATGGTTTCTCACAGTTGATGTCCAAGTCAATTTCTGCGGGTTGGATATCTGGGGGGTTTGTAGGTGCTGGTCTGTTCAGGAGTTCTTTGAAGTATTCCATCCATCTTTCCATTTGGTCTCTAACATTAGTGATAGTTTCCCACTACTATTTTTGATCAACCCATTTGATGGTCTGTATTTTCCTGCTAGCTTTCTAGTGATATTGTAAAGATCCCTAAGGTTTCCTTTTCCTGCAGCTACCTCTGCTTCTCTTGCTAGATCTTCTATGTATTGTCTTTTATCTAACTTTATTTGTTTCTTCACTTTCTTGCTAGCTTCTGTGTACTTTTCCTGGGCTATGGCTTTGGCAGTTCTAGTTTTGCTATTATTTAAATCTGCTTTCCTCTTTTTCCTTTCTTCTATTTCCTTGAGAGTTTCTGGAGTTATCCATGCCTTATGATTCCGCTCCTTCTTTCCTAATACCTCTGTGCATGTTTCATTCCAAATATTTTTGGCTTGCTGCCAGCATTCTTCCGCACTCACCTCATCTTCTAATTGCCGCAACACCTCATACTTATTAGAGACTGTGACCGTGAACTGTTCCTTTGTTTCTTGACTTATGAGGTATCCTACATTATATTGGTGTCTATGTTCATGGGATGTTATGTATCGCTTAAGCTTCAGTTTAATTTTACTTATCAGCAAGTGGTGATCCGAATCTACATCTGCCTCCCTTAGGACCCTTACATCTTGTAGAGATGACCTGAATTTCTTGTTTATGCATATGTGGTCAATTTGATTTTCTGTTCTGTGATCTGGTGATACCCAGGTTGCTTTATGTATTCTTTTATGTGGAAAGACACTTCCACCTATGACATATTGATTAGCTCGCAGAAATTAGTGAATAGTTCTCCATTTTCGTTCATTATTCCTAGTCCGTGTTTCCCCATGATCTCCTCGAAGCCTATGTTGTCCGAACCTATTTTGGCATTGAGGTCACCCATCAGAATTTTGATGTTCCCATTTCTCTGATTACCTATAGTATTTTGAAGTTTTATGTAAAATTCCTCTTTACTTTTTCCTCTTTATCATTGGTAGGTGCATAACACTGGGTCACATTCAAGAATACTTTCTTTTTGGTGGTTCTGAATGTTTCTGTGATTATCCTAGGACTCACTGCTTCCCATTTTATTAGTGCCTTCTCGCTCTTTGATGCATTAAAAGCCACTCCTTCACTATAGGGCATTTTCTTCATATGGCCTGAGAACAGCATTTTTCTCCTGTGCTTTAACGGTTTGCCTGCACCATTCCACTAGTTTCAATAATCCCAAGATGCCAATCCTGTAAATTTCATCTCATTTACAACCTGTGCTGTCTTTCCATTTGATACATACTTCTACATTCCAGGTGCAATTTGGAGCTTTTCCTAGGTGAAAGGAAGATAATCTATGTGTAGACTTGCGGCTTCTGCATCATCACACTCTTCTAGAAGAGTTCCTTTCCTCTTGAGCTGCTACAGTTGTTATTTTATTTTATGTGACTTGTTCATGGTTGGTTGGATTTTGTGGCTAAAATTTTCACTGATATGGTAGCCAGCCCCTAAACTCCCACCTTTAACGCCTACTTTGACATGCCTTGAGTAAGTGCAGTGCTGCTCACTCTTTGCTCCCTCTATGGGGCCCGCGCACAGGCGATCATTCTCTAGGGTGCTTTTATTATTTGATTGTGATATATAAGTAGCCAAACATCAAAACGGATGTACGTGCACAGTCTTCAGTACCTATTGGAGCTCAGGTGCTTATCCTTCGGCGGCGTGTTCGATTTCAACCAGCGTTACGGGTTCGCTCTCCGTTAGCCTTTGCTGTCCCCAGCCAAAACCCACAAGGCAGCAGATTGCTATTTTCTTTCAAAGCAGCGTCCCGTAGACGACCTGCCCTCCCAGGCTGATGAATGTCATCTGCCCAGCTATACCTGTCTTTTTAATGGACTGCTTGGTTTGCCTAACGTCCAGTTTGTGTACGGTTTGCTCCGCTAGTCTTTGATTGTCCCCAATCAAACTACAAGGCAGCAGTAGTTCCCTGAGAGCGGAAATGCGCACTGGCTTTACCTCTGCTGGGCTTTACATTTGTTCTGCACACTCGGGTGGTCCACACACCCTCTGCCTGCAGCTGCGTGCTTTTCTGCCCGCTGTGCATCGCTCGCATGTGTACTTGCTCTGCCTGGTGCCTACCTCACCATTTCGTCAATCCCCACCGTACTCACATTTGCCTGGCCTGTCTCCACCTCGGGCTCAACCCTGGCCTTCACCCCTGAGATGGGGTCTGGCGTGCCCAGAGGGCCCACCCGGCATTGACCGCATGCGTATCTGCTCCGCCCTGTGCCTGCCTTATCGTCACTGTCAGTTTCGCCGTCTCACATTTGTCTAGGTTGTCCGACTCGGGGCCAAAACGTGCCTCATCCCTGTGATGGGGTCCAAGTTTTGCCCCACGTGCAGCTCAATTCAACTCCCAGCATACTCATCGGCTCATGAGAGAGGGCTCAAGAGAGAGAGAGCATGCGCAGGCTCCAAATTCCCCCGTGGGTCAACTTCTCTTCGATGGCTTTAAAATGTGCCCCATCATTGTGAAGGGGCCTGAGTTTCGACCTATGTGGGCCCATGTGCAGCTCAACTCGACTCCCAGCATTCTCATCGGCTGAAGAGAGAGCATGCGCTCCGAGTTTCGCCCCACACGGTTCCACGTTCATCTTTCCCCATCAGCTGAGAGAGATGAGCATTAATAGTCACTATGGGAATCCGCTAATCTGTGTTGCGAGCGGATCCCATCTAGCGTGACTACCTTTGTATCTCTACTTGCACCAGAGTAGCTCTCCCTACGGCCCCTGTTCTCAACCAGACCGGAACTACCGTCTGTTTCCAGGGTCACCATGAGGAGGTGAGGCAGGGATTAGTGCCAGCTCACTAACCTGGCACGCCTTTGTTTCCTTGTGCCGTTGACCCTGAATTGAGTCTGATATTTCTAGCATCTATCGGTAAAGTTTGTTTAATGGTCTCCATGGACCTTTCTTTAGCTTTTTCTTGAACCATTTGTCGCCAACTTCAATGCCTGCTTTGTGATTCTTTGGTCATTTCTTCTCAGAGTATGTCCAATATATCTCTCCATCTTCTTCTTTCTATTACAGGTGTTAGTGACTACCAGACATTTATCTAATTCCATCACTATCCTGAATTCGTTTAATTTATGATCATTATTTTTGCACACTTATATTTTCAAATTCACACAACTTACTTTCAATATCTATAGTCATTTTCTAACTCTCGCTGACCTATGTTAGAAAATTTGTAATTTAATTTTAAAACTATATAACTTGGAGTTCTATGCTTTATTTAGGCCATTAAAAATGAGGATGCTTTGACAATTCATAGCATAGTTTCTTTTTGATATCTCCCTGCAGTCAAAATTGCAACCCAATATGTGAACTGCTGGTTTTTTTAATCATTTTAGATTCCAGCGTGATATCTGCATTACTTGTCATAGATGTCTTTATTAATTTGTCTTATCATAGCTTATCTGCAGTCCACTTTTTGATGATTGTCTGTTTTTCTTTTGCAAATCTGGATTATTTTTACTCATCGCAATAAAATCAAATTTGTCTAGTTGTCCGTTTTCCATTTGGTCGATGTCTGCTTCAACCCTGTAAAATTTTCTCTTCACCCAGTCAATGAACACTTCAAACAATCGCAAAGATAATCTTGTTTTACTCCAGGTTCATCCATAAACCAATCACCAGGTTTACTATTATAATCAACTAAACCGTAACTATTCTATCCCTTTATTGATTGACATACCTTGTGGTAATTGAACTGGTTTACTATTGGCATCAACTAAAACATAACTAGTCCGTCCATTTATTGTGACCTGGTTCAAGAATAACATCTGTGGGATGACAGAGCTTGAAACTGCTCCACCATTTGCAGATGAGTTTCCAATGACTGCAGGCTGCCCAGTCTGTGCTTGTTGTACAGCATTTTGAAGATCATTAGATTGAACAATAGATGCCATCTTTAGCAGTGGGAAAGAAAACAGAAAACATATTAGTGCTATAAGAATAACATGCAAAAGTGAAGAGCTACAATACTTCTAGGAGTGTAATGTCCTAATGATAACTTTGTTTTTTCGCATGACTAACATTACATTTCTATCACTGTCATTCTCCAACATTACTATAAAAGAATGACAGTGACATTTTGGAATGGAAACAGGAGTGCGACAGGGATGTCTTCTATCTTCTTCTTCTTTGCGTTCGTTCTTTACGACCAATTTCAATCACTCTTTGTGATATGTTTGATCTTTGCCAAGAGCGTGTATAGTTGCACATTGGTTTGGTAGGCCCTAAACGCATAGACTTCTACACATTTAGGACATGTGCATCGATTTCAGCCAAAACTCCTTAGTCGACTCACGACATGCGTGGCAGGTAACAGTGGTTATATTCTTTACACCATAAATTTGGGCCCCGGTAACCACTCGGGCGATGTCTTCTATCAACTTTGTTGTTCTTACTGACAATATACTGGATTATGAAGACAGTGGTAACTAACACCAGAAATGGAATCCAATGGATTCTGACAGAGCAACTAGAAGATCTGGACTTCGCTGGTGATATAGCCCTTCTGTCCCATAAACGAAATCAGATGCAGGATAAGAAGAGTGAGAGGGAGCTGCAGGAGACAGCTAGAGATAGGAAGACTTGGCATGAGTTGGTTGAGGACCTATGCCCCAATCCGGGTTAAAAGGGCAGAGAGAGAGAATGACAGTGACTAACACAGCAGCTAATAACACAAATAAAATATTGTAAGATATTCAGTGGAGTGAACCAACTGGACAAATTAAAAAGAGCCATCATTAGAACTGAACTGAACCCACTAATCAAAGCTCTAACACAAACTCATGCTTCTTGAAAAGGACTACTTGTATAATTACCATGTTTCTTTGTTATTTCTGTTCTAAATAAATATATCTTTATTCACACACAACCATGCTAATGTTTAGGAAATTTTAGTTAAACAAAGCACATAAATTTATTTACAAACCTGAGAATTTGTAGTAAATGCTGCATTACTTAACAATTGAGCCTGTGCTTGGCCACCTAATGTTTGGAAACCTGCTGTAGACTGTTGATAGTTGCCATCACCTTGTGCAACCTACAGATTACAATTACATTACAATTTTATGACAAATTTATTACTACGGTAGACTTATGTTATTTTCAGACACACTAAATTACATGGCAGGGGGCCTAAGATAAAATGGATGAGATGACAAAAGTCTTGGTTAAATGACAGAGCTTGCTAAAACATAACTCCATTATTAAGTGGTGGAAACAGTAACAGACTAATCGAAGGTGGCACAATGACCAATTCAATACAGGAAATGGAGAAGTACAACAACATCCATCATCTAAAAGACAGATGAGAGGCGAAGGTGGTAACACCCAAAGAAAAGCAGCTAGGCATTTCAAATCACCATATGCAAGCTAGACTACATAGCTCAACCCTAACCAGGCTGAAGAGAACCCATTTCTATAAGACCTCCAAGTAGTATCTGATAACTGTCATGAAGATCTTCTCCACAACCAAACTACAGAAGTGAAATTGTTTATCTGTCGATTTTGAAGAGACAAACTACTGTCACTCCCATGGAATGGACACATGTATGCAGGAAAGGATCAACAGAAAGGATTGTAAAGAATAAAGGATGCATCATTTTCTTTTCCAACTGAAAAGACATCCTTCAGAGTCTATGTTACTATTCTACTTCTTCTTTCTATGTTTTCAGACATCGACTTGCATAATTCTAAAGTAGTTAGTGTTCAAATAGAGTCTCTGTTCATCTCCATAAAGCTTGTCTTGGACTGACATAGGGGCTGGTCATGTGCATTTCCTTTGCTCATCGTATGGTGGTCACGCTTGCAACACCCTAGATACTGACCAGCTTATTACATCCCATGACATCTAAGTAACCATGTAATGCATTTATGGACATTAAAAACACATGAAATGATAAAGCAGATAAGTTAGAGAAGGGATCAGCACAAGTATAATCATTCACAGCCAAACACATACTGAAAAAGCAAATAAAGAAATGTTGCTGAACAGATGGCCATGGGAGTCACTGGAAAAGAGATCTACGGACACATGATCAATCAAAACATCAACCCGCCTTACAAGGAGAGACCAGAGCACTAATTTTCTACTCCAAACCCAACACACTTCAGAGTGCCAGATGTGCCCACATTATCATGAAATTGTTGACCACCTCCTTTTCACCTGTCAAGCACTGGATTATGTCAAGAAGATTCTTCTTCCTCCAAACTGTGTTGTTTTGGTTGAATTCTGTTCAAGTGATTGTTAAGTAGTATGTGTTGGGTTTGGAATAGAATAAATGGTGCTCTGATCACTGGCTTGTAAGGTGGTTGATGTTGTCTTTTGGGTTTGGAATGTGCCTGTAGCCAAGGCCAGATAAATGGAGCACATTATTAGCAACACATGGAGATACCACTTCATGGCACGCAGTCAAAGGGCAGGGCCGATGTGCCACTAGGTCAATGAAGAAGATTCAACTGATGAATATAGAAAATGTCATGAGAATGAATATTTAAATAAACTTGTCTACATCATCTTCGAAATGAGATAACCAACCAGTTTCCAGATTCAAGAAAAGTGGACAAAATACAAATTACACATAAAACACAACAATGCAAGAGGCTGGTATTACCTGTATAACATCATTGGAGCTAAGCTGAGTCACCTGAACACCATCTGCAGTGATGTATTGTATGCTCTGTACTGCTTGTGCATCTTCTGACCCTTGCACAATGTTGTTCACAGTAACTGTCATAGGCTGGTTGGAAGTGGGGTCATAAATTGTAAACTGTTGCTCTCCTTCAGCCATTGTCACTCAGCACAAATTGTCTTGACAGGTCACTAATGATATACAATTATAGGATGGTACCTATACTTAACGACAGTAGATGATGTCATATAAAAATCATTGTTTAGTACACACAAAATAACTATATGAGTACGGAGCTCAACTTATTCAGAGAATATACAATACAGTAAATTAAGTTTATGCTCATGCAGCATAGACAAATGGGAGCAGTTGCCCAAAGACAGGAGGGCATGGCGAGCAGCTGTGAGGGATGGCTCAAGAAGAAAAGAAACACCATCACATATGGAGGTAAAAGAGAGTGCAGAGATACCATCGTCTGCATTAGCTCCAGTCTCACCAGCAGCAACTGAGGTAAGGATTGCTAATCCAAAATAAGCCATTACAGCCACAGAAGACATTGCGATTTAGCAAAGAACAAACTGTGATGCAAAACCTACTGTCTCCTGAGAACTGAGACATAGAAGCCAATGACAATGGAATTAGGTTTACACATCTATCCTTTTCTTCTAAAATGTTTACATCGTAGGTTCTGGGGTCAAAGGCTCATGAGGTCATGGTGGTAACATGGGTCAGGGTTAGCGAGGAAGCACGCCAACCAAGACCCTGCCCCCGACCTCCACGTGGTGATCCTGGAAACAGACTTAGGTTCCGGTCTGGCTAAGGGGGCAGGGATCGGGGAGAGCTACTCTGGTGCAAGTAGAGATGCAAAGGTAGTCATGCCTGATGGGATCCGCTCGCAACATAGACGAGCGAACTCCCAGAATGACTATCAATGTCCAACTCTCCCGGACGAATCAAAACCATTGAATGGAAGTTCCAGCGAGCGGCTAAATTCAGAACCCACGCATGCTCTCTCTTGAGTCACTACACAAGGGCCGATGAGTATGCTGGGGGTCGAATCGAGTTGTACAAGGTCATCAAGGGGCGAACTCGGCTTTGCCCTGTCGAAGTCGAAAAGCCCAGTTGGAATTGATGGAAATGGTGAGGTAGGCACCAGGGCAGAACGAGCACGATAGTGGGCCCCATCGAAGGGCAGACCGGCAAGGCAAGCGATGCAGCAGCGAGCATGGCAGGCAAGAGGGTGTGAACGTGCCCCACGGCTCAAGTATGCAGAACTGGGAAGCCCAGCAGAGGCTAACCAGTGCAAGTGCGGCAGCGGGTGTGTCCCCCACCCAAATGTGCAAAACAACTAGAATGCCCAGCAGAGAATGCCCAGTGCGCGTTCCCGCTCGCAGGGAACTACTGCTGCCTTGTAGATTGATTGGGGACAATCAAAGGCTAGCGGAGCAAACCGTAAACAAACCTGAACGGGCGGCAACCAAGGTGTTCGCAAACGAACGGTTTGCTGGGAAGATGGCGCTCATAAGCCTGGGATGGCAGGCCGTCTAAGGGTCGTTGCCCTGAAAGAAATAGCAGCCCACTGCCTTGTGGGTCTGGCTGGGGACAGTCAAAGGCTAGCGGAAGGAGCGAATCCGCACACAATAGCTGGCTGAAATCGAACACCCCACCGAAGGATAAGCAACTGTGCTCAAATAGGTGCTGAAGGTTGGTGCACGTTCTGATGTTTGGCTGTTTATATAACAAAGAGAATGATTAAAACAGGCCTAGAACGATCGAAGAAGAAGATCGTAGGTTCTCATGGTTCAGGCAGCCACCCCATAGTTTCTATCTCACCTTACAAAGTCAATTTCTTCGTTATAATAAACTTCATAAAACCACTCAAGATCAGTATGTGATGTGAACGCAACTAATTTGTGCTATTTTACATTCAGACCATAATTAAATATCTGCGCCCTTTGTTAGTCCATCACGCCTCGATTCATTATTATAATACGCTTTTTTGTTGCTGGGTTCATTTTCTTGGTAGTTGCATGATTGTTCAATTAAATTTTGCTTAATTTTAATCATATTTTAAAATTAATGTATCTCGCATTTTATAGAGGCAGGAGTTTTACTTTTAAAGCCTGCTATTTTCAATTTTCAACTGCCAGGTCAATAGGTGTTCTTTACTCGATTTGGACACGGGATTAATCTCAATTTTTATCGTCCGTCGTCGATGGATAAGGACTAGGCCCTCGATCAGGGATGATCACTCAATTGTCTCAATCAGTATGACACTCACTCATCTGGATAATCATTATAATAATAATAGACTGGTCGCTTCGTAACCACAATGAAGGGTCGGGGGGTCTAACTTTAACTTAAATAAATACAATTTCTAATTCAAGTAATTCAATTGTGCTTACCTTCAAACTCAAACACTGTTTGAAAAAGTAAGCAAGATCAGTGTTCTGGCATTAACAACAAAGCAATAAAATACACATGTACGCCTGTTAAGTGGAAATATTTCACTCAAAATTAGTTGCATCAGTCTCATAAATTATATTACTTCAGTAATCCAATGCAAAAAAAACACAAATCTCAAACATATCCTTCGACCGGAAGTAGAATGAAGCTACTATTTTCACAAATTTCGTAGGAAACAGAGAAAGCGACATCAGCAGTTATAGGCCGAATTAGTTAATTGTCGTTGTGTATGAATTAAATTTGACAGTCTCTCCATCACCAATCACACAATATCTGACACTTTGCTAAAGTATGCAGTACATGTGGTACTATAAAGTGGAGTTATCGGTTGGCAAAATCTCAAAAGTAACCAGTCGTATTTATTAACAAAATACTAGAAATGAGGATATAGAACCAATATGTGCGACTTTCTTAGAAATGAAAGAATTTCCTAGCACTTATCGTAAAAATGCAATGACTCGGGACGTGACGATGCGCTTGTCTTTAACATTTGAATACATATTTAGAGTAGAACTCGGCATCGCCAACAAGCAATCATGTAGTAGGGAATGAGCACAGAGTCATAATTTGGCTGTTGTTTATGTGAGTACACATTCTTCTCGCCCCTTCTTCTTTTTGCGTTCGTTCTTTACGACCAATTTTAATCACTCTGTGATATGTTTGATCTTTGCCAAGAACGTGTATATACTTTGCACATTGGTTTGGTAGGCCCCTAAACGCATTGACGTTTAGGAAACGTGCATCTGATTTCAGCCAAACCTCCATAGTCGCCTCTTACGACATGCGTGGCAGGTAACAGTGGTTCTATTCTTTACACCCCAAATTTGGGCCCCGGTAACCACTCGGGCAGTTCTCGCCCCCCAAATGCCAGGACAGTCCAGTTTTAGTTCCTATCCGTGGTGTGTATAAAATCCGGACATTTCAACTCTTCAGTGTTACGTTGAGCGTAAAATAACATACTACACGCCATTACACACAAAGACAAGAGCATAACCGCTACAGAATCACTTATGAAGAAGAGAAGTATTCTCTACCCAAACTCGTCTATCCTGTTTTTTTCCTTGGCACCACATTCTATAGTATACAAACGTAGCACAAATTCGCACGACTTACTCCCAGTGTCTCACCTAAATTACGTACCATCTCGGGTTGGTTTAGAGAGTATCGCTCTCAGGTCAATCCTGAAAAGCGTGTATGTTGTGGTGCTCGTTGAATAATCACATCGTCAAGGCTGACCTACCCGTGTAATCTTTGATGAACATACCATCGAGCGCAGAGACAGGCTGTGCTATCTTGGAATAACCTTTGATCGTAGTCTATCTTTCAAACACCATATTGAACAGACGATACAACGGTGCAAGCGTGGTCTTGCGGCTCTCAAAGTTATGGTGGCCGCACACCTTGAGCAGAGACTACTTGCTCTTTGGTTCGATCGACTGGTAATGTCAGTGCTAGATTACGGACTCGGAATTCTTACGATATCAAGATCACAATGTGAACGACTCGAACGGGTTCAGAATGAAGGTATGCGTATAGTTCTAGGCTGCACTAGAGATACCCCCATTGTGAAGATGCGATATATGCTTGGCCTTCTGTCACTGCGCTCCTGTCATGCAATCACCCAAACCAAGGCATACGTTTTCCCGACCATCTCATGTCCCAAACATGACAACCTTTTTTAGGCTACGGCAAAAAACAACTTGTATAAAAAAACTAAATTCTTACAGTGGGGTACCAGCACACTGGCATACCAGGAAATGAAAAGGCTGAAAACTCGCACGGGGGGAGGGGGCCAACACAAATCCCCCAAAACTAAGTTTTTTCAGAAGCAAAATTCTAAACGTCCCGGAAAAAAGATATGGAAAAAAAAATGGAAAAAAAATGGACACGAAGTATAAATACACTAAAAAGAAAAGCAAGACCCCAATCTTCAGACTCAAACGGGGCACTGCAGTCTAACCCCAGAAGAGTCTTAGGGGCTCAGCCTGCACATTAGAGCATAAAAGGGCACAGAGACATCCTGCAAGACCCCCCGTCTAGTGAGATAATGGGATCTGGGCCCCCCCGAACAACCCCAAACAAACAGGGGGGCCTGTAACCCCAACGCACCCTGTTTATGGCAAACCGGAGCCAAACAAAAATTGATCCCCGACGAAAAAAAGTATATCACGTTTTTTCCCGCACACTATTTTTTTAGTGGGTAGAACTGGACGGAATGGCCATCTGCGAGAGTATTGACAAACCGAACCGGCCACAACACCTAGGGGGTTTTTGGAAAAAATGCTCTGTGATCAGAACGATAGATCTGGATTGAACCAATGACCTCCCGGGAAAGAAGGCATGGGGTTTAAAGACTTAAAAGACGCCATAGGCACGTTAATGGTCATTGATGCAGAAAATATTTCTTCAAAGGATGGGTACTGACATATAGAAAAGTGCCATGGACAATAATTAAAAGGCAGTTTAAAAAAAAGGGGATGTGGTTTTACAGGAAAAAAAAAGAATAAATGGGTTGTTAAAAAATATATGCCAAAGGGGAAGCAGACAAAACATTACAAATAAAAAAGGTAAATTTTTTCTATTAAAGAAAAGGAGATTAGAACAGACGGTGACAATACAAAAACAAGGAAAACTAGAACAGGGAAGAGAGAAAATTGAAAAATTAATGAAAATGTCAGTCTGAACGGCAGTCAATACTAGGAACAGACATTTGTGAAGGTCCATGATCGCATATCCCCGTCATCATACCCCATAATGATGATTACCATGGGGTGCAATTTATCATCAACTATATATCCCTCCTGTTGTCCTCGTTAATCGTTGCACATTATAACGTTGGTAATCGCATTATGTTAGCAGATATTCGTTGCCACGTTGATTCTACATTATGCCTCTAGTTATCTCGAAACATTTGATGATCTCCTATTATATAAACAGTAAGTTTAGATATCACTAATGACAACAGATGACGCACACACAAACAAATCCAAATAATAACCACTTTAATGTCTGTCTTTTTAAACACTTTGGCTTTTTGTCTTTATATTTGACATTTGACCCTGGACGCGTGAGCGCGTCAAATAGCACCAATTAGTAGTGCAATCTAGGAACAGTAGTAGGGGTGTAACTACAAACGTTTAATAGGTCTTACTTAGTATTTCAACTTACCAAATAATAATTGTAGTAATCTGAGAAATATTATAAGACATCTCTAATTTCGTCCTTATCTTCTTCCTGACAACGAAATATTTATTTGTGTGAAACGATTAGAAGGGGAGGAATAATAAATGGTAGTGTTTGCGCATTTGTGGCATTTAGAACAAATACAGAAACTATTAGTAAACATTCATTTCGCTAACTGTTGAGAGAGACTGAGGACGTAAGAGTCTAGATGGATGGAAGCAATGTTGACTGCAAGATTACAACCAACCAACCAAACAACCAAACAACAACCAACAACCAACCAACCAACCAACCAACCAACCAACAACCAACCAACCAACCAACCAACTCCGAACGGCGATCGTCGACCGATCGATCGACCGACCGACTGACTGATTAGCTAGCAACTAGTTGCTTAGACAGACGTTCAGTCAAACAAACAACTAATCAGCTATATAACTAACCAACTCAATTTAGAACAATCACAAGAGTACTTATTTGGACTTTAAACCACGACAACACTCTATGAAAGTCCTTTCTAGAATATTACTGTCATCAAACTTATTACAGAAAACTATATATATATTACTGCTACAAAATTCACTTGTTATTTGACATATTTGTGCTTTGGTTTCTGATTTCTTTCAAGTTTATTTTCTGCTTATTTACAAATAACGAAATAATGTCAATTAACTGTGTCTTTAGCCGTATATTATTGCGTATTTTTAATATGACTCAAAGTCATGGCTGGCTACTTCAGTATACATTGCAGTAAAAATGCGCTCCGAGGTTAAAAACAATTTACGAACTGAAAGGGTTAATTATACGAGTACATTGAATACATTTTATTTTTGGTTTCTTTGTTTGGCTGTCTCACCATCTTTACACTTTATTTCTAACCTACTGTTTTATTACTCGCCATTGACGAACACAACATCTATTTGTCTGTGATCAAAATATTTATTTACTAATTTTCCTAGTTTTCTTTGTCTTGTTGTTCTATCGCATCGATTTAATAATAGTTTTATTAGAGATGAACTGACTGATCACATGACTAGACATGTGATATTACGATGTGACTGCCATTTTATATTAGCTTGAGGACTGAATGAATGAGTAGACACGATGACCAAATATTGCAGTTTATTCTGTCATGGCGCACGTACAATCTTGTTCCGCTTGCGTGGAAACCCAATATTTCTCTGTTGTCTGATTCATTTTGATTGTCGTTTATTGAATTATTGCTTCACGTGTTATTATTAATATTGCATTAGATTAATATCCCTGTTTGTTTGCAATCTGTATTGTTCAATGCTAAAAACCACAACCCTCAACCACTACAACCACTACAACCACTACTACTAATATCATTATCATTATCTATCTTCTTTGTGTTTTCCTAATCCTGTTTGACCTCATAACATCAGAATAAGTAGATACTTCTAGATCGAGCTTTTCACCCGTGCGTTGCGGGGCTCGCAAGGAGAAAGAATAGTAATACTGCAACCTACAATGTGTCACAAAGGCGACTGAGGTAGGAACCTACGGATGCTATCCTAGTAAATAAAAAGCGTAACAGAAAACGGATGTGCTGACCTACTGGTAGTCGCATAACTGGCACAACATACAATGGTTCTTATGCTCAGATCACATACAAATCACAAAGAGTGGTTTAACAAATGGTCGACAGGGAGCGTTCAGAGAAATAGAAGATCGGGCTTTTATGTACTCTTGTTAAATGGTTTTTCACGGCTTCTGTTATTTTTCTGTTCACCTTTTCCATTGGCGACTTTTTGTTTTGTATCCATTATATCTGAATAACATTGTCCTTTGGGGCGCTCTGTTTTATTTTTATGTATAGATTAAAACCTCTTGCCGAGGCATTGCACTTTAAAACTAAGGATGAGTCTTTTATTGGTTATATCAGAGCGTGTAGGTCAACAGACATGAAAAATAAGAATGAACTCTAATCGTAGAATGAGACGCTCTGTATATTGGCAATCTGATTATGTTGTCAACTTATTTAATTTGTTATTTCTTTATAAAGTTCAGCGTTATTTGTATCTAAAATTTCTTCAAAACTCAAAGTAAGATAGTTTTACAAAGTACAAAAATAAGACAAATCTACGTTTAAATTTAGTACAACTACTTTATTTTCTGTTTTGATAATTTTTTTTTGAACTATGTTTCTACAGTCATTGCTGTGATAGATAACTTTTCCCTTTGTCTACTATGGGACTGCTGTGCTTCTGTTTAGTACATAAAATTTTTTTGTTTGTTTAGTAATTAAAGAACTCTTTATACGAGGGGAAGTCAATTAAGTCAAAAGGGTTAGAAAATAACTAAACATGATAACAATTTAAAAAACCAGTTTATTTTATACATACATTGTCCCTTTATTTCTAACATAATTTCCCCAAACATTGGTGCACTTATCCCATCGTTTTATCAATCCTCCCAAACCGGCTGCATAGAACTGTGGGCTCTTTTTTTCTAAACCAGTTTTCACTTACATTTAATCCGGCGTCATTTGAAACCTTCCGCCAAGGTGGATTTTCAGTGGACCAAAAGGTGGAAATCGTTAGCTAAGTCGGGACTGCGATGGATGTTCAGAAACTTCTCACCTTAGTTTTAATTTTCTCCTGAGAACCGGACCCGTATGTGGTCTGGCATTGCCCGAGGAAGCAACACACTTAGTCCAGCTTGGACGTTTTTTCAATGCACCAGAAGCATCGATATAACTTCACGTACGATTCGAATTCACATTGTCACCTTTCTTCCGAAATTGGTTAAGCCTCACCGACAATCCCAGAACACTGTCAACATAACCTTCCTGTTGATGGATAACAAATTTTTTGGACACAAGGGAAGGATTTTCCACGCATTGGCACGCTTGATTCGGGCTGGTAGTGAGGCACCCATGTTTCCCATCCCAGTAACAATCCTGTTCAGCATGTCTTCATCCTTCATCTTCGTATCGACAGAGATGATGCAAGGACAGGCCAAATGGTTCTTTTTGTGTTCTCTTAATTTTTCGACCACCTGAGACACTTTTTAAATTTCAACGATCATGCATTATGCTGATGCTGAACCATGTGAGCACCATATTGCAGATGTACAGAGTCTATCGTTACTCGTCTGTCACTTCCTAATCATCTCTCCACCGCTGCACTGATGCTTCTATTGCAATCTCAACAGGACGGCCAGATGGGATTTCATAAACAATTTGAGCGTCATTGAGAAAAATTTTCACCCAACTAAGCACCTTTTAGACAAACATTTGTCAGCATAAACAGAAGGGCTTCCTTATGAATGCCCTATGCAGGCAGTCCTTTGCCCAAAAATGCACAAACAGCACGTTTTTTTCTTCGTTTTACCCGAGACAGTCGCCTTTTTTAGCCTGCGCTGCGCATGAGATAATAGGCCACCTGGAACGGGAATAAAAGTTGATGTTGCTGTCACCTAATGACAATTTTAGAGAACGCCAACTACATTTACCTACCATCTCACCTAACTTTGTGAGTTTCTTTTTTCAAGATGGCGGCGGATAGCTGTGTTTAGTTTCCCCAGGCGGATGTTGGATTATTTCACCTTTTCCGGGTTGACCCGTGAATGTTCGCAAATTCTACACGAGGGATGTTTATATTCATTGTGAATTATGTTTTCAATGGATGGCCGACCTGGAGGGGATGGGTTCGATGTTTCGCCGCTGATCGTTACCGACATGCAGCGACCGTGTTACGAATACGGAACAAATAGGGACGAGCCTCTCCCTCTGAAAGGTGCTGAAGTCGGATACTAGGCCAAAGGCGCACAAAACCATAGTATCACGCACTTACGCTTATAAGATGATTATACCGTCCGATAAAAATTATGATGTAGATCGACACACCGAGCCGTGCGTAGTTGAAGTAGGCACGAAAACCCGGTCCCGACCTACCTTCCCATGACATGAAAGACCCCCCGCCGTATCAGGCGACAATATATTGAATATGATTCAGAAAACAAGAACACCAAACTGCCACTTGTCATTATGCACTGGAACGCAGAAGGAGTAAACAGCAAGCAGGCTGGATATAACAAAAACAGAATTGGAAAACTTCTTACGAAAAGCAGGTAGTATGAAATCCAGAGACGCACTTGCAAGTAGACCAAACTTTCAAAAAAAGGGGATACCAATGCCATAGATCGGACAGACAAGATGGGAAAAAAGGGAGGAGTACTCACTCTAGTAAACAACATACTTTCCCAAACTAAAAAAGACACAAGGGACGGGCAGTCCCAACTTCAAACTACAAAAGATAGCACAAACATACAGTTACTAAATTATTACGCCCAAACGACAAACCACAGAACCCCCAACACAATACAGGCACCTGACACTAACTTTATTGCATTTGGGAGATTTCAATAGTCACCCCAGAGCTGGGGATACAACCACCTAGATGCAGGGGGAAAAGGGGCAAAACATGGCAAGACGACCACTTTTACTAATCAATGCATCCTCTGACACCCCTACCTTCTACTCCAGAAGATGGCACTCAATTTCACTCCTGATCTAGCCTTCTACCCTAGACATATCTGACTGATAAGAGGAGATAGGGAGATCAACTAGGAGAAGTGACATCGACCAGTATTCTTACCACCCGGGAGTGTAACCATTAACACCAGCCCTGCCATCACTAGATGGAACTATAAAAGGCCAACTGGGAACTCTTCAAACATGACAACTCACTTTTGTCTGAAATAGTTAGAAAGATGGTGATATCAATAAAGAGTAAAGATTTTAACAGATGCATTTTTCTACCCGCAAAGAAGCCATTTCTAGAGGATGTCAAGATACATTCCATACTGGTCAAGCACACTGCAAAAGTAAGGAGGAATGGAAATGAAGCCAGGAAAAGCAGAACCCTGCCATCACTAGAATCCCCCAACAAATGGAAAAGGGGGGTAGCAATTCCGAAAACAAAGCCAATAGAAAAACGGAAAAGCTGGAGAGACAAAACAGCAGCTCTAAACCTAGGAAAAGATGGTGGAAAACTCTGGCAGCTAGTTAAGTCCCTAAATGAAGAACCTAGATCAACAAGACAGAGCATTACACTGGGGGAAAGTGGGAAAAATTTTAAAGGAAAAAAGCCGAGATCTGCTTACACTACATATAGTAGAGAAAGCAATCTCAGCATAGACAAAGACCATCAAAAAAATTAGGAACAGAATTGCAAGGGAATGAAGGCTGCCTACACCACTCTGCTCCAATGAGAGACCTATCACTTGAGAACTACAAACTTAATTTCTAAACTTAAAAATAAAAATCACTCTGATAAAATTAGCAACGAAATGTTTTTAAACCTGAGCTTAGTAGCTGTTAAAATTGTTTTAAATTATAAACCACAGCTGGCAGAAGGTAGTCCCCAAATCTGGAGAGAAGCCATCACACTACCCATACTGAAAAAAGGAAAATGCAGAACCAAGGTTAAGCTTTTCGACCAAACAGTTGAAAGCTGTGTTGCAAAAACCCTGGAAGAGTCATCAACAACAGATTGAAAAGGTTTTAGAATCGGAGCAGATTTTTGGGTTCCGAACAAGAGGGTTCAGGAATGCCATGCATAGAAGACCAAGTTACCTATGTAGCCCAGTCTGTTGAAGATGCCTTCCAAGAGAAAAAAAAGGTGCTAACATTATGGGTAGACTTCAAGCAGGCCTTCGACAAGGTGTGGAAAGATGGTCTTATGGTAAAGCTCAAAAGAAATGGAATCCAAGGCAACATGCAAAAAATGGATCCAATCGTTCCTGCACAATGAAAGAACCAGAGTCCACCTCGATGGACATCAGAGCAAAAGGTCTTACTGCGTCATGGGTACCAGGGGGGAGCAGGTCTCAACTCTCTTCCTTGTCTCATCAACGACCTAGTAAAGGATCTGAGCTGGGGGAAGGCCCCTCTATATGCAGATGATTTAGTGTATGGTGGAGACAACACACACCATCGCAACCGGTAGAATAAGAGGGGCGGCAGATAAACTATGGAATGGGCAGAGAAATGGTAGTTACAATAACACAGACAAAACCTCCACAACACTGTTCTCCCTCTCCCCAGGGACAAAGCAGCCAACATACACTTAGGAACCACCAATACAAGAAGAAAGCAACCAACTTTTCTAGGGATCAATTGATAAACGACCAAAATGGAAAGCAAAAGAAAACACAGAAGGGAAAAGGGCCCGACGGAAAATTGGAATATCAGAAAACTTTTTAGGTACCAACTGGGGGGCAATGAACACACACTTAAGAAAGTCTACAGTGGAACAATCAGACCTCACCAGAGTTCGGCTCAACAGCATGGCTACAACTGCTAACACACACCTGCAGACATTGGGCAGAGTGCAAAATCAGCACCAGGATCATCACTGAGCCATGAAATCTACTCCCATCACAAAATGAAAACCACTGGAGACAAGCCCTGGGACAGAAGGGAAACCAAGAAAATATCCAGATGGAGAATACACTAGTATGCCCTTATCCAATGAAAGCAAGATTAAATGATCTGCATTGACGACTAAAACGCAGCAGTTCGTTCATCGGGAAAGCGTCTAAAAGACAGTACCCAAGATGACCACCAATGCACACAACACCGCTGGTACCCGTCTCCCACCCTGTTCCCCGGGAACAAGTTAGCTATACAAAAATCATAACAACAATTAGTGGAATCAACCCGAGAAATACACAAGACCTGAGAAGAGAACATCCACATTTCATGATCCAAGAAAACTACCTAAACAATCATGGATCCACGTCACACTGGGTGGATCTGCAAGAGATAATTAAGAACGGAGGCCGGATCTATATTACAAACCCAACAATCACACGAAACAAAGTAATGCAACTGGTAATTTGTTCAAACTACACTCAGAGGCTCAGCACTACTAAGGCCGCAACATGATCAATATCCAACTTGACTGCAACAAGTGGTATTTTCACAGACGCGCTATCTGTTCTGAAGCCCTACAGAGTAACCATCCATCCCTGGGGAAAGAGCTCAGCAAGATCTTACCAACAAAAAAGTTAACTTCAGTGGGTACCATCACACTCGGAGTGCCAGGTAACGAGAAGGCAGACAAACTTGCTAAAAAAGGGGGCAGATTGTGAACAATGATAATGAAATCCCTACTTTGAAAAAAGAGTATATGGAATTAGAAAGAACCTACACCATCCAACGATGACTACCACACACTTGACAGACAAGGACAGACTACATCTTCCGACTCAGGAAAGTCATAACAGACTGAATAAACACCTCACAGGCTGGGTTGTCCCAACCCCTCAGCCCCTGTGGTCATGAACAAACCACAGAACATGTCCCTGAAGACTGCCCAAAAGTCCTCCCAAGAAAGGAATGTGGCCTACAACACAAACTCATTCAAAAATACATGGACTAGAGATGAGCTCAGACAACAGTCGATTTCATCATAAAAAGGCCAAGTATAATCATCAAAAAGGTCAAAGAAGAAGAAGACCTAACTTTGTGGCTTATTTGACTTTCGTATTATTCTGTCACCGAGTGGTTAATCAAATTTGGGGTAAAGAATAGAACCACTGTTACCTGCACGCATGTCGTAAGAGGCGACTAAGAGGTTTGCTGAAATCGGATGCAGTGTCCGCTAGGAATGCTAACCGAAACAAATGCTTGCAGAAAACGGATGCACCAGGCCGTAAGGCGCATAACATGGTGCAACGACCCCTCATAGTGAGCAATGGGATAACGGATTCTACGGTCACCAATCTGCCTCAGAGATTTAGCCACGCAGTAAGAATGCCAGACCTACCTTCGCAAGGTGGCCAAAACTACTGGGAAAGAAGTTGTCACAAACCGGAAGCAGAAATCATAGAATTATATCCTACAGAACTGCCCCCAGTATGCAGACTTGAGAAAAAGAGGTGGCCCACTTACACTAGTGTCCAAGACAAACTGTATGGCGGGGTTGATAATCTGAGGCAGACGGCTGCCTTTATTAGAGAATCCGAAATCCCAATCTAGTGAGAACGCAGAAGAAAATATTATTCTGTAAACCAACACGTAAAGAGTGTTAAGAACCCCATGGGAAGGAACAAAAGCAATGAATATGATCAATAAATATATAGTGTACAAGTATTAGAGCTTCGGGAAAAATAAATTACCAAACACAAGATTCGAACCACACCCTTATTTTTACGGCACCCATTGCCTAGCCTTGCAATACGAGAGTTTTTACAAAGACAACCAGCGATCTTGTCTGTTTGTTATTTGTGCGTGACTGTATCATCCATGATTAGCTTCCATATATCACGTTATATAGCACAGAACAATCATCTTTCTCACATCTACAGACAATGAGTTGTTTATGAAAATGTCACCTGCAAAATTTCAGTTTCAGTATGGAATATCTTCATTGCACTCCGGACATATTCATAAGTGCTCCGATCTCCTTCTCGATATCTCCAATAGCGTCCAGCAACAACGTACCAGTTAGATTTTGATCGATGAGCCTACTCACATACCTGTTGTGTTGTTATTTTCTGGCCACTCCAATCTTCAACCCCAGTTCTTGCAATCTAGCAATTGACGTGGATTGGTTTAAATGAAAATCTTCTTTCCGGCCACACTCTATGAAAGCGTTCAGAATGCCAGTTCCTCCGTTGGCTGGCCACCCTGACTTGGAATATTGACTTTGCCTAATCTGTCTGTTCTTTATTTTGTAACTATTGATTGTTTTGATTGCATGTGGGCATTAAGCCTCTTTAAACTGAGCATGCCTTTCAACCTAAGAAGCATTTTTTAAAATTTATATAAGAAAGTGTAGGCAAAGAAACATGAATTAAATCTCTTGGAGAATTCAGTATTATTTGCAACTACATCTACAACAATGACATATATGGTGGGGATATATATATCTAAAGTGTCTGAAGCCGAAAGATTGTCATATTGCACTGGGTTTTACCCCATATAACTCGGTCCTCACTACAGAAGAGGCATGCCACCTGCTGAGAGTACTACACAAAGCACTTAGCTCCAGAGCAATTCTAAGGTTTCTGAAAACATCTATGTGGAACAGAACGGCGTTGTCCGGATTCGAACCTACGACCTTCGAAACGAAAGACAAACACTTAGCACACAGACCCATATATATATATATAGACATAAATAAAACGAAAGACAAACACTTAGTCACACAGACCCCATATATATATATAGACATAAATGAAACGAAAGACAAAACACTAGTCACACAGACCCCATATATATATATATAGACATAAATGAAACGAAAGACAAACACTTAGTCACATAGACCCTCATATATATATATAGACATAAATGAAACGAAAGACAAACACTTAGTCACACAGACCCCATATATATATATAGACATAAATGAAACGAAAGACAAACACTTAGTCAACAGACCCATATATATATATAGACATAAATGAAATGAAAGACAAACATTAGTCACATGACCTATATATATATATAGACATAAATGAAACGAAAGACAAACACTTATCACAGACCCTATATATATATAGACATAAATGAAACGAAAGACAAACACTTAGTCACACAGACCCTATATATATATATAGACATAAATGAAAGAAAGACAAACACTTAGTCATTGAGACCTCTATATATATATATAGACATAAATGAAACGAAAGACAAACACTTAGCCACACAGACCCCATATATATATATATAGACATAAATGAAACGAAAGACAAACACTTAGTCACATAGACCCATATATATATATATAGACATAAATGAAACGAAAGACAAACACTTAGTCACACAGACCCATATATATATATATAGACATAAATGAAATGAAAGACAAACACTTAGTACATACAGACCCATATATATATATATAGACAGACATAAATGAAACGAAAGACAAACACTTAGCCACACAGACCCCATATATATATATATAGACAGACATAAATGAAACGAAAGACAAACATTAGTCACACAGACCTAATATATATATAGACATAAATGAAACGAAAGACAAACACTTAGTCACACAGACCCCATATATATATATAGACATAAATGAAACGAAAGACAAACACTTAGTCACACAGACCCCATATATATATATATAGACAGACATAAATGAAACGAAAGACAAACACTTAGCCACAAGACCCCATATATATATATATAGACATAAATGAAACCAAAGTGGAAGGCCCAACCTATAAAATAACAAAAAGCGAAATAAATTATGATTAGAATGAAGAAGGATAAAAATGTATATGTCAAGGAAAGATATTGAGAAGAGACAAATGAGACTAGTTTAATTAAGAATACCGTAATGCTATGGAATGAGAATAATCAGGGCTGTATGGTATATTTCTCAGCACGATGCAAGTCTTCGAAATGCCGCCCCTTAAATATTTTTCTTTAAAATAACTTTCAATTGTAATTTTGATGTTGCTGCTTATGCGCCCCCATTAAGGGCCCGCCTGATGGCCGCCTCCTGTATCATATCACGGCAGGGTCCCTGAGAACAATGACATTCAGGAAAATGTAGTACACAACATACTGTCTGAATTAATGTGTTTTTCAGATCGTCAGTTCTGATTAGTACTTTATGTTTTATTTGTATTCGATATATAAGATAACAAATAGTCGAATATGAATGGAATGTCAAAATATGAACCTAAGTACTTTTATACGACATTATTAGTAAAACAACGTTTTATTTCCAAACTTGATTATTTTCATGGTTAAACATAAAACAATTCTGGCCCTACTCAAGATAAAGTCTGCCTAGATATCAACCTTATTGGCAGCATTAGTTTGAATGTTTAATAAAATTCGTATTTTCTTCAGTTTCGTCCGAAATAAAAAATATAAACAAGGGATACAGATGAAGGATTGACGTCAGTGCACGTAGGCTTCTATGGCCGTCCTGTCGACATAAATGTCACAAAACTGCCGAGAGTGTTGTCCAAAGCACGAACTTGTAGCTCTAGCAAAATCCAGGCATCTCATGAAAAATGACACATGTGACTCGGACCAAATTTGAACTCACAATCTTCAGTACGACATGCAAACGTCTCAACTACTTTGCATAGGGACCCCCTCCCCCCAAGTTTAATTATTTACTCGCCTGTGTGCTGCCGGGCCTGCAAAGGAAGCAAAGAATAGTACCACGCGACATACAGGACATGTCATAGAGGCGACTGATGTACAACCTAGAAGCACCCTAGTAAATAAAAAGCGTCGCAGAAATTTGATGTGTTGGCCTACTTGTAGGCGAATAATTGGCACAGCGTACAATCGCTCTTATGCTCAGATCACTAGAAATCACAGAGTGGTTAACAAATGGTCGATATGGATCGTTCGAAGAAAATGAAGAACTATTTATTGTCAAGTACTCAACTATCACATTCTGTTTCATCAAGAAATAACAAGTTTAATACTTCGGCCACATAAGCAGATTATCAACAGACAGTGCACCTCAAAGAGCAATGCTAATCCGATACAATGTGTACAAAGCAAAAGGCAGGCCATGCAAAAGATGGACCTCAGAGGTAACAGAGGCGACGACAGACACTATCTACGAAGAGCACACAAAGGCCCGTTTTAGAAATCTCTTGTTGACCTGAAGCTGTGAGGCAAAACAGGATTAGAGAAAAGAAAGAAAAAGAAAGAACTCTTAGAAAAACATAAAACACACAAAGTATAGCATCTTTCCTAAGTAAAACAGATCTGTTAGATCACCGACAACATTGGTAGTAGACAACAGCACTTTCAGCTGACAACAGCTGGTAGGAACAAATCTGACGAGAGTATAATCAAGTGAAGATAATCTCTCAACTCATTATGGATTTCTAATAGACTATCATAAAATGGGTTGTCCTCTAGTTGAGTGTTTAGTATGTCATTTGCTTCCCTAACAACCAGTTTGTCAACACTTGTTTTATTGTTTGTCTTTCATGCAACCAGCACGCTGAAACAGTGATTCATTATATATATATATATGAGTATTATTAAATATAACAGGAATATTTCCCAATATTAATGGCATATTGTTGGATTCTTTGACACTAAGTTGTGTTTTACAAATTTAATAAACAATTGTATCTGATGTAGCAAAATATTACTAAATTCTACGAAACAGACTCAATTGAAAGACACAGAAAATAAAACGTGTAAACATGTGGAGAATGATTTCTGGTGTGACAGTACTCTAATCTGCTCTGCTTGTGAAAATATTCTAAGTAATATTGTAAGGGAAAATACATTTTAGTGGTGAAGTGATTGAACAGAACTGCTAACATTGAATTTGTGTAGAGAATTGACTATATCACATTTAGGAACGGAATAGTAAAACAATTCAGTAGTTGCATGTACAGTGTATAGAATCGATTATCAGCCTGACATATTTTGTTGTTCGTATCAAACAGTTTTACTTGATATTTTGTTATGGTTACAATGATGGCACACACGGTAAGACAATTTGATTCCTACAATCATCTTACAAGTAAGGGCTTACGTGAAAGAACAATGACAAACACCAAATATAATACTGATGATGCAGAACAGCCGACAAACAAAGTATTACATAATGTGAATGCTCCCACAAATAGTAATAATCACATTGACAGACAAGAGAATGAAATTTCGATGATATTCAAGTACAACGTTGATGGCAGGAGTACCACAGATTATAAAAATATGAATCATCTCAGAATGGCTGATAAAAACGATAGTGTTATCAATAATTTAAACGTTGGATTACAGAACGACAGTCACTATCTGAACACACTTCCAGTATCATGCAAAAATGTGATGTTTCAAGAACACAGAAAACAAGAACAAAAGAACGTGTGCAATATGTATTCAAAAGTATGCTTTTTAAGTGAACACCTTTGTGATGCGAATGTTTCTGGAGTTGAGCGTGACTTACCTAGACACACAGAACCACATCTTCAAAATGAAGAATCAGATATCTATGTTGACCACCGTATTCTCACAGCAATGATCAAGTGAGGTCGTCTGCCAACTGTCAGAAACCTACTTAGCTCGTCACAACATCTCGAGATCTGCAGATTGATCTTAGTGACAGTGTATCTGATACTAGTTCTAGCAGTGAGCGCTATGAGAACATTGCTTCATGGCAGCAAGAAAATGACAAATTCATGAATCTAACCCGGAGAAGTGTTCACGCTGGAAACTTAACCGAGATGATCACTAGAAACAGGGACAGTAATTATAATAACACTTGTCTAAACAATACTAATATTGTTAACGTGGACACCGACAGTAATACCAACAGATTCAACCAGCCGTTCCATTGTCATGTTACTTCGGGTAAACTTCTTTCAAGTGGGCGTCGCCGACGACGGAAACGTGTTCAGACACCGGTGCAAAGAACAGCCTAATATGCGAGAACGTAGTGAAGTGCAACCTCAATGTCGCATTTGAGCGCCTGAAAAGCATTTACTAAGCATCAAGGATAAGAAGAAACTTTCGAGAATCCAGACACTAAAAGCTGCCATTTATTATATTCATCTGTTGAGAGATTCACTCAGTCTGTTTTAACTATTGACTCTCTTTAGTGTTTTAACTATTGACTCACTTTAGTGTTTTAACTACTGACTCACTTTATTGTTTTAACTATTGACTCACTTTAGTGTGTTAACTACTGATTCACTTTAGTGTTTTAACTACTGACTCACTTTGGGATTTTAACTACTGACTCACTTTGTGTTTTAACTACTGACTCTTTTGTGTTTTAACTATTGACTCACTTTAGTGTTTTAACTACTGACTCTCTTTAGTGTTTTAACTACTGACGAACTCTAGTGTATATTGATTGGCCAGCAATGGTGGAATGCAGACGGGTCATTCAGAATCAGAATTGTTTTGATTTTGGACACGACTTTCTAGCGCATTTCCGTCATATTAGGTCAGGTATTTTCCGGTTTCGTTTGCCAAGCTACTGAGTTAGTTCTTGAGCAACGCTGTGAGCTATGAATGTTACATAGAATGCTTTTTGCTGTGTCAATCGTGCGTTTGTTGTGATTGTGGGTATTCAGAAAATGGCGGACAGCGATTATGACGAACTGATTCAATCTGCCATATGCAGTGTTTTGCGTGTGCAGAAAGCTGAATTTTGTCGTGATTGATGTTCTTTTCGACATGAATTGCAATTCAAGTGATGAACAGTTTTATGTTGACACTTTAGCGACGGCCATATGCTTTAAGCAGTGCTGGTTGCTTTTTGTGACGGTACGGCTGTTTCATTCTGGAATTAGTTCACGACACAGGAGACAATTGTTAGCATTTCGTGTGATTTTCGTTGGCACAGGAACGGAACAATTATGGGGTGACCCGTTGCAGTGAAGTTGAAATCGTGCATATGAACTATGAATTTTGTGACTGAATTATTTAACATTTCTAAAAGTTTGAGAGATTCACTCAGTCTGTTTTAACTACTAACTCACTATGGCGTTATTCTGGCTGGATCCGTTAACGTTTTGAAAAGAAAGCTCAGTAAAAACATTTCTTTCTCTCAGTCAACATGTATACATTTATTAATTCATCTCTGTGGTCAAGTGGTTAAGTCTTTGCCTTGCGTTCTGAAGGTCGTGGACTCGAATCCAGACCACGCCATTCTGTTCACGGGTGCATTTTTTCAGAGTTTTTGCCGGAACTACGCAGATCGTGTTTGTGCGATGCTCACGGCAGGTGGCGTGCCATTTCTGCAGAGAGGGGCCGAGCTATATGGGGTAAAACCCGGTGCAATGAAGTCAGTTCTTCAGCTTTAAACCCTTAGATACAAATGTCTGTAAAACAAGAAAGAAAAACATAGATGTTGTAAAGAGAGCTTTAAATAATAATTCGAGAAAGACAGTCACATTTGCAGTGGCAATTTGTGATTGGGAAAGTTACATCAAAATCTGACAGTCTGTACATTTTCTTAGCAAAAGAAAAACATGAAAGTAAGAGAAACTGCTAAATAACTCAACCTTATGGAACGGAAAATGTCAAAATAGAATAGATCAGTAATACTATGGATTTGAAGGTGGAGGGACATCTGACGACCTACTCTGAGTTGGCATGTCACTTTTTTTTTTCCGATCCAGAAGCACTTGAGCTGAAATCTCTTCGGCTCGGTGTCATGGACATCGTAACCCTTCGGCTCGGTGCCACGAATACTGTAAATCTGGGAACCTGTAGCTTTTCTGCCAGTCCGCGGAGTTGAACCCGCACTTACAGGACTAGTCACCCGTAGTCCAACGCGCTACGAAAACGCTGGGCACGCGGGCCGGCAGTGCAATTATTTCACTGATAAGCAACATATTTGTCATATTTGATGCACTTTGCTTATATATTTCACTGTATTGTATTTGTTTATAGTAAGACTAACTAGTGTTCTTATTTAATGATGTCATTGATAATTTAACAAAGACAAACAAATCCATAAGCTAAATCCTATATTAATGAGAATGTTTATCACGAAACAGACAAGTGAATTGTTTATTATTTCATATTACCACAGCATGAACAATAAATTTGTGTGTGTGTCTTAACACCTTAAGAAAATGTACAGGCAAAAAAGGTTATTTTTCGCTATATGGTATCTATTTGTTATTCCGATTTAGCAACCTGGCAGCAGCTCCCAACAATTTATAGATAGTTCAGACTGTCAGTTGAATTGTAT
Source organism: Arion vulgaris (assembly GCA_020796225.1). Taxonomy (NCBI): domain Eukaryota; kingdom Metazoa; phylum Mollusca; class Gastropoda; order Stylommatophora; family Arionidae; genus Arion; species Arion vulgaris. The sequence goes on from CM036756.1 coordinate 78,214,989, forward strand.
TTTGATTCAAACTATCAGATCAAGTCGTTTATTCCTTATTTATTATATCAGTTGGTAAAGCTAACATGTTATTCCTTATTTATTATATCATTTGGAGCTAATATGTTATTTTTATTATAATATCATTTGGTAGCTAACATATTATTCTTATTTATAATATCATTGTAGCTAACATAGTTATTCTTTGTTCTTTGTTTATTATATCAGTTGATATCTGTTATGTTATTCTTTGTTTATTATATAAGCCCCAATAAATAACTTTTCTATCGGTTCCAGCAAATGGGAAAAACTAGCTGATAATCTAGGTATATGGAAAACAACATTACGCAAAGGTGCAGAATCTTCTTGAAAAAAGGGATGAGCGAAGGACAAGAGAGCAAGGAAACTCAGAAATTCTCACAGAAAACACTTGCCAACTGACCGTCTGAAAAAAGGAAAAAAGGGCCCATATATATAAAAATATATAATTATATAAGTTGATATTGTTATTCTTTGTTTAATATATCGTTGATATCGTCTTTGTTATTATTTGTTCATTAAACCGGTTGGTAGTAAAAATGTATACTTTGTTCATTAAACTTGTTAGTAAACATGTTATACTTTTCATTAAACTGGTTGTTAGTAAACATGTTATACTTGTTCATTAAACGGTTGTTAGTAACATGTTATTTTTTTTGTTTTTTAAAAACGTGTTAAAAAACATGTTATACTTTTTCATTAAACCGGTTGTAGTAAACATTATACTTGTTTATTAAACTGGTTGTTAGTAAACATGTTATACTTGTTCACAAAACCGGCTGTTAGTAACATGTTATACTTTTGTTCATTAAACCGGTTGGTAGCTACCATGTTATACTTTGTTTATTAAACCGGTTGGAAGTAACCATGTTATACTTTGTTCATTAAACCGGTTGGTAGCAAACATGTTATTCTTTGTACATTAAACCGGTTGGTAAACATTATTCTTTGTACATTAAACCGGTTTGGTAGTAAACATGTTATTATCTTTTGTAGGAAATTTTTAAGTTTTAAATGAAATTTATCGCAAAAGGACATGTCTTGTTGGTAAGTTCAATGAAAAAGGAAACACTTTTTACCAACAAACGGGATGGGGGTTCGACAAGGCCATGGTAGTCAGCAACATTTATGCAACAAAGCGACAATGCAACAAGAATTGCATGTTGACTGCGAGACGAGGACTAGGAACTCGATCTCATCTACACTAAGATCAGGATCTATGGAAAATATCTCTTCAGGGGGAGCAACCTGCTACCTTTGGCACGAGAGACGAGTACACTCACACTACAGAGAGATTTAAACCCTTATGCCACAGAGAACATTTTAACCTCTACACCACAGAGGCACATAACCTCTATGCCACAGAGAACACTTAACCCTATGCCACAGAGAACACTTAACCTCTATCCCAAACGGGAGAACACTTAACCCTATGCCAAGAGCACTTAAATATTAATGTAAATATAAGTAAGACAGAATAAAACTAAAGAATATCACTGAACAGAATAATTTAGTAATGAAATTACATAAGTAAGACAGAATGAAACTAAAGAATATCAATAAACAGAATAATTTAGAAAGAAATTACATAAGTAAGACAGAATGAAAAACTAAGAATATTAAAAACAAAATAATTTAGTAACGAAATTACATAAGGACAGAATGAACAACTAAAGAATACATGGAACAGAATAATTTATAATGAAATTACAAAAGGTCAGAATAACTCAAAAGAGACGTCCACAAATTCCATTATCAGAGAGAATTTTGGGAACAAGACAATGTTTTAATTATATCGAAAAGCAGAGAATGAAATGTTTGACCAGTGGCGGCTGTCTTTAAAGGTCAGAGGATCCGGGCCCCATCAAAATAATGTGTCTTCTTCTTTTCACCCTTCGCCCTAGGAAGCATAGGTCCGCAAACCAAAGGGCCCTTTCCCGCCCACATACCCAAGGCCATCCTTTCCAGATCTCAACCCCTCTCCGCCCTCTTGCATTCCACTTAACTCCTGTCTCCAGGTGTTTCGGGGTCTTCCCTTACTTCATTGACTGGTTCCATCGAGAGCCTGTCCCCACGATGCTGTCAGGGGTTTCCTCAGTGTAATGTGTAACGTGATTTATAATTTAATAAGATAACATATATCCAACCCCAAAGCATGATTTTCCTGAAAATGTGTGTTGGCCCCACAAACAAAAACGATCATGAGCCGCACGGGGTTTGACCATCTAGCAAGAATGCAACCAGACCGTACTGTGTATTAAGTCTTCTACGGTAGAATCTCAAGATGAAAGACGAAAGGAAGACCATGAAAAAGATGGATATATAGTGTTTTTATCATGCCGAAAATCAGGAATACATACTCAAACCATCCAAGAGCGCATGACAAACACAGAAGACTACGAGCTGACAATATTAGCAGTTGACAAATAGAAGATGGATTATATAAAGTGAAGACTGCAGCAAAACTATGTGAAAAGGGGAAACATGTAAGAATGAAGTAAGATAGTCTTTTTTTTTCTTATTTTGAAAAATCTACGTCGTTGTTACGTGTTACGTAAAAATCGTTTAGAAAGTACAACTAAGTGTCGACAGAGAGCAGTGATTATAAAAAACAACAGTTTAACAAGCTGAGTCTGTCCATAGTATATATTCATTATGTATACAGATAGAATCTACTATGTTAAACAGTCTAGAAGAATCAAGAAATGATATGACATGCGCCAGATTTGAAACATAATCAGCAGAGATAAAACAGTTGCAAACAGAAGCTGAGTATATATAATTTTGACTAATTAGAATGCATTTAAGTTTTATATTTTCTCATCATTATTATATCATTATCGCCAACATCATCATCATCAGCCCGAGTGGTTACCGGGCCCAAATTTGGTGTAAAGAATAGAACACGGTTATCTGCCATCATGTCGTAAGAGGGCGACTAAGGAGGTTTGGCTGAAATCGGATGCAAAAAGCAAACTTGTAGAAACCCTATGCGTTTAGGGCCTACAAACCAATATGCAACGTATACACGTTCTTGGAAAGATCAAACATATCACAAAGAGTGATTAAAATTGGTCGAAAAGAAGAACGCAAAGAAGAAGAAGATCATATCATCATCTAGAGTGCCCCTGTCGGAATTTGGCTCATAACAGCACTCAAATGCTTTCCAGTCCGGGTGATGGTGAGTCTGCCACAATCATCATCAACTCAAATTTACATTTGTGCATGCTTTTGGCTATTTAGAAGATAGTTTGCTGTTTTTTTTCTTGGTAGTAGCTACACTAATTTTGATCCAAGCATTGTCACTACAATTGAGGTCATCTGTTGCCATCGTAGTGGAGACAAAACCCGTTAAAAACTGTCATCTCTCGACATCGCAATTCCCACCACCTGCTGTTATAAATAATGTTATATAATAAATAAGTGCACTCAGAAAATTAATCAAGGAGTCAATGGAGACATTCGCAGCATACACATATCTTCATCTGACATGGCAAAATGACGAAAGCAAGCATTTGCAGATAAAATATCTTTTATTTGACATGGGAAAATTATGAAAGCAGGTTGCAGATACAATATTTTATTTGAATGGAAATATGAAAGCAAAAAGTTGCAGATATATATTCATCTGACATGGCAAAAAGACGAAGCAAACAGTTGTAGATACACATATCTTCATTTGACATGGAAATAACGAAAACAAGGCAGTTGAGTATAAACATATCTTCATTTGGGTATGGCAAAATTATGAAAGCAAGCAGTTTAGCATAAATATTTCATCTGATATGGAAAATAACGAAACAAGCAGTTGTAGCATACATATTTATTTGACATGGAAAATAACGAAAGAAAAGTTGCAGTATAACATATCTTCATCTGACATGGCAAAATTATGAAAGCAAACAGTTGCAGTATACAATTTTCTTCATCTGACATGGCAAAATGACGAAAGAAGAGTTGTAGATACAATATCTTCATCTGAATAAAAATTTTGAAAGCAAGCAGTTGCGTATACACATATCTTCATTTGACATGAAAAAATAAAAAACAGTTGCAAGCATTCTGGTAATTTAGATATTCAAAACAGATTCGCCCATGTGGTGCCAGGATCCAGGAAGCAAAGAATATACCATGCGACCTACCAAGGATTTTCAAGAGTGACTTATGTGGACCTAGGAAAGTATCCTAGTAAATAAAAAGATCAAAAAACGATGTGCTTACATGTAGACCATAACTGGCGCAAGTAATTTACTCTAGGCTCAGATCACATACAATAACACAAAGTGTTTAACAATGTCTAATTGAGTTCAAAGAAGAAGAAGAAGAGAAAAGAGAAGAAGCAGCATTCCTGGGAATTAAAATATTGATAGACAAATTGTTAATACAGGGTTCAAACTTTGCAATCCGTGAACCTCCTTTTTAAAAACATTTTTTGCCCATGACATACAAACATCTATTTATGAGAATGGACAGGGAAAGAATTATCTTGTGTTACAATAGTAAAAATGTTTTCAGACTTTGGAAACTTCAAATGACCTCCATTTTGCCCTGTTAACATTTAGACTCTGGTCTGTCCGGGGCCATTGATTTGAGCGAAACAGTTTATCACTGTTTTATACATGTTTTTATATAGTTTTATACATGTTTTTATACATGTTTTTATACATGCTTTTTTCATGTTTTATAATTTATTTTTCTGTGAAATGTCAAAGATCAAAAATTTCCCTTTAAGGTCACCTAATCTTCTGATCGTCATAGAATCCTTGTCGGAGCAGAAACTTGGCACCCTAACAGTACTTTGGGAAATCTCTCATAGGCCGTGTCCCGCCTCTGCAGTTGTCATGTTCAAATAATCGTTACATCCTGAATCCATCTTCTGTGGTCTTCCTTTTCTTTGCCATGCCTTCCATAATGGTCTTCTCCAACACTTCGTGTCTCTTTATATGTCAAAAATACTGCACTTATCTCATTCTTATTTGTACAGGGTGTTCAACTAAAAGCAGCCTGTAATGGAGCTAATCTGGGATAATGTGAAATGGAAGATTATTATGACGTAGTATGTCAAGGTTGTGTGATGGTGGTAATTGTAGTAGGGAAAGGGGCGATGAACAAATGTGACATAGACAAGTAGTCCCAAAAGGTTTAAAAAGTAAAAGACGAGATGCAATGACTGGCAAATTTCTAGTTATCACTGGGGCTGCTTAAGTTTAACACCTTTTAGCATCAGCCAGTTTTCTTTTATTTTGAATACATCTCTCACTCTCGAATATATAAGATAATGATCCTTTAGTAATCTATCTCTATAACTATGGTTATACGAGGTTATATGAGGTATATGCGATATAGATTACATATGGTTATTGCAGTGGCATAGTGCTCCTTTGTTGGTGGGAGATATAAATTTTCTGAAAAATCATGGTTTGTTAGGGTTTTATTTAATTATAAAATAATAAATACACTTACATTATATTTTGGGGCCCTGCCTACTGCCCTTAATGACGAGCCGCCAATGGTTAAGGTTTTATATATATATATATATATATATATATATATATATATATATATATATACTTATAAAGTGAGGGAGAGGAATAAAAAGACAAGACAGATGATGACAATAAAAGAAAGTAGAATGTCGGATTGGCACCAAAATAGCTAATATTAATATTAAAGGGTCTTAAGAAAAGGAAAACCGATAGTAATAGTGGAGACTTTGGGCGTAAGTGAACGACTTCTAAACAGAAATCAAGATGAAGACAAAAAACAGTAGAGACAACGTGGGTTGACAACGGTAAATTTATTTTTGTTGCTAGTTTACTAATTTAATGCCTCCAGTTTGAGAACTGTATATTAGGCCGGTAAGGTCCAGGAAGGGCCTTATTAAATTCTGAGATCGCGAGGAGCTGTTGAATTAATGATATCATATATAATAATAATAATAAAGCCCATAACTCGTTAAGATCGTAGGGGTTCATTATGGAAATTAGCACAAAAACACGCCACGAATTTGTCTTCAACTCCTCGGCGAGGTGGAAACCCTCCGACCAGCTTTGATGTTGTCAAACCAGGATTTTCTGCCTCTTTCTTTTTTCCCCTCAACTGTTCCCCCGTAGGATAGTCTTAGAGAGGAGCTATTTTCATCACATGCCCCAACCACACAAGTTTACGCTGTTTCGATTGTCAAAATGGTACATGTCGAAATGCAAGGTTGTTTATCGTACACATAAATATTCGTCTTATGTTCTCAGGGTGTTCAACTTAAAAGCAGCCCCAGTGATAAATATAAATTTACCAGGTACGCATTGCATCTCGTCTATTTACTATTTAAACCGGTTCTGACTAGCTTTGTCCTACGTCACATTTGTTCATCGCCCTTCCAGCACTACAATTACACACCATCCACAACCTTGATATATACTACGTCATAATGAACCTTTATTTCCATCATATATGCCGATTAGCTCCATTCACAGGCTGCTTTTAAGTTGAACACCTGTATGTAACTTATACGTAAAATCGTCTGAACACTTATTTGAAAGCCTGTATTCTTCGTTCCAGTTCTACATTGAGCGTCAGATCTCATAACCTATAGGATGATCACGGTCACCCCGTTCATCCCTGAATACAATTGTAACAGTATACTACAATACAAATCCATGCCTCAATAATATGCTCCAAAACAGAATAAACTTTATATTCATCTATTTTTTTTTAACCGATCCAGAATCACTTGAGCTTTCAGCTCTTCGACTCGGTGCCATGGACATCGTAACCCTTCGATTCGGTGTCACAAACACCGTAAATCTTGAGAACCTGTGGCTTTTTCTGCCAGCCTCAGGAATTGAACCTGTACTCAGAGAGGTCTTGTCACACGTCGTCCAACGCGCTACGAACACGCTGGGCAGGCGGGCATATTTATCTATGAATGCATTTATGTCTCTCGTAATAGTCCAATGTATTCGACATGCTCTACACAACTACGGTCAGCCAAACACAGCCTACTATATATTGCTTATCGATCTTAGTGTACACCTTTGTATTACCCAGCAATTAGTTGCTTTACTTCAAATAGTAACATATATTACATTTCTGTCGCTGTAGAGTATTTCCTGTTAGTAAGTCGATCTGAGCTATCTTTATATATTATTTGTTGCAGGAGATCGCTCGCGGTTATCGTCTCAGAGTAGTTAAATATAAGGGTCGTTCGAAGCTATCGTTGCAGAGTAGTTGCTAAAAAATGGTCGCTTGAAGCTACCAGTATTGAGCAGTTACCGTAGCGAGGCCGTTCAGCTATCGGCAGAGTAGTTACTAAGAAATGGTCGCTGAGCTACCAGTATTGAGCAGTTACCGTAGAGGCGTTCGAAGCTATCGTTGCGAGTAGTTGCTAAAAATGGTCGTTTAGTTTACCAGTATTGAGCAGTTACCGTAGCGAGGCCGTTCGAAGCTATCGTTGCAGAGAAGTTGTAAGAAATGGTCGCTGAAGCCACCAGATTGAGCAGTTACCGTAGCGGGGGCCGTTCGAGCTATCGTTGCAAAGTAGTTAATAATGGTTTTTCGAAGCACAGCCAGGCTCAGGCACCTATCCCGGAGCCGGCTATGGTCGAAGCTAACAGTACTGAGTAGTTACTGTAACGAATATCGATCAAAGTTATCGTTGCAGTGTAGTTACTATGAAGGGGGTCGCTCGAAGCTACTGTTACAAAGTACTTAATATAAAGAAGTTGATGGAAGCTACATCAAAAAGAACAAATAGAAGGAAAGCTCGAGGTTATTGTTACAAGAGCTACTATGTGGGGACTCTCGAGCTGTCCTGTATTTGTTATGTAGGGATTAAACTTGCTTGCCGAGGAACACATATTTCAAATACAAGGACACGCTTTCTATTGACTTAATTAACGCTTGGGATATAAGTTACAGCTTGTTGTCCGTTTTGCAAGATTAAGTCCCGCTTTCCAAAATCATCTCCTGCTGTAATAATGACAACTTCGTTTACTACAGGTGCGTTATAAGTCCGCTCGTAAGTGACCGGTCGAAACTATGTCGACGTGCGTAACTGATCTAATACCGTATTAAAACTTCTGACATAGCTAATGCACGTATGCAGTATACGTTGAATATCTAATAACGTATTTTGATAAAGAAAATCAACGACTCATTTACTGTGATTGATGGAGACGTCCTGTCAAAGATATGTTGCGATCTTATTTCAATTGTTCCCGGAGGCTATGTCAAATTTATCGTTATCTCTTCTTCCCACAGTCATCGTAAATAATTATAGAAAGGTCGTGTTTAAGATACTGCTGTATTAATTTAGTTTTTTTTCCCCAAAGTCTATATCTAAAAAGGGTTTAAAAGCGAAGGATTGACTTCACCTTGCCCCTTTGTTTGGCCCCTTCCGAGAAATGGCACGCACCTGAGAGAGTATTGCACAAGCACGAACCGTAGCCCGGCAACAATCCTGGGGGTTCCTGGACCCGTCTATATCTGTTATCCATTTACTCTTGTGTTCATTTTGACTTTTTTGGTTGGGTAAAGGCCTAAAACAACCTCATGTCAAGTCTTCCTATCTTTAGCTAACCATATCAGTTTTTTTTCAGTTCTTCTCTTTCTCGAATCCTGTATGCCTCACAGCGTCAGGTCAGGAAGAGATTTCAAACAAGCCCAGTATGCGCTTCGTAGATAGTCTTTTTCGTCGCCCCCTGTTATCCTGAGGTCCATTTTTTGCGTGGCCGGCTTTTGCTTTGTAAACCATTGTATCGGAGCAGCATTGCTCTTTGGGTACTGTCTGATGGTAATCTGTTACTGACCGAACCATTTAATTTGTTGTTTCTTGATGAAGTCTAGTACTGATGTTGTACCCACTATTTTCCTGATGTCTTTATTTCTCAACCGGTCTCTTCTTGTTACACCCAGCATTCTGCGTAAACACTTCATCTCTGTTGTGACTAGTTTTTTCTATCGTTTGTGTCAGCGTCCAGGTTTGGCACTGGTAACATAATGTGGGGGGAAAGATTGTGTTGAACATTGCTCTTTTGTGTTCATGGTGACGTGTTTGCATCTTAAAATTGGCGCCATTGCCCTATCATTTGATTTGCTTTGTTGCATCTGTGTTGAATTTCATTAGTTATTCTTCCATTTGCTGAAAAAATGCTCCCCAGGTATGTGAAATTTTTTACTTGATTTAGTAGGTGATTATCGATGGAGATGTTGGTAGTGTTTTCCTCTCTGGCGAATATCATTACTTTGTTGTGTCGATTTTAAATTTCCCATGTTGTATTCGCTTACATGCTAACGGGAGTCTGTTGATGTTTGTTGTAGCTGTTCTTCTGTTGTTGATGGATTGCCTGATCGTCTGCAAAAGAAATTCATTTAAGAGTTCTGAGGTTGTTTCTTCGCTGGTGTTAGCTATTTTCCCAAATGTGGTCAATGTACGTGATAAAAAAGAACGGGATAGTACGCAACCTTGTCTTACTCCTGACCCTACGGGAAACTTTTCTGATAATCCTGTATTTGTTCTAATCGTACATTGCTGTCAGTATAAATGTTCTTGAGAGGTTGATTAGGTGTTCATTAACCCCATAGGTTAGTATTTTCCACAACTTGTCCTTTTCACGCGGTCGAACGCTTTTTCCTGATCTACAAAATGCAACGTGTAAATTTTGTCGGATTCGATAGTCCTTTCTCCCAACTGTCTGAGGGCGAATATTGCGTCTGTACAGTTTTGTTCTTCCTGAACCCCATTTAAGTCATTGCTTGATATCGTTAATCTCTTCCTTTCTTTGTCTTTCTCTTTTTGCCGCTTGTGAGCAGGTTTAACTGATGATCGGTTTCCGAGATAATGCACGCTCGGTCGCTTGATATGTTGTGGTATTGTGAAGTTTTAAGATGTCTGTAACTCCATCAACCCATCTTTCTTGGTTTACCCTTCCTCTTGATGATTCCATTTTCAGATTGTACTCTCTTGCAACTGGTGTATTCGGGTTCATTCTGATCCAGTGGCAAACCATTTGAGTTTCTGTTTTCAATAAATGTATTAGCAGGTTGTTTGACTGTTCTTCAAATTTCCTCATTTTTATGGTTCTTCTTGTTTTATTTACTGCTTTCCCCGAGAGGTTTGTTTAAGGTTTGCACGCTAGCCTTTGATTGTCCCAATCAACTACAAGGCAGCAGTAGTTCCTCGAGCGGAAACGCACTGACTTTTCCTTCTGCTTGGCTTTTAAACTACATTTGATTTGGGCCACCGCAACAGTTATTGGACTATTACATCGGCGCACTTTCTGTACACTTGTCGAATCTTTCGTTCTGGACAAGCGGCCAACAAACAACAATGAAGGCTTTAAAAGAGAAGAATTGACCTCATTGCACCGAGATTTTTCTATAAGTTCTCCGTACATCTTGGAGAAAGGACACTGCCCTAGCTCCAGAGGTTGCTCAAAGCGAAAAATTCCGTAGCTCCAGCGGGGTAACAATCATAGAGATTTCCGGAAAAAGTGCACATCTGACTGTTCCAGATTCTAACCTTACAGCCTACAATATGTAAATGCAATGCCGTAACTAATCTACCATAGATACCCCCTTTACCCACCATATACCACCAATAAAGACTAGAGAGACTCTGTCTGTACTGCTAAGATCAACATGATGACGATAAAGTTATCAGTTAAACAAAGGGAAGTGACATTGCAATATTTATAAATAGACTGATTCATATTCTATGAAAATAAATAAAAGCATGACTAAATGATTTTGAAAGTAGGCTGTTGAATGACATTGCAAAAATATATCGTTTTTGTGACGACTTAAATTGATGTTGTTGGATTGGTAGTTCACCACGAAAAGTCAGTGCTGCTTTCTCTACAAGCAATAAGTACATCAGAAAAAGTTCATGAACAGGTGCATTTAGTATGTCAACAATCTGCACGACACTGGAAGTACTTGTCGCAGCACTGCTACCGGGCGCAGCCAACACCAGTGCTGTGGTTTTCTGCTTTGCCTTCAGCCGTTCTGGTGGCTTGTGTGATTGTTATTTTTTGCTATTTGACAGGATTTATGCTATGTTATCTAACAATCTAGCGTCTTCTGCCTTTCCTGATGCGTTCAGGGCTGTAGTAAAGACTCTGTATACTGTGTGGAGTTTGGATGTTTTCATTAAGCACCAAACCACTTCATTCTTTTGTTTCTAAATGTAATTCACTGTTCCAGCCAACTTTCTTTCTTATACTGATGTTGGTGACTTTGTTTTTCAATGTAATTCAAGCAAGGTTCTGTGCCAACTTTCTTGTTATACTGATGTTATGACTTTGTATTTAGCAGTAGAACTTTTCGCAGACAAAGCAGTGTACCATGTAATTTTTTGGTGATCACATGATGTAATGGGAAGTATTAGTGGGCGACTAAGACACTTTCTCTGGCTGGGAGTCATAAACCACACCGCGCGTGGATATTGAGTGATTTTCTGAGCATGATCCGAAAAGTGAGGCTGGTTCGTGCACAGTCAATGACCGAATCACCACAAGCACTTCAACAATTTGCAGAATTACACGCATCTTCGTTCCAGGGCACATGTATGTCTTGGCAAATGAGAGAGCAGACTGACTGGCTGGCGTTGCCCATATCAGAGCATCGAGCCAATGGAGGAGCTGAAACCTGAACGCCCTCAGAGGTGGCTGCAGAAAAGATTTTAATTTTAAACCTATCCACGTCAACCGCTAGACTGTAGAAGCTGGGATTGAAGACGAAGTGGCTAGAAAAGAACAGCACAGCAAGTACATAGAAGGTTCAACAATCTAAATTGTACTGTTACGGTCAAATAAGGACGCTGTTGAAAATATTGCCAGAAGTGAGATCGGAGCAACTATGGACATGTCGGAGTGCAATGGCTTACTTCAAACTAAAATTGAAAGAGAATTGATAAATTCTGGTAAGCAGAAAGCAAGATTTGTAATAATGATTTTGCAATTATATCTGTAAGGATAACATATACTTGTTTAAGAACTGTGAGGGGATTGGAAACAATAATTGAGATAACTTGTGTGGGAGATTTGGTAACAGTTGTGATTGTAATTGAATGAGGGGAGAGACATGAAAGATTTGTACAGGACAGAGAAAAAGGTAGAAGATTTGTAAAGAATCGTGCTTGAGTAAGGGCGTGTAGGAGACAAAGAGTCATATAGTTGATAAAAAGATGTGGTGGAGGAGATAGAAAAATTGAATTATTGAGAATACACGTATAGAGATACTGAAAACACCTATGTGATGAGAGGCATGTGTGAAAAATGTTGGGAAAAGAATAATAAATTGAGAATATCGCACTGTAGTTAAGTGACAAAGTGGAATGACTGAAAAGGGTGGAAGCAGTATGGTTTGTGCTCATTTTTTTGTTCGTGGGTCCAGTGTCACAAATTTTCGGAAAATCACAATAGGTTAGTTATATTTTAATTTATAAAATAAATAAATACACGTTACAATATTATTTTGGGGTTTAATTTACTGGCCCCCTAATGACTACGCCACACTGTGAAGCATGGACATTTAACAAGGCAGTGGAAAATATATACACTGTATGCTTTGAATATAAACCGTTACAGAAGAGTCACATTATTAGGAGTTAGCTGTATTCTTTAAACATGTAAAAATCAACCACTTTAACGGAATTTCCGATTTTCGACCAATCTAGTCGTGTTAATGCTACTGGTGTTATGTGTCTTTCTTGACACATATGTTTTCAGTATGACACACATTACTTTTTCCTGATTTCACACACATGTGTTTTCAGTATGACACACATTTTTCCTGACTCTATTATATGTTTAGGTGACACATTACTTTTTCCCTGACTCCACACATGCGTTTTCAGTATGAGCATACATTACTTTTCCCTCGACCTACACATAAAGCTAGTATGACACATTACTTTTTCCCTGACTCCCACATATGTGTGTTTTTCAGTATGACATATGATATTACTTTTCCCCGGATTATACATAAGCTTAGTATGACATTACTTTTTCCTGACCCCACACATGTGTTCATATGACAATTTACCCATACTTTTTATTAAACTCTTTCCCTGACTCCACACATGTTTTCATTTGCACATTACTTTTCCTGACTCCCACAATGTTTTTTCAGTATGAACACATTCTTTTTGACTCCACATGTGTTTTCATATGAACACATTACTTTTTCCCTGACCCCAAAATGTGTTTTCCAGTAGACACATTCTTTTCCCTGACTCCACAATGTTTTCAGTATGACACATTACTTTTCCCTGACTCCTCATGTTTTTTCAGTTTATTGACATTTCCTGACTCCACACATGTGTTTTCAGTAGGACACATTACTTTTTCCCTGACTCCAAAATGTTTTCAGTTGACACTTACTTTTTGACTCCACATGTGTTTCAGTATGACATTACTTTTCCTGACTCCACATGTGTTTTCGGGTATGACATTACTTTTCCCTGACTCTCCATGTTTTTCAGTATGACCCATTACTTTTTCCTGACTCCACACATGTTTTTTCAGTATAACATTACTTTTCCCTGACTCCCACATTGTTTCAGTATGAACATTACTTTTCCCTGACTCCCACAACATATGTATACTTTGAGCCATTCAGTAGTTATAGGGACCCACAAAATTGATTGGTATAAAACCCAGATTCCCAAACACTATTTACCTTTCCCTAAAAACTTTGTAACGCCCCTCCACATTATAACGGTTTCAACGCCCCCCCTTCCACATAAAACCATTCTATATTTTTCTTTGACATGGAAAATTGATATATTTCTGTAATACATGGTCAATTTTCAAATGATTATATGCATAAATAGAAAATTGATGAAAAATGTATCGTGTCTTTTCTTCTTCTTCTTTTCGTTTGTTCTTTCGACAATTTATCACTCTTTGATATGTTTGATCTTTCCAAGAACGGTTTTACGTTGCACATTGGTTTGTGGCCCTAAACGCATAGACTTCTAGTTTGGGACAGTATCGATTTCAGCCCAAAACCCCCTTATCACCTCTTACGACATCGTGCAGGGAACAATGGTTTAATCTTTACACCCCAAATTGGCCCCAGTGGACTATACACAAAAAATCAAAACAGTAAAATGTATCGTTAAGAGGCATAATTGAATAAATATGCAGAATTCAATTTTTATGATTATTCAATCCAAAAACTCGAAAAAACCCCCTACCCCATAAATGCTTCAACCCATCCTTCCCCCTGAGGCTCACTACCATGGGTGCGGTCCCCCCACTTTAGGAAACACTGATATAGAACTATGGGATGTAGGGCGAGGAACGAAACAGATATATATAGAAATATCTTCCCGTAGCAATATCAAAGTCGAGGTAGGTCACAGTAACATCTTTCAGACGATATCACACAACGGAAGGTATGTATGTATTTTTTCCAACTACACCCGCCGGGCCACACATTTTCCCCTTTGTTGTCAATTATTGTTATTTTCCCAAACATAAATTTCCTCCAACGATTTAATTCAAAAATTTTTGGGTTCCCCAAATTTAACCCTTTTTTCCAGCTATATACCCGGCCTCTTTTTTATGAGGCAGGGAGTATGGTCTTCTCATTCTGACTGTTTCCCCCACCCCCCTTTTTTTTGCAGTTTCCTTTTATTTTCCCAATTTCATTTTTAAAATTTCCCTAAAATTTTTTCTTTCGTGTGTTTCTTTAAAGGACTGCCTGCCTGTTTTTTTTAAAATTTTATCGTTTGTTTTTATCTTCGAGTTTCCTTGGTATATCATCATCGGCCGTCCCGGGGGAGCGGTGGAAATTATGTATTCTACAAAATCTTGTCCCCTTTAGTCTGTCATCCCAAAGGGGGGGCGCCCTTTCAAAATTCGATTTTCAGGTTTTCTCCTTTTCCCCTTTTGTCTTTATCGGGTCTCCCCTTTCCCTCCTTTTTTCCCAAACTTGTCTAAAATTTTTTTAAGCCCCATTTTACTTTCCCCGGAAAATGATGAATGCCTCTTTCTTATATTGATGATAAACTTTCTCTGTGTCTTGGCCTAACTCAACACCTCTACATTTGTCATTTTAGCAGCCCACGGATTCTCATCATTCCTCTGTAAAACCACATCTCTGTGGCCTCCAGAGATTTTTCGATCTGTTTGTTTACTGTCCATGACCATCTATATGTCAATTGCTCTATGTATCACTGAATAACTCATTCTGACATCGTTGACAATATTGTTATTACTGAAACCTTCCTTCGTTCAGCTTGAAATATTGTCTGTATATTCAATGTTGTCTTGTATCCTTCCTTCCTTCCTTCGTTTTGCTGAAATTGCTATATATTTAATGTTGTCTCTTGTATCCTTCCTTCCTTCCTTCCTTCCTTCGTTCGCTTGAAATATTGTCTATATATTTAATGTTGTCTCTTGTCATCCTTCCTTCCTTACTTCCTTCATTCGCTTGAAATATTGTCTATATATTCAATGTTGTCTCTTTTATCCTTCCTTCCTTCCTTCGTTCGCTTGAAATATTGTCTATATATTTAATGTTGTCTCTTGTATCCTTCATTCCTTCCTTCGTTCGCTTGAAATATTGTCTATATTCAATGTTGTCTCTTGTATCCTTCCTTCCTTCCTCTCGTTCGCTTGAAATATTGTCTATATATTCAATGTTGTCTCTTGTATCCTTCATTCCTTCCTTCGTTCGCTTGAAATATTGTCTATATATTTAATGTTTTATAAACTTCACTGTCTTGTGTAGCTCACACAGAGATCCGTGTAGTTTTCTGTCGAGTGTTGTTTTGTTACGCCAGTGAGTTTGCCTCAGTATATCATATTCGGGACAGTCTTGAAGTATGTGTTCTGCAGACTGGTGTGAGTGTCCACATGTATACATGGCTGAATTGCCAATCTTGAATTTTGTATGCATGTGGTTGCGGAGTCGATTGTCTCCTGTTCTAAGACGCAGAATGACAACTTGTTTCAATCTGCTCATATTATAGTAATCGTCTTGTGTTGGTATTTGGGCTTTCTGATACCGAAAACAAATATAAAGCAATTGATGTATATTATTAACAATGATTGAGAGATGTGGTTAAAATTAAATATATGATTGAGAGATCTCTGCGAAAGATGGCGAGTAATCGTGTACTGATCTGACAACATGCAGCTTCGAACAAACCCATAGATGCACAGTCTCTCTCAGCAAATGTGGTTGGATATGTATGACGTGAGAGGGCTTCCTGAAATATCACATTCTACTGAAGTGAATCCTTTGAATACCGTGGATTACTACGCCATTCAACTCTGCAAGTGGACTCGGTAAAATTCTAAACTCATACGCAAGTGGACTCGGTAAAATTCTAAACTCATACGGCAAGTGGACTCGGGTAAAAATTCTAAACTCATACGGCAAGTGGACTCGGGTAAAAATTCTAGGAGATAAGACCACAACCGTCGCGTGACCTTGCATTTCAGTATTGTTGTATATAGACGAATTCATTTTAAAATCAACACAAAATGCTAAATCAAGGTTATATTAAGCAACAAGTTAAGTTTATTTAATAAGGACTATCGTATTATGAATATTTCTCATCAATAAATAACCATAGACTCCTAGAATTGAGTAAAATTGCAAAAAAGCTTTCAGTGTTCTATCAAACATATATACAAGTCAGTCCCCAACTGAAAAATAGGTCAGGGTTTCCCGGTTCTGGCCATAATCGTTTTATGACGACACATCCTTCTTACAAATTCTATATTTATGTTTTTGCAGTAGGTATTACATTAATATGTGGGCGGATTAGCGTAATTCTACGCGTTCACCTATGACTCAGACAGAAGAGGTTTTGGATGCAAGTTATGCATACCGATAAGTGCAAGCAAGACAGGAAGACCACGAGGAAACCACATTAGATACATCAATCAACACAGAACTTGAATTGTTCAGCCTAAACACTGAGATACATGCTTGGGAGGAGATTGGAGCAATTATGAACATATCCGATGAAGATGATCTTCAAATGAACAAATGAACCACTATGCCAGTAGTAATGATGATGATGATGTCATTAAGCTAGACAGTTCTAAGACGAGAGAGGATGGAAGAGAGATGAACGTCCAAAGGAAACATACTAAGAACAGTGAAAAGAGAGTTAAAAGATTATACCTGACGGGAAACAATTAGTACAAATGCGACAGAACAGCATAAATCTGTGAAAGCATTATATGTCAAACAGGAACTAAGTGGATATAGATTAGATAAATCGCGAATCTCCTTCTTCAGCTTCAATAACATTGCTGTTCAGTCTCTCAAATTAAATTCTTTGTTATTCTGCTCTATTGCTGCATTACTGTAACTGTTAGGTTTATCAACATCTTCAACATCATCATCCCCATTACTAGCATCATGATTATCGTCTTCATCATCGTTATCATCATCACCATCATTACAGTCATAAACATATCGTCAACAATATTATCATTCCATCTTCATCGCAGTGTTATTGGCATCATCACTACATCTTCATCAGCAGTATTATTAATCATCACCATCTTCGTGAACAGTATTATTTGCAAATCATTACCATCTTCGTGAACAGTATTATTTAGCATCATCATTACCATCTTCGTGAACAGTATTATTAGCATCATCATTACCATCTTCGTGAACAGTATTATTAGCATCATCATTACCATCTTCGTGAACAGTATTATTTAGCATCATCATTACCATTTCGGACAGTATTTTTCATCATCATTACCATCTTCGTGAACGAAATTATTTAGCATCATCATTACCATCTTCGTGAACAGTATTATTTAGCATCATCATTACCATCTTCGGGGAACATATTATTTAGCATCATCTTACCTCTTCGTGAACGTATTATTTAGTCATCATCATTACCATCTTCGTGAACAGTATTATTTAGCATCATCATTCCATCTTCATGAACAGTTATTTAGCATCATCATTACCATCTTCATCAGCAGTATTATTAGCATCATCATTACCATCTTTACAATTATCAACATTATATTTAACAATTTCATCATTATTATTCATCACTTAGAATAAATATCATCATAATTGTCATCATCAATATTATAACCATCATCATCATTATCATCATCGTCACCATTCTTATCATTCTTTCCCTCCTCGTCATCATCTCCATCATATATCATCATACATCATCATCAGTTAGGATTGGTAGAATCTGTAGCAGAAGTTTCATACTTACATAATCTACAGAACAACTGAAAGGACACGATGACTGCTAGAGCTGTACATGTAACTAAATTTGGGGGACCAGAGGTTCTCAAAGTAGTAAACATACCATGCCAACTCCTAAAGATGGAGAGGTAGGTATAATATGCTACAAGTGGGAGACTCTTCGAAAAGTTTAGAAACTAATGTGTTGTTTTTCTGATTGAGAACCGCTATGTATAGTAGTTAGTGCATTTGCTTTGAGACGCATGATCCTAGATCAATTCCACAGGGAAGTCTAATTTAGACCATAAGCTTCGCCTGTGGGGGTGCTAGGCCCGCAAGGAAGCAAAGAATAATACCACTGCAACCTACAATGCATATCGTAAGAGACGATTGATCTAGGCCCTAGGATGCTACCTAGTAATTAAAGCTGCGCAGAAATAGGATGTGCTGACCTACCTTGTAGGCGCATAACTGGCACAACGTAAATCGATTTAGTCTCAGATCACCTACACATCCACAGAGTGGTTGACAAGTGGTCGATATGGAGCGTTGGAAGAAGAAGAAGACCATAACAGTTTTTATTTGGATTCAGTCTCTTGGGTACTAATAAAATACCGGAAGTAAAAGCGGTTGTTGTCATCAATCATCTGTGCCGTTGGTAAAATAACTATCCGGTCAACTCGTATTCTTCAATATACCTCATGGTTTGTAAATGAGTTCCTTAAACTAATTTTTGATTGAGACGACTCATTTTATATACATAAGTTTTAACTAACTCAGCATTTTGCATTTCTGCGAGTTCTTCTTGCTACTGCATATTTGGAATATCAGACAAATCCACTACATCATCTAAGTTGGAAAATCAATTTGTTTCAAAGAAGAAAATCTTTCTTTTAAATTAGTCGAGAAAATTTTCAGACGATCGACAATAACAAGTATAGTGGTATCAGTCACTTCAAGTTTTTTGAAGCCAATGAAACTTTTCAAAATGTTTTGTTGTAAATATATTTATAACATAATTCAATAAAAATAAAATTCGACCAACCCATCTCTGACGCTGTCTTGAGGGTGTTCTTTCGACCTCTTTTCTCTATATCGTCATCCGATGGTTGTTTTGACCTCCTCGTAGCTGATTTCGTAATCAGTCTGCGGTAGTCGCTTCCTGCCTTCGCCAGCTTGTCCGCTTCTTCGTTTCCGCTTATATTGCAGTGTGATGGGATCCACTGTATAACCATGCTGTCTAGTATCTGTTGCGAGTTAACCATATAGCATGCCCTTTGGGATTCTACCATCGCTCATAAGGCACACGTATCCTATCACCCAGGCGTCGCTGACTCAGCAAGATGTACAAGCTTGGAATGCCAGCACTGTCCAAGTTTCTATATTGGAGATGCGGACCCGGATCTCAATGCTAGTTCTATGGGAGGCAGACGATATACCGTAGGGCCTGTATTGAAATTGAGCACGCGTCAAAGACCACTTGACATCTGATAAGGTAGTTGTAACCTCATATGTTTACACACGATGTCACCTTTAAGTATTGACATCAAATTATCCATACTTCCAATTACTAAAATATTTTATACAAATTATCTTCAGAACAAACCATTTAAAATGAGTCAAATTTTTTGTTATAACAAGCTATACTATTTCCCCCTTGGTTTGATTAGTTCCTTTGGTTTGATTATTTCCCTTTAGTTTGATTATTTCCCTTGGACAAAGTTGCATGCTACGTATGTGTGTCTCATTGCAGATTGTAGGCTGCCGAGGAAATATCGAAATTAATCCCAGGAAGACGATGTTCAAGGAGACTAGTATTACGGCACAGCTTGCTGAGCATTGAAGATGTAATATCTTTGTATTGCAACCATACTTAACTAAAAACACAAATGAGATATTTTTTCTTTTTTTTCTCTTTTTTTTTTTTTTTCTTTCGTCCCTTTCAACTCAGACGAGTTTCATCTTGAAACTGATTTTTCGTGAAATGTTTTTCAATTTCTACCATGGCAGCAGCTGCTACATTGTAAATTACTTACACTGGCAGCCATGTGCTCAATGTACTCGTAATTAGTATTCCTCGATACAGGCAGATTTTCTCCGACTTCAGAGGTACTCGTTATCGTCCTGAGTAAGACCAGGATTTGAACAAATGCCGACAGTAGGTTCGAACGAGCTATGAGGCGAGCTACTATAACTACTCTAGGCAGTCCCAGAGATATGTTTAACAAAAATTAAATGTAGGCCATACTTCTTCTTTGCGATTGCTGTCGTATGCTCAATCTAAACTATGAGATGGATTGCCTCTCTGAAACTCATGTTATTTGGTGTTCCTTGTAGGTTAACCATATTTGGGCTCATCAGATCGGAACGATTTTCTCTAAAGCTTCTTCGTTTCTTTCGTTTTTTGGTTAAAATCCGCCCGTGTTTGCCAGGGCTCGCAAGGAGAGCACATAATAGTAACACTGCGACCTACAAGGCATGTCATAAGAGACGACTAAAGTAGGGCCTAGGAAGCTACCTTATCATCAAATAGCTTGTCCTGAGCAGAACTTGGCCACCCAAACAGCCCTCCAGTATTTCTTCCTCTCATAGACCACATGTTCCGTCTCTGCAGCCATCATGTTCAAACCAGCAATTACATCTTGAAGCCATCTTCCCCCTGGTCTTCCTCTGCATCTCTTTGACAGTACGTCTTCTTCCCGGCAACTAACTGACCACGGAGAAGAAGAGGAAGCTACCTGAGTAAATTAAAAAGCGTTGGGAAAATTGGATGTGCTGCCCTGACCTGAAGGCGCATAGCTGACACAACGTACAATCGCTCTTAGGCTCAGATCACATACAAATCACAAAGAGATGGTTTAACAAGTGGTCAATAAGGAGCGTTCGAAGAAGAAGAGAGAACAAAATGTAGTCCCAATGCTTGATGACGGCAGAAGTGGAGCTTTCCTATAGTCAAAAGCCACAATCTTATACACACCAACAAGCACCGAGCAGCTCTCTCTGGAAGGATGAGATACTCGAATCTCACTCGTACTGGGTCCACCCGTTGTGACACTGTGAGTAGAGCCCAAAAAAAATCAATGAATATATATTCAGTTTTATTTATTGTATAAAAAAGCCTGTCTCGTTACTGTCTATAGTACCACCTTTTAGGGCGGTGTAGGATGAGGGATGGGGGAGGAATTTAATGGCTAGTGCTGTCACCGCGAAACTGTTCTGGTTAGCATTTTTCTTTAATGCCCCTGACAGAAAAAAATACTTGGTCTTACCGTGAATTGAACAAGATTTTCCTGCACGGGAGCTGCACTCTAACCCATTTGACAAGTCGCTACTATCTCTATTGTATATACAAGTCTATTGTATAAACAATAGTATTAATATCTAAAACATGCGGAACACTTATTGATACATTTAAAACTTATTAGTGAAAACTTATTTCTTTACTCATGTTTGTTGGTTTTATTTAGAAGCAAACAACAGTTATTAACTCTTACAATACAACAAACCACCTCACGAGCCAGAACATTAAATACATGTAGTAGCAAAATTATCACAAGGTCCCTTTGGTGCATTTTAGTGTATACATTTTCGTAGAGTACATCAGTGAGTTTATAACAATAGAGATTTCAAATCTGCATATTCTGGTATAAAAATGAGTGCTTTAGTACTCAAAATAAGATACATAATAGATTTAGCTAGATCAACCTCCATTGAAATAGTTGTTCTACAAAAGAGAACATGAAAATGTAGTTTCGTTGAACGTATACTGAGAGTTAAACCTTTTGTTTTTTACACAGGAGACAGAGTGGACTCAGATAAAAGCTGACGCCCAGGCTGGACAGAGTGCAGGTTGGCTTGTTCCGATTGTTGCTAAGGAATACAAATTAGAAGAAGCAGGTCAAGCACAGTTTGATATCATAAACAATACTGGAACTTTCGGAAAACTGGTCCTTAATACTGCCAGAGATTAACATATTCAATTTATATATATATATTCCTCTCATACCGTTATACGTTATATAGAGTCAGCAAATAATTTCTCCATATCGCTCTGTTCTGGGTAGCTTTGCTCCCGGATGTTTCTTGCCTCTTAGCAGAGCATGTTGGAACGTTTCACTAAGTCGTCTTTCTTTCTGAACCCTTTGTCTCCACTTCAATGTCTGCTTTGGTATTCTTTGATCATTTCTTCTCAAGGTATGCCCAACATTTCTCCATCTTCTTCTTCTTATAACAGTTGCTACTAATGGTTAACCTAATGGTCATCATTCGGAGATCACATCTCAAGAAAATGACTTGGCTGTACACGCCTGGACATGCTGAAGTGCGAGGTAACGAGCGTGCTGACTCTCTTGCAAACAGTGCCCCGACTCAAGTGTGCAGAAGCATGGACAGAGCCGATATCATCAATGCGGTACGCTCTCAATTGTGTGACATGGGCGGGTCTCAGACACTGGAACGAGTTCGAGAATTAGGAGTTAAGTTTGGACATGCCAGACAGTGTCGTCTTCGTGGTAGAGAGAGATATACTAATCAATTTCTCATGGGTACTGTGAGCAAATGGACTTTGGGATGGCTGCTGCAACGGAGGACAGAGCACGAATGGAATGCCCAATGTGCCATGACGTCGATCGCATAACATAACATAACATAAATGGTTAACCTGACATTTCTGATTTCATTACTTCTGATCTTCCCCCATTATATATTCATAACTTTTCGGTGACATTTATTTTCAAATGAATTTAATTTGCTTTCTGTATCTTTATTTGACAAAAATACTGTAGTCGAATTAATATTTCTTTAAATTTTTTGTTGAGTGTTTGTGATTGGGTTACAAGTGCACACAAGAAGATGTATTTTTCTCCAATTTCAATGATTTATACGAGTATATAGTTTTGTATAAGAATGTACCCAATAAGAATGCATCCAAAAACCACAGTATACAGAGTCTTCTACAACAAAACATCAGGAAAGAAAGTGAGAGGAAGACCACAAAAAAATGGTTAGATGGCATAGCAGAATCTTGCCAAAGAGCAAAAATAACAATCACTTAAGCCACAAGAACAAAGCAATTAAAAAAATGAAGTTTTATTCTTTTCTTTTGATTTTCTGTGGATTAAATTGATCAGTGAGTTGAACAATTGTTGACGTTTTATTGTTAGACGATTTTATATTATGAAAGTTGTGATTGACCGGTCAGAAACAGGTGATATGGATTCATTTCATGAGGTGACGATAGTAATACACCTCCAGCGGATATTGAATAACTCTGCTGTTCATATGAAGTTAGTTCAAGAGGTCAGCTCAAAATTCGTTCACAAGTACCATTGACTTTCTATAGTAGTTGTGTCTTGTTTACCTTACTTTACCTTTTTCTTTTCTTTTATTTCTGGGACTCGTATTTACGGGAGACCGAAAGCTCGAAACTGCTATAAATGTTCTAGAACATCATGCTATGTTTGGTAAGCAAACTAGAACATATATATATACATACCACATTAATTCAAACAAAATGGGCGTTATATTTAAATCACTTCTTATTTACATCACGACAAATCGTCGCCTTGTTTCTTTGTCTTCGCTTTCTTTCTTTAACCGTAGATTGACCAGGCAGTCAGTAGCTGACATGTCCTCTGTGCGATATAAATATTTTCTCTGCCATCTTTCTTTAACCGTAGATTGACCAAGCAGTCAGTAGCTGACACGTTCTCTGTGCGATATAGATAAAGAAAGGTAGATGACAGTATTACAAAAGCTATGGGAAGAAATGATTAAATATGAAAAATGACGCTTTTATCGTGTTCATTATCTCTAGCAAATAGTAGTCACGATACTGTTAATTGTATAGTAGTCACGGTACTGTTAATTGTATAGTAGTCACGGTACTGTTAATTGTATAGCAGTCACGATACTGTTAATTGTATAGTAGTCACGATACTGTTAATTGTATAGTAGTCACGATACTGTTAATTGTATAGTAGTCACGGTACTGTTAATTGTATAGTAGTCACGATACTGTTAATTGTATAGTAGTCACGATACTGTTAATTGTATAGCAGTCACGATACTGTTAATTGTATAGTAGTCACGGTACTGTTAATTGTATAGTAGTCACGATACTGTTAATTGTATAGTAGTCACGATACTGTTAATTGTATAGTAGTCACATACTTTAATTGTATGCAGTCACGATACTGTTAATTGATAGTAGTCACGGTACTGTTAATTGTATAGTAGTACGGTACTGTTAATTGTATAGTAGTCACGATACTGTTAATTGTATAGTAGTCACGATACTGTTAATTGTATAGTAGTCACGGTACTGTTAATTGTATAGTAGTCAGATACTGTTATTGTATAGTAGTCACGGTACTTAATTGTATAGTAGTCACGAGTACTGTTAATTGATAGTAGTCACGGTACGTTAATGTATAGAGTCACGATACTGTTAATTGTATAGAGTCACGATACTGTTAATTGTATAGTAGTCACGATACTGTTAATTGTATAGTAGTCACGATACTGTTAATTGTATAGTAGTCACGGTACTGTTAATTGTATAGTAGTCACGACTAATGTATAGGTCACGGATGTTAATTGATAGTAGTCACGATACTGTTAATTGTATAGTAGTCACGGTACTGTTAATTGTATAGTAGTCACGATACTGTTAATTGTATAGTAGTCACGGTACTGTTAATTGTATAGTAGTCACGGTACTGTTAATTGTATAGTAGTCACGGTACTGTTAATTGTATAGCTAGTCACGTACTGTTAATTGTATAGTAGTCACGGTACTGTTAATTGTATAGTAGTCACGGTACTGTTAATTGTATAGTAGTCACGGTACTGTTAATTGTATAGTAGTCACGGTACTGTTAATTGTATACTAGTCACGGTACTGTTAATTGTTTAGTAGTCACGATACTGTTAATTGTTATGTCACGGTACTGTTAATTGTATAGTAGTCACGTACTGCTAATTGTATAGTAGTCACGGTACTGTTAATTGTATAGCAGTCAAGGCTCTGTTAGCTGTAACGTAGTCACGGTACCGTTAATTTTGTAGTAGTGGCACTGTTTATACACACACCATATATACATACCATATACACATACCATATACACATATCATATACACATACCATATACACATACCATATACACACACCATATACACATACCATATCACACACCATATACACATACCATATATACATATCATATACACATACCATATACACATACCATATACACATACCATATACACATATCATATACATATACCATATACACATACCATGTACACATACCATATACACATACCATATACACAGAACTATATGGAAAAAGGGTGAACTTCACGCAACAGTAAAGCTCATAATGGAAATGTGTCTATGTAAATAGTTTCAGTTAGCAGAAGAACGTTATGCACCTATGAGTTATTAGGGAAATGGTCATATTAAAACGGTGTAACAGAAATGTGGTGGCGTCTGTGGCCTAGGGGATAATGACTCGGTCTATTAACCCCGACGTTCTGAGTTCGAATCACGCTGCGGACAGTTTGGTTGCAAATTGTTTCGCGTGGATTTTTACAAATGGGGCGAATGCACCACCCGTTCAGAAAGCAATGGCACACTACTGAACGTAATAATGCCTAGAAAATCACAAACAGCGTTGATTCGCAAAGTCCTGTAAAGGACATGCAATTAACTTTTTAAAAATAGAAATGTAGTTTTAAGAAATAATGCTGAGATTTCCGTGGACAGCAAAGAAAACAAATGATGAGGTTTTAAAACAGACCTGCACACAAAGAAACCTTATCTAAAGAATACGAATCAGACAATTAAGGTTCTTCGGGCATGTAATGCGCAGATGAGGGTTCGAATATTTGTTAACAACAGGTACAATTCAGGGAAGAGAGATCGTGGAAGGCAGAGGGAGAAGATGTTGGATGGTCTGACATCGTGGTTCGACAAAAGATCGAAGTCAGAACTGATTAGCTGCACAAAGAAGAGAGAGAGAGAGAGAGGAAGAGTTGTGGAGAGACATGATTGCCTACACCAGCAGGTATGGCATTTGATTGATTGAACTAGTATTCCCTTTGAACAAGCATGAAAAATTCGTGTCATAAATCTACCCCAAATTTGAACACTCAAATTAGTTCAAGGGTCTACAAGATGTTACTACTTGCATACAGTTTGAGATACACTGACCTATTATGTAATACGCGCAAATTTTCAATGTCGTATAATACATATATTATTCTTTAAGAAAAATACCGGATGTCGTAAAATTCAGGCTTTATCAAACGTTACCAAAAATAGCATTGTTTCTGGGTTTTATAAATATCATGCAGGCACATAGAGGACATTGTTGGCAGATTTTTTTATATTAGAATGAAGAACCTGCAGGATTTAGGAATAGATTATTATTTCATGAAAGAGAAATGTGTAATGAGCGAGAGAATGAATGTTGTTCTTTAGTGTTAGAGGTATAAGTGCAGTTGGAAGTGAGGATTGTAATGGCGTATCGGACTGTTACTAGATGTTTGTGTGTATGTGTTCATGAGTTGTTTGTTTATGTGAGGGTAGAGGCTGAGTTTTGTTCTAAAATATTGTAATAGCAGCTTTCATAAGTCATTGTTGATTATTGGATACGCCCCTGGAGGAGCGAGGTGTAACATTTAGCTGTTCTCAGAATACTAGTTGATGGTGTTAATTTGAGCTCTCCAGGGAGCAGTGGTAATATAGTAATCAGTTGATAGGTAAATAAATCTGCAAATAGATCGGCAGATAGATATGTAATTAGATATGTAGATAGATTCGCAGATATATTTGTAAATAGATTTTTAGATAGATTTGTAAATAGATCTGTGAGCTAGATCTGTGAGCTAGATCTGTGAGCTAGATCTGTGAACTAGATATATATATATATATATATATATATATATATATATATTAGGTCTGTTTTACCACTATTGGGACATATGCCCTCAACCGTCTCATGGTAGTTCATGGCTGTTGGATTTGTTTTAGCTATAGTTTTTTTTTACCAGATGAGGTATCCAGCCCCAAGACGAAACCTAACGTAGACGTCTCTTACGACATGCCTTGTAGAGCTCAGTATTACTATTCTTTGATTCCCCAGTGGGCCCCGGCAACGCCCTGGTTACTATATACACCAAAAGTCCGCCTGCCCAGCGTGTTCGTAACACGTTGGACTGCGGGTGACTAGCCCTCTGTGAGTGCGGGTTGAATTCCGCGGGCTGTCAGAAAAGCCACAGGTTCCCCAGATTCACGGTGTTCGTGGCACCGAACCGAAGGGTTACGATGTCCATGGCACCGAGCCAAAGAGCTGTAAGCTCAAGTGCTTCTGGATCGAAAAAAAAATATGTACATCAAAAAGTACTATAAGTTAAGCCTGGACATGTCAAATGAAAATATTACAATTTAGAGCAGGCTTTATCGGAACAACAATTTAGAGCAGGCTTTATCGGAACAACAATTTAGAGCAGGCTTTATCGGAACAACAATTTAGAGCAGGCTTTATCGGAACAACAATTTAGAGCAGGCTTTATCGGAACAACAATTTTGAGCAGGCTTTATCAGAACAACAATTTTGAGCAGGCTTTATCGGAACAACAATTTAGAGCAGGCTTTATCGGAAAAACAATTTAGAGCAGGCTTTATCGGAACAACAATTTAGAGCAGGCTTTATCGGAACAACAATTTAGAGCAGGCTTTATCGGAACAACAATTTAGAGCAGGCTTTATCGGAACAACAATTTAGAGCAGGCTTTATCGGAACAACAATTTAGAGCAGGCTTTATCGGAACAACAATTTAGAGCAGGCTTTATCGGAACAACAATTTAGAGCAGGCTTTATCGGAACAACAATTTAGAGCAGGCTTTATCGGAACAACAATTTAGAGCAGGCTTTATCGGAAACATTTAGAGCAGGCTTTATCGGAAAAAATTCAGTTACGAATTTCAGGCTTTATGACAAAGGAACAACAACAATTTAACGTTATGACAAATTAACATTTATCAACAACAATTTAGACGTTATGGAAAAACAATTTAGAGCAGGCATATGGAAACACAATTCTAGTAGATCGAGAAGAAAATTTAGGCAGGCTTATCGAGAAACGAGGAGAATTATAGACATGAGCTCTTTCTTGAACTCATGGAAAGCAAAATAGAGAAGCTTAGAAATACATGGAAAAGAGGTTTGGAGACAGAGCTTAACAATATAAGGGAAGAGCTGAAAGTAGTTGCAAGAGATAGGGAGCTAAAAATAGGGAGACTTTTCATGAGCTGGTTAATGGTTTTATTTCATATTACTTTAATGTATTAGTCGAGTGTCACTAGACAAGCACTTTAGTGGAAACCACAGAGAAAACGTAAAAGGGAACATCCTAAACAGACATGGGGGCGAAGTATTCTTCAGGAACTCAATGGTGATTCTCTATCCTGGGAGGATATTAAGAAAACAGCAATAGACCAAGAAAAGTGGCGAGCAACTGTTGAAGCTCTATGCCCCATGAGAAGCAGAGAGGTATAAGTTAAATAATGTATCTTTCTCTTTAGAACAAAAAAAAAAAAAAAGATAATACTAACGACTCATAAAATTTAAAAAAAAATGATCAACCACAGTTGAGAACATGGTTGACCACATTTTTGTTATCGAAGTAGAACGACAAACTGACGGATCACTCTTGAATTGTGAATATAAATTGTGTATTCTTCGTTTGAGAATATGTTGTCTCGTGTCAATCATAATACTAACCCCGCCTTCCATCCTCTCCTATTTATGTAACGTTCGATAAATACTGATATCTTTTTAGAGTTACTTTTTCCTGTGTATATGTTATCAAAAACACAGAATTGGTTTGTTCCACTAACTGAAAGAAATGGTTGTAAAACTAACCGAAATGAATTAAAGTTATATGTTTGTTCTCTACTTAAGTTCTAAATTTGCAGGGCTTTGAATGCTCGCAGTATCTCTGAATTCAGTTTCCAATAGCTGGCTTTCACACGTGGACAAGACAGAAACCAGGTCGAGCTTATACTTCTCTATGGGACGTGTCACTACGTGTCACCAAGTCCCGCCCTCCCACGTGGGCGGCGGTAAGTCCCGATGTTTGATCTTTGCGCCTCGAGGACCAATAATAAAGCGCGTGCCTGTTGCTTTCCAATTCTATTTTGATCGATTCCACCAGCGACTATCATTGCGCGTGAGTTAGACTGTGTGAGTGTGAGTGTGAGTGCATCAGTGAGCGTGTGTGTGTATATGCATGAATGAATATGTGTGTGTATGTGCTAGGAGCAAAAAGTGGAAATGGATGCGGGGGCTGTATATAGCCATATATAGCCGTATATAACGTTCTATTCTGACCAGAAACAGAAGCACATACACGTTGCTTCAAGTGACCTCATCAGTTTCACGAGATCTGGAAGAGCATACAGTTCAAACTCGACACTTTCAGTCTGGATATATTTAAGCCATGTATTAACAATGGATTAAGTTGACATTAGCTATGAATATAAATTTCTAAACGGATCATGTCATGACAACATATTTCATATATATATGACTAGTGAAAGCATCTCTATAGAAGAGATGGTCTCAATCAACAGATAAAGGCATAGACCGTCAATCCATCATCAGCAATTCCAGTATTACTAGATGTTAACAACAGAAGCAGCAGACAAAAGTCTTAGAAGCAACAGATAGAATAGTCAGAGATGCAAAAACAGCAGGTAGCATTTACTGAAGCAGATCAGAGCAGCCTTAGAAACAGTAGACGGACTTAAGAGCAAAAGCATCAGACATCGGTCATTGAAGAAACATAAATCTGTCATAGACACAGAAGAGGCCATTAATAGAAGCAGCAAACTGTCATATAAACAAGAGAAACAGAAATCATAGAAACATATCAGTCATTTAAGCAAGAATAGTTGACAGCAAGAATATGGGACATTAATTATATAAGCAGAAGAGAACAGTGAAATAATAAACATATGTTATTGAGACAAGACAGAAATTATAGTCGCAAGAGACAGATGTCATAAAACATAAGTCATAAGTTGTAACAGTTAAATTTGAGGAACCATCTGGTGCCCACGAACGACCTACATTATTTATACGAAAGTCGATTACAGCTTACAAGTTCCTTACTCATTCTTACACATACTGAATGTGAGAGTAACAGACTGCGACGCCTTCCTATAGGAAAGCCTGTTCTTGATTAGGTGAGTATACTGATTTTATTACTGCAATAGAAGGGGCAGTTATCTTATCTGTATGATACTGTTCATAATATATGTCTGTAGTTTTATCTTCTACTGCCCACACCTCATATAAAATCTACATCCTTGTTTCTATAGCGCCCGCGTGGCGCCGGGGCCTGAAGGAAGCAAAGAATATTACCACTGCGACCTACAACGCATGTCGTAAGAGGCGACTGATGTAGGCCATAGGGATGCTATCCTAGTAAATAAAAAGCAGCGCAGAAATCGGATGTGCTGGCCTACTTGTAAGAGCATAACTGGCAGTCGCTCTTAGGCTCAGATCACATACAAATCACACAGAGTGGTTGACAAGTGGTCGATATGGAGCGTTCAAAGAAGAAGAAGAGGAAAGTGACTATATTTTTCATATAAGATTTCAGTGTATTCGTCTTAGACTTACAAGCGTTTAAAAGTTGGTTTGGATGTTTACAAATTGTTATTGATACAACAGAAAACTGTAATAAAAGGCTTACAAGCTTTAAAAGTTGGTTTGGATGTTTACAAATTGTTATTGATACAAAAGAAAACTGTAAAAAAAATGTGTACAAAAATTACTAAAAAACGTAAAAGCAAAGTAAAATAGTTTTACAAAGCTCAAGTATTATCTCCGGTATTTGTGTTCTGTAAAAACACTTTTCTTCGTATGATATTTTCTTCACGTCTTTATTTTGGCTTAAAGTCTTATCAGCAGTCTACCTGTAGAGATGTATCTTTGAAATTATTTCAACTAAGTATATGTGCTTGATGAGTGCCAACATCTCTAATCTATACAACTAACTTGGTTATCGAAACTGTACGGAACACCCATAGCCAACTCTAAATTAGGCTAGACAACTGACAGCGGAAATCCTGACCTAGTTTTAATTTGGGGGCTGGATTTTGTATATGTTTGATAGGACACTGCAAGCTTTTGTGCAATTTTACTCAATTCTATGTTATGTTATGTTATGCGATCGACGTCACGGCACATTAGGCATTCCCATGCATGCTCTATCCTCCGCTGCAGCAGCCATCCCAAAGTCCATTTCCTCACAGTACCCATGAGAAGTTGATTACTATATCTTCTCTCTCTACCACGAAGACGACACTGTCTGGCATGTCCAAACTTAACGTCTAATTCTCGAACTCGTTCCAGTGTCTGAGACTTGCCCATGTCACATAATTGAGAGCGTACCGCATTGATGATATTGACTCTGTCCCTACTTCTGCCCGTTTGAGTTGGGGCATTGTTTGCGAGAAAGTCAGTACGCTCGTTACCCTGCACTCAATTCTATGAGTCTATGGTTATTTATTGATGAAAAATATTAATAATACTGATATTCCTTATTGTTAAACTGAACTTGTTACATAATATAACATTGATTTAGTATACTGTGTTGTTTTTGAAATGAATTCCTCTATTTACAACAATACTAGAATGCGAGGTCACGCGACGGTTGTGATCTAGAATTTTTACCTGAGTCCGCTGGCCGTATTTAGAGTTGGCTGTGTAAAAAACTGACAACTTTTGAAACAATTTCATCACCATGTTACGTTAGAAATATAATATAATAACATTTCCCGTAACCTTTTTAGACCTTAGGGTATGAAGTCCCTTCATTTCCCATTTTTAATCCTATTATACAGGAGGTAGGAGGATCAATTCCTTTCCTCACTCGTGGAACGTCGATTGTGAGATTGAACCCAATACTCTCTTTCTTGTGTCCGAGTCAATAGGCAAACGCTTACGAATTACTCTAATCCAGCTTTTCCCAAAGTGGGTGGTACCGCCCCCCACCCAGTGGGCGCTGAAGCCTTCCAGGAGGGAGGGAGGAGGGGGCGATAGTGGGTTCAAAAGCATTTGGGGTGGGGGGTTTCGTGATTTTGCGATTGAATAATCATTACAAATTTGAATTTTGCATTTTAATTCATCTTATGCCCATCTTACACGATTCATTTTTTCTTCAATTTTATATTTCATGCAAATAATCATTTGAAAATTGACCATGTATGAAATATATATCAATTTTTTTATGCCAAAGTGAAAATAGAGCATGTATATATGAGGGGCGTTGGCAAGCTGTTGTAATGAGGAGGGCGTTGCAAAGTTTATCTTATGCAAAGTGGGCCGTGGGCCGAAAAAGTTTGGGAATCTATGCTCTAATCTCTCCCACCTTCATTAGAAATGTTGAGCTGAAAACTGATGTAAATGTTAATGACAAGTTGAAGTGGTATACTATATTGGGAACAAAATAGAATATGGTAGATAGAGAGGGAGATATATTTGTATGTTGCAAGTGCTAACATAGTCTTTGGTTTTCAATACGGCATTCTTAACGCATTGAGATAATCTTTCCGAACAGAGGAGTTTCATGGTTGTGAATCCCAGTCGCTGACCAGATGGAGTCAGATGGGTATCGATATTGGTAAAAGAAAAAAGTTAATTGCATATCCTTTACAGGACTTTGCGAATCAACCCCAGCTTTTTAACGCTGTTTGTGATTTTCTAGGCATTATTACGTTCAGTAGTTTGTCATTGCTTTCTGAACGGGTGGTATCATCGTCCTTTTGTAAAAATCCACGCAAAACAATTTGCAACCAAACTGTCCGCAGCGTGATTCGAACTCAGAACGTCGGGGTTAATAGACCGAGCTTCTAATCCCTAGGCCACAGACGCCACAATCAATATTGGTACAGCACAAAAAGAACGCCACACGAAATATGCAAAATGATTGATTAATCAACATCGAACTGGCTTGTTGGACCGCTGGACGCTGCTGGATGCGTTGAGGCGGGGACGGAGCATCTATGGACATGTCCGGCGTGCTATGATGGTAGTTCTCATATAACTGATAACTTGTATTCAATACATAATTAGCGAAACTATTAGATGACTGAAGCTGCCCGAGTGGTTACCGGGGCCCAAATTTGGGGTGTAAAGAATAGAACCACTGTTACCTGCCACGCATGTCGTAAGAGGTGTATAATGAGGTTTGGCTGAAATCGGATGCACATGCCCTAAACGTGTAGAAGTCTATGCGTTTAGAGACCTACCAAACCAATGTGCACCGTATACACGTTCTTGGCAAAGATCAAACATTATCACAAAGAGTGATTAAAATTGGTCGTATAGAGTGAACGCAAAGAAGAAGAAGAGGAGATGACTGAAGCAATGAATAGGGTAACAGAAGACAGTGCCAGTAAGTTTGAAATATTCATGACCCGAATTTCCTAGAAGTAATGGTCCTAGTTACTCTGTGTTAGCTCTGAAAATGATTGAATTGATTGATTGTTAGAATCATCTCCATTGCAATTCTGTGAATAACCATGTTTGATTCGATCTCTTTATTTACGCAAAAGATCTCAGCTGCAGTGTGCGAACTCCGTAGCACCGACAAGGTCCCCGATGTAACTTTGAAGATAGTAAAAATTGTGTATACATTTTAATTTTAAATAGAAATTTTATATATTCAACAGTCAAGGATTCTTTTACGTTCTCAACTTGTGTTACATCTATTGTCTTTATTCCTTGTTGTTATTATCTTATATCTAGTGTCTCTTTATTCCTTGTTGTTATTATCTGTTATGTTACATCAAGTGTCTCTTTATCCTTGTTGTTATTATCTGTTATGTTTTATCACGTGTCTCTTTATCCTTGTTGTGATTACCTGTTATGTTATAACTTGTGCCTCTTTATTACTTGTTATTATTACCTGTTATGTTACATCAAGTGTCTCTTTATTACTTGCTGTTATTACCTATTATGTTACATGTACCGGTGCACAGGCATCACCAATATAAACGAGGAAATAAAACAGAGGAGATGAAAGTGGGTTGGGGCATACATTAAGAATGCAGAAGACCAGACATCCACATGTGATTTTAAATGAAATCCGGGAGCAAGAGAGGCAGGGATTGACCTAGAGAGACATGGAGACTAACTGTAAACAGAGAAAGAGAAGAGGAGGGAAAGACCTGAAATGAACTAAGCTGCCTTGCTCAAGACAGACCTAGTTGGTGATAATTTATTGATGCATTATGCTTCAAGGGAGGTGGCGAGAAGAAGAATGGTACATCTGGTGTCTCTGTCTTTCTTGCTTTTATTACCTGTCATGTTACATTGAACTATTTAATAACCCGTGTGTTTCCAGGATCATCAATGGGAGCCAAGTATAGTAACACTACGACCTGCAAGGCATGTCGTAATAGGCGACCAATGTAGGGTCTAGGGAAGCTACCCTAGTAAATCAAAAGCGTTGCAGAAATCGAATGTGCTGGTCTACTTGTAGGCGCATAACTGGCACAACGTAGAATCGCTCTTAGACTTGTATTACATACAAATCCTAAAGATTGGTTTAACAAGTGGTCGATATGGAGCGCTCGAAGAAGAAGAAGAACTATTTAATAGACATGAATATTCGTTACTTTTGTTATTTATTAATAACATTCGCTTTTTGTTACACTTGCAGGTATGGAAACTACAGAAGAATATTTGCTCATTGACATAGGAGAGATTTAAGTGACATAGCCACTTTAGCGAATGCATATAACAAATATATTGAACTAGTATCACTAGAAGTACTGTTGATAAGAATATACATTGGTTTCTAGAGCAAAATAAAAAGGTAAAATGTCGTTAGGTGACAGAGGTTTGCCTGGGGAACAGTACGCAGAGTTGGCATGCGGCACAGAAAACGTGTCACCTTATTCGAGCAGCGCTGGATACACAGATCCTCCATCGTATTATCAAACTGACTACAACTGGCAACATGCGCATCAACCCCAACAGCAACAGAGTACATCACAACCGCCCCATCTACACGATACTGACAGACATTATTATCCAGGTCTTGCAGACGGAAATGAGACCAATGCTCATGCTTATATCACGTACGGCCATCATCCTGTCAATCATCCTGAGTTTTATTCTCCAGCACATAACATCTGGCCCACAGATGCTTCTGGAGACCATCTTAGCCCCGAACATATCAATCCACATCATCGATTCTTCTCTGGTGTAGATCGTAGCCAACAATGCCTGGTCCAGCAGCTGAGCACCTCTCCTGGGTCTATCAGTAAACCGAAGAGAAGGAGAGTACAATCTCACACACAAAGAAAAGCAGCTAACGTTAGAGAGAGAAGAAGAATGTTCCATCTTAACGAAGCATTTGATGAGTTGAGGAAACGACTCCCGGCTTTCAATTACGAGAAAAGACTTTCTAGAATTGAAACATTACGTCTAGCTATGACTTATATTTCTTTTATGAAGGAGGTCAGTGTGGGAAGAGATCCTAAATGCATCAAATTAAAGCCACACGGTGCAGACTTCTCCCCTCAACCACATGACAGCAGCAGTAGGGCAGTATCTCCATCATTCTACAGCGATAAAGACAATGATGATGGTAATATGAACGATGATAGCGATTGTAGTAACGATGAAGTTAGTAACCAAAGCGGTGTTATTTAACTTATTATATGTCAACTGTTTTTTGTAATATGTGAAATTATGACTTGCTAAAACATAGCACGCTATCTGTTATGATCAGAAGCAAGCACATACATTTACACATTAAACATTGTGCTTTGTGCATACTCTAGTCCGGTAGTGCGCCATTTCTGGTGAGAACGACACGTCAAATGGTGAAAACCAAGTGCAATAAAGTAAATCCAAGGCCTCCTGTAATCATAAGGCTCCACAAGCTCAGTCGGAGCATCGGAAATTCCCATTGTAGTGGGCTGACTATGATATATGTTTGAAAGAACATAGTAAGTTTTAATGCAATTTTACACGTCTATATAAGTCCATAGCTATTTATTGACGAGAAGTGTTAATATTACTGATATTCCTTCAGCTACATTTAATTTGTGACCTAATATAAACTTGTTTTTACATGTTGTGCCTTTTAAAAATGAAATCGCCTTTATCTAACTAGACAGAATGCAATGGTCAAGTGACATGAAATGGAGGATTTCTGAGAATTTCCACTTCAACTCGTCGTTCTTGTAACTACCTCTGTGGTCAATCCTAGGACTGTACATGCTTTAAAACACATATAACATTGCATTTTGTTGAAACTAAATTTAAACTGAATATATAACATGTTTTACTGATCAACAAGAATTTTGAAAATATGTCATTCTTTAATTATTGATTATTGAGCCTACCTCATAACATTTCGGACAGACACATAGGTGCATAGTCTTCCCCAGCAGACGCCCAACTGTATAGATATTGCTATCTTATGTTTCTCTTTGGTTAAAAGTTGGTAAAAGTATAGATACTCATTTCATAACGTGAATTTTTTTGGGGGCAACACGTATTTTTAAAATCAATGATCGTCAAGGTTTGATGTTATCAACATTACACCGACCATCTTCTACTTCTCATAGATGTTCTAGTTCTAAATCAGAAGGATTGACCATCGGAAAGCAAGGCAAGGGTTTAACTCATTAACTACAGTATTTGTTTTGAGCAGACTAAATTTCTGTTCCGCCGATAAAGCTTCCAAGTTGCTACTGGATAGCGACAGTTGAATGCTAATACAAGCTGTTGGGATATCTTTAAGTCACTAAACAAAGGTTTGATTTGCTAAGAACAGGCTGCATTGTTTCCGGTAAAGTGTAAAACAATGGACATATTTTGACACTAACCCAACCCTCACATTGTGTGTGATCAAGCCATTGTCTACCTATGAAATTCTTATATGTGCAATTATCTTGTGTGCAATTGTCATGAAACCGCTTGGGAGATGTGCAACAATTTTTTCCTTAGCTTAATACTAGAAAATTTGAGAACCGCGATAGTACAGTGGTTAGCGCACTTGCTTCATAGACGAGTGATCCAGGATAAAATTTTCAAGATGAATTGGCATTATTTTCTGACATGTCTACGTGTCTACCTGTCCTCAATTTGTACCAGAAAAAAACATTGGAAAGCAGAGGCAGCCGACTACGTGCCCTGTCGTGAGCGTTAGTAACAAAAACTACAAGCTTCCCAACACAATATTCCCCAATATATCTCATGGCATGAAATAAGGTTCTTGACATTATATGTTTTCTTAACATATGAATCATACATTTGAGAGCGAACTAATTTTTCCCATTTGAGATATTTCTTAACTAGTAAGAGGCTTGAGGCTTAAGATATGTTGTATTAGGCTGAGTTTAACATGCTAGGAGGGCTTAAGATATGTTGTACTAGGCTGAAGTTTAACATGCTTGCTGAGGCTTAGATATGTTGTATAGGCTGAAGTTTAACATGCTTGCCTGATCATTTTTTAAAACGTGCCTTATTTGTATATGTTCATAATTTTACCAATATTGTTCCAAGTAATCTTTCAATTCATTAATCTAATCATGTGCCTTTCAAATCTGTTCTTGTTTTACTTAGCAAAAATCTTATGCAAATGCTATATACACACTGTATATGTCTACATTTTGTTGTTGTAGTTGGTTAATTTTTAAACATTATTTTGTCTGTAAGTATGTGGTGATTTATATTTTGTATAGAAATAATATCTTGCTATTTATTTGTGGATTCTGTGTGATTGTCTTACAGTGGTATTACTTTTTTTGGAGCTATGGATATGTGAATGTTGAAAGGAAATATCAAGTAATAGAAATTTGACAAGAAAGGGATCTAAGGATTGTGAAGCCAGGACAGCGGATAAGTGTAGTAGTATATATGGCCTTTTTCATCTTTACAGACGGTCAATCGTCTCTCTTTGTGCCTAGCCTGGGCAGCTGATATGGAGAATGTGCCTTGCCCATTTTGCACAAACCCCTCTCTACCCTACTGTTTTATCCAAAGGAAAGACAAAGTCTATACGTTTGGAATGCAGCAGGGTTTGCAGGAGATGCCAGAAGATGGCAAGGAATACACACTTAACCATCAACTGCCTTAGGGTCCCCCCCTCCGGATTTGTGGTCAAGGTTTACTCCTCTAGCCCTCTGCATTACCGTGTAGTAGTATTTGACTTATTAAATAGTATATAAAGATGTTAAGGTGTACAATGCTAGAGGTCTAACAGTACTAGGCCGTTAGCATTTGAATATGAAATGGTCAGTTTTCTACCTCGGTAAATTCCTATTCTCTTGATCTCTTGAGTCCTGAGCCTTGTAATAATAATAGGCGCCCGTCACAGGCGATGATGACAACATCTTCAGTCGTCTGCTGCTGCAACTCTCGGTGCTGCTGCAACTCTGGTGTGTGCGGAAGTGGCTGTAGAGCTCAGTCCTAGAACACAATCCCCTACCACAGGTGGGGCGTACATAATCAAGGTTAGAGATGTGGGTGTTGTGTGTTCTGTGTGTTCCTGAGCCTTGTAACGACATACAACTGGTTTGACTGAATGTTGTCTTTATAGCTAAAAGCTTCCACTAAATATTAATGTTGGCTTCAATGTCTACATGAAACAAATTCAATAACTTCTAGTTAACAAGTTTTCTTGAGATTTTCTTATGATATTAATACATTTAACGGCACATCGGTCAGATTAATCATGGTTTTAGTTTTCTACTTTCTCTTCTTCAGCATTCTGTACATTTGAGGTTCATTGCTGCAGATGTCTGCAGACCTCCATTCATCTCCGATCTTAACAGAATGTGTCATCACATTGTCTCTGTGTGAGAGCTTGAGTTTCCCAATAACATTAGAAGCTATAATCGTGGTAGTGTAATAGCCAGAGAAGCTCCCCAAGCCAGAAGTTAATGGGCAGGGAATAAACTATGAGAGACACAATGTCCCTCCAAGTTCGGGGTTGAAGTGTGGGGACAACAACTTATTGTCGTGAAACATTTATTACTGTAAACGGATAAGCTTCGAAATCGGATGGACAAAAATTAACTGCGACTCTGGAACCGGAAAATGATTATTGAAATTTGGAACATGGAATATGGGAAACGTTTTTAGGACAGAAACAGCTAAAGAGTAATCGTTTGTTAAATGTATGAAATGTAAGTTCCGACCACTTTACGTGATTAACATCAAATAGTTTTTCTAAAGCAAAACTTTGCCTTCCTAACAGTCATTCCGAATTTCTCTATCTTATAGATCAGCTGTCCCTGGTTAACTCTGCAGTCGTCATGCTCAAATTGTCAATTATATCTTGAATCCCTCTTCTCTGTGGTCTTCCTCTTCTCATATTTGCCAGGATGCTTCCTTCTATACTGATCTTTTGTAACCTTTCGTGTTTCTTTATATGTCCAAAATACTTCAACTGTCTCATTCTTATTTACAGCAACAGGCAATTTTCTTTGATTTTGAATTCTTTTTTGGATAGATCTATGTACTCTCTTCTCTATTGACTATTCCCAGGTGGAAGATGTAGCTGGCTGTCCACTCTTGCCGTTAAGCGTAGGGATGGGAGCTTTAATTTGCGTTCTAGGGCCAGACTATATCTCTTCTCTATAAATGATATATGCAACACTCTTCTGTAACACTTACTCGTATATTCAATAGCGCATATTTTTTGTCCACTTCCTTATTAAATGAGAACCCCATTGTCCACTTCCCATTCTTCACAAACAAATGTTGTCACTGGGAATGTGCATGTTCAAGAGAATGTCTAGATAATCCTAACAGTAATATGGAATACTTTACGTTCTCATCATCAACATCATCATCATCATCATCAAGTAGCTTGTCCCTTCCGGAACTTGTCTCCCATGACAGCAGTCCTGAAAAACTCTCTGTTCTGTGCAAGTTGACCGGTGACAGCGGCAGTTATTCTCAGATCGTCAATGACATCCTGCACCCATCGTCTTCTAGGTCTTCCTCTCGTTCTTCTTCGAGAGGAAGAACGGAGGAAGGAATATGGAATAATTTACGTTCTACAATAAATAAATATATAAATAAACCTTTTTGCAGAAGCAGAAAAACCACTTCATGCCAGCAGAAAAAACTTCAATAATTAAGTATATTTTTTTTTGTGTGGGCACAAGTGACAATATTCTTTTAGCAATATCGGTCACCAGTATTCACTAACTAATTTTATGTAATCGATTCCTCAATTTTCTTTTGATTAGTTAAATACCCGGATACATGCACGCCGTCTGCTTTTAGACAAGGAAATATATAGTTTATGATATGAGCAGTTCGTGATAGCTGCATTTACTTAACTATACATCTTGTTTCGATATCCCCGATTACAGTGTCAATCTCAAGGACGGATATTATGTCAACTTGAGATTTATTGCACATAAAGTATGAAGTTCGAACAATGCGATCTGCAACGAAAAGCGCAATGTTATTTAAATGAAAGTATTAAAACAACACTGACCCAGTTAGAGCATTGAAGAATAATTCACATTATCTATTTAGTTTCCCCCACCAAGGGTTGTACCCTTTCCAATGTCAGGTCTCTCAATCCAGACTTTTTTCTATGAATTGTTTTTTTTTAAAAACGGCCATACACACTTGTGTTCACTTTTCCGTTTCAGACTGCCAGTTAAAAAAAAAAAATATTTGAAATTCGTATTTTCACAAGGTGCAAGGCAGGTGCGTCTACTCGCCAAGCGGACAGGTGAAATGAGCGCACATGACAGGCACGCATACACCCTGGGTAGGCAGATTTATTGAGCTCGTCCTGCACCCAATTACCCACCCCTCCCTTATTTTATTATTACTTTTCCTAACAGACTTTAAGTCTTAGCTTTTGTTAGAAGTTGCTTTCTCTTGCACAAATTATGTTCTATGGCTTATAAATCTAGTAGTTTGTCGTCTCTTGCCTGCTGCAGATCAACTGGTAATAAAAACATGACGCAATGATGTGCTTCTTCAATGATGCAACCATGTGTGTGATCTTATCCTTTGTCTTATGTAGTGGTATCTGCATGAATGCTTCTAATTGTTTGGTTGGTCTCTGTGACTATGTGGTTAAGCCGTTGACTTGGGTTCTGAAGGTCGCGGGTTCGAACCCGGACCGCGACGTTCTGTTCACAGGTGCATTTTTTCCAGAGACCCCTAGGAGCTACGGAGTTATGCTTTCTGCAATACCTTCAGCAGGTGGCGTGCGAAATCAACCCTTCGGAGTTAGACCCTCTAGTTGTAATCACAGAAAATTGGCTAAGGCTTCAAATAAGAATGAGAAAATTGAAGCATTTTGGGTATAGAAAAAATTATTGAATTATTTGAAAAGGCAATTAGGGAAGAATCCATCCCTTAGAGAAGATGAAGGAGAAGATGAAGGAGAAGATGAAGGAGAAGATGAAAGCCACGGAGAATATAGGTTCAGGATGTGACATGATTTGACCATCACGGCTACAGATGTGGGTCTATCTGATCTTTGAGAGAAACGTTTTCGAAGTACTGTTAGTGTGACAAAATTCTGCTCAGGACAAGCTATTGGATACCTTAACAGTGTGGCTACCTGGTATGTTAGAGCATTTGCTTTTAGCTTCTATCTCTCTGTCTAGTCTTCCATCTTATGTGAAAATGCTTCCTACGTATTTGAATTCTTGCACTTGGTTGATTGTAGTGTCATTGACATGAATTTGTAGTAACGAAGTCTTGAAAATGAATGAACTTTCTCCTGCACAGTTGACCACCGCATTGGCTCTTGTGCTCTTGGTGCGTTCGGACAATGCACATACGTTAAGACAGTCTTGACAGTAACTACTGAGTGATATGTAAATTTCATACATTTGTATTCATATACAAATAATATTATTAATTCCTCTCGTACCGTTATACGTTACATATTTCAAGCAATTTTCTCCATACCACTCTATCCTGGGTAACTCCCTCAATCTCATTCATGGAACTGAGACCGACATTTATTGACTTTCTCAGCAAAGTTCGTTTCTTGTATTTATATATCTGACTATCTTCCAGATTCACCGAGTACAACTAACTACTTCTATTAATTGTAAGTATTATCTTATGTTATTCGATCGATATTCTGGCATATTGGACATTCTCATATGGGCTGTGCTTAGTCCTATTCTGCTGCAGCCATCACAAAGTCCACACCCTTACCGTACTCATGATAAGCTTATCTTCTTTCTTTATCACAAAGACGGCATAAGAATAGCAGGCTGAAAAGCCGCTGCCCGGGCAAAATTCATTAGAAAAGATTATAATTAAAATTCCTGCAAAAATATCTTCATCATTTTCAAAATTACACCGCGGACCCTTGTCGGTGCTACGGAGTTAGAGTACTGCAGCTGAGACCTTCCTGCGTAAGAAAGAGATCAGAGCACACATGGTTACTTACCGAAGTGCAATGAACATGGTCCTATCAATCAATTAATCAATCATTCAATCAATCAATCAATCAAAGACGGCATTGTCTGACATGTCTACCAACTCCTACCTGAGATTCGCCCATATCCCATAACAGAATGATTACATCATTACTGACATCAGCTCTGTCCATATTTACTCGTATGTCAGTTTGAAAGGGATAGTTTTTTCGAACCAGTTCGTTGCCCCGAACTCCAACACGACGAAAACGATTTCAGTAGAAACAATCCTTCCTGTTGGTTCCATTCTTATTTAAGAAATTCGATACATTTAGACTATTGCTTGAACGTTACTTACTTGCAGTCATTTTGGACACATCATAATTGTAAATATCTGCTGGCGAAGAATATAAGTACAATCAAACGTGTAATATGGTATATAATAGCCGTCCATCGCAATCGATGATAACAACAGTCTCAGACTTGCACTGCTGCACCTCTCTGGTGTGTGCGGAAGTGACTGTAGA
The DNA here is from genome assembly GCA_020796225.1 of Arion vulgaris. Classification (NCBI taxonomy): domain Eukaryota; kingdom Metazoa; phylum Mollusca; class Gastropoda; order Stylommatophora; family Arionidae; genus Arion; species Arion vulgaris. The sequence continues at coordinate 78,258,189 of CM036756.1, forward strand.
GTCCAATCCTATAACGCAATCCCCTACTACAGGTGGGGCATACATGATCAAGGTTAGACATGTGCATGTTGTGTGTTCTGTCTTTTCGCGCAGCTCGATTTCTTTGTGCCTCAACAACACGATAATTTTCAGCTATGCGGGCTCCTATCAACTATAACGTGTAGTGTGTGTTGTCTTAAAAGCTGTTGATAAATTCTTGAAAGAGATCATGATGAGAAATGAACACACATAAAGTTATCTGTTTACACAGAGTTAATACTCACTGTAAGACAGACTGGAATAACAATCATAAATATACTTAAATTACAAAGCAAATACAGAAAAGAAAAACGAGAAAAATCCATATGCTTGTTGGCTTATAATTTATCTTTACCATGTTCCCTCTTGTATATATCTATAAATTAATAAAAAATGTTAATGAAAGTTTATTGAATTTCATTATAAGTTTAAAATTGAATTTGCTGCACACGTGATAATCATCTTATTGTATGATTGTTACTATCACTCTTAATGTTTGTTGTGATTGTTTTATTGTATGATTGTTACTATCACTCTTAATGTTTGTTGTGATTGATTTTCACTGATTGTGAATGATCATTTCGTGCCTACTATATAATCATGTTCAAGTCTTCCTTAATGTACTGTTGCTTCTGTTGTCTACGTCGTCCCCTTGACTGTCTGGATTTATTGGCAGTATAGTTTCAGATATAAGAAGTAAGTCGCCCGAATGGTTACCGGGGCCTAAATTTGGGTGTAAAGAATCGAACCACTGTTACCTGCCACGCATGTCGTAAGAGGCGACTAAGGAGGTTTGGCTGAAATCGGATGCATGTGTCCTAAATATGTAGAATTCTATGCGTTTAGGGGCCTACCAAACCAATGTGCAACGTATACACGTTCTTGGCAAAGATCAAACATATCACAAAGAGTGATTAAAATTGGTTGTAAAGAACGAACGCAAAGAAGAAGAAGATAAGAAGTAAGTTGAGCGCATTTGAAAATAAACGTCTGTGAAAAATAATTAACATAAAATGGGACGAATTCAGGTGAAGTGATGAAATCAGAGAAATATCCGATCAACCACTTGTAACAACTGTTATAACAAAGAGAAGATGAAGATATATTGGACATGCTCTGAGAAGAAATATCAAAGAATCACAAAGCAGGCATTGAAGTGAGAGACAAATTGTTCAGGAAAAAAAGACTAAACATGGAAACTCTGAAATGAACTTTACTGAGAGAGTAATTGGTACCCAATTTTTTCTGGATGTACTATGGAGTCAATTGTACAGTGACCTCTCTTACGTTTGGAATTTGAATCCATGGAACCTATTATGTTGTACCGACTATAAATATAAATAAAAACTGTAACACACTGAAGAACTTGTGAAATCTAGTTAAAAAATCACGAAGCAGATGAAAATGTGAGGTCAATATTGTTCCTCGGTGCAACTTTCTTGAAAAGAAAAATCTACAGCAGAAAAATAATGGCTGAGAAAAGACTGCGAGAATTAGATGTGTAGAACATGGGGGAGATTTATTCTAGCATCCCGAAAACCCCTCGCGAGATTGTGCACTCAAGGTCAGGCCAACCAGGTGTGAAGTGTGATCAGATTGTTACCTTGCTAACCACAATTTAACAGTTCAAGGCACGCGCTGTAAAGTCGGCATTGTCTGAAGACTGGAATGGTGCTCTGGCTGTGATATGAGTTCTTTAGTCGTAATTCTTTCTCTGCTTAAAGTTGGTAGACGAAGAATGGTTTATTAAATTTCGTTCTGTTAGTTTACATATTTACGTCTCAAACCTGGATTCTAGATCTACCACGCTCTCGCAAAAATATCTGACACAGTATCATGATCATCATAAAGATAACCTTATCTTTATTGTCATTTTCTAATATGTTTTATATTACTATGCTTGCTTTGTTGTACCTTGATAAAGATTTTTTAGTAGAAACGATGTTCACTCCCTCTCTCTCTCTCTCTCTCTCTATATATATATATATATATATATAGGAGGTTTATGTGGCTAAGTGCTTAAGCCTTTAATTGCGTTCCAATTGTCCTGAGTTCGAACCCGGACCACGTCGTTCTGCTCACCAGTAAATTTCACAGAGATCTCTAGAATTGTCAATTCGTGCAACACTTTCGGCAAGTGGTTTTGTCATTTCTGCTGAGAGGGACCGAGCCATATGGAGTAAAACCCGGTGCAATGAAGTCAATCCGTCAGCTCTAGACCCTATACACATATATAAATGTGCGTGTATATGTATGTATTTGTTGAAGTAAAATTATAGTTACACATTGATCTGTACTTATTGCTATACTTCTAACTGCTTCTAGACTTTTGTGTTCAAACAAATGATTTGAGATAGCGATGTCGAACTTTCTCTATAGACACTTTGTATATCCCTCACAATCTTTGTCAGTGTTCTTCATTGAGATAGAGAGAAACACGTTTGTGAGGTAAGATTTATGACTATTACATCTTCTTCTTCTTCTTCGTTCTGCCATTTACATTCTTACAGAGATGTTGGGGATTGGGAGATGTAGTGATCGTGTGTGTGTGTGTGTGTGTTTGTTATAAGTTCACTTTGTAAACTGTTATTTATTTTCTTAACGCTGTTCTTGATGCTGGTCTTCCTCGTGGTCTTACTCATTATACCTTTTCATTGTGGCTCTCTGTGTTAGTCGATACCAGACTATTATATGTGTTGTTAATATCAAATTAATTAGCTTCCACATTCATCAATTAATTCATCCGTTAAATCATCCATTAATGCATATATTAACTCATCCATTAATCCATCTATTAATTCTTCTATTAATCCATCTATTAATTCTTTTATTAATCCATCTATTAATCCATCTATTAATTCTTTTATTAATCCATCTATTAATTTATCTATTAATTCTTCTATTAATTTTTCTATTAATTCTTCTATTAATTCTTCTATTAATTCATCTATTAATTCGTCTATTAATTTATCTATTAATCACTATTAATTTATCTATTAATTCGTCTATTAATTTATCTATTAATTCATCTATTAATTTATCTATGAATTCATCTATTAATTCATCTATTAATTCATCTATTAATTTATCTATTAATTCATCTATTAATTTATCTATTAATTCATCTATTAATTTATCTATTAATTCGTCTATATTGTCAAACTGCTCTCATCGTATTATGCCTTATATGCAATGGCATCACCCTTGTGCCTTAACCTGAAAATTGGAACACATATTTGATTTGTATTGTTTGAGAAACAGATGTTGACGGTGATCCGTATTGATTGCCGTATATAGATAAACAATGATTGTACATAAGCTAGTAAATTGACTGAATGATTGAGTTACAACTGAATGATTGTTTGAATATTGAATTCCTTACATGAATGAAGTAGCTGATATCAAAGTTGATAACACGCTACGTTAGTGACCACGCGCGGTAGAAGCTCCATCGTTCGAGTCCAACTTGGTCCAAATGTTCTCAGTGAGCACACACCGTACGCGGTTGGACTAAGGAAACCCTGATTTGGGAATCTAAATTACAAGTGCCTCTAAAGTCGGAGTAAGGATCTTCTGAATGACCAGGAACACTGGTGATAAAGACAGCAAGTCTTCATGTCAGAAGCGCCATATTAGTCGCCATGACTACACCTGAATTTATAGAAGGCAAACGGAAAAAAATAACTGAACAGGAAATGATTGAATTAATTAATTCAATTAAAATTGAATGATTGTTTCAATATTGAATTCAGTACATGAATGTCTGATTGAAACTGTGTTTGATGTGCAAGAACCTTATTGATGATGTTATAGGCATGGCTAAAATATGCATTACTAATATGGCTTATTGCTAACAAGGTTGATAAATTATTGTAATTAAAAGGTCATCTTTATGTCTATGATCTTGTGCAACTTTATGTCGATGAACTTGTGCAATGTATTAAATGTCTGAATAAAACATGCTTTATGGTTTGTTCTGTGTGTTTTCTTGTTGATATCAGACGTCGTGTCTATTATTGTTTATTAGAAGTAGAAAGGGGATTTCTATGACAAAGTAGTTAAAAAGTTTGCCTGTCGTTCTGAAGATTGTAGGCTCAAATCCGGACAGAGTCACATGAGTAACTGCTTCATGACATACTTATGATTATTGTTGGAGCTACGAAGATCGTGCTTCACCAAACACGTTCAGTAGATGGTGTGCCATTTTGGAACACAGTGACGAAGTAATACGGGGAAACCCGGTGCAATGAAGTCAATCTTTCGCTTTAGACCAGTTAAACCAGTGTTACCAAACCTTTTTTTGTGCCATACCCCACCAAAGCTTTTCAAAAATTCGTATCCACCCCCTTCCCCTTAAATAACAATTATATTTGAAACTTCAGTAACATGATTGTGAAGCAACATTCATTTATATCAACAGACATCCAATATCAACAGACATCTAATATCAACAGACATCCAATATCAACAGACATCCAATATCAACAGACATCCAATATCAACAGACATCTAATATCAACAGACATCCAATATCAACAGACATCCAATATCAACAGACATCCAATATCAACAGCCATCCAATATCAACAGACATCCAATATCAACAGACATCCAATATCAACAGACATCCAATATCAACAGACATCCAATATCAACAGACATCTAAAAATCTAAAAATCGATATATCGGTTTTTGCAACATCATGAACATTAAGTTAAACTCTGAACGAGTTCATTCCCCCTTTAACGATGAAAATGCCCCCTGTGGGGCTGGGCCCACGTTGGGAAACAGGAAGCTAAACCTTTTTTGGAAGTAGCAAATTAGTAAATAAGTTGTTTACTGGTGGTGATATAGCTATGGGGATATAGCGATATGGGGATAGCGAAAGAATGAAAGATGAAACACAATAATTAAAATGACAAAGACTTATCTTGTTAACAACTCAAGGGTCGATACGATCTAGGTCATGATGAAACCTGCTATAGACTTATGAGTGTTTGTTAGGAGAGAATAATCTCTGTCATCTTCAGCGTTCCTTAAATTTTGATCAGTTGCAAAACATTGTCCGTGTAGTGGGACAGATTATTATAATGCGTAAGTGTTCGCCTATCGGATCTGACACAAGAGGGTTGTGGCTTGAATCCAACACTCGACGTTCCACACATGAGGAAATACATTGACCCTCCTAACTCCTGCATACTACGGTACTTCATACATTAAGGTCTGAAATGGCTACGGGGAATTTAATTAATTATTATCCGTGTAAAAAAGAAAAGAAACCCTATTTATACCACGCTGTGCCCGTCTGCCCAGCGTGTTCGTAGCGTGTTGGACTACGGGTGACTATCCCTCTGTGTGTGCGGGTTCAATTCCGCGGGATGGCAGAAAAAGCCACAGATTCCCCAGATTTACGGTGTTCGTGGCACCGAACCGAAGGGTTACGATGTCCATGGCACCGAGCCGAAGAACTGAAAAGCTCAAGTGCTTCTGGATCGGAAAAAAATACCACGCTGTATATAGGGTAATACGTTGTTGGGCCAGTATTTTTCATTGACCGTCGGCACACGATGGATGATGTGGTCAACATCACGCTGGCTGCTTTTATTTCCCAGTGCTTTTAATGGTACCCAGTTGATCCTCGGTCGACCTTAGAGCCGTTACGGTAGAAATAAATTCCATGCCCACTGTGGTATTGAACCTGGGGCCACTAACCTAAGAAGCAAGTTAACTAACAACTACGCAAATGCGCCTCTATTATCCGTGTAATATACTGTTTTCTTTGTGTCAGTGAACTTTGGGACATGGAATTAATAGGTAGAAAAAAATACAAATGCCAGATACGATCAATAACTTTCCGGTGAATAGGTGACTCAGTAGGTATATATGTCTGCAACAGATGGTGACCTGCATTACTATATGTATTGAACCAGTTAGGAAAGTAGAAAAGACAAACTTACAATAATGGTTCAGTGAAAGACAAAAAATATAACATTAAAAAGATAATTAAAGTGTTTATCATACGATCCATAAGGAACGATCTCACTTAGTCAGAAAGGTTGCAAAGTACAAAATGCGCTTTGGCGTAGATCCAAGCCCAAATATGCGATGTTAAACGGATCATTACAGAGAAATGTGCACGCGAAGGGAAGGAAAATTTGACTGTCAACAAGACAGACTCGAACATTTCTTTAGGTCGAAAACTTTTTCGGATGCGCCTGTCCAATACTAGTAGGGTCTAACGGGGGCGCAACGTTCTAACCGTTCTGGGGCAAAGACTGTGTAAATATCACAAATAAGAATGATGAAAATGGTTGAGAAGACCGTACGCAAACAAACAACAAACAAAGACAAAAGACAAGAGTGTGCACTGCTAATAATCAGAAGAGCAACGCAATCAATAATACGACCAGTCAACGCAGATGTAACACACTTATCTATAACTGTGAACAAAAATACACACAATAGAGTACACATACTCTGAAGCTACACAGGAATAGAAAGATTACACATGTGTAGATTGATTCTTTATGTAAATCATCATGTCTGCTTTATCTACTGAGAACAAAAATGTACCGTATCATTTTTAAACATTATATTTCGACTACGTACCGGACACTGCAGACTCAACAAACACTTATATAGACTAGCAATACGTCAAACAGCTCTCTGCCAGTGTTAGCGGGTGGAACAGACACCGGAGCATATCCTGCAAGACTGTCTTCTCCTGGGTGAGCTGAGAAGCAACATGTGGCCTAACCAAGTTGACCTAAAAACTACGCTTTGTGGAAACCTGACAGACCTGAAGCTGACTGCCCAGTTTGTGGTCCACAGTAAATTAAGCGCATGACCAGAGATCACTGAAGAAGACATTTTTAGACAGGTTGATGTGAATTGTCTGTCAATTCCCGTTTCGACAACCACTTATAGAGGAGGTAGGCTGGTCAGTTGCTTTTCTAATTTGAAGAACTTCGTGTATCCTTCTCATTCCATAATTATTGCTTACCTCTGGGCGCATTAATAGTGCAATGTATAATCAATTAGAAGTGTCTGGTCAACCAATAGTAACAACTGTTATAATAAAGAGAAGATGTAGATATGTTGGACACATCTTGAAGAGAAATGATCAACGAATATCAAAGCAGGCATTGAAGTGGGATGCAAAGGGTTCAAGAAAGAGAGGACGTCCTAAGGACACTCTGAAACGAACTTTGCTGAGAGACAAGAAATATCGATCTCAGTTCCATGGAGGAGATTGAGCGAATTGCCCCGGATAAAGCGGTATTAAGAAATTGCAGGCCCTATGTAACGTATAACGGTACGAAAGGAATTATTATTATTATTATAAAGCCAGTATACAGACTAGTTGAGTATACATTGCAATATAAATGCCCGCAGAGATAAACAAAACAGAAAACGAAATGAAAGAGTTGAAGTGTACTATTGTTACATTTCAGTGTTTAATTAACTTGCCAAAAGTGGATACAGAATCTCAAAGTAATATAACGATCGAAATGATTCTTTTCCGATCCTCTTGTGACAATACAAAACAATTGAGGAAAAAAGACGGTTTAAGCCAAGTCATTCTTAGATACACAAAACCGATAGCTTGGACACGTGTTCGTAAACGATTAATACGGGTGCTATGCTGAGATACTCGTGACGTCCATAAATATCCAACTTCCAGATGTTGAAATTTCTACTGTTCCTTTTGAAGAGGACATACGCAACGTGATATCTTACCTGTTTGGTTAACTTTCGTTAGGTAAACAGAATCGTACGCATAAGTGACGACGGCAGTCACAGAAAACTACAATATTATTGGTCTGTTGGAAAGCGTTTGGCAATCAATTTATTTTGTAGGTGTTTGACAGTTTTAAGATAAAATCAGGAACATTTCATACATACATCGCCCCTTACCCCATTCTTTTTTTATACAGAAATTAATTTTAAATAATTTGGACTAGTTTTTGTTCTGTAAAATATAATGAAAAATTCAATTTTGGCCTACATCCAGTGGCGGCTCGTCATTAAGGGCCAGTGGAGCCGGGCCCCACCAAAATAAGGCATAACGTGTAATTATTATTTTATACATTTAAATATATCCTAACCGAAACCGTGATTTTCCCGAACATTTCTGTCTGGTCCCACAAATAAAAATGATCACGAGCCGCCACTGCCTACATCTATATATATATACACACATATATACACATATATATATATCTTGCAAGCCATTATATTTAGGACATATCAAACGTCATGAATGCCTAGAGAAGATAATTATGGAGGGTATGATGCCTCGAAGAAGAATGAGAGGAAGACCTAGAAGACGATGGGTGCAAGATGTCTTTGACGATCTGAGAACGACAGCTGCTTACGCCGGTCAACTTGCACCGAATAGAGAGTTTTTCAGGACTGCTGTCATGGAAGCCTAGTTCTGGAAGGGACAAGCTACTTGATGATGATGATATATATATTTTAGTGAAGGGACACGTATTCATGCCATAAGGTATATTAGTGAATACAGTGCTAGACCAGTATTTTTCTTTGACCTACGTCACACGGTTGGTTATGTGATTGACATCACACTTGCCAGGTTTACTATTCAGTTCTTCTCTAGTACTCAACTGTAGCCAGATCAACCTGAAAGCCGTTACCATCAGAAAAAATATCCACACCTAAATCCCAGACGAAGTTGGGTAGTAAAACTAGTTTCTATCAAAAAGGAAATTCAGTTTAATTAGTACAAGAAACTACAGAAGAATAACTAACGAAATCCAAGAACGATGCAATAAAGCAAACCAAATCATAGGACAAATGGCACCAATTTTGAAATGCAAGCCGGCCGTCAGTTGCCAGGGCTCAAAGTGAAGGGGTGGGAAAAGAATAGTAACACTGTGTCCTACAAGGCATGTCGTAAGAGGCGACTGAGGTAGGAGCCTAGAGAAGCTACCCTAGTAAATAAAACGCGTCGCAGAAATCCGATGTACTGGCCTACTTGTAGGCGCATAACTGGCACAACGCACAATCGCTCTTAAGCTCAGATCACATACAAATCACAAAGAGTGGTTAACAAGTGGTGGATATGGAGCGCTCGAAGAAGAAGAAAAAGAAATGCAAACATGTCACCGTGAATACGAAAAGAGTATTGTTCAGGACGATCTTTCTCCCAGAGAAAAACACTATTTATGACACTCATACAAAAGCCCGTTCTATAAATCTCTTCTTATACTGACGCTGTTAGACAAAACATCAAGGGAGACAAGAAGAAGAAAGAAGCAGAAAACGCCAGCAATTGTTTTCTGTTAAGAATACAGAAACGTTTATTTTTGGAGACGAGAATTTAAATCGAAATCTAGACTCTAATTAACCACATCTGCCATATGTATGACCGTTGAAAAAAACGTAACCATATAAATGAGCACAGAATGATCAGTTTTTTAATTAACCATTAATTATTCCGTAGCGCTATTTTGAACTCGAGACAGTGTTTGTTTTTGAACAAGTACCACAAGTCCGATCTTGTGCCTGGCACGCTTCTCGCGGGACCGCAATCTTAAGACGGCGTCAGGCTACTGATTTTTGTGTCGGTGGAACTGATGTCAGTCAAGTCAGAACTAATGCGCGTCTTTTGTGTATGTAGGTGTGTCAGAAGAGTGTGTGTGTGAGAGAAAGTGTGCGTGTATTAGAGAGTGCGTATATTTGAGTGTATAAGAGTACTTTGTGCTAGTGTGAGTGTATTAGAGAGTCTGTGTGCTATGTGAGTGTATTAGAGTACTTGTACTAGTGTGAGTGATTAGAGGTGGGGTGTGAGTGTGTATTGAGAGTCTGTGTGAAAGTGTGGTGTATTAGAGAGTGTGTGAGTGAAAGTGTGCGTGTATTAGAGAGTACTTTGTACTAGTGTGAGTGTATTAGAGAGTGCGTGTGTGAAAGTGTGCGTGTATTAGAGAGTGTGTGAGTGAAAGTGTGCGTGTATTAGAGAATGCGTGTGTGAAAGTGTGCGTGTATTAGAGAGTGCGTGTGTGAAAGTGTGCGTGATTAGAGATGGTGAAATTGCGTGTATTAGAGAGTGTGGAGTGAAAGTGTGCGTTGTTGAGTGTGTGCGTGTGTGACATAATATGTGCGTGAGAGCTAGTGTGACTTTTGGTGAGTGAGAAAGTGTGTGTTTGCATGTGTGAGTATTAGCTCGGGAGTGTGTGTGTGTTTAAGCAACTGGTTTATAATCAACATCTCCACGCCCATAGGGCTACCACAGGCTCTCAGAGAATGTAAAGAAAATGAAAGTTTCAACTTTAGAAACTTTCTATTCGTCATAAATTCGGTCGTGCCTGTCCTACATGTCGTAGAGATATAACAGGTATGAAACATACTCACGTTATCAGCGCAAACCACACAGATCACAGTCTTGGTTGATAAAAATCAAAACAAACACAGAAACAAACAAATAATACTCTTGTTTTATTTTTGTATATCCGAGTCCATTTAATTTCTAATATGATACGATCTTTTTCTTTCATCTTTTTTTCTCGAATCCTGTTTGCCTCACAGTGTCAGGTCAAGAAAAGATTTATAAAACAGGCCCTTCTATGTGCTTCGTAGATAGTGTCTTTCGTCGCCTCTGTTATCTCTGAGGTCCATCTTTTGCGTGGCCGGCCTTTTGCTTTGTACCCATCGTATCGGAGCAGCATTGCTCTTTGAGGTGCACTGTCTGTTGTTAATCTGCTTACGTGGCCGAACCATTTAATTTGTTGTTTCTTGATGAAGTCTAGTACTGATATTGTACCCAGTTTTTTCCTGATGTCTTCATTTCTCAACCGGTCTCTTCTTGTTACAGATATGATACGATATCGTTTGAAAATATTAACGTCTGCTGAAATAGTCCTGTTGGTTCACTCCTAACCGTTTGTTTGTGGATATATTTTGAACAAAGCAAATGATAACTAGAAACCCTATTCAAATATTAGTTGAGATCAGCAAAACAAGTTTAATAACAACACAGAGAATTGAATGTAACACAAAGAATCTGTTTCTTCTGAAAGTAGTTGAGAAGTCGAAATAAATCTTTGTAAATAATCAGTGATACTTCACGTCAAATAGATCCCTGTGCACACATACTCATATCTAATTGGTTGAAGACTTCTTTCAATCGTCTTAGAATATCAATGTCAATTTTAAGCTGAAGACTTAAAATGTAATTTGTTTTATCAATTTTATAGAAGTAACCGACGGTAGTAATTGAAATTTAAAGAAAAGACACACACAAGAAGTTTAGTGTAAACAAACAAAAAGGAAAATGTGTACAATCCTTGAAATGTGATGGTTTGTTTATTCATAAAACAACAAAGAAATCTGGTGAGACAAAATTAGATCAACCGAACAAAGAGAACATTTCAGGAAACCAATAATATATATATACACATTTCTCTATTGCAGTTGTAAGTTAAGCTACATAGGGCTTGAAAGTAATTTCTTCGTACAGATCTGCCATTGGCAACTCGTTCAATTTCTTTTATGAAATTGAGTCCGATATTTCATGTCTCTCTCAGTAACGTTCGTTTCAGGGTTTTCATATGGTGTCTTTTCTTTCTTGAATACTTTATCTCCCACTTCAATGCCAGCTTTGTTATTTTTTATCATTTGTTCTCAGAGTATGCTCAACATATCTCCATCTTCTCTTTCTTATAACAGTTGTTACTAGTGGTTGAACAAACATTTCCCTGATTTCATGACGTCTGAACTCGTCCCAATATCTATTCATTATTTTCCGCAGACATCTATTTTCAAATGCATTCAACTTACTTTCTATATCTTTGTTCATTTTCCAACTCTTGCTGGCATATGTTAGGATTGATACAACATTTGAATTGAAAATTCGTAATTTAGTTTTAAAACAAACTATATAACTTACAGTTTCATATTTTATTTAGACTTTTAAAACTGATGCTGTGTGGAACTATTTTTAGAATAATTAAACAAAACAATATTTTCCGTGCAATCAAAACTGCTACGCAATTAGATGAACTGCTCTGTTATTTTTATCATTTTGGATTCCAGTATGATGTCTGCATTACTTGCCATAGGTGTCTGCATTACTTGCCATAGGTGTCTTCATTATATTTACCTTTCTGCCTACGAGTCTGTCTGTCTTTTTATGTATGTATATATTTATCCATCTATCTAGCTGTATGTATATTTTTCTGTCTGTATCTCTACTCCTACTTAACTATCCATCGCTTTTTACGACTATTTCTCACATGTTCCTCCATCTGTTTTGTTTGTCCATCTAGCCACATACACAAGTAGCAACATCAGTTTGTTATCCTGTACCCATGACTAGTTTTCTTATAACGTTTAATGTCAATTTCCCAGGTTTGGCACTCATAGTATAATGTTAAGAAAAAGATTGTGTTGCTGTTTTAATGTTCATGGTAACATGTTTGAATTTTAAAATAGCGCATTTGTCTTATAAGTTAATTTGCATTATTATATATGTTCTGGATTTCGCTAGTTATTCTTGCATTTGCTGACAAAATTATCATCAGATTAAGACTTTAACTTGTTTTAATTAATATTTACCAATGGAGATATTAGTAGCTCTTTCTTTTGTATCCAATGTCATTACTTCAGTTTTGTCTATGTAGATTTCAATGTTGTAATTATTGCATCATAGTGAGAGTCTGTAGCTTAAGTTGTAGTGAACTCAAATCATAGTGAGAGTCTGTAGCTTAAGTTGTAGTGAACTCGATCATAGTAGAGTCTGTAGCTTGTGTAGTGAACTCAATCATAGTGAGAAGTCTTGAGCTTAAATGTAGTGACCTGATCAGCCAACAGTACCTGGTCCAAACTCGATCGGTGGGCATGTTGCAAGACAAATTAGTTCTTGTTATAACGATAAATGACCTTCGTTCAGAAACAATGACAAACTACTGAAGTTAATGGTGTCAGAAAATCATGACTCGTTTACTGTTGTTGATGCTATGTCATATATGCAATTTCATTCAATTGCATGTTCAATGGAATGAAGGAGAAAGAAAGAGACAGAGAGAGATAAAGAGAGAGAAAGAGAGAAACAGAGAGAAAGAGAGAGAGAGAAAAAGAGAGCGAGAAAGAGAGAGAAAGAGAGAGAGAGAGAGAGAGAGAAAGAAAGAGAACACGAGAGAAAAAGAGAGCGAGAAAGAGAAAGAAAGAGAGACACACAGACACTCTGGAATGATCATTTTGTTTTTTAAAAAGTGGCATTAAAATCTTAGACGCCCTCATGCTAAAAATAGTGTGTTTTTCATGTTTCTCCAACGCTATCAGTTGACAAATCTCACACTCTTTGACGCGTTATACAAGGAACGCCTTATCACAAACATTTGTTTACACTTTTTTGAAGTACTGAATATTTATGACAAGTTCAGTGCTATGTGGATTCCTGGTTGCTGCGCTGCTATAGGTGCTCGGTAACTAGAGTAATATCGCAGTGAAGAAAGTGGTATCTGATCACGTCATAGAGATAACATAGCAGGGGCGGAATTATGTAATGCTCTTAATTATGGCACCTTACTACACCTGGGATCTGCTATATAGAGAGATGAGATCCAGGTAACACTAGCTTATATTTCATGAATAAAGAGATTAGCATATTAGGAAGCAAACCCCTATCCTTTCGGGAATCTAATAATTTGATTTCGCAACAGATGTAAGCATCGTGATCAGGTGATGTGATGGAGGTTTTGGAGTTACGCAGCGAGCTCTGGTAACCGTTTCTGGGATGAGTAGATTATTGGTTATTGAACCGGCGTCTTAGCACTTCGGGCACACCCATAGGTGCTCAGTCTCAATCTATAGATGTCGAAATGTATGACAACTAATGGTTTCTGTTGCTCGCTGGTTAAACACACTCCCCACACTACCCCTGAGGTATCCAGTTCTACTTGAACAACGGATAATTCCAAACTCATTCTTAAATTGCTGGAGCTATTCAACATCTATTTTATTGTCCTCATCCAACAGGCAGCCGTGAAGAGGTCTATGGCGAGTTGCAGAAGCATCACGCTGAAGACTTGTTTCAGGAACATTATTAGAACTAATTTTACCAGAATGATAGAATGTGTCCAGATTTTGTTTTGGGTGGTGTGTGTGCGTGGGAGGTGGGTGGGTATTTGTAGTGGGGAGGTATGGTTCTGGGACTTGCTTAAAGATGTGCATGTGGAGCGACTGAGCTATTTTTAATGTTCTCTGATCTCAGTGATTCATCGATAAGGCTAAAACCGAAATAATGAATATGGGAAGAAAACATAATAGACTAAACAACCATGTCAATGGCACTACAATCAACTAAGTGCATGAAATCAAATATTTAGGAAGCATTTTCACAGAAGACGGAAGACTAGATAGAGAGATAGTGGCTAGAGCGCAAAAAGCAAATGCTGTAACCTACCAGCTAGCCCCATTGTTAAGGCACTCAAACCATCTCACTGACAGTTAAACAACTGATGATCAACATCATTTTCATACCTACTTTGTGTTACCAGAGCTAAACATGGACAATGAGCAAAGTACAGTAGCAAAAATAATTACATGGGAAATGCGGTGCCTGCGACAAGTTATCAACAACACCAGAAAAGACAAAGTCGCTAACATCAATACAAGGAAAAAAGTTGACACAGAACCTTGATTGAATTACAATGAGAAACAAAAAATGAAGTAATTTGCCACTTAATAAAAATGTATCCAAACTCCGCAGTATACAGTCTTCTAAAACAGAACACCAGGAAAGAAGGCGAGAGGAAGACCATGAAAATGATGGTTAGATGGCATAGCAGAATCCTGTCAATGAACAAAAATAACAATTACCCAATCCACAAGAACAGCGAAAGACAAAAACAGAAAACCACGACACTGGACAACAACCCGGTAGCAGTGTGATGATAAAAGAAGAAAGAAGAAAGCCTCAATGAACCCGTCCAAGTAATATGATTGATCTCTCATTGTCTCCAATATGAAGGATTAAATAGGTAGTTAAGACTAACACGCAAATCTCTCATTGTCTCCAATATGAAGGATTAATAGGTAGCTAAGACTAACACGTCATAATCTCTCATTGTCTCCAATATGAAGGATTATATAGGTAGCTAAGACTAACACGTCATAGTCTCTCATTGTCTCCAATATGAAGGATTAAATAGGTAGCTAAGACTAACACGTCATAATCTCTCATTGTCTCCAATATGAAGGATTATATAGGTAGCTAAGACTAACACGTCATAGTCTCTCATTGTCTCCAATATGAAGGATTAAATAGGTAGCTAAGACTAACACGTCATAATCTCTCATTGTCTCCAATATGAAGGATTATATAGGTAGCTAAGACTAACACGTCATAATCTCTCATTGTCTCCAATATGAAGGATTAGATAGGTAGCTAAGACTAACACGTCATAGTCTCTCATTGTCTCCAATATGAAGGATTATATAGGTAGCTAAGACTAACACGTCATAATCTCTCATTGTCTCCAATATGAAGGATTATATAGGTAGCTAAGACTAACACGTCAAAGTCTCCATTTCTCACATATGAAGATTAAACCAGGTAGCTCAGACTAATCACGTCATAGTTTCCTCTCATTGTCTCAATATGAAGGATTATTGGTAGCTAAGACTAACAGTCATAGTCTCTCATTGTCTCCAATATGAAGGATTAGATAGGTAGCTAAGACTAACACGTCATAGTCTCTCATTGTCTCCAATATGAAGGATTATATAGGTAGCTAAGACTAACACGTCATAGTCTCTCATTGTCTCCAATATGAAGTATTATATAGGTAGATAAGACTAACACGTCAAAAGTTCTCCAACTTTTTTTACTTACAGTATGTGACAGCAGGAACCATGTGACCCGCATACCAAGTCATGCGATCTCATTTTATATTTAAAATTGTTATGTTCACTGCCTGACATATAGTTTAATGTAGTAGTTTATTATGTTGTTCTTGTGTGTTGTCAAGTTATTGTTCAACGATTAAAGTATATCGGTTGAAACGTTAGTTAGTTTTGTTCCCTGTACTTATTGATTTCATCATTGTTGACGTAAAACTGTTATGTACTTGTTGTCCGTCATATCGTCTGCCCGTGTGTTGCCGCGACTCACAAGGGAAGTAAAGTATAGTAACACTGCGACCCAAAAGGCATGTCGTAAGAGGCGACTGAGGTAGGGCCTAGGAAGCTACCCTAGTAAATAAATAGCGTTGCAGAAATCGGATGTGCTGGCCTACTTGTAAGCACATAGCTGACCCAACGTACAATCGCTCTTAAGCTCAGATCACATACAAATCACAAAGAGGGGTTTAAGAAGTTGTCGATATGGAGCGTTTGAAGAAGAAGTCATTCATATCGCCAGGGAGATACAATTTTGGATAGCCTGACTTCATGATACGGAAGAGCGTCAACATCTGAGAAGATAGCTAACAACAGAGACAGGGATTTGTGAAGATTAATGATCACCTACTGCAGCCGGCACGGCACCTGATGATGATGAATGTTAAATCAATAATGGGTTTACTCAGCCAAATCGCTCTGTTATCTATGTTTTATCTTTCTGTTATTTTGTCCCCAATACCTCTACACATATTTAGAACCAAATATTTGTGATCTGCTGCCAGCATTCCTCCATCTGCACTCACATCGTCTTCTAGCTGTTTCAGAACGGTATTTATTAGAGAATGTGACCATAAATTGTTTCTTTGTTTCTTGATCTATGAATTATCTTACATTGTCTATGTTTATGGGATAATTATCTCTTGAACTTCAGCTTAATATTACTTATCAGCAGATGGTGATCATAATCTATGACCCCACTTCTATATAATTGTACATCTTGTAGAGATCTGAATTTCTTGTTAATTTACATGTGGTCATTTTGATGTTCTGTTCTGTGGTCTGGTGATGCCCACGTTGCTTTATGCATTAATTTATATGGAAAGACACTTCCACATATAAAGTATTGGTTTGCTGCACACAAGTTGGTGAATTGTTCCTCGTCCGTGATTCCCCATGTTCTCTTCATAGTATGCTCCGATCTTGACATTGAGGTCAACCATCAGAATTGCAATATTGTCATTTCTCTGATGGTCAATAGCATTTTGAAGATACATGGAAAATGTATCTTAAACTATTTTCTCTTTATCATTTGTAGGTGCATAGCAATGAGTCACAATCAAGAATACGTTCTGTTTAGTGGTTGTGAATACTTCTGCAAATATCATAGAACTGGCTGTTTCCCATTTTATTAATACTTTCTCTGCTTCTATTGATAGCATTTAAGTTACTTCTTCACCATGGGGTGACACTTTTTTCTATATAGTTTAAGAATAACATTTGTTTCTTCTCTGTTTACCTTCTCCGTTCCACTTAGTTTTACATAATCCCAAGATGCCAGTCTCGTAGTATTTAATATCTTTCGCAGTCTGTGGTATCACTTCCAATTCATACACAGGAGTAACGTTCCAGATGCCAATTCTAAAGTTTTTTCTTTGGTGAAAGGAAGATAATCTGTAGTGCAGATTTGTTACTGTTTTCGTTACATCGTGTCATACCTCTTCCAGAAGAGCTTCCTTTCTTCTTGTTTGGCAGAGTATTGTTTTCCTTATATTTGACTTGTTCATTGTTGGTTGAATTTTTCAGCTTAAGTTTTGTTTACCAGACGGGGTAGCCAACTCAAAACCGAGCTATATCTTAACGCCTCTTACGACATTTCTTGCAGGTAAAAGTCCTTATTCTTTGTTTCTTTTGCAACCCACATGGTACAATTCTTTGCTTCTTTTGCAGCTCACATGGCACAATTCTTTGCTTCTTTTGCAGCTCACATGGTACAATTCTTTGCTTCTTTTGCAGCTCACATGGTACAATTCTTTGCTTCTTTTGCAGCTCACATGGTACAATTCTTTGCTTCTTTTGCAGCTCACATGGTACAATTCTTTGCTTCTTTTGCAGCTCACATGGTACAATTCTTTGCTTCTTTTGCAGCTCACATGGCACAATTCTTTGCTTCTTTTGCAGCTCACATGGTACAATTCTTTGTTTCTTTTGCAGCTCACATGGTACAATTCTTTGCTTCGTTTGCAGCTCACATGGTACAATTCTTTCCTTCTTTTGCAGCTCACATGGCACAATTCTTTGCTTCTTTTGCAGCTCACATGGCACAATTCTTTGCTTCTTTTGCAGCTCACATGGCACAATTCTTTGCTTCTTTTGCAGCCCACATGGTACAATTCTTTGCTTCTTTTGCAGCTCACATGGCACAATTCTTTGCTTCGTTTGCAGCTCACATGGCACAATTCTTTGCTTCTTTTGCAGCTCACATGGCACAATTCTTTGCTTCTTTTGCAGCTCACATGGTACAATTCCTTGCTTCTTTTGCAGCTCACATGGCACACGGATGTGAATCTCCTAACTCTGCTCGTCCGACATGCATGGTAGGCTACAGTGTTAATAATCTTGACTTCCATTTCGAGCCCCGGAGACACAAAGGCGTCAACAACATAACCATCCACATAGAATGAACTATAATTCAAACATTGAGTTTGAAACGCAGTAATCTATTCGACCAACAACTCTAACTGTACCAAAGACTGATTTGGCACACGCCACTAACACATGTTGCATGCAGATCAATATCCAAATTAGATTCTCCCCTTACCCACATCGCGGTCAAAGGCTGGATTTCTCCTCATCTTTTTGTCGACGCATCTCACCACGACTTACGATACCGGTTAATACCCCAGCTAATAGGTGTAACAGCTGGTTTCTATATTCATGTCATAAGCCCGCTGTTATTTCTGCCTTAATTCGGTGGATAATGCTTTCCTTTATTCCTATTGTTTATTTCCCACGCTACCAGCAATGCTGAACAAAAATCAATAGTTTCCAACGTTTCTAACTGCTTACTTGTTTAACTATTCAATCTACGTAAAGTTTTCAATAACACTTTTATTATGCTAAAATATGATGGTCTCATTTGACAGAAACCGCTATTAAAATTTCAACTTTAAATATTAAAACAAGTCTTATTCAATGTATCTATTACTCATTTTGGAAGTCGTGATAGGAAAGGCTAATATTATACAAAAATAATGACACTGCTGTTTCATAGAATGAAAGATAAAACAATATATTTGGATTATTGTTAGAGGAGAACAAAGATCACATGAAATAATAAACATGATTTATTGCTTTTATAGAGATGGCTAATCAAACGAAAATGCGGAAGTATTGAAAAGAGTTTGTTGATCCGCCATCAGAAATCGTTTAGATGTCTGCAGGTAAATTGTTAAATTGTCGTCTCATAGAAAATGAAGAGTCGTTCACGCACCTGGATCATGATTTAGATGTCTGCAGGTAAATTGTCTAATAGAGAATGAAGTGTGGTTCCCTCACATGGACCAGCAATCGTTTAGATGTCTGCAGGTAAATTATCGTCTCATAGAGAATACAGAGTCATTCTCACACCGCCAAACAGCTCTCTGCCAGTGTCAGCAGGCGGAACATACACCAGAGCATATCCTGCAAGAATGTCCTCTCCTGGGTGAGCTGAGAAGCAACATTTGGCCACACACAGTCGACCTGAAAACTAAGCTTTGGGAAACCTGACAGACCTGAAGCTGACTGCCCAGTTTGTGGTCCAAAGTAAATTAAGCGCATGACCATAGATTGATGAACAAGAAGAAGAAGATTCTCACACCTAGATCAGAGGTAGTGTCAGTGGCGGCTCGTCATTAAGGACCAGTGGGGCCGGGCCCCACTAAAAATAATGTGAAACGTGTATTTATTATTTTATAAATTAAAATATAACCTAACCCAAAACCATGATTTTGCTGAAAGTTTTTGTCTGGCCCCACCAACAAAAATTATCACGAGCCGCCACTGGGTAGTGTAGATGTCTGCAGGTAAATTATCGTCTCATAGAGAAAGAAGCGTTCACACACCTGGATCATAGCTAGTTTGGATGTCTGCAGGTAAATTATCGTCTCATATAGAATGAAGAAATGTTCACTCACCTGGATCAGAGATAGTTTAGATTTCTGCAGGTAAATTGTCGTCACATAGATAATATTCTGAATGTTTAACCAAATGGTGTGATAAAAGTACCTACCGTCAATGAGATATAAGTGAATACTATAGCATACTCTCTAGTGACTGTCAACTATTCTTGAAAAAAAAGTATGAAAACAAAATATTACTGAATTAAAATTGAATGGTCTCTTAGCTTATACTTCTCTACGGCATGGATATGTTTAGATTAAGTCAAGGGTTGCCAACGGTATATTAGAAGAGGATTGTATGTGTAACGACACATGTCACACGATCAAGGCTTTATTTTATTCTTGACATTTTTTAAAACCAAAGTGTCAAAAACAAATATATATTAGACTGTCCCATTTCTTCTTCTTCTTCTTCTTCTTCAACTTTCAACTCCCAACAGAACACAGGTCTTCAACAAACTTCTTCCAACTCTTCCTCTCTTCTGCTATTCTTTCCAATTCTTTCCATGTTTTACCTATCCTTTTAATATCAGCCTCCAACTCTCTTCTCCAGGTCTCTCTAGGTCTTCTCCTACTCCTCTTTCCCTGCGGGTTCCAAAACAGTGCCTGTCTTGCAATGCTCCCGGTCGGTCTTCTCAATGTATCCATCGCCAGCGTCTCTTGCTTAGCCCTTTCTCCACTGGTATATGCTTAGTTCTTTCTCTGAGTTCTTCGTTCGCAACTATCCTATTTCTTGTATTTTAGAATATATAGTTTAACTGAAATTATGAATAGGCTTTGTAACTCCTTTCGTTCATGCGTAGAGAGATTGGGATATTGTACCAGTGAATCATGATCTCAGTTTAGGTGAGATGAAATTTCTAGTCCTCTCGGTAGTGAAGTCGATCACAAACCCAAACGTACCTGGTTCAAACCACACGGTGGGCAAGTTTGGAAGCAAATTCGTTTCCGTGGAAATTTTACAAAAAATAAAATAGACCTTACCGTTCAGAAAGCAATAGCAAACTACTGAACGTATAAGTGGTGCCTATAAACAAATCAACGACTCGTTTACTGTGGTTGATGGCTGCGTCCTGCAAAGGATATGCCACGATTTTCATTCATTTCATCGGTGACGGACGATGAAACATATGTCCCGTGTTAACGATGAGCACGTTTTAGAACACAGTTGACAATCTTTCCGACTTCATAGCGCCTGAATTCATGGCGAACAAACGTAAAACAAATAATAATATAACTACCAAAGTGGCGAAGACAGTCATGACGTTGCAAGTTACCGTCCTTATTGCCGTTGTTCTTCAACAGCTTGATATTAAAGAGAGTTGGCTATTCAGGAGCATAAAATCAAGGAAATATAATATTTCGGACATATCAAACGACATGAGTGCATAAGAGAAGAACATTTTGAAGGGAAGGGTGCCTGGAAGAAGAATGAGAGGAAGACCTAGAAGACGACGTGTGCAAGATGATATTGACGATCTGAGAAAGACTGCTGCTGACGCTGGTCATCTTGCACAGAAAAGAGAGTTTTTCAGGGCTGCTGTCATGGAAGTCAAGTTTCGGAAGGGACAGGCTACTTGATGATGATGAAGATTTCCGTTGTTAAAATGGCAGTGCAATATGCGACATACACTGAAGCTGCACTTATGCGATATACGTCTTAAACTGTACTGTTAAGTTTAGCAGCTGCTGTCCTTGCTCAGGCCTACATTTATCTTCTAATATAGCGACAGTGGAAAGGGGGATGGTAGAAAAGGTGGGAGCAATTTTGTTAGAACATTAGAACATTTACAAGTACATTGAAATGAAAATCGTGGCATATCCTTTGCAGGACGTAGCCATCAACCACAGTAAACGAGTCGTTGATTTTTATAGGCACCACTTATACGTTCAGCAGTTTGCCACTGCTTTCTGAACGGTGAGGTCTATTTTTACCTTTTGTAAAAATCCCACGGAAACGAATTTGCTTCCAAACTTGCCCACCGTGGGTTTGAACCAGGTACGCTAGTGTTCGTGACCGAGCTCACTACCGCTTGAGCTACAGACGCTCACTAAACTACATTACGGAACAAATAAAATAGTAAACGTGTACACAGGTTAGTTGATAGTTGATGAATTAATTATGTCAAGAATACTTTATGTCATGGTGGCACTATTTGTCATTTCAGATGTCATCTGTTTTGTTAATATTCATCTTGTCAAAGTACATGCAATGCGTCTCCATACCTTTTTGTCTATTAATTGATCATAATTCTCATCCGTTAGACAATTTACTCAATGTTATATAAAGGAGCTTATTATTCGATTTTCGTTGACAAAGGTTTCATCAGAATTGACAATCTTCTTTCTATGGGCAGTTTTCTTTCTTATTCTGCTACCCGTTTTACTATAAGTATATGAAATTATCTCACTAACATCATTATCAAGTGCCATGTCACGCGTGTGGTTATCATGCTCTTAAACACTTCTCTGTCTTTTATTCTAGCTATGAGTTCTGATACTGTTTCATTACGTGCCATGGTGTTAAGCTGTCTAAAAACATTATACTCTGTCGAGATATATCTCCCTGTTCTTGTATTTTGCATCACCCGTGTGTTGTCGGGGATCCAAGGGAGCAAAGAATAAGTAACACTGCGACTTCAAGGCATGTCGAAGAGGCGACTGATGAGGGGCATAGGAAGCTACAATAGTAAATATAAAACGTTGCAGAAATCGGATGTGCTGGCCTACTTGTAGGTACATAACTGGCACAACTACAATCGCCCTTAGGCTCGGATTAAGTACAAATCACAAAGAGTAGTTAACAAGTGGTTGATATGTGGCACAACGTACAATCGCCCTATAGGCTCGGATTAGTACAAATCACAAAGAGTATTAACAAGTGGTTGATATGTGGCACAACGTACAATCGCCCTTAGGCTCGGATTAAGTACAAATCACAAAGTAAGTTAACAAGTGGTTGATATGTGGCACAACGTACAATCGCCCTAAGGCTCGGATTAAGTACAAATCACAAAGAGTAGTTAACAAGTGGTTGATATGTGGCACAACGTACAATCGCCCTTAGGCTCGGATTAAGTATAAATCACAAAGAGTAGTTAACAAGTGGTTGATATGTAGCATCAACGTACAATCGCCCTTAGGCTCGGATTAAGTACAAATCATAAAGAGTAGTTAACAAGTGTTTGATATGTGGCACAACGTACAATCGCCCTTAGGCTCGGATTAAGTACAAATCACAAAGAGTAGTTAACAAGTGGTTGATATGTGACACAACGTACAATCGCCCTTAGGCTCGGATTAAGTACAAATCACAAAGAGTAGTTAACAAGTGTTTGATATGTGGCACAACGTACAATCGCCCTTAGACTCGGATTAAGTACAAATCACAAAAGTAGTTAACAAGTGGTTGATATGTGGCACAACGTACAATCGCCCTTAGGCTCGGATTAAGTACAAATCACAAAGAGTAGTTAACAAGTGTTTGATATGTGCACAACTTACTAATCGCCCTTAGGCTCGGATTAAGTACAAATCATAAAGAGTAGTTAACAAGTGGTTGATATGTGGCACAACGTACAATCGCCCTTAGGCTCGGATTAAGTACAAATCATAAAGAGTAGTTAACAAGTGTTTGATATGTGGCACAACGTACAATCGCCCTTAGGCTCGGATTAAGTACAAATCATAAAGAGTAGTTAACAAGTGGTTGATATGTGGCACAACGTACAATCGCCCTTAGACTCGGATTAAGTACAAATCATAAAGAGTAGTTAACAAGTGGTTGATATGTCACAACTGTACAATCGCCCTTAGCTCGGATTAAGTACAAATCATAAAGAGTAGTTAACAGTGATTGATATGTAGGCAACTAACGTACAATCGCCCTTAGCTCGGATTAAGACAAATCATAAAAGTAAGTTAACAAGTGGTTGATATGGCACAACGTACAATCGCCCTTAGGCTCAGATTAAGTACAAATCACAAAGGTAGTTAACAAGTGGTTGATATGTGCACAACGTACAATCGCCCATAGGCTCGGATTAAGTACAAATCACAAGAGTAGTTAACAAGTGGTTGATATGTGGCACAACGTACAATCGCCATAGGCTCGGATTAAGTACAAATCACAAAGAGTAGTTAACAAGTGGTTGATATGTGGCACAACGTACAATCGCCCTTAGGCTCGGATTAAGTACAAATCACAAAGAGTAGTTAACAAGTGGTTGATATGTGGCACAACGTACAATCGCCCTTAGGCTCGGATTAAGTACAAATCACAAAGAGTAGTTAACAAGTGGTTGATATGTGGCACAACGTACAATCGCCTTAGGCTCAGATTAAGTACAAATCACAAAGAGTAGTTAACAAGTGGTTGATATGTGGCACAACGTACAATCGCCCTTAGGCTCGGATTAAGTACAAATCACAAAGAGTAGTTAACAAGTGGTTGATATGTGACACAACGTACAATCGCCCTTAGGCTCGGATTAAGTACAAATCATAAAGAGTAGTTAACAAGTGGTTGATAGTGGCAGCAACGTACAATCGCCCTTAGGCTCGATTAAGTACAAATCACAAAGAGTAGTTAACAAGTGTTGATATGTGGCACAACTTACAATCGCCTTAGGCTCGGATTAAGTACAAATCACAAAAGTAGTTAACAAGTGGTTGATATGCGGCACAACGTACAATCGACCTTAGGCTCGGATTAAGTACAAATCACAAAGAGTAGTTAACAAGTGGTTGATATGTGGCACAACGTACAATCGCCCTTAGGCTCGGATTAAGTACAAATCATAAAGAGTAGTTAACAAGTGATTGATATGTGGCACAACGTACAATCGCCCTTAGGCTCGGATTAAGTACAAATCATAAAGAGTAGTTAACAAGTGGTTGATATGTGGCACAACGTACAATCGCCCTTAGGCTCGGATTAAGTACAAATCACAAAGAGTAGTTAACAAGTGGTTGATATGTGGCACAACGTACAATCGCCCTTAGGCTCGGATTAAGTACAAATCACAAAAGTAGTTAATAAGTGTTGATATGTGGCACAACGTACAATCGCCCTTAGGCTCGGATTAAGTACAAATCACAAAAGTAGTTAACAAATGGTTGATATGTGGCACAACGTACAATCGCCCTTAGGCTCGGATTAAGTACAAATCACAAAGAGTAGTTAACAAGTGGTTGATATGTGGCACAACGTACAATCGCCCTTAGGCTCGGATTAAGTACAAATCACAAAGAGTAGTTAACAAGTGGTTGATATGTGGCACAACGTACAATCGCCCTTAGGCTCGGATTAAGTACAAATCACAAAGAGTAGTTAACAAGTGGTTGATATGTGGCACAACGTACAATGCCTCTAGGCTCGGATTAAGTACAAATCACAAAAGTAGTTAACAAGTGGTTGATATGACACAACGTACAATCGCCCTTAGGCTCGGATTAAGTACAAATCATAAAGAGTAGTTAACAAGTGGTTGATATGTGGCACAACGTACAATCGCCCTTAGGCTCGGATTAAGTACAAATCACAAAGAGTAGTTAACAAGTGGTTGATATGTGGCACAACGTACAATCGCCTTAAGCTCGGATTAAGTACAAATCACAAAGAGTAGTTAACAAGTGGTTGATATGTGGCACAACGTACAATCGACCTTAGGCTCGGATTAAGTACAAATCACAAAGAGTAGTTAACAAGTGGTTGATATGTGGCACAACGTACAATCGCCCTTAGGCTCGGATTAAGTACAAATCATAAAGAGTAGTTAACAAGTGGTTGATATGTGCACAACGTTTCAATCGCCTTAGGCTCGGATTAAGTACAAATCACAAAGAGTAGTTAACAAGTGGTTGATATGTGGCACAACGTACAATCGCCCTTAGGCTCGGATTAAGTACAAATCATAAAGAGTAGTTAACAAGTGTTTGATATGTGGCACAACGTACAATCGCCCTTAGGCTCGGATTAAGTACAAATCATAAAAGTAGATTAACAAGTGTTTGATATGTGCACAACGTACAATCGCCCTTAGACTCGATTAAGTACAAATCATAAAGAGTAGTTAACAAGTGTTTGATATGTGGCACAACGTACAATCGCCCTTAGGCTCGGATTAAGTACAAATCATAAAGAGTAGTTAACAAGTGTTTGATATGTGGCACAACGTACAATCGCCTTAGGGTCGGATTAAGTACAAATCACAAAGAGTAGTTAACAAGTGGTTGATATGTGGCACAACGTACAATCGCCCTTAGGCTCGGATTAAGTACAAATCACAAAGAGTAGTTAACAAGTGGTTGATATGTGGCACAACGTACAATCCTATAGGCTCGGATTAAGTACAAATCACAAAAGTAGTTAACAAGTGTTTGATATGTGGCACAACGTACAATCGCCCTTAGGCTCGGATTAAGTACAAATCACAAAGAGTAGTTAACAAGTGGTTGATATGTGGCACAACGTACAATCGCCCTTAGGCTCGGATTAAGTACAAATCACAAAGAGTAGTTAACAAGTGGTTGATATGTGGCACAACGTACAATCGCCCTTAGGCTCGGATTAAGTACAAATCACAAAGAGTAGTTAACAAGTGGTTGATATGTGGCACAACGTACAATCGACCTTAGGCTCGGATTAAGTACAAATCACAAAGAGTAGTTAACAAGTGGTTGATATGTGGCACAACGTACAATGCCCAGCTCGGATTAGTACAAATCATAAAGTAGTTAACAAGTGGTTGATATGTGGCACAACGTACAATCGCCCTTAGGCTCAGATTAATACAAATCACAAAGAGTAGTTAACAAGTGGTTGATATGTGACACAACGTACAATCGCCCTTAGGCTCGATTAAAGTACAAATCATAAAAGTAGTTAACAAGTGGTTGATATGTGGCACAACGTACAATCCTTAGCTCGGATTAAGTACAAATCATAAAAGTAGTTAACAAGTGTTTGATATGTGGCACAACGTACATCGCCCTTAGACTCGGATTAAGTACAAATCATAAAGAGTAGTTAACAAGTGTTTGATATGTGGCACAACGTACAATCGCCCTTAGGCTCGGATTAAGTACAAATCATAAAGAGTAGTTAACAAGTGTTTGATATGTGGCACAACGTACAATCGCCCTTAGGCTCGGATTAAGTACAAATCACAAAGAGTAGTTAACAAGTGGTTGATATGTGGCACAACGTACAATCCCTTAGGCTCGAATTAAGTACAAATCATAAAGTGAAGTTAACAAGTGTTGATATGTGGCACAACGTACAATCGCCCTTAGCTCGATTAAGTACAAATCATAAAAGTAGTTAACAAGTGTTTGATATGGCACAACGTACAATCGCCCTTAGACTCGGATTAAGTACAAATCATAAAGAGATTAACAAGTGTTTGATATGTAGCACAACGTACAATCGCCCTTAAGGCTCGGATTAAGTACAAATCATAAAGAGTAGTTAACAAGTGTTTGATATGTGGCACAACGTACAATCGCCCTTAGGCTCGGATTAAGTACAAATCATAAAGAGTAGTTAACAAGTGTTTGATATGTGGCACAACGTACAATCGCCCTTAGGCTCGGATTAAGTACAAATCACAAAGAGTAGTTAACAAGTGGTTGATATGTGGCACAACGTACAATCGCCCTTAGGCTCGGATTAAGTACAAATCACAAAGAGTAGTTAACAAGTGGTTGATATGTGGCACAACGTACAATCGCCCTTAGGCTCGGATTAAGTACAAATCACAAAGAGTAGTTAACAAGTGTTTGATATGTGGCACAACGTACAATCGCCCTTAGGCTCGATTATACAAATCACAAAGAGTAGTTAACAAGTGGTTGATATGTGACACAACGTACAATCGCCCTTAGGCTCGGATTAAGTACAAATCACAAAGAGTAGTTAACAAGTGGTTGATATGTGGCACAACGTACAATCGCCCTTAGGCTCGGATTAAGTACAAATCACAAAGAGTAGTTAACAAGTGGTTGATATGTGGCACAACGTACAATCGACCTTAGGCTCGGATTAAGTACAAATCACAAAGAGTAGTTAACAAGTGGTTGATATGTGGCACAACGTACAATCGCTTTAGGCTCGGATTAAGTACAAATCATAAAAAGTAGTTAACAAGTGGTTGATATGTGGCACAACGTCAATGCCTTAGGCTCGGATTAAGTACAAATCACAAAGAGTAGTTAACAAGTGTTGATATGTGGCAAACGTACAATCGCCTTAGGCTCGATTAAGTACAAATCATAAAGAGTAGTTAACAAGTGGTTGATATGACAACTACAATCGCCCTAGGCTCGGATTAAGTACAAATCATAAAGAGTAGTTAACAAGTGTTTGATATGTGGCACAACGTACAATCGCCCTTAGACTCGGATTAAGTACAAATCATAAAAGAGTTAACAAGTGTTTGATATGTGGCACAACGTACAATCGCCCTTAGGCTCGGATTAAGTACAAATCAAAAAGAGTAGTTAACAAGTGTTTGATATGTGGCACAACGTACAATCGCCCTTAGGCTCGGATTAAGTACAAATCACAAAGAGTAGTTAACAAGTGGTTGATATGTGGCACAACGTACAATCGCCCTTAGGCTCGGATTAAGTACAAATCACAAAGAGTAGTTAACAAGTGGTTGATATGTGACACAACGTACAATCGCCTTAGGACTCAGATTAAGTACAAATCACAAAAGTAGTTAACAAGTGTTTGATATGGAACGTTCAAAGAAGAAGAATAACACAGAACAATAAATGGGATGATCAAATAGTTAGATCGTTTTTTGAAATGGAAAGAAACGAGTTCGTTCCAGTTCAGTTTGAAGAAGAAGAAGAATTGCTTGTTGTCACATTGTATTTAAGCTTTAATCTTCTCATAATATGACTACAGAATGTTGCCTGTTGTCACATTGTATTTAAGCTTTAATCTTCTCATAATATGACTACAGAATGTTGCCTGTTGTCACATTGTATTTAAGCTTTAATCTCATAATATGACTACAGAATGTTGCTTGTTGTCACATTGTATTTAAGCTTTAATCTTCTCATAATATGACTACAGAATGTTGCTTGTTGTCACATTGTATTTAAGCTTTAATCTTCTCATAATATGACTACAGAATGTTGCTTGTTGTCACATTGTATTTAAGCTTAATCTTCATAATATGACTACAGAATGTTGCTTGTTGTCACATTGTATTTAAGCTTTAATCTTCTCATAATATGACTACAGAATGTTGCCTGTTGTCACATTGTATTTAAGCTTTAATCTTCTCATAATATGACTACAGAATGTTGCCTGTTGTCACATTGTATTTAAGCTTTAATCTTCTCATAATATGACTACAGAATGTTGCCTGTTGTCACACTGTATTTAAGCTTTAATCTTCTCATAATATGATTACATAATGTTGATTGTTTCTTGCTGATGCTTTTCATTAGCAATCTGTTCTTGTCAGATGTCTTGAGAACATAATCACTTGTAACTATAACATTGTAGTATTATGTGAACAGGTAACTATAACATTGTAGTAGTAGTATGTGAACAGGTAACTATAACATTGTAGTAGTAGTATGGGAACAGGTAACTATAACAGTAGTAGTAGTATGGGAACAGGTAACTATAACATTGTAGTAGTAGTATGTGAACAGGTAACTAGAACATTGTAGTAGTATGTGAACAGGTAACTATAACAGTAGTAGTATGTGAACAGGTAACTATAACAGTAGTATTATGTGAACAGGTAACTATAACAGTAGTAGTAGTATGTGAATAGGTAATTATAACAGTAGTA
Source organism: Arion vulgaris (assembly GCA_020796225.1). Classification (NCBI taxonomy): domain Eukaryota; kingdom Metazoa; phylum Mollusca; class Gastropoda; order Stylommatophora; family Arionidae; genus Arion; species Arion vulgaris. The sequence continues at coordinate 78,288,052 of CM036756.1, forward strand.
GTAGTATGGGAACAGGTAACTATAGCGGTAGTATTTTGTGAACAGGTAACTATAGCACTGTAGTAGTATGTGAACAGGTAACTATAACGTGGTAGTAGTACGTGAAACAGGTAACTATAACATTGTAGTAGTAGTATGTGTGAACAGGTAACTATAACAGTAGTAGTATGTGAACAGGTAACTATAACAGGAGTAGTATGTGAACAGGTAACTATAACATTGTAGTAGTATGTGAACAGGTAACTATAACAGTAGTAGTAGTACATGAACAGGTAACTATAACAAGATTTCGTTTCTAACAACACAGTGAGAGATAGAACACAGCAACAACTCGTATCAAATATTATAAGGAAACGAAGGTGGAAATATTTAGGTCATATTCTTAGATCAGACGAAAAGAGACTAAATCAACAAGTCCTTATGTGGTTACCAGTTGGGAAAAGAAAACGTGGAAGACCTAAGACCACTCTTCGAAGAACAATCCAACAAGAAAGTAAACTATTGGGAACTAAAACCATACGAGATCTCCAACTGCTAGCAACGAACCGATTAAATGGAGATCTAAAACGTCTGCCCTATGTGCCGCCTTTGGCACGAAAGGAATAAACGAACTAAACTAACTAACAACAAGAACAGGTAACTATAACATAGTAGTACTACATGAACAGGTAAATATAACATAGTAGTACTACATGAACAGGTAAATATAACATAGTAGTACTACATGAACAGGTAAATATAACATCGTAGTACTACATGAACAGGTAAATATAACATAGTAGTAGTATAAGAACAGATAACTATAACATAGTAGTAGTATAAGAACAGATAACTATAACATAGTAGTACTACAAGAACAGGTAAATATAACATAGTAGTAGTATAAGAACAGATAACTATAACATAGTAGTACTACAAGAACAGGTAAATATAACATAGTAGTACTACAAGAACAGGTAAATATAACATAGTAGTAGTATAAGAACAGATAACTATAACATAGTAGTACTACAAGAACAGGTAAATATAACATAGTAGTACTACATGAACAGGTAAATATAACATAGTAGTAGTATAAGAACAGATAACTATAACATAGTAGTACTACAAGAACAGGTAAATATAACATAGTAGTACTACATGAACAGGTAAATATAACATAGTAGTAGTATAAGAACAGATAACTATAACATAGTAGTACTACATGAACAAGTAAATATAACATAGTAGTACTACATGAACAGATAACTATAACATAGTAGTACTACATGAACAGGTAACTATAGTAAAGTACTGTTATATGAACAGGTAATTGCACACACACAAAAAACAGCGTCGCGAAAGTAAAGTTAATATCAACTTAGTTAGTTATCTACGAGATATACCACTCCAACCCACATGCATAAGTTTTTATAACACTGCCGCACAATTTATTGACACAAGTGATAGGAATAGTTTTTCAGAGCTTAATTTGTCAAAGCGATGTTGGACTTGATGTAGCGATGTTTGACATGATGTAACAATGTTTGACTTGATGTAGCGAGCAGGCATATATCTCTAGAAGGTATAGGTCTCTAGCAGTTATATGTCTCTAGCAGGTATAGGTCTGTAGCAGACATAGGTCTCTAACATGCATAGGTCTGTATCAGGCATAGGTCTGTAGCAAGTATAGGTCTCTAGCATGCATATGTTCTTCCTTCGTTTGAGAGAAGCATAGTTTTCTCATTGTTTAAGAGAATCACATTTCTCCTCAATGTACCCTTATGTTTACATAGAAATGTTCACGTGAAAGAGATTTCCTAAAATATAGCAGACCAAGATGTAAAGTAAACCATTGCTGTCGCATGATATATAATACCGTATTAACTCTCAGGATACGCAGTGGGCGTCTGTAGCTTAGACGGTAGTGAGCTCGATCACAACCCAAGCGTACCTGGTTCAAACTTCGCGGTGGGCAGTTGGAAGCTAATTTGCTCCCGCAGAAATTTACGAACGGTAAAATTAGACCTCACTGTTCATAAAGCAATGGTAAACTACTGAACGTATAAGTGGTGCCTATAAAATCAACGACTCGTTTACTGTGGTTATACAATTATATTTATACAAAAATACAATTACCTTTAAAGGATATGCCACGATTTTCATTTCATAGGCATAGGGCATACGCGTTAATATTTTGTTTCTTTGTTTTAGTAAATAATTGTTAGTGAAAAATGCTAGAAAAAAATCTATTATAAGTTTCTTATGTTTTTGAAATAAATATTGCGAATAACTTTATTTATATTTAATTGTTTTGTCAGTGAATCAACTAGTCGGAGAATTGGCACTGTCCTAGCGATTTGCAAGGTGGCTTGTCGTAATGCAGGAGTTAATATGAAGTATCATCGACCTCACAATACTAGATTTTACCATTTCAAAGGGATGTGTACAACTCTCTTCCTCGCTAGCTTTCCCTTTCGATAACCAAAGCAAGTCGATTGTGATATTACTGAACCTGGAAGCGAACTTATTTCTTTCAATTTGGAAACAAACGTTCTATTTGATCATCCCATTATGGCATCATTTTAATGTCCTTTGTTATCCTTCTTCGAACGCATCATATCGACCACTTGTTAAAACGTCCTTGTGATTTGGGGATGATCTGAGCATAAGAACGATTGTACGTTGTGCCAGTTATGCGCCTGCAGGTGGGCCAGAACACCCTATTTCCGCGACGCTTTTTATTTACTAGGTAGCTTCCTAGGCACCTACCTCAGTCGCGTTTACGACGTGCCTTGTAGATCCCAGTGTTACTGCTTTTTGCTCCTTGGCGCTCCAGGACACACGACTATTCTTTGTATTGACAGTTCTTGTCTCTGTTTGATAATACAATAGTTATTAGTTAGTAACGCAAACAATGTGTTTTACAACAAAATACACAAATAAGCCAACTTTTGTATTTAAAAAAAAAATGATAGATATTTAAAAAAATTATAATAAAAGAGTATTATGTGATGGCACATAACATAATGGAGTCTCAATGGTGAAGTAGTTAGGTCGTTTGCCTGTCGTACTGAAGGTTGTGGGCTCGAATCTGAACCTAGACACATGTGTCATTTTTTCATGAGATCCCTAGTATTGTTGCCGGAGCTACAGAGTTCATGATTTGAGCAATGCTTTTGGCAGATCGCATATCATCTCTGCCGACAGATGATATAAGTCATCGCTATCATCTCTGCCGACAGATGATATAAAGTCATCGCATATCATCTCTGCCGACAGATGATATAAAGTCATCGCATATCATCTCTGCCGACAGATGATATAAAGTCATCGCATATCATCTCTGCCGACAGATGATATAAAGTCATCGCATATCATCTCTGCCGACAGATGATATAAAGTCATCGCATATCATCTCTGCCGACAGATGATATAAAGTCATCGCATATCATCTCTGCCGACAGATGATATAAAGTCATCGCATATCATCCTGCCGACGACGATATAAAGTCATCGCATATCATCTCTGCCGACAGATGATATAAAGTCATCGCATATCATCTCTGCCGACAGATGATATAAAGTCATCGCATATCATCTCTGCCGACAGATGATATAAAGTCATCGCATATCATCTCTGCCGACAGATGATATAAAGTCATCGCATATCATCTCTGCCGACAGATGATATAAAGTCATCGCATATCATCTCTGCCGACAGATGATATAAAGTCATCGCATATCATCTCTGCCGACAGATGATATAAAGTCATCGCATATCATCTCTGCCGACAGATGATATAAAGTCATCGCATATCATCTCTGCCGACAGATGATATAAAGTCATCGCATATCATCTCTACCGACAGATGATATAAAGTCATCGCATATCATCTCTGCGACATATGATATAAAGTCATCGCATATCATCTCTGCCGACAGATGATATAAAGTCATCGCATATCATCTCTACCGACAGATGATATAAAGTCATCGCATATCATCTCTGCCGACAGATGATATAAAGTCATCGCATATCATCTCTGCCGACAGATGATATAAAGTCATCGCATATCATCTCTGCCGACAGATGATATAAAGTCATCGCATATCATCTCTGCCGACAGATGATATAAAGTCATCGCATATCATCTCTGCCGACAGATGATATAAAGTCATCGCATATCATCTCTGCCGACAGATGATATAAAGTCATCGCATATCATCTCTGCCGACAGATGATATAAAGTCATCGCATATCATCTCTGCCGACAGATGATATAAAGTCATCGCTAATTCGACAGATAAAGTCATCCAATCATCCGCCGACAGATGATATAAAGTCATCGCATATCATCTCGCCGACAGATGATATAAAGTCATCGCATATCATCCTGCCGACAGATGATATAAAGTCATCGCATATCATCTCTGCCGACAGATGATATAAAGTCATCGCATATCATCTCTGCCGACAGATGATATAAAGTCATCGCATATCATCTCTGCCGACAGATGATATAAAGTCATCGCATATCATCTCTGCCGACAGATGATATAAAGTCATCGCATATCATCTCTGCCGACAGATGATATAAAGTCATCGCATATCATCTCTGCCGACAGATGATATAAAGTCATCGCATATCATCTCTGCCGACAGATGATATAAAGTCATCGCATATCATCTCTGCCGACAGATGATATAAAGTCATCGCATATCATCTCTGCCGACAGATGATATAAAGTCATCGCATATCATCTCTGCCGACAGATGATATAAAGTCATCGCATATCATCTCTGCCGACAGATGATATAAAGTCATCGCATATCATCTCTGCCGACAGATGATATAAAGTCATCGCATATCATCTCTACCGACAGATGATATAAAGTCATCGCATATCATCTCTGCCGACAGATGATATAAAGTCATCGCATATCATCTCTGCCGACAGATGATATAAAGTCATCGCATATCATCTCTACCGACAGATGATATAAAGTCATCGCATATCATCTCTGCCGACAGATGATATAAAGTCATCGCATATCATCTCTGCCGACAGATGATATAAAGTCATCGCATATCATCTCTGCCGACAGATGATATAAAGTCATCGCATATCATCTCTGCCGACAGATGATATAAAGTCATCGCATATCATCTCTGCCGACAGATGATATAAAGTCATCGCATATCATCTCTGCCGACAGATGATATAAAGTCATCGCATATCATCTCTGCCGACAGATGATATAAAGTCATCGCATATCATCTCTGCCGACAGATGATATAAAGTCATCGCATATCATCTCTGCCGACAGATGATATAAAGTCATCGCATATCATCTCTGCCGACAGATGATATAAAGTCATCGCATATCATCTCTGCCGACAGATGATATAAAGTCATCGCATATCATCTCTGCCGACAGATGAAATAAAGTCAATTCTTTGCCTTTTTAAAACCCTTTTTTTTGGGACAGAACAAAACTTAGAGACATCAATGTAAACATCCATTTACGAAGGTATGTAGTTTGTTGTGAGTTTCTTTTGTTGTATCTCTATGTTTCTGAACCATACAACAATACAGACTTCACATTTGATGGATCAAATGATTGATTTGATTGATTGATATGACAATCATCATTGCACTTCGGTGAGTATGCATGTGTGCTCCGATCTCTTTCTTACACAAGAAGATTTCAGATGCAGTTCACGAAGTCCTTAGCACCGGCGAAGGGTCCCTGATGTAATTTTGAAGATGGTGGAGATATTTTGTAAAAATTTTATTTTTAATCTTTTTCTAATGAATTTTGTTCGGGCAGCGGCTTTCCAGCCTGCTCTTCTCTATTTTGAACTGCCAAGGGCTCGTTTACGTGCTCAAATTGAACACGGGACCTACGTTTTATCGTCTGCCTCCTATAGGACTTGGAACTTGATCTCTCCTACATTGAAATCAGGGATCTCTAGAACAAATACCCCGATGGCTCCACTAGGAGCAAACGATTATCTTTGCTAATATTCTCAATTGAATATTGAATATGTCACGAAATATTGTTTTACGAATAAAGAAACAAAAAACATTGAACCAATATTGAGAACTATTGTGTTAGCTATGACTTGCGTACTTCCTTGTCAAGCTGTTACTTTAATTAGCTCTTTTCACGGCAACATCTTTTAGCTTGTAACTTGGACCTTTTTGTTTGTTATATGCACGTTTTGTACACACAGACTGTCACCGCATGTCATATTTTTGTTTTTTTGAACGTATAATCTTAGAGCAATGATAGCGTAGTGGTTAGAGTACTTGCTTCATAGACGAGTGGTCACGGAATCAAATTCCACAGTGGGAGAACTGGACTCAAGGGAACAAAGAATATAACACTACAAAGCATGTCGTAAGAGGCGACTGAGGTAGAGGACTAGGAAAGCTCCCCTGAGTAAATAAAAAGCGTCGTAGAAATAGAATGTGCTGTCCAACTTGTAGGTGCATAACACAAAATAAAATTGCTCTTAGGCTCAGATCGCATATGGATTACAAAGAGTGGTTTAACAAGTGGTCGATATGGAGCGTTTAGCGAAGAAGAAGAAGAATGCTATGATTGAAGTTAGCATCAATGTTTCAGACGTAGTGAATGCTATGATTGAAGTTAGCATCAATGTTTCAGACTTAGTGAATGCTATGATAAAAGTTAGCATCAATGTTTCAGACTTAGTGAATGCTATGATAAAAGCTAGCATCAATGTTTCAGACTTAGTGAATGCTATGATAGAAGTTAGCATCAATGTTTCATACTTAGTGAATGCTATGATTGAAGTTAGCATCAATGTTTCAGACTTAGTAAAATGCTATGATAGAAGTTAGCATCAATGTTTCATACTTAGTGAATGCTATGATAGAAGTTAGCATCAATGTTTAAACTTAGTGAATGCTATGATAGAAGTTAGCATCAATGTTTCATACTTAGTGAATGCTATGATAAAAGCTAGCATCGATGTTTCAGACGTAGTGAATGCTATGATAGAAGTTAGCATCAATGTTTCAGACGTAGTGAATGCTATGATAGAAGTTAGCATCAATGTTTCATACTTAGTGAATGCTATGATAAAAGCTAGCATCACTGTTTCAGACGTAGTGAATGCTATGATTGAAGTTAGCATCAATGTTTCAGACGTAGTAAATGCTATGATAGAAGTTAGCATCAATGTTTCAGACTTAGTGAATGCTATGATAAAAGCTAGCATCAATGTTTCAGACTTAGTGAATGCTATGATTGAAGTTAGCATCAATGTTTCAGACGTAGTAAATGCTATGATAGAAGTTAACATTAATGTTTCAGACGTAGTAAATCATGATAGAAGTTAGCATCAATGTTTCATACTTAGTGAATGCTATGATAGAAGTTAGCATCAATGTTTCATACTTAGTGAATGCTATGATAAAAGCTAGCATCAATGTTTCAGACTTAGTGAATGCTATGATAGAAGTTAGCATCAATGTTTCAGACGTAGTGAATGCTATGATTGAAGTTAGCATCAATGTTTCAGACGTAGTGAATGCTATGATAGAAGTTAGCATCAATGTTTCAGACTTAGTGAATGCTATGATAAAAGCTAGCATCAATGTTTCAGACTTAGTGAATGCTATGATTGAAGTTAGCATCAATGTTTCAGACGTAGTGAATGCTATGATAGAAGTTAACATTAATGTTTCAGACGTAGTGAATGCAATGATAGAAGTTAGCATCAATGTTTCATACTTAGTGAATGCTATGATAAAAGCTAGCATCAATGTTTCAGACGTAGTGAATGCTATGATAGAAGTTAGCATCAATGTTTTAGACGTAGTGAATGCTATGATAGAAGTTAGCATCAATGTTTCAGACTTAGTGAATGCTATGATAAAAGCTAGCATCAATGTTTCAGACTTAGTGAATGCTATGATTGAAGTTAGCATCAATGTTTCAGACGTAGTAAATGCTATGATAGAAGTTAACATTAATGTTTCAGACGTAGTGAATGCAATGATAGAAGTTAGCATCAATGTTTCATACTTAGTGAATGCTATGATAAAAGCTAGCATCAATGTTTCAGACGTAGTGAATGCTATGATTGAAGTTAGCATCAATGTTTCAGACGTAGTGAATGCTATGATAGAAGTTAGCATCAATGTTTCAGACTTAGTGAATGCTATGATAAAAGCTAGCATCAATGTTTCAGACTTAGTGAATGCTATGATTGAAGTTAGCATCAATGTTTCAGACGTAGTAAATGCTATGATAGAAGTTAACATTAATGTTTCAGACGTAGTGAATGCAATGATAGAAGTTAGCATCAATGTTTCATACTTAGTGAATGCTATGATAAAAGCTAGCATCAATGTTTCAGACTTAGTGAATGCTATGATAGAAGTTAGCATCAATGTTTCAGACGTAGTGAATGCTATGATAGAAGTTAGCATCAATGTTTCAGACGTAGTGAATGCTATGATTGAAGTTAGCATCAATGTTTCAGACGTAGTGAATGCTATGATTGAAGTTAGCATCAATGTTTTAGACGTAGTGAATGCTATGATAGAAGTTAGCATCAATGTTTCAGACTTAGTGAATGCTATGATAAAAGCTAGCATCAATGTTTCAGACTTAGTGAATGCTATGATTGAAGTTAGCATCAATGTTTCAGACGTAGTAAATGCTATGATAGAAGTTAACATTAATGTTTCAGACGTAGTGAATGCAATGATAGAAGTTAGCATCAATGTTTCATACTTAGTGAATGCTATGATAAAAGCTAGCATCAATGTTTCAGACGTAGTGAATGCTATGATTGAAGTTAGCATCAATGTTTCAGACGTAGTGAATGCTATTGATAGAAGTTAGCATCAATGTTTCAGACTTAGTGAATGCTATGATAAAAGCTAGCATCAATGTTTCAGACTTAGTGAATGCTATGATAAAAGCTAGCATCAATGTTTCAGACGTAGTGAATGCTATGATAGAAGTTAGCATCAATGTTTTAGACGTAGTGAATGCTATGATAGAAGTTAGCATCAATGTTTCAGACTTAGTGAATGTTTATGATAAAGCTAGCATCAATGTTTCAGACTTAGTGAATGCTATGATTGAAGTTAGCATCAATGTTTCAGACGTAGTAAATGCTATGATAGAAGTTAACATTAATGTTTCAGACGTAGTGAATGCAATGATAGAAGTTAGCATCAATGTTTCATACTTAGTGAATGCTATGATAAAAGCTAGCATCAATGTTTCAGACGTAGTGAATGCTATGATTGAAGTTAGCATCAATGTTTCAGACGTAGTGAATGCTATGATAGAAGTTAGCATCAATGTTTCAGACTTAGTGAATGCTATGATAAAGCTCATCAATGTTTCAGACTTAGTGAATGCTATGATTGAAGTTAGCATCAATGTTTCAGACGTAGTAAATGCTATGATAGAAGTTAACATTAATGTTTCAGACGTAGTGAATGCAATGATAGAAGTTAGCATCAATGTTTCATACTTAGTGAATGCTATGATAAAAGCTAGCATCAATGTTTCAGACTTAGTGAATGCTATGATAGAAGTTAGCATCAATGTTTCAGACGTAGTGAATGCTATGATAGAAGTTAGCATCAATGTTTCAGACGTAGTGAATGCTATGATTGAAGTTAGCATCAATGTTTCAGACGTAGTGAATGCTATGATTGAAGTTAGCATCAATGTTTTAGACGTAGTGAATGCTATGATAGAAGTTAGCATCAATGTTTCAGACTTAGTGAATGCTATGATAAAAGCTAGCATCAATGTTTCAGACTTAGTGAATGCTATGATTGAAGTTAGCATCAATGTTTCAGACGTAGTAAATGCTATGATAGAAGTTAACATTAATGTTTCAGACGTAGTGAATGCAATGATAGAAGTTAGCATCAATGTTTCATACTTAGTGAATGCTATGATAAAAGCTAGCATCAATGTTTCAGACGTAGTGAATGCTATGATTGAAGTTAGCATCAATGTTTCAGACGTAGTGAATGCTATTGATAGAAGTTAGCATCAATGTTTCAGACTTAGTGAATGCTATGATAAAAGCTAGCATCAATGTTTCAGACTTAGTGAATGCTATGATTGAAGTTAGCATCAATGTTTCAGACGTAGTAAATGCTATGATAGAAGTTAACATTAATGTTTCAGACGTAGTGAATGCAATGATAGAAGTTAGCATCAATGTTTCATACTTAGTGAATGCTATGATAGAAGTTAACATTAATGTTTCAGACGTAGTGAATGCTATGATAGAAGTTAGCATCAATGTTTCATACTTAGTGAATGCTATGATAAAAGCTAGCATCAATGTTTCAGACTTAGTGAATGCTATGATAGAAGTTAGCATCAATGTTTCAGACGTAGTGAATGCTATGATAGAAGTTAGCATCAATGTTTCAGACGTAGTGAATGCTATGATTGAAGTTAGCATCAATGTTTCAGACGTAGTGAATGCTATGATTGAAGTTAGCATCAATGTTTCAGACTTAGTGAATGCTATGATAAAAGCTAGCATCAATGTTTCAGACTTAGTGAATGCTATGATTGAAGTTAGCATCAATGTTTCAGACGTAGTAAATGCTATGATAGAAGTTAACATTAATGTTTCAGACGTAGTGAATGCAATGATAGAAGTTAGCATCAATGTTTCATACTTAGTGAATGCTATGATAAAAGCTAGCATCAATGTTTCAGACTTAGTGAATGCTATGATAGAAGTTAGCATCAATGTTTCAGACGTAGTGAATGCTATGATAGAAGTTAGCATCAATGTTTCAGACGTAGTGAATGCTATGATTGAAGTTAGCATCAATGTTTCAGACGTAGTGAATGCTATGATTGAAGTTAGCATCAATGTTTTAGACGTAGTGAATGCTATGATAGAAGTTAGCATCAATGTTTCATACTTAGTGAATGCTATGATAAAAGCTAGCATCAATGTTTCAGACTTAGTGAATGCTATGATTGAAGTTAGCATCAATGTTTCAGACGTAGTAAATGCTATGATAGAAGTTAACATTAATGTTTCAGACGTAGTGAATGCAATGATAGAAGTTAGCATCAATGTTTCATACTTAGTGAATGCTATGATAAAAGCTAGCATCAATGTTTCAGACTTAGTGAATGCTATGATTGAAGTTAGCATCAATGTTTCAGACGTAGTGAATGCTATGATAGAAGTTAACATTAATGTTTCAGACGTAGTGAATGCAATGATAGAAGTTAGGATTAAGGTTTCAGACGTAGTGAATGCTATGATAGAAGTTAGTGTCAGGATTTAAGGCAGTGAAGGAGAGGACATAATTTATCGTCATGGCTCAAGACGTAGTAAGTGAAAGAACAAAAATTAACATCAAATTTTGGGGATGCACTGAGATAACAGAAGTCATGGTCTACTACACAGTAAGTGAGTGAGATAACAGACGTTAGCGACAGATTGACCCAAAGCATAGATGATTAAGACCCTACTGTAATCCCAGGTATTGATCCTGGTAACAGCCCGACTAAACGGGTAAATATCAAATTGGGAAGATAGCTTAGCTATCACTAACTGCCTGGTTGAAATTGGATATGGCTGTACAAACAGGCAAATCTATCGTAGCTACTTGTAAACCAACACACTAAAATTAGAATCATACACATACCTAATAGCAATATAGACGTAGAAGGAGGAATAAACAAAGATGTCGAGATAAGAATATAAAAAAGGGAGGACAATTTATTGCATTGAGTAAAATATGGAAGTTAAAAGATCAAAACAAACCCAAAGTTGAGAATCTTTCCATCAAATGAGAAGTCAGTACTGTTTTATGGCTTGGAAGCTAAAGGAACCACCATAAAACTACAGACGTTCGTAAATGGATGTTTAGATAGAAAAGATGGACTGGGATTGTATGATAAGATTACGAACGACGTACTCAGAGAAAGAACTAAGCAGATATCAGTGGGAAAAAGAGCTAAGGAAGAAACGCTGGTGGGGGTTAGGAACACATTTAGAAGATCGAACGGAAGCATTGCAAGACAGGCATTATTTTGAAACCTGCAGGAAGAGAGGGGTAGGAAGGACTAGAAATACCCGGAGAAGAGCTGGTACTGATGTTAGAAGGATAAGCAAGCCGTAGAAAGAATCTGTAGAGATGGCAAGAGGGAGAGGTACTGATGTTAGAAGGATAAGCAAGCCGTAGAAAGAATCTGTAGAGATGGCAACAGGGAGAGGTACTGATGTTAGAAGGATAAGCAAGCCGTAGAAAGAATCTGTAGAGATGGCAAGAGGGAGAGGTACTGATGTTAGAAGGATAAGCAAGCCGTAGAAAGAATCTGTAGAGATGGCAACAGGGAGAGGTACTGATGTTAGAAGGATAAGCAAGCCGTAGAAAGAATCTGTAGAGATGGCAACAGGAGAAGTACTGATGTTAGAAGGATAAGCAAGCCGTAGAAAGAATCTGTAGAGATGGCAACAGGGAGAGGTACTGATGTTAGAAGGATAAGCAAGCCGTAGAAAGAATATGTAGAGATGGCAACAGGGAGAGGTACTGATGTTAGAAGGATAAGCAAGCCGTAGAAAGAATCTGTAGAGATGGCAAGAGGGAGAAAGGCTGAAAAAAGTTTGTTCAAGACATATGCTCTGTTGGAGTTGAAAGTAAAGAAGAAAAAGAAAACACTAAAGTAACAAACGTCTCTATTAGAGGGTCGACAACGTAGAAGAATATTTAGAGGATCAACAAAGAATATTTAGAGGATCAACAAAGAATATTTAGAGGATCAACAAAGAATATTTAGAGGATCAACAAAGAATATTTAGAGGATCAACAAAGAATATTTAGAGGGTCAACAAAGAATATTTAGAGGATCAACAAAGAATATTTAGAGGATCAACAAAGAATATTTAGAGGATCAACAAAGAATATTTAGAGGGTCAACAAAGAATATTTAGAGGGTCAACAAAGAATATTTAGAGGGTCAACAAAGAATATTTAGAGGGTCAACAAAGAATATTTAGAGGGTCAACAAAGAATATTTAAAGGGTCAACAAAGAATACCTTGGAAGTATCTTCACATCTGATAGTAGACTGGACAGAGCGATCGAAACTAGAATTCAGCAAGCCAACAACATTACATACCAGCTTACCCCAATTTTGAAACACCCAGCTATTCCAGTAGTGACTAAAAGACATATTATAAATTCAATCTTTATACCAACACTGTGCTACCAGAGCCAAACATGGGCACTGACAAAAGAACAAGAAAGGAAAATTACCACATGCGAAATGAGATGCTTGAGGAAAGCAGTAAATAAAACAAGAAGAGACCATAAAAAAATGAGGAAATTAGAAGAACAGTCGGAACAACACCTGCTATTAGATTTATTGAAAAACAGAGACTCAAATGGTTTGGCCACTTGGTCAGAATGAACCAGAATACACCAGTTGCAAGAGCGTACAACCTGAAAATGGAATCATCAAGAGGAAAGGGCAGAACCAAGAAAAGATGGGTTGATGGAGTTACAGACATCTTAAAACTCCACAATACCACACCATATCAAGCGACCGAGCGTGCATTATCTCGAAAACCGATCATCAGTTAAACCTGCTACGCCTAGCGGCAAAAAGCAGAGAAGGACAAAAGAAAAGAAAGAACAAAGAATATTTAGAGGGTCAACAAAGTGGAAGAATATTTAGACATAAACAGAGACAACGAGAATAGTGTACAATAGGTATATGATCTGGAAACTGTATTAACAATTTTCAATCATGATCAGAAAACTGTATTACCAATCTTCAATCATGATCTGAAAACTGTATTACCAATCTTCAATCATGATCTGAAAACTGTATTACCAATCTTCAATCATGATCTGAAAACTGTGTCAACAAGCTTCAATCATGATCAGAAAACTGTATTACCAATCTTCAATCATGATCTGAAAACTGTATTACCAATCTTCAATCATGATCAGAAAACTGTATTACAACTTCAATCATGATCTGAAACTGTATTACCAATCTTCAATCATGATCTGAAAACTGTATTACCAATCTTCAATCATGATCTGAAAACTGTGTCAACAAGCTTCAATCATGATCAGAAAACTGTATTACCAATCTTCAATCATGATCTGAAAACTGTATTACCAATCTTCAATCATGATCTGAAAATTGTATTAACAATCTTCGATCATGATCTGAAAACTGTATTACCAATCTTCAATCATTATTTGAAAACTGTATCAACAATCTTCAATCATTATCCACCTGTGGTGCTTGCTGAAAAATATACCAATCTCTCAAGCATGATCGTAAAGGCGACTGTTGTAGAACCTAATCTACTAATAATAAGATCACAGAAATCTGTGCGACCACTTGTAGGCTATCAACTGCACACTGACAAGCGTTTATCTCGATCACATCAAGATCACAAGTTGTTTTAACAATCTTCGATAGGGATTTAAAAACTGTATTACCAATCTTCAATCATTATCTGAAAACTGCATTAACAATCTTCAATCATTATCTGAAAACTGTATCAACAATCTTCAATCATTATCCACCCGTGTGGTGCTCGTGCTGGCAAGGGAAGCAAAGAATAGTACCACTGCGACCTACAAGGCATGTCGTAAGAGGCGACTGTTGTAGAACCTAGGAAGCTACCTAATAAATAAAAAGCATCCCAGAAATCGGATGTGCTGACCTACTTGTAGGCCTATAACTGGCACACCGTACAAGCGCTCTTATGCTCAGATCACAGACAAATCACACAGTTGTTTTAACAAGTGATCGATATGGAACGTTTGAAGAAGAAGAAGAAAAGCAATCATGATCAGACAACCATATCATTGAGATTTAATCCAGTCAAATCTAGATGATGACTACACAGCTGTACCACCAATCTTCAATCATGATTACATAACTTTTACACCACTCTTCAGTCATGATTACATAACTGTTACACCAATTTTCAATCATCTTCACAACTGTATAACGGGCCGTTAAACTAATATTATTCTGGTTTTGATCAAAGAGTGCTATCAAAAAATGTTGAATTTAAATCGCTACTTCCTCTTCGTTTGCTCTAATAGTATCATCATTGGCCTCTTTGTCTCAGGAGACAATAGGTTTTGTGTCACGTAGTTTGCTCTGCGCTGAATTACAACGTCTCTTGTGGTTGTAATGGCCTATTCTGGAGTGGCAATCCTTGTAACAGTTGCTGCAGGTGAAACTGGAGACTGGAACTGCTACATAGATGCTCTAATATAAACCAATTATAACCCAACCTTTGTGATGGTTTTTTTGGTGGGATATGGTATGAGAATTTTACATTGCGTTATGTTTCAGCAAAGCTGCAATATATGTGCCCTTTTCAGTCAAGCACATCCAATTTCGAGAGCGGCAGTAGCGTAGTTGTTAGTGAACTCGCTTCTAAGGCTAGTGGTTCGGGTTCAATTTCACAAGTACACGTGGCAATTTTTCCTACCCTAACATCAAAAAAGGTTTGGAAAACCTAATCATGACTTCCAAGAAACATAGTGAAGACCAACATCTATATTTGAATACACAAAAAACAAAAATCATGTCAACTGACAAAGCAAAAGGCTCACCTAACATCCAAGTAAATAATGAAGAACTCCAATGTGTAGAGAACTACGGATATCTAGGCTCAATAATTAACAATAACGGTGACTGCTCCAAAGAGATCTCAAGAAGATTGGCAATAGCAATCAAGAAGTTAAACACAACGAAGAACATGTGGCAAAGCACCTGTAAAATACTAAAATTAAAAATATTGAGAGCATGCATTTTCCAGGGGCTACTTATGGTTGTGAATTATGGACTATTACACAGAAATTAAGAACGAAAATCCAGTCCTTCGAAACTAAATGCTACAGAAAGATCCAACGAATAACATGGACAGAAAATAGAAAGAACACTGTCCTGAAAGAACTAAATGTTAAAGAGAATTGGCTGATAAACAACATACTATACAGAAAAATTACATACTTTGGTCACATCAAGCGTCACGATGGCCTGGAAAGAACAATACTAGAAGGCAGGGTCCCAGGACGCAGAGGCAGAGGCAGACCAAGAAGAAGATGGCTACAAGATATTAAAAAACCATGAACATCGACGAAGTGGGTGAATGCAAGAGAGGAGTGAATTTCAGATGTGCTGCAAAGAGAGCAACGTCCTATAAAGGATACGCACCTTGATGATGAACGTCTCTCAGGTCGCCCCAGTCTCAATTGGATACCAGTAAAATCACTAGAAGTAAAGGTGATCGGCGTGATGTTGACCACATCCTTATCGTGTGCCGACGGTCAATGAAAAATACAGGCCTAACACCGAATTACCCTATATACCACCTGGTAGGAAAAGAGTTCCTTTACTTTAAAAAAAACCCAACTTATTTCCAATTTCGTTATGCGAGTTTCTTCCCGTTTCGCTTTTCGGGTTATTTTATGATCATAGATTTGTGGATGTGGGTCTCTATGGCGAAGTGGATGTTTGTCTGTAGCCCTGAAGGTTGTGGCTTCTAATTCCGACCGAATCACGTGTAGAATATTGTTTGAAAAGATCGATAGAATTCTTGCAAGAGCTACGGAGCTTGTACTGTGTGCAACACTTTCGGAAGATGGCGTGCAATTTATACCGAAAGGGACGGAGCCATTTGGGGAAACCAGTTGCAATGAATTCAGTCCTTCGCATTTAGTCCCGCTTGTATTTGATAGAATATGAACACGTGTTGTTGTATCTCAAATATTTACATTAGCAACGGTTTTACATTCTACTATTTTCGATTTGATTGATAGTAGAGTGTATACCAATACAGTTAGTATTGTAATAGTAAAACTATGTTAATCTTCTTCGTCTCCTCTTCCATCATGTACTTCTTTATAAAAGTATGTAGTGATCTTGTGTTTCAGCTTCAGTTTGGAATATCTACATTGCACTCCGGACATGTCCATAGGTGCTTCGATCTCCTTTGCAATATCCCCAACAGCGTCCAGCGACTGACCATACCAGTTCAATTTTGATTGATGAGCCTACTCATCTTCTTCTTCTTCTTTGCGTTCGTTCTTTACTAATTTTAATCATTCTTTATGATTTGCCAAGAACGTGATACAGTTCACATTGGTTTAGTAGGCCCCTAAACGCAAGACTTACACGTTTAGGACATGGCATCCGATTTCAGTCAAACCTCCAAGTCGCCTCTTACGACATGCGTGGCAGGTAACAGTGGTTCTATTCTTTACACTCCAAATTTGGGCTCAGTAACCACTCGGAGAGCACTCATATATCTCTTATACTTTTCTTTCTTGCTACTCCAATCTTCATTCTGCAGTCTAGTAGTTGACGAAGATTGGTTTCAATGAAAATATTTTTTGCCGCCACACTCTATGAGGTCGTTCAAAATGTTAGCTCTATCCATTGACTGACCCTACGTTATAGTGAGCAGACAGCCAGCTCTCTGATGTAGTAATCTTGTGTGTGCTTGTTCAAATGTAGTTTGTAACAAGTTGTTATTATTATCTTAAATCTTTATTGATACATCGCTCCACGTTTTGCGTCTCTTCCCATGCTCTCTACGCATTATACTTTTCAGTGTGGCTCTCTTTGGTAGATGGATGCTAAGTCATTCTTGTCAGGTGTCCAAACAATTTAATTTGTTAGTTTTTAAAACTGTTTTAGTATAAATAACAAATCAGAACAAATACTGAAGTAAGTTATGAAAGAGTAAAAATAACAATGTTATATTTAGTGTTACTTAACCATACAAAGACATATTAAATAGAAATACAAGTGCAGAATATATAAAGCAGAGAACATTATAAGGAAAATATTATAAGAAACGAAGGTGGAAATATTTAGAGTCATGTTCTTAGATCAGACGAAAAGAGACTAAATCGCAAGTCCTTATGTGGTCACCAGTTGGGAAAAGAAAACATGGAAGGCCTAAGACCACTCTTCGAAGAACAATCCAACAAGAAAGTAAACTATTGGATGTAAAACCATACAAGATCTGCAACTGCTAGCAGAGAACCGCATCTCATGGAAATCTAAAATCTCTGCCCTATGTCCGCCTTTGGCACAGAAAGGAGCAAACTAACTAACCAAAGACACGTTATGATGAATATAGAAAAACAGTGGAAATGCTAAAGAGCAAACTAACTAACCAAAGACACGTTATGATGAATATAGAAAACAGTGGGAAATGAAAGAGCAAACTAACTAACCAAAGACACGTTATGATGAATATAGAAAACAGTGGGAAATGAAAAGAGCAAACTAACTAACCAAAGACACGTTATGATGAATATAGAAAAACAGTGGGAAATGAAAAGAGCAAACTAACTAACCAAAGACACGTTATGATGAATATAGAAAACAGTGGAAATGAAAGGAGCAAACTAACTAACCAAAGACACGTTATGATGAATATAGAAAAACAGTGGGAAATGAAAAGAGCAAACTAACTAACCAAAGACACGTTATGATGAATATAGAAAAACAGTGGGAAATGCTAAAGAGCAAACTAACTAACCAAAGACACGTTATGATGAATATAGAAAAACAGTGGGAAATGAAAGGAGCAAACTAACTAACCAAAGACACGTTATGATGAATATAGAAAACAGTGGGAAATGAAAGGACAAACTAACTAACCAAAGACACGTTATGATGAATATAGAAAACAGTGGGAAATGAAAGGAGCAAACTAACTAACCAAAGACACGTTATGATGACTATAGAAAAACAGTGGGAAATGCTAAAGAGCAAACTAACTAACCAAAGACACGTTATGATGAATATAGAAAACAGTGGAAATGAAAAGAGCAAACTAACTAACCAAAGACACGTTATGATGAATATAGAAAAACAGTGGAAATGAAAGGAGCAAACTAACTAACCAAAGACACGTTATGATGAATATAGAAAAACAGTGGAAAATGAAAAGAGCAAACTAACTAACCAAAGACACGTTATGATGAATATAGAAAACAGTGGGAAATGAAAGGAGCAAACTAACTAACCAAAGACACGTTATGATGACTATAGAAAAACAGTGGGAAATGCTAAAGAGCAAACTAACTAACCAAAGACACGTTATGATGAATATAGAAAAACAGTGGAAAATGAAAAGAGCAAACTAACTAACCAAAGACACGTTATGATGAATATAGAAAAACAGTGGGAAATGAAAGGAGCAAACTAACTAACCAAAGACACGTTATGATGAATATAGAAAACAGTGGAAATGAAAGAGCAAACTAACTAACCAAAGACACGTTATGATGAATATAGAAAAACAGTGGGAAATGCTAAAGAGCAAACTAACTAACCAAAGATACGTTATGATGACTATAGAAAACAGGGAAATGCTAAAGAGCAAACTAACTAACCAAAGACACGTTATGATGAATATAGAAAACAGTGGAAATGAAAGAGCAAACTAACTAACCAAAGATACGTTATGATGATATAGAAAAACAGTGGAAATGCTAAAGAGCAAACTAACTAACCAAAGACACGTTATGATGAATATAGAAAAACAGTGGGAAATGAAAAGAGCAAACTAACTAACCAAAGACACGTTATGATGAATATAGAAAAACAGTGGGAAATGAAAGGAGCAAACTAACTAACCAAAGACACGTTATGATGAATATAGAAAAACAGTGGAAAATGAAAAGAGCAAACTAACTAACCAAAGACACGTTATGATGAATATAGAAAAACAGTGGGAAATGCTAAAGAGCAAACTAACTAACCAAAGACACGTTATGATGAATATAGAAAAACAGTGGGAAATGAAAGGAGCAAACTAACTAACCAAAGACACGTTATGATGAATATAGAAAAACAGTGGAAATGAAAGAGCAAACTAACTAACCAAAGACACGTTATGATGAATATAGAAAACAGTGGAAATGAAAGAGCAAACTAACTAACCAAAGACACGTTATGATGAATATAGAAAAACAGTGGGAAATGCAAAGAGCAAACTAACTAACCAAAGACACGTTATGATGAATATAGAAAACAGTGGGAAATGAAAGGAGCAAACTAACTAACCAAAGACACGTTATGATGAATATAGAAAAACAGTGGGAAATGCTAAAGAAATGAATACAGACAGCATGAAACAAAACTACACAAAGGTAAAAAGTAATTACTTTTTGTCTCTGCGTCCCTTGTCCTCTTTACGCTCCTCACCTGCAAAGAAACAAAACAAAAAAACTGCAAACTAAATCACCACACACACCCACAAGAAAAGGAGTAAGTGGCGGATGAAATATTTTATTTAATGAATACACGAAGAACAAAATAAAGATGAATAGAATCAAATAAGAAAAAAAAAGAAAACTACTAAAGAAACCATGATAAATCAGAGAAGCTGTGAGCTAAGAGTGCTTAACAAAAGAACAAACAAATGCACAAACATATTTGTGATTTAACAGGCATCTGAATGTGAGGAACTGTTCAAAGATCGAGATCAAAGAGGTAAAAAAATAAGCATAAATATGGAAAGAAAACACATCACAAAGATGATTTGAATGCATCAATGAACTTTACGATGATGACCTATCTGAACTAAATATCTTAGATAACGTTGAAGGATCACGACATGCGTTGCAGAATGTGCTGGTCCTTTACAATTTTGGATGAAAAGATTGACCTCGCGAATAAGATAATGAAGCAATAAAAAGATAAATAATAGATCATAGGAGATTTGAAGTATAGCAATAAAAAAGATAAATAGTAGATCATAGGAGATTTGAAGTATGCAATACAAAAGATAAATAATAGATCATAGGAAATTTGAAGTATAGCAATACAAAAAGATAAATAATAGATCATAGGAGATTTGAAATATAACAATATAAGAGATAAATAATAGATCATAGGAGATTTGAAATATAGAAATATAAGAGAAAAACAGGTTATAAGAGATTAGAAATATAACAAAAGACGAGATAAATATTAGGTCATAAGAGATTTGATATATAGCAATATAAATAATAATATTAGGTCACATGAGTTTTGATAAATATAGCAATAGAAGAGATAAATAATAAGTCATATAAGCAATTTAAAATATAGTAATAGAAAAGATAAATATGAGGTCACTTTAGATCTGAAACATAGCAATAGAAGATAAATAAGTCATTAAAGGTTTGAAATATAGCAATAGAAATCCGCTTCTGCTTCCACACAATCTATCGTCTATTCCCAGGTGGAAGATGTAGTTGACTGTCCACTCTTGCGTTAAGTGTATTAATGGGAGCTGTAATTTGCTTCTAGGCCAGATGAGTCGCCCTTGTTGTGTTATATCCGTGTTTAGCTCGAGTGGTTACCGGGGCCCAAATTGGGGTGTAAAGAATTGATATTGTCTATCCATCTTTTTCTTGGTCTTCCACGCAGTAACGCGTAGTATTCCAATTGAATAAAACGTTTTAAGAACCCCAGGAAAGCACCCAGTCAATGAATACGGTAAATAACAAGTATTAGTAGACAATAAAACAGAATTAAGGGTTTCGAAAAAAAAATTGACCAAACACATGATTCAAACCACAAATCGTTATTTCCTACTTGCCAATTGCCTAGCCCTGCAGACGAGCGTTTTTCTCAGATCACAAACAGCTAGCTCTAAGAAAAAAGAGCTTTGCTTAGTCATGTCTTTCAAACAGAGTCGAATACAGAACACAGAAAATCAGTTCAGATTCACAATGGGTGGCGTAAGAATAAAGGTGTGTGGTTCGAATTCTGTGTTTGGTAAATTGTTTTTTTCCGGAGACCAGTTTCTCCTTTACTGTCTATTTATTTACTGCAGTCTTTCAAAAATGTATCACTGACTTTGGATATTCTATGATTGACTTGAGAGTCAAAATTTGCAACTTTGTCTATAATGATGTCAAGACAGACGCAGGTGTCTTCTGGTGAGAGACGATGGTGTTTAATTTTGATGACTGGATCATGATACTATTATCTAGAGGCGGGGCTGAAACATAAGCTATGTTTTTCTAGTAGTTCTTTAGATGTTACATTACCTTACAATCATCATCATCATCAAGGTGCGTATCCTTTATAGGACGTTGCTCTCTTTGCAGCACATCTGAAATTCACTCTGTCTCTTGCCAGTTCACCCACTTCGTCGATGTTCATGGTTTCTTTAATATCTTGTAGCCATCTTCTTCTTGGTCTGCTTCTGCCTCTGCGTCCTGGGACCCTGCCCTCTAGGATTGTTCTTTCCAGGCCATCATGACGCTTGATGTGACCAAAGTGTGTAATTTTTCTGTATAGTATGTTGTTTATCAGCCAATTCTCTTTAACATTTAGTTCTTTCAGGACATCAGTGTTCTTTCTTGTTTCTGGCTATGGTATTTGTAGGATCTTTCTGTAGCATACAATAGTCATGTCAAATATTCAAACCGTCATATATGCATCTCGTCACACAGCTAGATTGTCACCCAGCTAGACTGTCACTCTGCGATACTGTCACACAGCTATACTGTCTCACAGCTAGACCATCACGCAGCTAGACTGTGACCCAGCTAGACTGTAAAACAGCTAGATTTTCACACGGCTAGACTGTCTCACCATCTCACAGCTAAACTTTCACCCATTACACAGCTACACTGTTAATTCGTCCCATAACTAGACTGTCACCTTATCACACATCTAGAATATCACCTCATCACACAGCTGGACTGTCACCCTGTCCCACAGCTAGACTGTTACTTTTTGACGCAACTAGACTGTCACCTTATCACACAGCTAGACTGTCACATAACTAGAATGTCACCTGATCACACAGCTAGATTGTCACACCATCACACAGCTGGACTTCCACTCTTGTCAATGCTAGACTGTCACCTCATCACACAGCTCGGCTGTCCTCTCGTCACACAGCTAGACAGTTTCATAGTCACACAGCTAGACTGTCACTTTGCCCCACAGCCACACCGTTAGACTTTCGACTCGCTCCACCGCCACACAGCTAGACTGTCACCTCGTCACATTGCTAGATTGTCACCATAGCATACAGATATACTGTCACCGTGTCACAGAGCCAGACTGTCATCTCGTCCTCCGCCAGACAGCTAGCCTGTCATCTTGCCCACACAGACCGTTACCGCGCCCCACCGTCACACAGCTAGACTGTCAACTGGTCCTACCGTCACACAACTAGACTGTCCATGCATCACGCTGTCCCACAGCTAGACTGTCACTGCATCCGGCTGTCTCCATCAAGACTGTCTCACCGTCATACAGCTAGACTGTCCATGCATCACGCTGTCCCACAGCTAGACTGTCTCACCGTCACACAGCTAGACTGTCACCCAGCCACACAACCACCGTTCCTCATCATCCCAAACTTGCCATTATTGATACACAGAACCAGTTTGCGGTTAACAGCTCTAGCCATCATTTGTTGTAACTTGACATGACCGTCTTCAACCATATTTGATCTCGTCTCCGGAACACTTCCCACCATTGACTACTCTTTTAATTATTTCTATTCGTCTGCAGACCGCCATCAGCCGTGGTTGGTGAGAGTGGTGCACGCCCAACAGAGACAAGACACCGGCATTCTGCCTCTACACAGGCCGCGCCACCCGACTATACATTATTATGGAAATTAAGGGGAAATCATTTTCTAATGTAGATAACCTCCCCTGTGAGACGTTATAGTGATTTTACCTGACGAACGTCTGTTCTCTGTTCAAGCGGGAAAACGCCTGACATGCTCAATAGTTGGGCTCCTTAAAAACTAATACCTTTTCTCTAACAGGAAATATATTCTTAGATCTTACGAGAAGGCGCCGTTCACCGTACAAGAGAATATGTAAATGAGCTATAGTTAGATGAGAAATAACAACTCCCTTCTCCAATGTGTGCGCGCACGCGGGGGTTTTCTTTGAAGTCTGACGTCAGAGTTTGGAATAGAGAGTCCGACGTCCCGCATAACTGGTAGGGATAATTATTGTAAGCCTACAGCTCTCTGTACGGTTTGTTGCCCTTTTCAGAGCTCACACGCTGTGACATTGAGACATAAGAAACAGCCACAAGCTGGGCTTGTAGAATAAGAAAAAAACCTCAAACAGAATGAGGGTGAGAAGTGTGTGTACGTGTGTGTTTGTGTGATTAAGAGAGAGAGACAGAGAGAGAGAGGCAGAGAGAGCGAGACAGTGAGAGAGAGAGAGAGAAACAGAAAGAGAGATTGATGTTAGAAAGGCGGACGACGCACGAGTCACTATATATGTGATTAAGAGAGAGAGAGAGAGCGATTGATGTTAGAAAGGGGAAGCTGAAAGGAATGTAAAAATCTAGGACGCATAGCATCAATTCTAAAAAGAGGAATGTAAAAATGCAGTGACGACTAGAACAATTCTGACAGGAATGTAAAAATGTAGTGACGCATAGATCAATTATGAAAGGAATGTAAAAATGTAGTGACGCATAGATCAATTATGAAAGGAATGTAAAAATGTAGACTGGTATATGTAAGTCCCAATATGACGCATAACAATCTGTTAAAGAAAGTATTGGAACAGAACCAGAGGAAGACAAGGAAGAAATGTCCACAGACAACCTTCATTGAACAGTTATGCAAGAACAGATGGTTTACGACTTATAAGAAAAAAAAAAGAACATTTCCCGTAGCCTTTTCAGACCTTGAGGACGAGGTCAAAGGCGCAAGGAAGCAGCGCGCCAGGATTAGAGAGATGGCTCTAATCCCCTGCTCTCACCTCCACGTGGCGACCCTGGTAACAGACGGTGATTCCGGTCTGGCCAAGAGGACAGGTGCTGTGGGAGGGCTACTCTGGGCCAAGTAGAGATGCAAAGGTAGTCATGCTTGATGGGATCCGCCGGCAACACAGACGAGCGAACTCCCAGAGTGACTATTAATGCTCGTATCTCCAGGTCGAAGGGAAAAGCTAGAACGACACATGTGGAACCTCGCGGGGTGGAACTCGGAGCCCACGCATTCTCTCTCTTGTTGCATGTTTCTTGAGCCGATGAGAATACCGGGTGATGAGTTGGACCGCGTTGGTCCACATGGGTCAAAAGTTAGAATCAAAACCATCGAAGGGAGATTGACCCGCGTGGGCGAAATTCGAGCCCAAGCATGCTTTCTCTTACGTACTCTCTTGAGCCGATGAGTGTGCTGAGTGATGAATTGAGTTGCACGTGGGCAACATGGAGCAAAATCGGTTTTGCCCACTCGAAGTCGGACAGCCCAGTAGGAGTTGACGGAAATGGTGAGGTAGGCACCAGGGCAGAGCGAGCGCGCATACGAACGTGCAAGGGTGGCGCCACATGTGGCGAAAATGTGAGCAAGGAAAAAAACCATGGTGACAGGGCATCAGGGCAGGGCTAGCACGCACGCTGGCAAAGTCATAGTGGGCCTCATCGAGGGCAGGCCGGCACGGCAAGAGGGTGTGCGTCCCATCCATACGAGTATAACAACTGGAAAGCCCAGCAGAGGTAAAGCCAGTGCAAGCGCGGCGCGCAAGCGCGGCAGCGACAAGCGTGGCACCAGTAAGCGCGGCAGCGGTAGGCAGGGTGTGCGTCCCACCCAAATGTACAGAACAACTGGAAAGCCCAGCAGAGGCAAAGCCAGTGCGCGTTTCCGCTCGCAGGGAACTACTGCTGCCTTGTAGTTAATTGGGGCCAATCAAAGGCTAGCGGTGCAAACCGCAAACAAACCTGAACGGGCGGCAAACCAAGGTGTTCATTAAAACGACCGGTTTTACTGGGCAGATGGCGTTCATAATCCCGGGAGGGCAGGCCGTCTAAGGGTCGCTGTCCTGAAAGAAAATAGCAACCCACTGCCTTGTGGGTTACGGCTGGGAACAGTCAAAGGCTAGCGGAAGAGCGAACCGCACACAAAGCTGGCTGAAATCGAACACCCCACCGAAGAATAAGCAACTGTGCTCAAATAGGTGATGAAGGTTGGTGCACGTACATTACGTTCAGATGTTTGGCTGTTTATACATCACAATAAAAAGGATAAAAACTAGCCTAGAACGATCGCAAGAGAGAGAGAGAGAGAGAGAGAGACCTTGAGGACTGAAGTGTCTGTCCCTTCACATTTCTAGACCCTAGTATGCAGGAGGAAGGAGGGACATATGATTTTCTCACTTGTGGAAAGTCGAGTGTGGCATTAAACCCACATCCATCGTGTCTCCAAGACGAGAGGCGAACTATGCATTACGATAACCTGCCCGACTTCTGACTTATACCGATCTAAATAGATCAGACAAAGGGCGTGTGATGTGGAGAGATAAGAAGAGATGACTTTAATACTAGTCTCCGGGATGTCTAGTCTGATGATGGTTATTTTGTGCTGTGATGAAACAAGTACATGATTTGGACCAGTCTTGTACTGTCTAACTTGTTAATGATGAAGTAGCACAGACGTGGAAGACATCATCAGATTTTACAGTCTCGGACTGTCAAACCTGATGGTGTTTATGAAAAGCCAAGGTCAGATGGTTGTAGGCAAGAGGTGCTGTCATTGCACTGGGAAACATATGGAAGTCTAAAGAAATCAAATCTAGAACAAAAATTCCGATATTTAACTCTAATGTTAAAGCAGTTCTACTGTATGGGTCAGAAACATGGAGAACTACTAAACAATAACGCATAAATTCATCAATTGTTGTCTGCACAGAATAGAGGGACTAAGATGGTGCGATAGGGTCACAAATGAGGAACTTATGGAGAGAACAAGACAGATTCCAGTGAACGAACAGGTTAAAAAAAGACACTGCCGCTGGATATTACACACTTTGCAAAAACCTGTGGGGAATATAGCAAGAAGGACCCTTGCCTGGAACCCACATGGACAGTGAAAGAGGGGAGGCCGAGAAATACATGGAGACGAGGTTTGGAGACGGAGATCAACAATATAAAGAAGAGCTGGAGGAGCTGCAGGAGATAGCTAGAGATACGAAGACTTGGCATGAGTTGGTTGAGGACCTATGTCCCAATCCGGGTTAAAAGGGCAAAGAGAGAGAGAGAGAGGTCAAATGGTTAGAGTGTGTTATTATCACTGGATTGTGACAGGAATCGCCTTCCGCTGCAGTCATGCTTTACTTTAGACATCTTTAGTTTCGTATCTAACTAGTTCAGTTTAACTATTAGAGTATCTACCAACAAGAACTTACCGTACCAACTTCACAAACATTGGTCAAGTACCGTAATATCTCTAATATTTCAGCTTCAAATACGGTTGTTTAGTACCGTAGATGTCTAACAACTAACATTCAAAGGTTGTAGCCTAGTACTGTAATACATCTAGCACTTCACCTTCAAATGATGTAGTCTAGTACTGTAATACATCTAGCACTTCACCTTCAAATGTAGTCTAGTTCATAGTTCATAGTTCATAGGTACGGTTCCAACTTCACTGCAACGGGTCACCTCATAATTGCTCCGTTCCTGTGCCAATGAAAATCACACGAAATACTAACAACTGTGAAATGTTTCCTGTGTGAACTAGTTCCAGAATGAAACAGCCGTGTCCCGCCACAATAAGAAACCTGCACCGCATAAAATGCATATGGCCGTCACTAATGTAGCAACACAAAACTGTTCATCACTTGAATTGCAATTCTTGTCGAAGGGAACATCAATCATGACAAAATCCAGCTTTCTGCACTCGCAATATAACTGCATACGGCAGATTGAGCTTGTTCGTCATAACCGCTGTCCGCCATTTTCTGAATACACACAACAAACGCACGGTGGACACACAGCAAAAAGCATTCCATGTAACAGTCATAGCTCACAGCGTTGCTCAAGCACTAACTCAGTAGCTCGGCAAACGAAACCGGAAAATACCCGACCAAACATGGCGAAAATGCGCTAGCATAGTCGTGTTCAGAATCAAACAGTTCTGATTCTGAATGGTCCTCCCGCATTCCGCCATTGCTGGCCAGGTTTTCATGTAGTCTAGTACTGTAATACATCTATCACTTCACCTTCAAATGATGTAATCTAGTACTGTAATACATCTATCACTTCACCATCAAATGATGTAATCTAGTACTGTAATACATCTATCACTTCACCTTCACATGTTGTAGTCTAGTACTGTAATACATTTATCACTTCACCATCAAATGTTGTAGTCTAGTACTGTAAGGTTTCTACCATTTTAAACTCCTTTGATTTTACAAATATAGAAATAGATAACACCAGAGTACAGCAAGTTTCTGAATTTAAATATTTAGTCAGCATTTTCACTGAGGACGGAAAACTCAATAGAGAAATAGAGACAAGATGTCGAAAGCAAATACAGTGACCTACCTGCTGGCACCATTACTGCAACACCTAAGAATAAAGACGGAAGTAAAAAGACAGATGATAAAAGTATTTTCTAATAACAGTATGTTACCATTGCCAAACTTGGTCACTGACAGCAAAACACCACAGAAAGCTCATCGCATGTGAAATGAAATGCTTGAGGAAGACGGTGGAGGTCATCAGGAAAGATAGACTTGGAACCGAGGACATCAGAAGCAGAGTGGGCATAACTTCATGCACCAAATCCATTGAAGGACAGTAAATGCTGAGGTTTGAACATTTAATAAGAATCGAATACAACCAATATTTCCAGAGATACCTGATCTCATTGTAGGTGAAATCGACTTCCTAGTCCTATCGGAGGCGGACGATAAAACGTAGGTCCAGTGTTCAATTTGAGCACGTAAACAAATCCTTGGCAGTTCAAAATCGAGAAATGCAGACCTGAAAGCAGCTGCCGGGCAAAATTTAGTATAAAAGATTTTTTAAAATAAAATTCCTACCAAAAAAATATCTTCACCATCTTCAAAATTACACCAGGAACCCTTGCCGATGCCACGGAGTTCGTGCACTGCAGCTGAGATCTTCCTGTGTAAGAAAGAAATAGGATCACACATGACTACGCCCAGAAGTGCAATGATGATGTTCCTATCAATCAAGTCAATCCTTCGGCTTAAAACCTTTAATCAATCAATCAATGGCAGCATACAATAAAAAGAGATCAGGTACTAGAGCCAAGGGAAGACCAAGAAAAAGATGGATAGACAATATCAAGACCACACTAAATAAACACTGATATAACACAACAAGGGCGACTCATCTGACCATGGAACACACATTAAAGCTCCCACCCCTACGCTTAACGGCAAGAGTGGACACCCAATTCCATCATCTACCTGGGACAATCGACAATAGACGACTTTACAGCTATGTATAACACTACCATTATAATGTAAAACAGAACATCATTTTTTCTAAACAATTCATTCTCTGATACTTCTTTGTTTCAACAAGCACAGTAAATGCTCAGATTCAGGGACGCGCGTGTGTGTGTGTTGGTTCGTGTATATGTGTATGTAAGTGAGCTGGTGGACACCATTTTGTACAGCCCTCATAGCGGTATTTTCTGCTGTTCAATGTGGTAACAGCTTGCATTTATCCATTATTCTATCTTACACATCAACTTGTTGAACTATCGATTTTTCTTATCATTCTCCTCTTTCTTGTATAAACAATATGTGATGATTTTTGTGGTATACTAAACTAGCACATGTGTTGCCGGGATTCACAAGGGGAGCAAAGAATAGTAACACTGCGAACTGCATTGCATGTCGTAAGAGACGATTGATGTAGGAGCATAGGGAAGCTACTCTAGTAAATAAAAAGCGTCGCAGAAATCGGATGTGCTGGTCTACTTCTAGACGCATAACTTGCACAGCGTACAATCGCTCTTAGGCTCAAATCACATACAAATCACAAAGAGTGATTAACAAGTGCTAGATATGGAGAGTTCGAACCAGAAGAAGAAGTATACGAAACTAGTTTTGAAAACGTAATAAATTTATTCGAATGTAGATTTTAGTTCCATGTTGTGAGTACGCGTGTAATTATTTAGTGTGTAGATGTTTGCTCTGGTGTGGGTATAAAAATGCTCCCGTGTTATATGTGTGTCCAAGTGTTAACTTATACAGCATAATTACATACCAGTTGAGAGCCGCGAAAGCGTAGTACTTAGAGAATTTGCTGTGTAGACGTTTGGTCTCAGCATCAAAACCCGCAGTCCGAGTGACTTTATTTTGGACTCAAATGACTCTCAGGTCGACCCGGTCTCAACTAGGTACTAGAGAAAACAGTTGACATGATGTGGACCACATCAGTTATTGTATTCTGGCGGTCAAAGAAAATATACGGGTCTAATAACTTATTCTTTATTGTACTTCATGGTATGAAAACGGGCTCTTCACCTACTTTACTATAGAAGTCCAGTTGTGCGGTGAATGATCGTTCTGTATACTTTCTAATATTGCTTTATGTGTTGTCATATACGTGTTCTGTATACTTTCTAATGTTTCTTTATGTGTTGTCATATACGTGTTCTGTATACTTCTAATTTCTTTATGTGTTGTCATATACGTGTTCTGTATACTTTCTAATGTTTCTTTATGTGTTGTCATATACGTGTTCTGTATACTTTCTAATGTTTCTTTATGTGTTGTCATATACGTGTTCTGTATACTTTCTAATGTTTCTTTATGTGTTGTCATATACGTGTTCTGTATACTTTCTAATGTTTCTTTATGTGTTGTCATATACGTGTTCTGTATACTTTCTAATGTTTCTTTATGTGTTGTCATATACGTGTTCTGTATACTTTCTAATGTTTCTTTTGTTTGTCATACGTTTCTGTATACTTTCTAATGTTTCTTTGTGTGTTGTCATATACATGTTCTGTATACTTTCGAAATTTCTAATGTTTCTGTCTACTGTCAGATACCTGTTAGTTGATTTAAGATGGGTGTTTTTTTATGCCTCCTTTTTTGCACTGTGATTTTTGTGGTAGACAGAGAAGATATATACATATATATATGCCATTTATTTGATGTAGTTCAAGCGGTAGTGAGGTTGATCACAAACCCAAGCGTACCTGGTTCAAACCCCACGGTGGAAAGCAAATTCGTTTCCACGGGATTTTTACAAAAGGTAAAAATAGACCTCACCGCTAAGAAAGCAATGACAAACTACTGAACGTGTAAGTGGTCCCTAGAAAATCAACGACTCATTTACTGTGGTTGATGGCTACGTCCTGCAAAGGATATGCCACGATTTTCATTCAAAAAAGTATGAAATCCTCATTTTTCAAATCAAAGAAATCAGTACTTAACACGCAAGCACTTTTAAACTACTGTGAGACAATATATCACATCAGAGAATACAATGATGCACATAGATTGTGTTGTTTTTAATAGCATAATCAGCTGCTTCTTTATTTGAGCTAGTTGTCTACAGTGTATCACCTGCGAAAATCTACCTTTTGTCAGGTGGTAAAACTTCAGTGTTTCTGACCTAAACTAAGATGGCATGACCCGTTTATAGTTTACGGTTATGCTCATGCAATCATGTTCATTTCATATACTTTTGGAACCCATTCATCGAGGCGTGAAGGATACCCCTATGATAGCTGTGCTCCCACGAGTGTTCTGAGATTGAAATCAAGTCACACGTAAAGTTCTATACAGCGAATACTTGTTAATCAGGTACCGATAACTAACAATTTGTGTTTCTCAATGTTCTCTCGTTTCTCATATTTCTCTTATCAGTTTCCAGACTACGAATTCAGAGTTTGTTGACGCATCAAGGAGATCACCCTAGCAAACATACTGTGCCCATAACAAAAACCTTAATTGTCAGCACTGAAGATAAATAATGCAACCAGGTCTATGTAGTGCACATAACATAGGCCCACAATAGATGCTTGGCCCACAATAGATGCTTGGCCCACAATAGATGCTTAGGTACCCGCATGCCAGACGATATGCGTGGATAATTTCCAACAGGTATAAAAATATTATACATTTGGTGCAAACTTGTATTACTTCAATAAGAAATTTTGGCTTAATAACTTTATGCTGATGCTTGATCGGAACTAATTTGATAACTTCATTTCTTTAAGATAAAAGTACTTTAAAAACAGGTTTTTTTTCCCTTCAAATTTCAGATAAAATTCTATGTTAGAATGTCTGTGTGTATGTGGGCTTATATATTCATAAATTGATGAAGCTTTGAACAATTATGACGATAAATCTAACTATATTACAAGATCTGAACATTGAGGAACAATGGGTTACAAATAATATCATGTCTGGCAAACTGATATATGTTGGCTATTTTAAACGTTACAGTGGATTAGAGAGAGAGAGAGAGAGAGACAGAGACAGAGAGACAGAGACAGACAGAGAGAGAGAAATAATGGAGGTCATGGTTCCTTGAAGACGAAGCAGGGAACAATCAAAACGACGGTGGAAACATGATATTAAGAAAACACTGAACATGACGATGTAGGAGGCAGGAGAACAGTACACAAGTCGAGAACCTGTCACACTGTATGTTATGAGAGCCATGTAATAAAAAAAACCAACCGAAATTGATCAAGCATCAACGTTTTCATCAATTTGGTGCATCGTATTAATAACAAGTAAACAAAAGATACTACTTGCAAAAAAAAAAATTAAAAATGAAGGGACCATTTTTCTTGCCTTGCTCGTATATTCGGTAATTTGGCGTTAGACCCATATTTTTCATTGCCCGTCAGCACACGAGGGGTGGTGTTGTCAACATCACGCCGGTCGTCTTTACTTCCCAGTGCATTTTCTGGTACTCAATTGAGGCTAGGTCAACATGAGAGCCGATAGGGTCGAAAAAATTCCACGTCCACTGTCAAAAAATAAACCACGCCAAAAAACTCCGGACCACTAGCCCAAGAAGCTAGCTCACTATCAACTCCGCTACTGCAGCTATTGTTTGTAGTAGTTATCACATTAATATATATATATATATATATATATATATATATATATATATACATTCGATACATTACAGATATAATATATATATAGATATACACACATTTATATATATTTGTTTAACTACTTATAACTATGATAAAACTTAGAAGGTTTAGCACAACGAGAAAGAAAGGGTTCTATGAGAAAAACTTTTATTACGGCTGGTGGGGAAATTGGTGCACGTTTGTTAGCCGCTATAGTGGTTTATTATATGGATTGAGTTAAATTGTGACAATGAAAAACGATAAACAATATTCGAAAGAAAAAAAGAGCTAACAAAGACAAGGTGAAGACAGAAGAATGTAACAAGTACAGTAAGGGTAAGACTGGATGTGTCAGTGCACTAGTTTCATCCTATAATTTTAAATCAACACGAGCACTTTTAAATTATAACACGATCAAAACGATTTATCCTTCTATAACATCATCAATACCTCCGTAGCTCCAGATGGCAGTGTTAAAAAGTGCAGCTAGACTTTGAAGTTGAAGTATTAAAAGTGATTTCATTATAACAATTTTATTTCTTAATTATAATTTTTCTTTATTTAAAATATTTATTGTTTGACAAACACAAACACAAGCAGCTGATACGCCTCTTTACGATTACCTTTTTCAAAAAAAAATTATAATTAAAGTTAAAGGGAGTTAATTTATAACTCGAGACAATATTATTATTATCTGCCTTGTTTTTCCCGATTCCTTGTTACTGATTCCTAGAAAATTCCTTTTCAGAAAAGTGTCTAACAGAATCAATGGTTGAACTTTAATAACCAATCACTCTATGGAAGAGGCTGTAACAGTTTTATATGTTAGCAATAGACGTTATAGACTGAGTTACACTCCCCATCTCTCAATTAGTTTTAAATTAAAGAAACACATGTACTTTCGCATTAAAATTAAAGCAAAATTAAACTTCTTTAGCTGATGTTTAGAGAGAAAACTTATGATGGATCGACAAGTGTTGAATTTTGGCTCTGATCTCGGCCTTTTTTTCTAAGATCTCGACCATTTGGTTAATATCTCGACCATTTGGTTAATATCTCGACCATTTGGTTAATATCTCGGCCTTTTGGTTAATATCTCGACCTTTTGGCTAAGATCTCGACCTTTTGGTTAATATCTCGACCTTTTGGTTAATATCTCGACCTTTTGGCTAAGATCTCGACCTTTTGGTTAATATCTCGAACTTTTGGCTAAGATCTCGACCTTTTGGTTAATATCTCTGCATTTTGGCTAAGAGATCTCGACCTTTTGACTAAGATCTTGGCATTTCGGCTAAGAGATCTCGACCTTTTGGCTGGGATCAAAGCGTAGTTCCAACTTGATCGCGGCTAGAATGTGGAATCCTTTATAAAGCGCCAAATGGCACAATCAAACAAGCTCAGAGCAGCCCGTATTCGAAATGATGATGAGGCTTGGAGTTTACACTTTAACCGCACCGAATCCACTCTTGGGCCACTTCCGGGTAGGGCCCATTTAAAAAAAATTGATTCAACGTACTTTCAAGAACAAAACAGTAGAAAACAACTAGTTATGCACTTTACTGGAATACACATGGTAAGATAAGAATGGGATGCCAAAGAGATTCGAGCCTCATGGCGGAAGTTGAGGAAGGTGGTAAAAAATATGATTATGTGGAAAGTTATAGTTGCAACACTATTTACCACTAGGAGCCATATTTTTGTTAGTAGTAAAAGTTTTAGTATAGTACGTTCCAAAATTTGTGAACACACTAAGGTTTAATTTGTACGAAATCTACCTGATGGATTACAATACTTATTTTGTAGGCAGTCTTATATATCTCACGACCTTACGAATTCATGTTTAACTCATTGGAAGGTAGCTTGGTTGATGCAAAAAAAAATTTGTTAATGTAATTTTGCATATGCACAACACACTGATAATCAAAGTTTAGAATTTACAGTAATACAAAATGGTGGCGAATGATTGCAAAGGTGTATCTCTATTACATATTATAAAAAGAAAGATATTATAAATAAAAATTATTGAGGGGGCGGAAGGTACTGTGCGGAAATTATTGATGGAGCGGAAGGTACTGTGTGGAAATTATTGAGGGAACGGAAGGTACTGTGTGGAAATTATTGAGGTAGCGAAAGGTACTGTGCGGAAATTATTGAGACAACGGAAGGAACTGTGCGGAAATTATTGAGGGAACGAAAGAGTAGAAAGACAG
This sequence comes from Arion vulgaris, assembly GCA_020796225.1. Lineage (NCBI taxonomy): Eukaryota > Metazoa > Mollusca > Gastropoda > Stylommatophora > Arionidae > Arion > Arion vulgaris. The sequence continues at coordinate 78,323,155 of CM036756.1, forward strand.
TTGTGTTAGGAAGAAATCATGTATACTGCTAGAAAAAATACCATACATACGATACTATGTCTACAGCAGCTGTGCTGTTGCAGGTCAGACTAGCAAGCAGCGGCGTTGACATTTGCAACAATTATGTTTCAGTTCTGGAAGTTCTGGAAAGAACAGTTTGAAGATTTGATATTTCCTTGCTTGAGTTATTAAAGTAGCTTTAGAGTTATTAAATTGGGAGAACTAAAATATGAACTTCAAAGAAGACTATTATTCTGAAGAAGATGCTTATGACGTAAGTAAATATGAAGAATATGACTGTCACGAAGATGATTACTAAGGAGATTGATTTTGAAGAAAAGGATTATGAAGTAGATAATTTTAATAAAAAAACCATGATTAGGAAGACGATTTTTTAAAGAAGATGATTTTAAAGAGTATGATTATGAAAAAAGAGGATTTTAAATACGAAGGTTATAAAGAATATTATTATGAAGCAGCTGGTGATGAAAAAAGATGATTATGAAGAAGATGATTTAGAAGGAGATGATTGTCAAGGAGATAATAGAAAACGGATGATTTAAAAAAAGGTTCTTCTTCTTTGCGTTCGTTCTTTACGACCAATTTAATCACTGTTTGTGATATGTTTGATCTTTGCCAAGAACGTGTATACGTTGCACATTGATTTGGTAGGCCCTTAAACGCTTAGACTTCTACACGTTTAGGACATGTGCATCCGATTTCAGCCAAATCTCCTTAGTCGCCTCTTACGACATGCATGGCTGGCAACAGTGGTTCTATTCTTTACAACCCAAATTTGGGCTCCGGTAACCACTCGGTCGGAAAAAAAGAAAAAAAGATTGATTATGAAGATAATTTTAAGGAAGATGATTATGGAAAAGCTTGGTGACTATGTATAGCAAACTTGCTCACTAGTCCAGATTCTGGAAATGTCAGTGCGATCATGCCAAGGTAAGGGAAAGAAGCGACATAATGCTTCAGTATGTAGAACATATTTTGTTTTATTTTGATTATTCCCCTTTGATTAGAATTGGTGTAACCTACCAGCTACACTTCCCCCTCCCCCTCCCCCAAAAAAAGTTATCTGACTGAGAGCTAAACAACAGATGACCAACAGCATGTTCATACCTACTTTGTGTTACCAGTGCCAAACATGGACAATGAGCAGAGCACAGTCGAAAAAATAACTACATGTGAAATGTGGTGCCTGCGAAAAGTTACCAAAAACACCAGAAAAGACCAACATCAGCATAAGAAAGAAGGTTGGCACAGAACCTTGTTTGAATTACTCGTACATTGAGAAACAATGAATGAAGTGGTTTGAACACTTAATAAGAATGCATCCAACCTCTACAGTATACAGTCTCCTACAACAAAATATCTGGAAAAAAGGCGAGAGGAAGACCACGAAAAAGATGGTTACATGGCGTAGCAGAATCCTGTCAAAGAGCAAAAATAACAATTACACAAGCCACCAGAACACCGCAAGACAAAAACAGAAAACCACAACACTGGGCAACAACCCGGTAACAGTGTGACGACAAAATAAGGAGAAGAAAAAGATTAGAAATGGAAATATGTCGTTGAGAATTTGCTAAAAATTGTAATTACGATTTGTCAAAGTAGCAACAGTTCATTTTCCTCACACATAGCAAACAAACAAACACAAAACCAGCAAACAAACAAACAAATACACACGTACACACACACTAGAGAACTTTACTTCTGAATTTGGTGAAAGCACGCCTGTATGGCAGGTGACACTAATAAAAAAAAGGGAAAACAGGCATCACGCAAAAATCAGTCAGATACGCTATACCAGGCGCCTTGACTACGCCTGAATTCATAGCGGACAAATGTAAGAAGAAAAAGAAGAAGAAGAAAACTAGAGAACTATGACATATTCACTTACTAACCAGCTACTGTCACAGGTTGAAACCATCATTCAAGTGATCTCTGTTGCGTGGACGTACGAGGCAAGCAACATGCTACACAAGTACTCGGTTCGTTTTCCTCGTGTAGAGATTGAGCAATTCTCCACTTGCGTGGTTCAGGCATGTCATGAGACATAGCTCACTCTCTAAGACTATCCTACAGGGAACAGTTGAGGATAGAAGAAAGAAAGAAAGGAGATCAGAGAAAATCCTGGTTTGACAACATCAAGAGCTGGTCGGGGCAGAGTTTCTCCACACTCGCCTGAGGAGTTGAAGACAGAGATTCATGGCGTACTTTTTTGTGCTGATGTCTCCACATTGACATCCCTACGACCCGAACGGGTTATGGGCTTTATTATTATTTTATTATATACAATGTGTATGTATATATATATAGATATATATATATATTATATACATACCTGTATATGTTGCCTCGCTTTTTTCGTGTGCTTCACAGTGTATTTTTGAAGATTGTATTTATATGGTATTTAAGTAATTTGTGAGTGTCTTGCCTCAGAATTAGTACACTCTTGTATAGGGCAGTGCAGTATGTTTTCTTATTATGCTGCAAGTCCTCGAAATAAAAAAGTAAAAAAAGTAAAGTAACTCTTTCATACCTCGTGGTATATAGGGCAATACAGTGTTAGGCCTGTATTTTTCATTGACCGTCGGCACACGATGGATGATGTGGTCAGCATCACGCTAGCCGCCTTTACTTTTCCAGAGCATGTCTGGTACCCAGTTGAGGCTGGGTCGACCTGAGAGCCGTCGCGGTCGGGAAAAATTCCACGCACACTGCAGGAGTTGAACCCAGACCACCAGCCTTGAGACGCGAGTTCACTAACAACTACGCTACCGCGGCTCTCAAGTCCTCGAAATGCCGCCCCGTAAATGTTTCAAATTGTATTTTAATTTCGCTGCTTATGACGCCCACTTAGGTGCCGCCTGATGCGGTCGCCTCTCTGTGTCATAGCTCGGCACGGTCCTGCTCTTGTAGTGTAGTGTAGTGGCTCCATGTCAACCTATAAGTTGGCATTTCCCAACTTCCCAAGTCTGAAGAAAGCGCTACAATAGTCTGATGATAATTAACTCTGGTAAAAATCAATAGGAGTAGGTTGCAAAGTCGCTGCCTGGGCAAAATGCATTTAAAAATTTAAAATAAAAGTTAGACACAAATTTTCAACAGCTTCGAATTTACACTGGGGGCCTTCGCCGGTGCTGCGGAGTTCATGCAAGCCACTGAGATCTTCTTGTATAAGAAAGAGATCGGAGTGCACATGGTTTTTCACCGAAGTGCAATGTTGATAGTTCTATCAATCAATCAATCAATCAATCAATCAATCAAACACTATAACTTCATTCATACATTGGAAATATTCCAATAGAAATCAAGAATCACGTAAATGATCTTGCCACAAGTAAATGTTCGTATGTTAAGAAAGGAAGAGATTATGAAAAGGAAAATCTGTGCATCACTGGAGACCACCAACATTACAATCGTATTATTTCTTTAGGGAGTTCATTATTTTCATTAATGTCTTTTTATTCCCTTCCTCCCTACTTCTGTTTTTATTGAAGGAGATGATCCTCATTATTAGCGTCCTCCTTTCTCTTCCAATTAAACATCTGCGTTACTTCATTAAGAAGTTGACATAAGGATCAGCGTCATTAATAAGATGGTTTCCACAGTTTGTAGCACCCCGAGCGTCCCCACTGTAAAACTGAAATTATAAAAACTTGTTGGAATTGTATTCAAATTTTAAATAGATTTGCTAATTATCTGGGAGGTGGAGTGTTGGGAAGAGAGGAATTTTGTGATATGGAGGTACTGTGCTGGCATATCACTCTAAAAATAGGTGGTTGTTTTCCAATGTGAAGTAAACGGGTTATTTTTCTAGTGAATTAGGATGACATTGTAGGTGAGATGAGTTCCTGGTAGAGACGAACGATAAGGCATATATCCAGCGTTCAAGTTGAGCACGTATGAGAACCCTTGACATTTGAAACATCGATGAGAATGCTGAAAAGACGCAATCCAGGCTAATTTGATTAACAATCTTAAGTTCATTCATTTGAATACATTACTGGATATGTGTGAGGTCAGATAATATGTTTTAGTACAAGTCTTTCAATAGATGGGGGCAATGCTTGATCGCGCGCCACTTGAACACTCTCTCGTCTCCTCCAAGGCTTGCTGAGGGAGTACACCGATGTTCAAATAGCAAAGAGAAAATTACTCTCCCATCCCACCAGTATGTTGCCGGGGCCCTAAAGGGAGCAAAGAATAGTAACACTGATACCTACAAGGTGTGTCGACTGAGGTGGGTGTCTAGGGAAGCTACCCTAGTAAATAAAAAGCATAAATCGGATGTGCTAGTCTACTTGAAGACGCATAGCTGGCACAACGTACAATCGCTCTTAGGCTTGGATCACATATAAATCATAAAGAGTGGTTAACAAGTGGTCGACATGGAGCGTTCGAATGAGAAAAAGAAAATACTCTCCAAACCTGGATGTTTCACATGCGGGGTTAAAACGAGCAAGAACATAAATAGATGTCCTTAACGTCCTTCTTTTGCCCGTCTGCCCAGCGTGTTCGTAGCGCGTTGGGCTACGGGTGACTATCCCTCTGTGTGTGCGGGTTCAATTCCGCGGGATAGCAGAAAAAGCCACAGATTCCCCAGATTTACGGTGTTCGTGGAACCGAACCGAAGGGTTACGATGTCCATGGCACCGAGCCGAAGAGCTGAAAAGCTCAATTGCTTCTGGATCGGAAAAAAACAAAAAAAAAACTTCGTTCATTTAAAACAGAAAATATTCATTCTTAACAGACATGGATGCACATGGATACACATGGATACACATGGATACACAGCAATGACAATAAGACATGCAACCATCATACAGTTAATGACCACTGCCAGCTACACAACAGTATATCAACAACATTGTCATACCAACGTTGTGTTACCAGAGTCAACCATGAAGAATGAGCTAATTACAGACGCCAAAAAAAATAATAACTACATGTGAAATGCGTGCCTCCGAAAAGTTACCAACAACACTAGAAAAGACAGAGTCACCAACATCAGCATAAGAAAGAAATCTGGGACAGAACCTTGCTTCAATTACATTGAGAAACAAATAATGAAGGTGTTCGGCGACTTAATAAATATACAACCAAACTCCACTGTATGCAGCATTGAGCAACAGAACATAATGAAAAAATCGAGAGGAAGACCACGAAAAAAATGGTTAGATGGCATAGCAGAATTCTGTCAAATAGAAAAACAAAACAATCACTTAAGCCACTCTAGCAACACAAGAGAAAAACAGAATACCACGACACTGCAACAACTTTTGACGACAACAGAAGAATAATTATGCTCAGAAATCTTACAAAGAATGGAATTGCTACTGTAGATCATTATTAGGTTCATGGAGGCAACTCATCTCTACGTTTAGATATTTGAATACGAGAAAGTGATTTCAGAATAAGCAGAACAAACCTCAGAGAAAATATATTATCAATTGTGCAGCAAAGTGTGGGGATCTTTGTAGTTAAGTTGTTGAGCGTTCCGAAGCTCGTGGGTTCGTATCCGGACCGCGCCGTTCTGTTCGCGAGTGCATTTTTCTAGAGACCCCTAGGATAGTTGACAGAGCTACGAAGTTCGTGCTTTGTGCAATACTCTCGGAGTAGAAGTGCACTTTCTGCGGAGAAGGATCGAGCCATATGGACTAAAAGCCCGGTGCAATGAAGTCAATCCGTCGGCGTTAGACCCTATAGCAGGATAGTAAACAAATTCGAATTAGAATTGAAGTAGAATTAGCTATGAATGTTACATGGAATGCTTTTTGCTGTGTCAACCGTGAGTTTGTTGTGTGTATTCAGAAAATGGCGGACAGCGGTTATGACGAACAAGCTCAATCTGCCGGATGCAGTTATAGTGTGAGTGCAGAAAGTTGTTTTTGTCGTGCTTGATGTTCCCTTTGACAAGAATTGCAATTCAAGTGATGAACAGTTTTGTGTTGCTATATTAGCGACGGCCATATGCATTTTATGCGGTGCAGGTTTCTTTTGTGGCGGTACGCGGCTGTTTCATTCTGGAATTAGTTCACACAGGAAACATTTCACAGTTGTTAGCATTTCGTGTGATTTTCATTGGCACAGGAACGGAGCAATTATGGGGTGACCCGTTGCAGTGAAGTTGGAACCGTACTTATGAATTATAAACTATGAACTATGAATTAGAATTATTTAGAAATAGTATATTTTGATTGATTGGTATTGTACCTTATACCGGTCCCTAACAATATTATTACATTGAATGTCTGTCCAACTCTGAGAAAACATGTGTATGCCAGGGGCAAAATCTGACACATTTGAGGATACAGAAGGCCGGATACGCCCACATGTTGAAAACCTATAAATTACTTATTTTGCATGCGCTAGCTAATATAATATAGTAATCACGTTACTGATGTAAAGTACGTCACCGGAATGGGATAGAGAGAGAGAGAGAGAGAGAGAGAGAGAGAGAGAGAGAAGTAGAGTGAGAAAGTAAGTGAGAGAGAAAGAAAGAGAGTGAGAGAGAGGATGAGAAAGAGTGAGAGACAGTGACTGAGACAGAGTGAGAGGGTCAGTAGGAGAGTAAAAGTGAGAGAGAGAGAGAGTGAGAGATTAAGGGAGAAGAGAATAGAGACAGCGTGAAATAGAGAGTCATTGAGAGAGAGAGAGAGAGAGAGTGGGATATTGAGAAAGATATGGGAATGGGGAGAAGGAGAAAGAAATAAATCAATAAATTATAAATAAATCGTTTATAATTACGAGAAGATTGCGCTCGAACTTCCTACACAAGCCTACCCAAATCTGGTACTGTTTATCTAACTGCAAAGCTCAGTGTGTTATCACGTTTAACACAGGGTTGCCCGCCTGTACAGCGTGTTCTTAGCACGTTGGGCGACGGGTGACAAGCTCCCTGTGAGCGTGGGTTCAATTCCGCGGGTTCAATTTTGTGTCTTCTGCGACTTTTCTTAAATTAATTTTGTTCAGTGAAGGGGTCGGAGTGTATAATAATGTTCAATACACTCGGGGCCGGTCAAAATTGTTTGTAGGACTGTGTTCGGCCTGCGGGCCGTAGGTTATCCACAGCTGCACTGATCTAATTGAAACATGAGTATTTGTTATAAGATACAACCGTCATTTTTGTTGTATGATTAGACATTTCATATAGGACCAAAATATAGAATAGGTAATTTGTTGAATGGTGGTGCCTGTGAGTTGGTCTTTGTAGTTGGAGTAGTCAATAATCGGCGTTGAAAGTTTTCCTGGTGTGGAATAGTATTAGTAGTAATAGTAACAGTAGCAGTTGTAGCTAGTAGTAAAAGCAGCAGCAGCAGTTTTGTGACTAAAATTAAAAGTGATCTTATTTTTAATTGCAGTTGATTGATGTGTAGATTGCAGACAATGTTCCTACTCCGGAATAAACTCAACGTGGTCAGAAAAGTAAAGTGTAAAGATTTGACACGTTGTCCAGATCCAAACTTTGGTGAAGGCCGACACTTTTTACGGTGTGTTACACGGGTAAGATGCCGTCCCCCAGGACAAGCTTATGTGTCCCATAAAGACTGAGAAATTTTCGTAGTCTGGAACGACCTTACATAGTCAGAAAGGGTGCAGGGTGTAGACATGCGCTTTGGCGTAGATCATAAAGCCCACATATACGGTGAAAGATGATCGTAAAAGAGCAATGAATGCATCAAACAGACTACAAGTGACTGTTCCCAAAGACCAGTCCTAGAAGGGTTGTAAATGTTCCTATACCGGAACTACCTCACCCAGTCATCTGCAAAGTAGGAAGTGCTCTTTGGCGTAGATCCAAGCCAAAATATACGCATTAAAAAAATTATTAAAGAGTGATTATCATACGATACAGAAGGAACGCCGCACTCAGTCAGAAAGGGTGCAGTACAAAATACTCTTTAGCGTAGATCCAAGCCAAAATATCGTGAAACCGATCATTCAAAAGAGCTTGTACGAATGAAAGGGAAGTGTTATGGACTGACTGTCACCGAGATAAACTCAAAACACTTCCCGTAGAAGAAAACCGATAGCTCTGACTCACACCGTGTATGGTACCATACACAAAGTAGGGGCCTAATTTTAAAAAGGGTTCAACGTCAGTCGTTCTTGTCAAAGATCAATTATATATCATAATAAGAATAACGAACGCTAAGAAGAAGAAGAAGATTTGTAGATGATGCAGTCTTGAATACCAATTCTAAGGTACATCGCTCAGAGATATTTACGGTGCGACTTTGAGATAATGAATTGCAGACAATCTCTACTATCCCATAGTTGTGTGTCAATGACTACCATCCCATAGTTTGTGTGTCAATTCACCATCCATAGTTGTGTGTCAATGACTACCATCCCATAGTTGTGTGTCAATGACTACCATCCCATAGTTGTGTGTCAATGACTATCATCCCATAGTTGTGTGTCAATGACTATCATCCCATAGTTGTGTGTCAATGACTATCATCCCATAGTTTGTGTCAAGCTATCATCCCATAGTTGTGTGTCAATGACTACATCCATGTTATGTCAATGACAACCATCCCATGTTGTGTGTCAATGACTACCATCCCATAGTTGTGTGTCAATGACTACCATCCCATAGTTGTGTGTCAATGACTACCATCCCATAGTTGTGTGTCAATGACTACCATCCTATAGTTGTGTGTCAATGACTACCATCCCATAGTTGTGTGTCAATGACTACCATCCTACAGTTGTGTGTCAATGACTACCATCCCATAGTTGTGTGTCAAGACTACCATCCATAGTTGTGTGTCAATGACTACCATCCCATAGTTGTGTGTCAATGACTACCATCCAATAGTTGTGTGTCAATGACTACCATCCCATAGTTGTGTGTCAATGATTATCATCCCATAGTTGTGTGTCAATGACTATCATCCCATAGTTGTGTGTCAATGACTACCATCCCATAGTTGTGTGTCAATGACTACCATCCCATAGTTGTGTGTCAATGATTACCATTCCATTGTTGTGTGTCAATTATTACCATCCCATAGTTGTGTGTCAATGACTACCATCCCATAGTTGTGTTCAGACTACCATCCCATAGTTGTGTGTCAATGACTATCATCCCATAGTTGTGTGTCAATGACTATCATCCCATAGTTGTGTGTCAATGACTATCATCCCATAGTTGTGTGTCAATGACTATCATCCCATAGTTGTGTGTCAATGCTACCATCCATAGTTATGTGTCATGACAACCCATCCATGTTGTGTGTCAATGACTACCATCCCATAGTTGTGTGTCAATGACTACCATCCCATAGTTGTGTGTCAATGACTACCATCCCATAGTTGTGTGTCAATGACTACCATCCTATAGTTGTGTGTCAATGACTACCATCCCATAGTTGTGTGTCAATGACTACCATCCTACAGTTGTGTGTCAATGACTACCATCCATAGTTTGTGTCAATGCTACCATCCATAGTTGTGTGTCAATGACTACCATCCCATAGTTGTGTGTCAATGACTACCATCCAATAGTTGTGTGTCATGCTACCATCCATAGTTGTGTGTCAATGATTATCATCCATAGTTGTGTGTCATGACTATCATCCCATAGTTGTGTGTCAATGACTACCATCCCATAGTTGTGTCAATGCTACCATCCATAGTTGTGTGTCAATGATTACCATTCCATTGTTTGTGTCAATTATCCATCCCATAGTTGTGTGTCAATGACTACCATCCATAGTTGTGTGTCAATGACTACCATCCCATAGTTGTGTGTCAATGACTACCATCCCATAGTTGTGTGTCAATGACTACCATCCAATAGTTGTGTGTCAATGACTACCATCCCGTAGTTGTGTGTCAATGACTACCATCCCATAGTTGTGTGTCAATGACTATCATCCCATAGTTGTGTGTCAATGACTATCATCCCATAGTTGTGTGTCAATGACTATCATCCCATAGTTGTGTGTCAATGACTACCATCCCATAGTTATGTGTCAATGACAACCATCCCATAGTTGTGTGTCAATGTACCATCCATAGTTGTGTGTCAATGACTACCATCCATAGTTGTGTGTCAATGACTACCATCCCATAGTTGTGTGTCAATGACTACCATCCTATAGTTGTGTGTCAATGACTACCATCCCATAGTTGTGTGTCAATGACTACCATCCCATAGTTCTGTGTCAATGACTACCATCCCATAGTTGTGTGTCAATGACTACCATCCCATAGTTGTGTGTCAATGACTACCATCCCATAGTTGTGTGTCAATGACTACCATCCCATAGTTGTGTGTCAATGACTACCATCCCATAGTTGTGTGTCAATGACTACCATCCCATAGTTGTGTGTCAATGACTACCATCCCATAGTTGTGTGTCAATGACTACCATCCCATAGTTGTGTGTCAATGACTACCATCCCACAGTGATACCTCTACCCAACGACGACCACCGTACTGTCGACAGAGGCAGGTCACCATTCTTCACCTCAGAAAAAAAGGGCATTCCGTAAGCAAAAGTATGCACAGACTGTGCTCTTGTGGCACGAGTGAGTATCATGTTTAACAGGACTATTGCCTGTTCATACAGTATAGAAATAAATACTGTTCCAACAATACATCACACTATTTCTTCTTCGAGAACGTTCACATGGACCACTTGTTAACCACTCTGTGTGATCTGTATGTCATCGAAGCCTACCAGCGTTTGTACATTGTGCCAATTATGCGCCTAAAAGTAGGACATCACATCCGATTTCTGCGACGCTTTTTAATTTCTAGGGTAGCTTCCCTAGGCCACCTACCTCAGTCGCCTCTTAGGGCATGCCTTGTAGGTCGCAGTGGTACTATTCTTTGCTTCCTTGCGGGCCCCGGCACCACACGGGAGATTATTATTATTATGTCCTTTTCGTACATTTATACGTTTCATTAGATCAGCAAGCAGTTTCTGAGTTACAGCTCTTCCAGTACATTTAACGTTTCATTAGGTCCGCAACAGTTTCTGGTTACAGCTCTTCCAGTACATTTATACGTTTCATTAGGTCCGCAAGCAATTTCCGAGCCACAGCTCTTCCGAGTACAGCTCTTCCAAGCCACAGCTCTTCCGAGTACAGCTCTTCCGAGCCACAGCTCTTCCAGTACAGCTCTTCCAAGCCACAGCTCTTCCGAGTACAGCTCTTCCGAGCCACAGCTCTTCCAGTACAGCTCTTCCGAGCCACAGCTCTTCCAAGCCACAGCTCTTCCGAGTACAGCTCTTCCAAGCCACAGCTCTTCCGAGTACAGCTCTTCCGAGCCACAGCTCTTCCGAACACAGCTCTTCCGAACACAGCTCTTCCGAGCCACAGCTCTTCCAAGCCACAGCTCTTCCGAGTACAGCTCTTCCGAGCCACAGCTCTTCCAGACACAGCTCTTCCGAACACAGCTCTTCCGAGCCACAGCTCTTCCAAGCCACAGCTCTTCCGAGTACAGCTCTTCCAAGCCACAGCTCTTCCGAGTACAGCTCTTCCGAGCCACAGCTCTTCCAATCCACAGCTCTTCCGAGTACAGCTCTTCTGAGCCACAGCTCTTCCAAGCCACAGTTCTTCCGAGTACAGCTCTTCCGAGCCACAGCTCTTCCGAACACAGCTCTTCCGAACACAGCTCTTCCGAACACAGCTCTTCCGAATACATACTATATTCAAACAAAGAAGAGCGATAAACGCGAACAGAATTCCAGTTTCATTTTGGAATATCTTTATTGCACTCCGGACATGTCCCATAGGTGCTCCGATCTCCTTCGCAATACATCAAACAGCATCTAGTGACTAACCGTACCAGTTAGATTTTGATTGCTGAGCCTACTCATATACCTGTTGTACTGTTCTTTTCTTGCTACTGGCTAAACACGTAAACACAAAGTACTACAGTTTTACAAAATACATAAACAGTGACGATAAACAGCAACGTTTCGACCAAAAGGCCTTTATCAAGCAAACAATACAACAAGAATGACGAATTTCGAGAACACTACAAATGGACGATTACATGTGGAAACATAAACCTATCTAATGAAAATCTGGGAATAAAAACGAACAACGAAATGAGTGCAACACAAAAACCGAAAGTGGAAAAGAAGAGAAACAATAAACAATATAGTGGATAAATGACACATATGTGGAGCAAACACACATATAGATAACAAGGCACGAGATAAGACAGTACTAAGAAGCATAGGAATGTAATGCGTTGAGTCCAAGAGGTCGCAAAGTGCCATAGAATGAAATAAAACGGTTCTCCAGGGCGAATCGACTGCGATCATCGGAGGAACATGATCGGATGACTGTGACCTGGACATCGTCAACTCCTGAATGGCCAGTATCGTTGAAATGAGTGGCCACAACATCGTCACTGTTTATGTATTTTGTAAAACTGTAGTACTTTGTGTTTACGTGTTTAGCTATTTTCAAAGTTTTACTGCAGCCTCCACCTTTTTTCTTGCTACTGCAATCTTTAATCCAAGCTCTTGCAATCTTGCAATCTAGCAGTTGATGTGGATTGGGTTAAATGAAAATCTTCTTTGTGGTCACACTCTATGGGAGCTTTCAGATTATCAGCTCTATCCATTGGCTGGCCCCATGATATGATGGCAGAGCCACCTATCCTGTCTGCTCTCTCATCGCCAACGACACCCATGTATCCTGGAACGAAGATAAGTTTAACTCTGCAAATTGTTGACGTTTGTAGTGATTCCGTCCACTAATTCATCATGAGAACTCGTTTAGCTATGTAAACGTTTTAAGTGATCGCAAGAAGAAGAAGTATAAGATAAACAGCTGCATTTTAATTCGAACCAAATGATAGATTTCTTCTTCTTTTGTTAAGAAAAGGGACATTTGTAACGTTGTCTTCTAGTTCGTAACCTGGTTACATTGTATGATCATTTCCGACATATATTTCCTTTTCTACAGCGCTTCATTTTTGGGGAATTAGATTTGCCATCATTATTCAATCTCTACTCGCTTAGCAAGACTGTAATGATACAATCTGTTATCAGGATCAAATCATACTGGAATTTTTAGAGTTTAAGACAAATTAAGAACATTTTCCAGGAGATCTTGTCTATGTCCTCTATATCTTTAGCACGTTTATTTGACTCGAACAGAAAGAGCGAAAAATATATTAGATCGCATAAATGACGATTCTTGCGTTTTCAAGATTGTTTTTAATTTTTATTGTGAGCAGATTCGATAGATGATAAGGTCACGCAAAGAGACAATATCGTCGATTTGCAAAGGAAAACAAAGAAAAAAATTATCTCTATTGAAAGTCTTGATGACATTTACGTACTTGCTTATGTCTCTCCGCTCCTCGTGAGACATATGGTCTCACCTTTTTTCTGTATTGCTTTCCAGGATTATCCAGCATTCTCCAGTTCCTAAAAAAATGAACTCCTCCTCCTCAGGTCTATTTAAGACGTGCACTTTTCTTTTTTCTTTGCTGGTTCCATTCAAGTGTTTGTCAAATGACCTACGACTGTATCTTCCGCAGGATATGCCGGATCCATCGCCATTTTCTCCTTTTAACCGTTTTATTCGGTAATTTTTATTTTACTTCCGGACACACCTTTATTGCAAGTATACTGAATTGTCTGTATATTGGTTTTGTGTTATCTTAAAATAAAACTTTCAGCCAGTATATCGGCATGGAGGAGTGGAAGACTTAACCTGAATCTTCATGGGTTGATGACCTATGTTGCTCTCAAACAGTTTCCTGTACAGATTTGACAAAATACACTCAGTTTGTCTTGATCTCATTTGCTACAACCTATTTCTTCACATCTATATTATCAACGCTGACCAATCTTTCTTTCTTTCTCGAATCCTGAATGCCTCACAGCGTCAGGTCAGGAAGAGATTTCTAAAACGGGCCCTAGTATGCGCTTCGTAGATAGACTCTTTCGTCGCCTCTGTTATCTCTGAGGTCCATCTTTTGCGTGGCCGGCCTTTTGCTTTGTACCCATTGTATCGGAGCAGCATTGCTCTTTGGGTGCACTGTCTGATGGTAATATGCTTACGTGGCCGAACCATTTAATTTGTTGTTTCTTGATAAAGTCTAGTACTGATGTTGTACCCACTTTTTTCCTGATGTCTTCATTTCTCAACCGGTCTCTTCTTGTTACACCCAGCATTCTGCGTGAACACTTCATCTCTGTTGTGACTAGTTTTCTTCTATCGTTTGTTGTCAGCGTCCAGGTTTGGCACTGGTAACATAATGTGGGGAGAAAGATTGTGTTGAACATTGCTCTTTTTGTGTTCATGGTGACGTGTTTGCATCTTAAAATTGGCGCCATATGCCCTATCATTTGATTTGCTTTGTTGCATCTGTGTTGAATTTCATTAGTTATTCTTCCGTTTGCTGAAAAAATGCTCCTAGGTATGAACGTAAATGTTGCTAAAACTATATTTCCAGTTTTTAATATTTCTTAATAATATTACCCGTCCATTGCAAGCAATGATTACAACAGCCACATAAATGTACTGCTTTATATCTCTGGTGTGTGCCTGAGGGATTGTAGAAGTCCAATCCTCGAACACAATCCCCTACCACAGGTGGGGTATACATGATCAAGATCGGACATGTGGGTTGTGTCTTTACGCGCACCTCGCTTTCCATGCGTTTCAACAGTACGACGATTCTCAGCTATGCGAGTTTCTCTTGTGTTGTTACAGCGCCATATTTGGCGATCTTGTGCAAGGGCTATTGTACTTGGTATCAATATCGAAGCATTTTAGAGAGTTTAAGCGTGTCTTTAAACCTTTTTTCGGCCACCAACTGATCGTCTGCCCCCTTAAAGCTCGTTATACATCAACTATTTTATGGATGCGTTTATCAGGCATCCTTCTTCTTCTTCTTCAGCGATCTCTGGTCATGCGCTTAATTTACTGTGGACAACAAACTGGGCAGTCAGCTTCAGGTCTGTCAGGTTTCCCCAAAGCTTAGTTTTCAGGTCGACTGGGTATGGCCACATGTTGCTTCTCAGCTCACACAGAAGAGGACAGTCTTGCAGGATATGCTCTGGTGTCTGTTCCGCCTGCTAACACTGGCAGAGAGCTGTTTGACTTATTCCTAGTCTATATAAGTGTTTGTTGAGTCTGCAGTGTCCTGTGCGTAGTCGAAATATAATGACCTGGTCTGTTCTGCTTAGGTCTTTGAGGGAGCATCCGCGCAAACGTGACTAACCCCACTTAATAGCCCGCCTATCCAGCGTGTTCGTAGCGCGTTGTACAACGGGTGACAAGCGGCTCAATTCCGAGGCTCAATTCCGTGGGATGGTAGAAAAGCTACAGGTTCTCCAGATTTACATTGTTGGTGGCACCGAACCGAAGGGTTTAGATGTCTATGGCACCGAGCCGAAGAGCTGAAAGCCCAAGTGCTTCTGGATCGAAAAAAGGAAAAAAACCCACTTAATATTTCTTAACGAATCAATAATAAAATAATATTTACGCTATACTATAACTCCATCTTTAATAAACAAATTTACAAACTGCTTGCGTGTGAGATTTTGGTCAAAAATAACTTTGTTTATTACACAGGTCAATTAAGTTCAGAGCAGGTGGTGTCATTATTATATTGGTTTTTCATGGAATAGATACAAACACAAATGTTCAAGAATCCTGTAGAGAGTTGAACTAGTTCAGAAATGCAATTATATTAAGCATGCATGTTAAACATATGCACAAATTTATGTCCAATGTAAATATTATATTTGATAATTGAACGCTTGTCTGGTTCACTATGGTTATAATTAATGACGATTCCCTAAATAATTTTTAATAAAAACAATAACTGAAATAGTGACCTATATCAGGCTTCCTCGTCTCCAAGACCTGTATCTGAGGGAAACGCAATTACCTCTGGATAGGTAAACTGCAGCTGGCAAGAACAACCTGACTTTACTCTTAAGTAGTCCAATCTGTAGCTTTCTGACACGTTGAAGTCCTTCATAAAGGCATACACATAACTGTATTTCTGCACACATTGAGATAAATGTCGCACTTTTTCATCTATCAAAGAACATGGCCGATCTTCTACTTCCGGCTTGCACGACGTCTGATAAAATGTCTGGACGATGCGATAATTTCGATAAAGCTCAACAATCTTGCCTTCTCTTGATATGCCTCCTTTAGGTTGGATAAGATTTGTTTCAGCTGGGCAGCACTCTATACGATAGGGGACTTCGACAACTTCTTCTGACCGTTTGGAAACTTTTCTGAAGTTTCTGTTGAAAGACAAAGAAACAAGGTTATAAATCATCATAATTGGCCTCTTTGTCGTTGGAGACATTAGGTTTCGCGTTACGTAGTTTTTGTTTTGTTATCATGGGCGTCCACTCGTTAAGGCAATTGGGGGGTTTGTGGTGGGGGTGTAGTGAAGATAGAGAGCAAGTGCTTCCAACGCCTTCGAAAATGATTTTTAGATAACACATTGGGATTGACTGTTGCAAACTTGCTATGGTTTTAAACATTCATATGAAGTTCTTCTTCTTCTTCTGCGATCGTTCTTCCCGGCCAATTTGATCATTCTTATTGTGATGTATAATTGGTCCACTGGCAAGAACGGGTGATCTACGTCGGGACGATTGTGCGCCCATGGTGACTAGGCCCGCCCGTCCGGTTTCATCCAGCTTTTGATTTACTAGGGTGAACTTTCCCTAGGTACGATCCTTTCGGATCTACGCCTTTTCGATCAACTTTGTCGTATATTTGGGCTTTGTGATCTACGCCAAGACAGTGAGTTACGCTGCTTTACCCGTTCTGACTGAGAAATATTTCTCGGGCTTGTCAGCTTGTCCTCGGACGGCGTATTACTCGTATAAAACACCGTGTAAAGTATCGGCCTTCGCCAATGTTCAGGACCCGGACTTCCTGTCTGATCCGTACATTGTCGGCCTTGCTTTACCGTACATTTTTGAGTTTGATCCGGAGAAGGAACATTCTCAGCCTTTTCTAGACGCGTATTGGTACGTGGCAATTTGCAATTAACCTCGAAAGGCACCGGCATGGGACCTAGTACAAACAATGTAGAGGGCCGTTTCAGTCGGCGCTATCAACGCAACTGAGGATTTTGCGCCCGCCACCATCACCCGCTCCAGTTATTCCGGGGATGTTAGTTACGACTGCAATCGAACCTTGCCCGGTTGCCCCAATGCTGGCAGTTCCCTTAGGTATCTCCAACCTCAGTTCTTCCAGGGGTGTTAATTTTAATCGCACAGTACCTTGCACGGTTTTCCCAGGGCGGGTAGTTTCGTTATGCACTAAAACGCAACTTGTTCTTTTGCGCTCGGCAAACCTTGCCCAGTACATGTATCTGCACTAGGCCACCGATGTGGGGTCAGCCGCAATCTTCTCTCGTACCGACACGAGGGTAGACTTTTATTCGTTACTGTCCTGTTTTATTTATTCTTGCCGACGGGCTGGCAATGTTTGCCCCCTCCTCAGGGCTTCGAGCTTCGCCCTACGTGGGCATACGTTTGGTCACTGGATGCCCCTCTCATCCATGTCAGAGACTTTTCGTTGCTGTTTCTTTGCGTTCAGGGACTTGAGCAATATCTTGATGGACATCGGTCAGGAGATTTGTGCATTTTGTTTATATGTATCTGTATTGCATTTCCGTACTTGCACTGCTACCACTACCAGTTGTTCTCCCCGATCCCTGCCCCTCTTAGCCAGACCGGAACCAGAGTCTGTTTCCAGGGTCACCGCGTGGAGGTTGGGGCAGGGTCTTGGTTAGCGCGCCCCTCGCTAACCCTGGCTCATATTACCACCATAACCTCATGAGCCTTTGACCCCATTCATATGAAGTTCATTGTTCTATACATGGAATATGGAGCTTGCAATCGAAATCTGATTTCAATTCGATCTTCTCAATTTCTGAGTAGTAGACCATCAATAATTAGATACTTTGGTCACATCAAGCGTCACGATGGCCTGGAAAGAACTAAATGTTAAAGAAAATTGGCTGATAAACAACATACTATACAGAAAAATTAGATACTTTGGTCACATCAAGCGTCACGATGGCCTGGAAAGAACTAAATGTTAAAGAAAATTGGCTGATAAACAACATACTATACAGAAAAAATTAGATACTTTGGTCACATTAAACGTCACGATGGCCTGGAGAGAACAATATTAGAGGGCAGTGTCCCAGGACGCAGAGCAGACCAAGAAGAAGATGGCTACAAGATATTAAAGAAACCATGAATATGATCATCGACGAAGTGGGTGAACTGGCTAGAGACAGAGTGAATTTCAGATGTGCTGAAAGAGAGCAACGTCCTATAAAGGATACACACCTTAATGATGAAACTACCAATTAAATTTTAAATAATTCATTTTAGCCTTCCTCCCCTCCCTCCCCGATACAAATTATGGGGACGCCAATGTCTATTATCAACCATGATTTTCTTGACGATCATTACTTAGCAAGCATATTTACAGAAGATGGAAGACTAGGTAGAGAGTTAGAGACTAGAGTTTGATTGATTGATAGGACCATCATCATTGCACTTCGGTAAATAACCATACATGTTTCGATCTCTTTCTTACACAGGAAGATCTCAGCGGAAGTGCACGAAATCCTAGCACCGGCGAGGGGCCCTATGTAATTTTAAAGATGGTAAAAATATTTGTAGCGATTTAATTTTAATTTTTCTAATGAACTTTTCCCGGACAGTGGCTTTCCAGTCTGCTTTTATTGATTATGAACTGTCAATTGTTCTTTTATGTGTTCAAGTTGAACACGGAACCTACGTTTTATTGTCAGTCTCCGATAGGACTAGAAACTCGATCTCACCTACACTGAGATCAGGGATCTCTGAATAATATCCTGATGGCTCCAACGAGTGTGCGAACCGAATGCCTTGAGAACGATAGGCGAGAACCTAACCTCTACGCCCCAGAGACCCCCGCGTAGACACATCGTTAGAGACTAGAGTGCCAAAAGCAAAAATCAGCAGTCCATGAATCAGTAAATATATAGAAACAGGATCTAACAGCAGTAAAAATACTCACTTAACTCAGAAAAGTAGTTACATAATATCTCCTCTTTAGCCTGTTACGCCCTGGCGTTTAGGCAGCAACAAACGTACACCATTCTTCCCTGTTCATGGCCTTCCTCTGTATTGTGTTCCAACTATGATTCATTTCCTTCAGCTCTTGCTCTATCGTTCTCCTCCAAGTCGTCCAAGACGAGTTACATAATATGGGGAAGAGGAAGTGCGGGGTGGGGTAGGGGGCAGAGAGGAGGGATGTAAATAATACATGCGGTGAGGTTACCTTAAAAAATCACGCGGTCAAATTATATTTGCTGTTGTCATTTTCAACCAAATTTGAAGATCTTCTAGCTCAGTGCGACACAAAAACAGAATTATATGAGACTAAGAGCTGCATACTTTTAACGCTTTTAATATCTTTGACTGTCACCATCAGTGGTCTCTTTGTCTCAGGAGACAATAGATGTTGCGTCAAGTAGTATGTTCTGCGCTGAATCACAACGTTTCTGGTGGCTGTAATGGCCTATTCCGGAGTGGTAATCCTTGCCACAGTTGCTGCAGGTAAAACTGGAGACTAGAGCCGATACATAGGATGTTCTCTCTGCCTCCAGTGCTCTCTTTTGCCTCCACATGTGATGTTTTTTTCTTTTGAGCCGCCCCTCACTGCCGCTCGCCATGCTTGCCTGTCTTTGGCCAGCCGCTCCCAGTGTTTTTGTCTATGCCGCATGAAGTTAGATCACGCTTGCAGGTGTCAATGAAGCGTAATAATGGGCGCCCATGCTGTCTAGCACCAGATGCGAGTTGACCATATAGAATGTTCTTTGGGATTCTATCATCGCTCATACGGCACACGTGTCCCAGCCATTTGAGACATCGCTGACTCAGTAAATTGTGCATGCTTGGAATGCCAGCACTGTCCAGGACTTCTATATTGGAGATCTGAATTCTCAATTTGCAACTTCTTTTTTTCTTTGTTAAAGTAACTTCTAATATAGTATTCGTTTTCTAGATGTTAATAATGTTCAACCATTCACATATTCCTTCCCAGTTTTGGTTTGTTAGTTATTGTAATACCTGCTCCTGCTCATACTCATTATCAAACCTCTGACATTGTCATATTTCAGTAGCGGCTAGTCATTAAGGGCCAGTGGGACCGGGCTTAACAGAAAATAATATGTAACGTGTATTTATTACTTTATAAATTAAAATATAACAACCCAAAGCCATGATTTTTCAGAAAATGTTTGTCTGGCCCCACCCCTAAAATACACACGAGGCGCTACTGTCATATTGTCGGCTGCCAACTACAGTACTGTGTGGCGTCACTCACAGTCACTGCTGTGTCATCTTCATATGTTAAATTATTTTTATTTTCCCTCACTGATTTTGAATCCTAGCATGCAATCCTTCGAGCTGTTTGAAGATTTTTTTTTATCTGTACCAATCTCTTAATAAATATCTTTAATTTACTGTCTTTTCTGTCAAGTCAAATTAATGAAATATATATTAGTATATAATATATTTATATTAGACGCAGGGGTAGCAGAGGCAGACCAAGAAGAAGATATTAAAGAAACCATGAACATGACCATCGACGAAGTGGGTGAACTGGCAAGAGACAGAGTGAATTTCAGATGTGCTGCAAAGAGAGCAATGTCCTATAAGGATACGCACCTTGATGATGATATAATATATTTGGCTTTTGCTTTTCTAAACAAGTTAAAATAACACGTTAATTTCTTACTCTAGTAAACTTAGTAAAACTATCCCATTATCTTCTGTCCTCATTTATAACGGGCTACGAACTTGTAAACATAGCTAATAAAATATATATATATCTATACTTATTTTACTAAGATAATAAATAAATAAAATACGTTAATATTTGGACGTGACTCGACTACATGAAAAAAGTTACGAGGCAACATTAGCGAGTGGATAATCTATCTTTTTAAATTGGTGTAATTGTAGCCTCAAAAGTCGTAGTGGTAGCGTGGCCGAGCGGTCTAAGGCGCTGGTTTTAGGCACCAGTCTCTTCGGAGGCGTGGGTTCGAATCCCACCGCTGCCAATTTTTTTTTTTCCTCTGGAAATTGAATGAGGGTTGGACATCTTCAATGATGATATTTCATTGTTATTAGGAGTTCTATCTAGAGGTACAATTTTGTTTTTAATCTTTCATTCTTTCTATTACTTCATTTCGATTTCATTCAACGGTTGTCATTAAGCGCAGTCCTGATTGCTAGGATACGCATGAATATTAAAAAATACTTTGAAAATTGAACACAATGAAGACTATTATTAATTTGTCTCTTTTACGTTTACACAGAAAGGTAAATAAAATGTGCACTGTGTGGTGAGAAAAACCACAACCAAAGTTAGAAACGTAACGAAAAATTATACAGCACACTTTAAATGAGTACTTGACCTTCTATCTAGTACTAATTTTAGATGTGACTATATTTGGAAATGTAAATAGTACAAAAATGACCTGGTGTGTGCTCCTTATCAATATAACTGTAAGACGATTAGTGGGCGGATCGTCGATTTCAATTTACCAATCAGGGTCAGGGACGTGAGTTGCCATAAACAAGTGTAATTACATTTGTGAATACATATTTCTGGTCAGCTCTGGTTGCCTTAAATTTCTCACATAAGTTCTGAGTGAGAGAGAGAGATGGACAGACTTGTACGATAGTCGACACCATCAATGTTGTATATTCTTCTTCTTCTTCAGCGATCTCTGGTCATGCGCTTAATTTACTGTGGACCACAAACTGGGCAGTCAGCTTCAGGTCTGTCAGGTTTCCCAAAACTTAGTTTTCAGGTCGACTGGGTGTGGCCACATGTTGCTTCTCAGCTCACACAGGAGAGGACAGTCTTGCAGGATATGCTCTGGTTGTATATAACTTCATTGATATAAGAGAAGTCTGCAGTAAAACTATGTCACAATGGCGTCATTGATATAAGGGAAGTCTGCAGTAAAACTATGTCACAATGGCGTCATTGATATAAGGGAAGTCTGCAGTAAAACTATGTCACAATGGCGTCATTGATATAAGGGAAGTCTGCAGTAAAACTATGTACAATGGCGTATGAATAAAAACTCAGTACTGTATTATTATTAAGAAGTCTGCGTAAACTATGTCACAATGGCGTCAGATTAGAGCTGAGTCTAGTAAGGGCATGTTAGGGTCTGCAGAAAACTATGTCACAATGGCGTATTGATATAGAAGTCTGCAATAAAACTATGTCACAATGGCGTCATTGATTTAAGGGAAGTCTGCAGTAAAACTATGTCACAATGGCGAAACACGTAAAAACTAAGTACTGTAGTTTTATTTCTTAGTGCTATTCCTGGTTCAATTGAGGCTGGGTCGAAGTAGGAGCTGTTACGGTCGGAAAAATATTCCGATGGAATGGATCCTAGAGCACACGCCTGAGATGCGAGTTGACTAGCAACTACGCTACTGCGGCTCTAGGTTTCATACGTAGTCTTCTTGTACTTTCTTCATTTCTGAATTTGTATTTCCTTACTACTCTGAATTGTATCTTCTACACGTCTGAATTTGTATCTTTCCTTACTACGTCTGAATTTGTATCTTTCCTTACTACGTCTGAATTATCTTCTACTACGTCTGAATTTGTATCTTTCCTTACTACGTCTGAATTTGTATATTTCCTTACTACGTCTGAATTTGTATCTTTCCTTACTGCGTCTGAATAAGACATCTCAAATACAGAAGAGCAGATGTCACAAATGAGATTACAGAATGAAAGGAATACAAGAACTGCATATAATGTGAATAACTAGATAAAGGAATATGTACAATTCGCAAAATGTCAAGGTATAGTGGGGAAAAAAGCAAAATGTAGAAACAATATAGAAATGGCATGGTAACCGAACACACAAAACAAAAACTTTGAAACAAGAGAAATGTCACAAATCAAGCCAACAAACTAATACTTTTTTCTATTTCTATCGGAGATTAAATATGTTGATTCCAATTGAATTTGTTTTTCTTTTTGTGTAGAAATCGAATATTATCACGAGAATAAAAACCAAAAAACTTTGGTTCACGTTTCTGAGAAAAGTTCGAAAATGTAAAATGCTTATAACACACAAATACAAAGTGATTTAGTTTTGAAGGTCATTCTTTGTCTTTGTAAACTAAGTCACTTCGTATACATTTGCTAGTTTTGGTTAAACATTTTAGGGCCGTTATAAATGTATTGTCTTCTTCTATACATTGTGTACAGTGTAAGAAATTAATTTATTTCCTTTTGTTGTGTCCTTCGCTTGAAGGCCTTTGGTCGAAACGTTGCTGTGTATTGTTATTGTATTTTGTAATACGACAGTATTTTGTTTTTACATGTTTCGCCATTGCTAAATAGTTTTACTGGAGCCTTCCCTTATATATGTGTTGCTAATTATGAATTAACTATAAAATAACTATATGGACTCGCCCGAGTGGTTACCGGGGCCCAAATCTTGGGTGTAAAGAATAGAACCACTGTTACCTGCCACGCATGTCGTAGGAAGCGACTAAGGAGGTTTGGCGGAAATCGGATCCACGTGTCCTAAACGGGTAGAAGTCTATGCGTTTAGGAGCCTACCAAACCAATGTTCAACGTATACACGTTGTTGGCAAAGATCAAAAATATCACAAAGAGTGATTAAAATTGGTCGTAAAGAACAAACGCAAAGAAGAAGAAGAAGAAGACTGTATGGACTGTGTTTTTTTTTATTTAACGGATTACACATATTTAATTAATTGTTTACGATTTAGTCTATCTTGCATTCTGTGCCTTATTTGTATTTTTGCCTATCCATTGTATTGTTGTCCACAACCGTCCGTGTGGTGCCTGAGCCCGCAGGGGAAGCAAAGAATAGTACCACTGCGATCTACAAGGCATGTCGTAAGAGGCGATTGATGTAGGGGGCCTAGGGAATCTACCCGCTAAGTGGTTAAGCCCTTTGCCTTGTGAGTCGAAGGTCGTGGGTTCGTGAATTTTTTTAAGAGACCCCTAGGACTGTTGCTGGTGCTACGGAGTTCGTGCTTTGTGCAATACTCTCGGCAGGTGGTGTGCCATTTCTGCGGAGAGGGACCGAGCAATATTGGGTAAAGCCATGTGCAATGAAGTCAATCCTTCGGCTTTAAAACCCTTTATAAAAAGCGTTGCAGAAATCGGATGTGTTGGCCTACTTGTAGCGTACAATCGCTCTTAGGCTTCGATCACATACAATCACATACACAGAGTGATTAACAAGTGGTCGATATGGAGCGTTCGAAGAAGAAAAACAGCTGTCCACCAGGAACGATGATGATGCTTTAGTTTATAATTTGTAGGTGTTTGAAGTGAGATGTGTAGGTGTTTGAAGTGAGATGTGTAGGTGTTTGAAGTGAGATGTGTAGGTGTTTGTAGTGAGATGTGTAGGTGTTTGTAGTGAGATGTGTAGGTGTTTGAAGTGAGATGTGTAGGTGTTTGTAGTGAGATGTGTAGGTGTTTGAAGTGAGATGTGTAGGTGTTTGAAGTGAGATGTGTAGTTGTTTGAAGTGAGATGTGTAGGTGTTTGAAGTGAGATGTGTAGTGTTTGTAGTGAGATGTGTAGGTGTTTGTAGTGAGATGTGTAGGTGTTTGTAGTGAGATGTGTAGGTGTTTGTAGTGAGATGTGTAGTTGTTTGAATAGAGATGTGTAGGTGTTTGAAGTGAGATGTGTAGGTGTTTGTAGTGAGATGTCTAGGTGTTTGAAGTGAGATGTGTAGGTGTTTGAGTGAGATGTTAGTTGTTTGAAGTGAGATGTGCTAGGTGTTTGAGTGAGATGTGTAGGTGTTTGAAGTGAGATGTGTAGGTGTTTGAAGGGAGATGTGTAGGTGTTTGAAGGGAGATGTGTAGGTGTTTTAAGTGAGATGTGTAGGTGTTTGAAGTGAGATGTGTAGTTGTTTGAAGTGAGATGTGTAGGTGTTTGAAGTGAGATGTGTAGGTGTTTGAAGTGAGATGTGTAGGTGTTTGAAGTGAGATTTGTGTGTTTGAAGTGAGATTTGTGTGTTTGAAGTGAGATGTGTAGGTGTTTGAAGTGAGATGTGTAGGTGTTTGAAGTGAGATGTGTAGTTGTTTGAAGTGAGATGTGTAGTTGTTTGAAGTGAGATGTGTAGGTGTTTGAAGTGAGATGTGTAGGTGTTTGAAGTGAGATGTGTAGTTGTTTGAAGTGAGATGTGTAGTTGTTTGAAGTGAGATGTGTAGGTGTTTGAAGTGAGATGTGTAGGTGTTTGAGTGAGATGTGTAGTGTTTGAAGTGAGATGTCTAGGTGTTTGAAGTGAGATGTGTAGGTGTTTGAAGTGAGATGTGTAGTTTTTTGAAGTGAGATGTGTAGGTGTTTGAAGTGAGATGTGTAGGTGTTTGAAGTGAGATGTGTAGGTGTTTGAAGTGAGATGTGTAGGTGTTTGAAGTGAGATGTGTAGGTGTTTGAAGTGAGATGTGTAGGTGTTTGAAGTGAGATGTGTAGGTGTTTGAAGTGAGATGTGTAGGTGTTTGAGTGAGATGTCTAGTGTTTGAAGTGAGATGTGTAGGTGTTTGAAGTGAGATGTGTAGTGTTTGAGTGAGATGTGTAGGTGTTTGAAGTGAGATGTGTAGGTGTTTGAAGTGAGATGTGTAGGTTTTTGAAGTGAGATGTGTAGGTGTTTGAAGGGAGATGTGTAGGTGTTTGAAGTGAGATGTGTAGTTGTTTGAATTGAGATGTGTAGTTTTTTGAAGTGAGATGTGTAGTGTTTGAAGTGAGATGTGTAGTTGTTTGAAGTGAGATGTGTAGGTGTTTGAAGTGAGATTGTGGGGTTTGAAGTGAGATTGTGTGTTTGAAGTGAGATTGTGTGTTTGAAGTGAGATGTGGGTGTTATGATGGTAGGTTTCTGTGAGATGTAGAGTGAAGTTTGTATGTTTGAAGTGAGATGTTGTGTTATAGTGAGATGTTTTGGTGTTTGAAGTGAGATTGTGGGGTTTGTAGGAGATTTGTTTATAGTGAGATGTCTAGGTGTTTGTAGTGAGATGTCTGGTGTTTGAGTGAGATGTTGGTGTTTGAAGTGAGATGTCTAGGTGTTTGAGTGAGATTGTAGTGTTTGAAGTGAGATGTGTAGGTGTTTGAAGTGAGATTTGTGTGTTTGTAGTGAGATTTGTGTGTTTGAAGTGAGATTGTAGTGTTTGAAGTGAGATTGTAGTTGTTTGAAGTGAGATGTTTTGGTGTTTGAAGTGAAATTGTGTGTTTGAAGTGAGATTGTGTGTTTGAAGTGAGATTGTGTTTTTTGAGTGAGATTGTGTGTGTTTGAAGTGAGATGTGTGTGTTTGAAGTGAGATTTGTGTGTTTGTAAATGAGATTGTGTGTTTGAAGTGAGATGTGTGGTGTTTGAAGTGAGATTGTAGTTGTTTGAAAGTAGAATGTTAGGTCCTTTGAAGTGATTTGATTTTGTAGGCAGATGTGAGCTTACTAACATGTCACTATAGGTGTTAAGTAGAATGTGTAGAGTTTTCAGAACTTATAGTTAGAAGTGAGATGTCAGCTTTTTATGAGATTGTGTAGGAGTTGAAGGAGATTCTTTTATGTGAAGGTAGTGTTTGTAGTGAACTGACCTGGTTTTGTTAAGGAGACGTAGGTGATTTCGAATAGATGATCAGGTTTAATGACATTCACTTTTGTGAAATTAGAGTGTTGAAATATGTGAGGTGTTTCAAGACAATAGTAACTTGTAGGGTGAACTGAGATGTATTTTGAAGTGAGAATGTGTAGTTTGTAGTAGATGTAGGTTAAGTAGAGAGTCTTTTTGTGATGAGATGTGTAAAGTGTTGAGGAGAGGTGGTGATGAAGAGATGTGAGTTGTAAGGACAGCTGTAGAAGGTTTGAAATGATGTAGATAGATTAAAGTAGATGGTAATGTTTGAAGTGAATCTGTAGCTTTTAAATGAAAATCCTGTAGTTTAAGGAGATGATATTTTTGAAGTGAATGTAGACTGTTCAAAACAACTTAGGTTTTAAGGACTGTTAATTTTCAAGAATTATTTGTCATATTTAAAATGTTGACCTTTTAAGGAGATGTACTGTTTAAGAGATGTAACACTATTGAAGTAGAGACTGTAGGTTGAAGTAGAATTTGGAAGTAGAATTAGAGTGTTTGAGTAACTATAGTAGATAGTAGATTGCTATATAGAGTAGATTTCTGTGCTGAAGTGAGATTTGTGTGTTTGTAGTGAATTTGTCTATATGTGAGATTTCTGTGCTTGAAGTAGATTGTGTGTTTGTAGTGAGATTTGTCTATATAGTGAGATTTCTGTGCTTGAAGTGAGATTGTGTCTTGAAGTGAGATTTGTGTGTTTGAAGTGAGATGTGTGTGTTTGAAGTGAGATTTGTGTGTTTGAAGTGAGATTTGTGTGTTTGAAGTGAGATTTGTGTGTTTGAAGTGAGATTTGTGTGTTTGAAGTGAGATTTGTGTGTTTGAAGTGAGATTTGTGTGTTTGAAGTGAGATTTGTGTGTTTGAAGTGAGATTTGTGTGTTTGAAGTGAGATTTGTGTGTTTGAAGTGAAATTTGTGTGTTTGAAGTGAGATTTGTGTGTTTGAAGTGAGATTTGTGTGTTTGTAGTGAGATTTGTGTGTTTGAAGTGAGATTTGTGTGTTTGAAGTGAGATTTGTGTGTTTGTAGTGAGATTTGTGTGTTTGAAGTGAGATTTGTGTGTTTGAAGTGAGATTTGTGTGTTTGAAGTGAGATTTGTGTGTTTGAAGTGAGATTTGTGTGTTTGAAGTGAGATTTGTGTGTTTGAAGTGAGATTTGTGTGTTTGAAGTGAAATTTGTGTGTTTGAAGTGAGATTTGTGTGTTTGAAGTGAGATTTGTGTGTTTGTAGTGAGATTTGTGTGTTTGAAGTGAGATTTGTGTGTTTGAAGTGAGATTTGTGTGTTTGTAGTGAGATTTGTGTGTTTGAAGTGAGATTTGTGTGTTTGAAGTGAGATTTGTGTGTTTGAAAGGGGTTAAATGTTAGATCCTTCCTGATTTGCCTTTGATTTCTGCTGAGGCAGTTCTGGCTTACTAACATGTCACTATAAATACACAAAAATTCCCGCAGCCTTTTCAGAACTTATAAAACGAAGTGCCTGTCACTTCCCATTTCTAGACCTTAGTGCTCAGGAGGTACAAGAGCCAATTCCTTTCCTCATGTGTGAAACGTCGTGTGTAGATTGAACCCCGACCCTGTTGTGTTAAGAGACGATAGGCGACCACTTTCGAAATACGATAATCAACCTCACAACATTCCACTATTTGTGCAAAAACCAATTAGAGGCGATAAATACAGGGTGTTCAAGACAAAAGTAACTTGTCAAGGGAGCCAATCTGGAATATATTTATGAAAAGGAGAAAGTTCAGTTATGACGTAGTATAGGTCAAGTACCCAAGTCTTTTTGTGATGGTGTGTAAATATGGTGCGGGAGGGGTGATGAAAAATGTGACGAAAGGACAAGCTAGTCAGAACCGGTTTAAATAGTAAATAGATAAAACGCAATGCGTAACTGGCAACTTTTGATTTGTCAATCTGGCTACTTTTATCTTGAACATCCTGTATTATAGGAAAA
This sequence comes from Arion vulgaris, assembly GCA_020796225.1. Taxonomy (NCBI): domain Eukaryota; kingdom Metazoa; phylum Mollusca; class Gastropoda; order Stylommatophora; family Arionidae; genus Arion; species Arion vulgaris. The sequence continues at coordinate 78,351,808 of CM036756.1, forward strand.
ATAACTACTCTGCAATACATAACTGTTCAACAACAACTTATTTTAAGCTTTTTAATTTTCAAGAAAATTATTTGTCATAATTTAAAATGTTGCAACACTACTAAGAGAAATAGCTACACTACTAAGAGAAGTAGCAACACTACTAAGGGAAGTAGCAACACTACTAAGAGAAGTAGCAACACTACTAAGAGAAGTAGCAACACTACTAAGAGAGGTAGCTACACTACTAAGAGAAGTAGCAACACTACTAAGGGAAGTAGCAACATTACTAAGAGAAGTAGCAACACTACTATGGGAAGTAGCAACACTACTAAGAGAAGTAGCAACACTATTAAGGGAAGTAGCTACATTACTAAGGGAAGTGGATACATTACTAAGAGAAATATCAACACTACTAAGAGAAGTTGCTGAAGTAGCCATATTACTAAGGGAAGTAAATGCACGAACAAGAGAAGCTACACTACCAAAAGACGTAGCTACACTACTAAGAGAACCATGAGGGTGTAGTGATAATGACAGTCTTGTTTATGTTTATTTCTCCGTAACTTGCATGGGTTTTTTTTCCCAAACCAGAAGCACTTGAGCTTTTCAGCTCTTCGGCTCGGTGCCATGAACATCGTAAACCTTCGGTTCGGTGCCACGAACACCATAAATCTGGGGAACCTATGGCTTTTTCTGCCATATTCCCGCGGAATTGAACCTGCACACACAGAGGGATAGTCACCCGTAGTCCAACGCGCTGCGAACACGCTGGGTAGACGGGCTACTTGCTTGTTTCAAGAAGTTATGTAAACGTGCCCTTTCAGTAAATCCAATCTCAATATAAAAATAATGGCAGCGGTGGGATTCGAACCCACGCCTCCGAAGAGACTGGTGCCTAAAACCAGCGCCTTAGACCGCTCGGCCACGCTACCTTCTTATGTATGTTGGATAGTATTGATAGTGATTTTTAGTTCGATAGTCACCGCTCGCTCATGTTATTGGATGTTTCTCTTTCTTAACTAGAGCACACAACAAGGGGAATAGGCGTTATATATTAGATATATATGCTGCATTCATGTTATCTATGTATGCTTTCACTTTACTTTACGCAAAAATAATATCACACAACAACATGTTGTGGACGAAAAATAAAAACAATTTGTAAGGTTAGAAAATGTACATTTCTCTCTCTCTTCCTCGCGATCACCGCCCGGACCGATGTACCAGATCTGCCCATAAATTCTATTCATGTGGAAATCTGATTCATGCAGCCTTAGCGTTGGTGTGGTTTACATTACATATTCAGAACCCTTTTTTTAGCTCTTGTGCTTATTCTTCGGCGAAGTGTCCGGTTTCAGCCAGCGTTTACTCGGTTCGCTCTCCGTTCTGTACCCATTTAGTGTTTTTTACGGTGTGGTGTAGCTAGCCCCAATGCTCAACCTCCTTAGTCGTCACTTACGACATGCGTGGCAGGTAACAGTGGCTCTATTCTTTACACCCAATTTAGGGCCCCGGTAACCACTCAGGCAAAAAAGAACATTTAAACGATTTGACTAAAGTTTTCAATTGTTGACAAACGCAGAATGTAACATGTATGTAGATTGGTGGAAGGAGCTCAAGAGGTAATGAATAATAGGCATGTGTATATAGTAAATAACGCCAGAGTGGTTACCTGTGCCCAAATTTGGGGTGAACAGAATAGAACCACTGTTACATGCCACGCATGTTTAAAGAGGTAGCTAAGGAGTGCGGGTGTGGGATTAGCTACCCCACCAGGTAAAAAACAAACAAACACTATAGTTAGCTACATATATCCAGAGCCAACTATAAACGTATGGGCCTTCGGACTCAGGTAAGAATTATGGGAAATTAGACCCCAACTACACCACGTTACCTCGCATTCCAGTATTGGTGTATATAGATGAATTCATTTTAAAATTAACACAAAATGCTAAATCGAAGTTATTTAATTCAACAAGTTAAGTTTAACAATAAGGAATATCAATATAATGAATATTTTCACCAATAAATAACAATAGACTCACAGAATTGAGTAAAATTGCAAAAAAGCTTGCAGTGCTCTATCAGACATCTATATTTTCCGTCCCCCTTTTCTGATCTAGGTCAGGGAACCCCTTGTCAGTTGTCTGGCCTAGTTATCTAGAGTTGGCTGTGATACATCCCAACCAAGAAAATTCGTAGCTCACCACCCGAGGAAAACGATCCCTGCAATGACAGAATCGTGAACATCCCATGACAGAATCGAAAACGATCCCCGCAATGACAGAATCGTGAAAACGATCCCCGCAATGACAGAATCGTGAAAACGATCCCCGCAATGACAGAATCGTGAAAAATACTGTTGTTACTGCTTTTTAGAGCGGTATAGGACGAGTGGGACGAGAACCTGAGGAATGTAATGGTCACACAGCTAGTGCAGTCGCCACAAAGATGTTCAGGTTAGGATTTTTCGTTTATGCCTACAACAGTAAAAAAAAATGCTTGGTCTTACCGTGAATTGAACACAGATCTCCCACATGGAAGCCGCGCTCTAATCCATTCAACCAGACGCTTGTCGACTCATGAAGCAACACGACGAAATTCGAAAGTAAATCAGACTGCCACGACGGAATGCAAGAAATTGGGAAGATAGTGGAGAATCTGGAAAGATGACATTGGATATGTGGGTTTGGAAGGCCTTGATTGCGGACCTATGTCTCCCTAGGCGCGAAAGGTAAAAATAATATACAATGTAGTACATGATTTTATGAAACAGAAAAAAGAGACTGTCTTGAGAGCATTCGCTTTGTTACTTTCTGTATATTACTAGTCACCACAGAGATGAAGTGTCTATGCAGAATGTTGTGAGTATATTCTTCTGTATATTACTAGTCACCACAGAGATGAGGTGTCTATGCAGAATGTTGTTAGTATCTTCTTCTGTATATTACTAGTCACCACAGAGATGAAGTGTCTATGCAGAATGTTGTTAGTATATTCTTCTGTATATTACTAGTCACCACAGAGATGAAGTGTCTATGCAGAACGTTGTATCTTCTTCTGTATATTACTAGTCATCACAGAGATGAAGTGTCTTGCAGAAGTTGTAGTATATTCTTCTGTATATTTATCATAATGTCTACAACGTTGTTCTGTATACTAGTCACGAAGTGTCTATGCAGAAGTTGTTGAGTATATTCTTCTGTATATTACTAGTCACCACAGAGATGAAGTGTCTATGCAGAATGTTGTTAGTATCTTCTTCTGTATATTACTAGTCACCACAGAGATGAAGTGTTTATGCAGAACGTTGTTAGTATCTTCTTCTGTATATTACTAGTCACCACAGAGATGAAGTGTTTATGCAGAACGTTGTTAGTATCTTCTTCTGTATATTACTAGTCACACAGAGGATGGAAGTTTTCTATATCAGTATACTGTACCGGGTTGTATCATTACTTCTTCTGTATATTACTAGTCATCACAGAGATGAAGTGTCTTGCAGAAGTTGTATTTCTTCTGTATATTACTAGTCACCACAGAGATGGAAGTGTCTATGCAGAACGTTGTATCTTCTTCTGTATATTACTAGTCACCACAGAGAGAAGTGTTTATGAGAACGTTGTTAGTATCTTCTTCTGTATATTACTAGTCATCACAGAGATGAAGTGTCTTGCAGAATGTTGTAGTATTTCTTCTGTATATTACTAGTCACCACAGAGATGAAGTGTTTATGCAGAACGTTGTTAGTATATTCTTCTGTATATTACTAGTCACCACAGAGAGGAAGTGTCTATGCAGAACGTTGTTAGTATATTCTTCTGTATATTACTAGTCACCACAGAGATGAAGTGTCTTCGCATAATGTTGTGAGTATATTCTTCTGTATATTACTAGTCACCACAGAGATGAAGTGTCTATGCAGAACGCTGTTAGTATCTTCTTCTGTATATTACTAGTCATCACAGAGATGAAGTGTTTCGCAGAACGTTGTGTATATTCTTCTGTATATTACTAGTCACAACAGAGGAAGTGTCTATGCAGAACGTTGTATCTTCTTCTGTATATTACTAGTCACCACAGAGATGAAGTGTTTATGCAGAACGTTGTTAGTATCTTCTTCTGTATATTACTAGTCACCACAGAGATGAAGTGTCTATGCAGAAGTGTAGTATCTTCTTCTGTATATTACTAGTCACCACAGAGATGAAGTGTCTTCGCAGAATGTTGTGAGTATATTCTTCTGTATATTACTAGTCACCCACAGAGAAGTGTCTATGCAGAACGTTGTTTGTATCTTCTTCTGTATATTACTAGTCACCACAGAGATGAAGTGTCTATGCAGAATGTTGTTAGTATCTTCTTCTGTATATTACTAGTCACCACAGAGATGAAGTGTCTATGCAGAATGTTGTTAGTATCTTCTTCTGTATATTACTAGTCACCACAGAGATGAAGTGTTTATGCAGAACGTTGTTAGTATCTTCTTCTGTATATTACTAGTCATCACAGAGATGAAGTGTCTTCGCAGAATGTTGTGAGTATATTCTTCTGTATATTACTAGTCACCACAGAGATGAAGTGTCTATGCAGAATGTTGTTAGTATCTTCTTCTGTATATTACTAGTCACCACAGAGATGAAGTGTCTATGCAGAATGTTGTTAGTATATTCTTCTGTATATTACTAGTCACCACAGAGAGGAAGTGTCTATGCAGAACGTTGTTAGTATCTTCTTCTGTATATTACTAGTCACCACAGAGAGGAAGTGTCTTATGCAGAAGTTGTAGTATATTCTTCTGTATATTACTAGTCACCACAGAGATGAAGTGTCTATGAACGTTGTTAGTATCTTCTTCTGTATATTACTAGTCACCACAGAGATGAAGTGTCTATGAAGAATGTTGTTAGTATATTCTTTTGTATATTACTAGTCACCACAGAGATGAAGTGTCTATGCAGAACGTTGTGAGTATTTCTTTGTATATTACTAGTCATCACAGAGATGAAGTGTCTTCGCAGAATGTTGTGAGTATATTCTTCTGTATATTACTAGTCATCACAGAGATGAAGTGTCTATGCAGAATTGTTGTATATTCTTCTGTATATTACTAGTCACCACAGAGATGAAGTGTCTATGCAGAATGTTGTTTTCTTCTTTTGTATATTACTAGTCACCACAGAGATGAAGTGTTTATGCAGAACGTTGTTAGTATCTTCTTCTGTATATTACTAGTCACCACAGAGATGAAGTGTTTATGCAGAACGTTGTATCTTCTTCTGTATATTACTAGTCACCACAGAGATGAAAGTGTCTCGCAGAATGTTGTTGAAGACTTCTTCTCGTAAATTACACTAGTAACCAACAAAAATGAAGTTCTATAGCAGATTAGTATGAGATATTCCCTCAAGGCAATGTTACTATGTCACACACAGGAGAAGGTGGGTCTAGGCAGAACGTTGTTAGAATTCTTCTTCTGACATTGAAAACTATAGTAACACCAGAGGTTAAGTGTTTATGCAGATAGTTGTTAGTATTTCTTCTGTCTATTACTAGTCACCACAGAGATGAAGTGTCTATGCAGAATGTTGTTAGTATATTCTTCTGTATATTACTAGTCACCACAGAGATAAAGTGTCTATGCAGAATGTTGTTAGTATCTTCTTCTGTATATTACTAGTCACCA